>CM017321.1:11836058-11963014 GCA_006937295.1 Carpinus fangiana | reverse complement strand
GGTTTTTTTTTTTTTTTTTGGGTCGGCTTTGAGCTCACTTTAAACTCTTGTTTTGCTCACTTTAAACATTTTTTTCCTCTTTTATGGCCATTTTAGTATTAAAAATTGTTGGTTTAAAGTGAGCATTATATGTTGGACCATTATACCAAAATCTTGTTGGTCACCTTCTACAACATATAACATATGAATAAAATTACAACAAATTATCGTTTTGGATTAGAAAGAAATAAATATATAGAAGTGCAAAACTACGTCGTTTTGCACTTCTATATTATATAAATAATAAAAATAAGGTGGGAGAAATCGAAATCAAGACTCCTAAGTAAAATAGGCGCACAATAACCACTAGGCTACAATAACGTATTGTTATTTATTATATGAAATATATATAATATAAATATATATTATATTTTAAAAAATGACGGTTAGCGGTTAGGCGATTTTTCAAAATCCACTAACCGCTAACCGTTTAGGCGGTTAGCGGTTTTTACTAACCGCTTCAAAGCGGTTAGCGGTTAGTGCGAATAGCGGTTAGCGGTTAGTGCGGTTAGCGGATGCGGTTAGGCGGTTTTAAATTTCACCCCTAAATTTTACCTCTAACTCCAAAACTACACTGTTTCCAAAACGATGCAGTTTTAGTTTTGGAGTCAAGGGTAAAATTGGCATTGCATTATGATTTTTTATACGAAAGGAGCAAAGTAAAGAAAAAACTAAACTTTGATACACCTAAGTGAAAATGTTTTGAACGTTTGAGAAGTATTTGTAAAAGTGATAAAAGTTTAGGGAAATAAGTAAAGTTTATCCTAAAAAATAATAATAATAAAATAATAATTTGGTCACCCAAGGTGATGGGTCACTGCCAAAGGGTGACATGCCCCCATTGGTGTCGTACCAATTTGACATGTCATAACTTTGGTAATGTGCCAATTTTTGACACGTTACCAAAGACTTTAGTAATGTGTGAAAAATTGTCACGTCTCAATTGGCGACGTGTGAAAAAATCTTGCATCGTAGATGCGTCACTAATCCCATTTTCTTTTAGTGAATACTTTAACAGTCTCCCTCAATTGTGGGTTAAAACAACCTTTTAATATGTGATATTTAACAAGTGAAATATTTAATTAAAATAAGGAATGAATTTGACGGAGTTAAGGTTCGAATAATCTTCGATTTTGATATTATATTAAATTACTAATTATTCTAAAAAACTGATTTAACATATAGAACATCATAACCTAAATGTAAAAAAGAATTAAAATATTAATTAAATGATCTAATTTACTTATTTGTATCTATTAAAAAAATAAATATAATTATTTAATTAATATTCTTTATAATAACACGGTGAATATCGCCTTGCACATGGAAAATCGCCTTTCGTCTCAGGGGACAGACGAGACAGACGAAAAGTTGATGGTTCTTTCCAAAAAGAAAGATGGCTCTTTTTATGCTTGACTGATAGATGTTTTTTTAACCATTACCCAATTCACACGCTCAATGTCGGTTCATGGATCCAGATTGCTGTACGTAGCTGTTTGGCATGATGGGTTTTTTCCTTCCCTGAAAATAATTATCGTCATATAAAAATTAAATTTTGTTTTGTACTAATTTATTTTATTTAAATATTAATAAAAATAAATGATTTAATATATAAAAAGAAAAAAAATTGTGAAAATTTTTGATATTTTTTTTGAAAAAATGGTGTATAAACACTATCAAGTCAAGGAAAAAAACTGGTTTCCTAGCATATTTTTTTTTGAATTGACCCAGTCAAGCCAGTAAAGTTTTTTTCTTGTAATTGACATGACAATTTATAACATATGTATCATTCAACATGTTTAAATTTTTTAAAAAATTAGTATTTGAGCTCATAGATTAATAGAATGATAATAAATAACTCCTAAGATATTAAAAAAATAACAAAAATTTTTAGTTTGAATTTTTTTTTTTAATCTACTCAAATAAATGACAAATGTCATATCTCACATATTCTTTAATTTTAACAGTCATTTCACTAATTAAAGTACTCAAATATTAATTTTTTAAAAATTTAAAAATATTAAATAACATTTGTCACTTATCATTTGTATCCTTAAAAAAGCACGTAAAAGATGACACTTACTAAATTTCAAAATTGAATGAGTGGAAATCTGTCTCGTTTATTAACGTAGGTCAAGATTGAAGTCAAGACCGATTAATGTTTGATGCAGAGATGCAGTTTGACCCTATTTTCCGGTCTGGAGATGCAGGTCCGAGCCATGACCGCGCTCACGGAGATGCAGGTCCGAGCCATGACCGATTTAACTAGCACTAATTTTTGTCCCACCCCATTTAGCAGTAAATTAAATAATGCCTATTTAATAATGTCTAGTGTAGGTTTAAGTAATTAGTGTAATCTGATATTAATATAGTATCACCAGTCAGTCACCAGCAGTACTATATAATATGCCACTGAAACTATTCAAAAATCCAAAGTCGGATTCCACGAAATTATCAGAAAATCGTGGACAGATCTGGGATTCCTCCGAAATTTGATTCTTTAAAGAAAATGACAGTCAGTTTTGGATTTGTTTAAGGGCCACCACCACCAGCAGCTTCAGATAGAGGTTTTCTTTCATATTGGGGGTCACACTACTCTTCTGTTAAAGCCTTAATATTAATTAAGTTTGAATTATTAACACTAACCTCTGTTTCAAACTTTCAGAGAAGACCTCAAAAAAAAAAAAAAAAAGGCTGCTTTGCTTTTCTTGCTTTAATCACGCTTTTAGAGTTTAATATGCTACTGAGTGAGTCTTTTTAAACCTAAAATACAAGAAAGTGAATGAGATTAAATTCCTTCAAGTTTCAGACTCTGTTTTTTTTAAAAAAAAATATATATATATTTAGGGATAACTTTACTTTACACCATTGAATTATCACACAATTTGATAAGTCTCCTAAAACTTCAAAACCTCTCAATTTAAACATATTTGTCATATTTTAAACGTTAAAAAGTGAGAGAATGACGTTTATATCCCTGATCTTTTTATAAAATTCTACATTTACCCTTAGTTTGAAATTAATTTTTTTTTACTTTATTATTTTACTTTATTATTTTGTCGTTTATTCCTACATTATTTGGAAAACCTGTTTGTTTGTTTTGTTTTACTCTAGCTCGTAGTACAATTAAGCAGCTGGTCGCAATTAATGAGATTTGGGAGTTCATTAGTGCATGTCTGTACTGTGGTGCAAATAAGTAAATTTTACATTTCTAACGGGTTTTTTGGTTTCAATGCCATGTCTTAGATGTCTATATCTACGCAGCTTTGCAAGTGGAGCTGGTGGAAAACTCTTGTCAGTGGAGAGGAGATGGCTGCAAGATGTCTTCCATATGTTTGTTTTACTGTACTCATCTTGTTGCGTATTTGCATGGAAGCACAAGCTGGCCTGCTAGGGCCTACTCGTGATGCGGAAGGTGATGATCATGGGTTTTTCTTCTTCTTTCTGTCTATTAATTTATGTGGGAGAACTTTGGAAATGGAAATCTATAAATTCAGGCCTCACCCCAATGACGCTTATAGTGGACAGAGTTATATATAACTTTGGATATATATATACACGCACACACACATTTTGTCCAGTGGAATTTTTTTTTTGATAATTTTGTCAAGGAAAATGCTAAATTAAGGACAGAAAGGTTGTGAGAAACTAATAAAAAAACTAACTTTTATAGATTGATGTGTGGTGCAGTGGAAGCCCTGAAAGAAATAGGTGAACAATTAGGGAAAAAAGACTGGAATTTCGGCATAGACCCATGCATTAAGGACACAAGCTGGTTGACACCACTCCCATCTAATTCCGGAGAGCAGTTTCCATTGTACAACAATAGTGTCGTCTGCAATTGTTCCAAACCTGAAGATGGTGTTTGCCACATAGAAAAGATGTAAGCTTCCTCAATTCCACTTAATCCTTCAGTATTTTTCTTGATATAGGACCAAATAAAGGGTCAATTTCTATGTTTGTGTTACTTTTTTGATGATTCATTTCTGTTTTGGATTTTTAGGTTTTAAGTTTTTGTTACTTTACATTTAATTGTTTGAAATGTTATATAAAAAGTTTTTGGAGAAACTATATTTACCCTCTTATACTATTGTATTGAACAGTCCATTCATTTGATTGATATCTTATTTTAAATAAATTATCTAAATAACCAAAATATGGTTGATAAAAATAGTAATAGCATAGTTTTTGTTGTGTTTCTCCAAAACTCTTTCTTATAGAGTTCCATACATCCAATCCCTCCTTTTTAGATTAAATAGTTCAGATTTTGTCATCTGTGTAATATTGTGATAATAATAATAATAATAATAATAATAATATATTTTTTAAATGTTGTATACATCTCCAAAGCCACCTTCCCCAAACTTTTACATTTTTTTACTTATCAAAATTATTATTTTATTTTATTTTTTAAATGAAAAATTCTATATTATTTAAAAAATTCTATATTTTTTAAACTTTTACATTGGGATAGATTTTGAAATGAAAAATTCTATATTATTTAATAATTTTCTGAATTCTGGTTTCTTCGAGTTTTGCTGCAATCGCTGCCGTGCAACCTCAAAGCCATGAATTTGACTAATAAGGGAATTGGTTGTGATTTGGGTGCTTGGACGGGGATCGGAGTGGGTTTATTGGTGTGGCTGGTTGGGCGTTGGTGAGGTGTTGGATTATCCTTGTCATAGTCCGCATGTACTTGATCAATGCAATTGTTTTTGTTAGGGATATTTTGGTCCAATTGTTTTGAATTGGCCTATGAATCGAAGCAAATTGATAATTTGACAGGATGATAGATTGAGGTGAGGTGTTTGGAGCTTAGTACCCATGAGTATCTTTATAAATCACTCGCTTTGTGTGAGCTGCTCATCTTTTCAATGTGGGATTACAATCTCCCCCTTTAAACCCCCATGGCCAACGTCCTTGTAAGGACCATGCATGTCATGCAGTGCTCCACTACCACACAACGTTACAACCTTGACTTTGATATCATTTGTAACAACATAGAAAAAATACAAGCCACATCTAGATTATCATTCAAAATGACTAGTCAATTTAAAATTTCTTTAGAATCACTTATAAAGCTTGATCTTACCTAAAAAGTAAGTAAAGTGTAACTTAGCACTTATGCGTGTCTTTATAAACCATCCACTATGTGTGGGCTACTCGTCTTTCCAATATGGAACTAAGGTGTTACAAAATCGAGACAAAAAGCAACTTCCCTGATTCTGCTAAGCATTGCAGGTAGGCACCATTGTGAGCTTTCGTAATATTCTGTGTAGAAAATTCAGCAGCAGTACTCCTTTTAAGTTTCCAATCTTCAAACTCTTTTATGGTCCATCTATGTTGCACGACGAAGATACCATCCTAAGAAATATAGTTAAAGAAGCTGTGTAAATGCCAGTAACTTTTGTGAAATTGTTGGTTACCAATCAAGTTACAAACACAGAATTTGGCATGATGGCTACAAGGCTGACCTAATTTTTTTGATACTGCAGCATGTTGGAGACTAAAAAATCATGTTGAATAATGGAATGAAAAATGGGAACATATAAACAAGTCACAACAGAAATAAATGTGGAACATAAATTAATACGTTTGTCATGTGTGGGAAGTTAAGAGTAATGGAGGGTGATATGAGCAGTAGCTGTTACCAGACATTTGATCATGCACAGTGATAATCAATGAATGCTTAAAGATTGAGAAGGATTATAATTTTATTTAAAGCACCATAGGATCAAGAAGATGACCAAATATGGGTCAAGCTAAGGCAGTGAGAAATATGATGAACTGTCATATATTGATAGTGACATAGGTGAGAAATGAATGATGTAATTGATACCAAGATGTAGGATCTACTTATTGTATATTGTAGAACCTAGAGTGCTCAAACTAGAGTGCTATTCCCTTCATCTTTGCTCTGTCACCTTTGCTCAAGTTCATATTTTCAAAAGTTGCACATTTGAATGATTGTGGTTTACTTGTAATTATCCTTTCATATAGATTTCTTCAAGGAGAGGATCTTGCTGGTGTACTTCCACCAGCTCTAGGGAAGCTACGATACCTGAAGCTGATGTAAGGAGAGTAACCACTAATATTTTTATCTTATTAGCAGCTGAAAATTGATATACACTTCTAATTATATAATTTCATCTTGATTGTAGTGCTCTCTCACGCAACTACCTCAGTGCTAATATACCACGTGAATGGGCTTCTATGCAGTTGGAACATATGTAAGTGACTTCTCGGTTCATGTCCAAGGTTAGCCAATAAATGCTCATTTTTGTTGAATGAGATGAACTCACCGCAGGTCTTTCACTGTGAACAACTTATCAGGACCAATTCCAAGCTTCTTGGGAAACATAACCACTCTTCAATATTTGTATGCTCATTTTATGTCTTTCTTTCTCACAAATTATTTACAAAGTAAGACTATCCGGATTTTAACCTATTCTAAAAGTTGTGAAGACTTTTTGTCCTATCCATTAGACAATGGACACTTTTTTTTTCCTAGTTTGATTTACACTTTTTTTTTTTTTCATTCAAAGAACAAAAATATGTGAGAGATAAAGGTTGTGCCCCACTATATAGTTGGTCCATATATGCATGCACGTATCCCTCTTTTTGGTTGGCAATTGTTGGACGCAAATGAGTTGTTTATTTCTTCGAAGACTTGTTTGTTTACTTTACTTTCTAGTGTATCCTGGAGGCCGACAAAGAGAGAAATATCATAGAAGGAATCCCTTCATTCATATCAATTTGCATAATAAACAAACATATCTAACTGTAGTGTTATGGAAAATTAAGCACTTGAGATGAAAGGTCACCTGATCAGAAAGCAAAATAAAGACAAAGGAAATTGCTTTACCTCTAGATGTCATGTCACACAAAGTACAAAGTTGTTCAACTTTACTTGTAGCCACTCACCAAGACCCCGTCATAATTAGAACTTTTAAAAATTACTTTTAAAGTATAACATCATATCTTTTATTAAATAATTAATGTGTGATTTATGGTCTATTTGAATGTGTATTTGAATGACTTAAAAGTGTTTAACATTTTAAAAAATTCGTTTATAAAATACTTATTTGATAAAAAAAATTAAAAGCACTTTTAAGAGTTCAAAAAATAATTGAAATATATTTTTGACAAAAATTTAAAAATAAAGTTTTTATTTTTTTATTTGAATAATAATAAAAATTAAATAATATGATATAAAAAATAAATAATGAAAAGAGAACAATAACAAAAGGTTGAAAGGATTTGCCAAACGTTACCTAACTATAGTGGCGTGCATCAAAGACTTATCTCTAGTCTAAGAGGGCTGGAATACTAATCCAAAGGCCAATCCCCACCGTTGGAACACTTGAACTAATAATGGATCAAGTTTCTGACCAATGTTCTGTTGAAAGATGGTTCTTTAATTTCATACGTGACGGGTGTTTAGAATACAATTCTGGCAGTCAATTTTCGATTTCACGAGCCTTCGCTTTCACATTAAAGTAGTACTCCAACGGATGCTGCTACATACCAACCAAAGGCTCTCAAAGCAGAATTCTTATCTGCATCATCATCCGCATGCAAGTTTGAAACCAGCCCAATTAACTGGTTGATCGGTGGAGGAGCTAGAACATGGCAAGCCAGCCTTGTATTCCAAGTTTAATATGTCAAATTCAGTTGTCTCGGTAACACAAAGTTCTGCATTTTTTTTAAACTATTGGATGAAATAGACGGCTCGAACTTTAGAATATGAGAATATCATATTTTATAAATATAAGGGAATCCAAATCCGCTTTTGAGAAACTATCACAAGAACTCAAATACTTAGCAAATGGCCCATGATTCACCCCATCACGGTCCATTCTGCCACGACGACTGAGTTGATAACTACTAAGCAAGCAGAGAAAAAAAAAAAAAAAAGTAACAATGATTTGTATGAAAAAAAAAAAGAAAAAAAAAAGGTTTTGGAATGCTTTTTTTATTTGAATAATAATAAAAAAATAATAGATGTGATGTAAAAAGTAAGAATATAGGGGGTTGATTTTGAGATGAATAATTTGAGATTTTTTTGGGGTCCTTTGGCAAATACAGTTTCACGATTGTGTCTTTGTATTTTATTTATTTTTTTATGATATTCATTTTATGATCAAAATTTAAAATTTAAACATATAACGCTTTACATAATATTTTATAATTTAATTTTTTTTAAAGAAGTATCAACATTAACTTCATATCTTTTTTTTGGTCACATTCACAAAAGAGAAAAGATGAGAGATTTGAACTAGTGGCCTCAATTTCATGAGGCGTGGTCTTCAGCTAATTGAATTACCTCTTGAGGATCGATACATTAACTTCATATCTTATTGAACAATGATTGATGTTAATAATTTACCTATATTTTTTTTTTTTTCATATTCTCTTACAAATTTAATAAATTATATTATAGCTATTTCAAATAAAATGGATAGTATTCATTTCAAATTATTTTTATAATATCAATTTTAAGGTTATAATTTAAAGTTGATATATATATATTATTCTTTTTCTACAAATTAGTTAGGATTTGTCCTTTTGAGCTCACAAGTGAATGGAGAGTGCTGCTAACCTATCATTTGTCAGTCATTTAATACTAGTAAAAAATAAAAATCATTATCCTTGTCCAATTATTGAATAGAAAAAAAAATAATAATAAAAAATAAAAAATTAAGAGCCCTACGCCACCCAAATAGTAGTCGTACTTGAGTCAAATATGTACTTCTCAATGATGTGAACTACCTCATAGATGTGAAGTTTCTCCCTTGAGGAACATTCAAGACTTGAATAATGATATATAGATATGACATTTTCTATGCAGCTTTGCAAGAAGAGCTCGTGCATGGAATAGCCTTAGATCAGTAGTAGAGGAGATGATGGCAAGATTTCTTCCTTATATTTGCTTTATTTTACTCATCTTGCTACTTTGCATGGAAGCACAAGCTGGCCGTCTAGGGCCTACTCCTGATGACGAAGGTGAGGAGGTTTTTCTTTTTCTTTCTATATGTATTTATGTGAAAACTTCTCCTTGATACATGGCTGATGTATTTATGTGAAAACTTCTCCTAGATTATGTATTTATGTGAAAACTTCTCCTTTTTCTTAAGTTGTTATATATAGTTGTCCACTCAATTTTCGACATTTGAACAACTATAAAAAAAAAAAAAAAGTTAAAGCAATTATATATGTTGCTGGATGGAGCCCGACTTGTTTATTAAATAAACCAACCTCAAGTTGAGCTTATACGTACAAGCCAAGCTTGAGCCATTCATGAACAAATTGGTTCATATATACAGCGCTCTATTTGTCTCACATAATTTTTTTTTTTTTTTATTTGATTTAAAAACCAATATATTAAAACTGGTCTTCTATTACATGCTCTCTATTATTTCGCATAAGTTTTCAATAACTTCGTGCAAGGAAAATGCTAAATCAACAAGAAAAGTAATTGGGACACAGCACTTCCTATAAAGAAATTAACCAAGTCCGATAAGATTGATGTGTGCAGTGGAAGCCCTGAGAGAAATCGGTAAACAATTAGGGAAACAGGACTGGAATTTCAGCATAGACCCATGCATTAACGACACAAACTCAAACTGGACGACGCCAGAGAGTGCCATTTGCAACTGCTCTTACCCTGGAGGTACCACCGGTGTTTGCCACGTAGAAAACATGTAAGCTCCCTTCCCACTAAAACCTATTGCATTTTTCTTTCTTTCTTTCTTGATACAGCACGAAATAAAAGGCTCGATTAATTTCCAATTCTTGATATTTTAGACTTTTAGGTTTTAAGAATTAGTTCCTTATATTTAATTTCTTTTAAATTTTTTTTTTGGAGAAACTGTATTACCATCTTAAAATATTTATAATGTTTTCATTTGAATAATATATCAATTTATTTCATTGGTAAATATGGGAATTCTATTCTTTTAATAATAATAATAATAATAATAATAATAAGGGAATTCTATTCCTAAGTGTCGGTGCTGACACTTAGGAATGGAATGATTATGAGTCGATTGTACAAATAGGCGACCTCCGCTGCTGCGCATGCTCTTCACGCGCCACCTAGGCGCACGCGTGTGGCACCCCGCCGCTTCCATTGCCGTTTTATATTGGGCCATGCGCTTGCTAGCCGTCTTCCCCGGTGTTCATGTAAAGAATCTCCATAGTTGGTTCACTATTAATTTGGGCTATGAGCCTATGGCGTTTTGAAGATCTTGTTGTATACATTTTTGTGGTGACCTCCGGACACTAGGCTGGTTTCAACTTCAATCAGTGCCATTCAGCTGACGTGCTGCGGCAGCGGCTTCTCCGACTTCTTCATGAATATTCGGGTTGGGTTGAGGGGCCTTACGAGGTTCGAACCTCTTCCTGTGTCTCATGGCTTAGCCTTCTCTGCTACGGGAAGGGTTGGGGGGTCACAGGAGGTTCGTGCCCCTTCTCGTGACACAAACTGCCTTAAATGGCGGCCAATTTTCTTGGCGTTTGTCATTCAATTAGCACATTCCCTACATTTTCAGATGTAATAGTACTACTGATTTGGTTGTATTGGGACAATTTTCTTCGAGGTTTGCTGCAATCGCTGCCACACCGCTGTGGAAACCCAAATCCATCGCAACACCATGAATTGAATGGGTATGTTGGAGAATTGTTATGATGGCTAGCTAGAAGACTGATCCAAAGTTTTTGATAGTACAGTACCTTGGAGAATAAGAAATCGTGTTGAATAAGGGAATGGATGTGAAATGAGTCACAACAGAAATATATGTAGAACATAAAATTAATACATTTGTTGTTTGTGGGAAGTTAGTTTTTACGATTATTCATATTCAAGTTCATATTTTTGAAAGTCACATTTGAAATATATGTAGAAAATAAAATTAATATCATTTTCATACAGAATTCTTGAAGGGCAGGATCTTGCTGGTATACTTCCACCAGCTCTGGTGAAGCTACCATACCTGAAGAAAATGTAAGAATAGTAACCATTATTTGTTTTTCTTGTTAGAACCTGAAAACTAATTTATACTTCTAATTGCACAATTCTCTTGATTGTAGTAATCTTGATCGCAACTACCTCAGTGGTAATATACCACATGAATGGGCTTCTATGCAGTTGGAATTTTTGTAAGTGATTTCTCACTTCATGTCCAGGGTTAGCTATTAAATGCTCGTTCTTATTGAATTAGATGAACTTACTACAGGGTCCTCAGTGTGAACAATTTATCAGGACCAATTCCAGGCTACTTGGGAAACATCACCACTCTTCAATCTTTGTATGCTCTTATTATATCATTCTTTCTCGCCAAATTGTTTTCACTGTAAAATTATGTCATAATTTTGTTTGGTCTAGCCCTGCTTTAAGTTTTAAGGGTATTATACACTCAGGAGCTTAGAGAACAATATGTTTTCTGGAAATGTTCCACCTGAGCTTGGACAATTGGTTAATTTGGAGAATCTGTCAGTATTTCTTTCTCATCTTTTATTTGACTTTTCTTGTCACACTTGATTAGTCATTTCTAAATTCTCATTGATCTACTTAATCACTTTACACTTGAGTTCCTATGAACTTTCCTTTTGGTGACTGCAGCATTCTTAGTGCTAACTATCTAACAGGAAAGTTGCCCACGACTCTCACCCACCTGAAAAAATTAAAAGAACTGTAAGTGTTTTGTAACCTTTTACACTCCTAGAAAAATCCTCAAAGTTTTATGTCATTTAGTTTCTTTGATTCTTGGCCACATGCAGTCGGATTAGTAGTAACAACTTCACAGGAAAGATACCAGATTATTTCCGAAGTTGGAAGCAACTTGTGCAATTGTAAGTATGCTGTCCTGCTATTCATTCTAAGTCCCTTCAATGTAAAAATTATAGGATGTTTTTGTCATTGACAGAGAGATCCAAGGTAGCGGTCTCGAAGGGCCAATCCCTTCTAGCATATCTGTCTTGAAAAATCTAACTGAACTGTGAGTTAAGCTTTCAAACTTAATAGTTCTTGAATTGCATTATCGCTATAAGTTCTTATTTTCAATAATTCCTTAATTATGGAAATCTATGCAGAAGGATCAGTGACTTGCATGGAGAAGGTTCAGATTTTCCTTCCTTAAGAGACATGACAAAAATGAAGGAATTGTGAGTCATTCTTGTGATCGCAAAATGCTATGGAATTATAATGATTGACATGCACTTTTCAGGAATTGTGATTATACAAATTCGGTTTATATTGCAGGACATTGAGCAGCTGTAACATCTCTGGAGAAATCCCTGCATATTTACCAAATATGACAAATCTTGGAAAATTGTAAGTGCGGTTCTCCTAAGGGAGATATATCCTTTTGATTTAATATATTGTCAACACATTCATACCCATAGTAAAATAAGAATTTTCCTTTCTTTTTTCGTTGGGTGACATATATATTTAGGTATCAACATTTGAAAATTAAGGGAGAAATATATTTTATGCTCTTGTGATTAAGCACAAACAGGCAACTTGAAATTCTGCTTGCACATACAACTACCTTGTGGTTAGGTTCAAAGTATAAAGTGAACATATCTTGTCTCACATTTTGCCATATCATGAATTAATATATACACCATCACCCATCCTAGCACTGGCCACTGTGTATAGACGATCATCCTGGGAAAAAAATTATTATTATATTTTAGCTTTTCATTATAAGTACATAATTCATACGTTGAGGGACAATACTAAAAATATTTAATGACATGACGTTTTCTTATTGGTTTGGAGATATTGTGTGTTACAAGTTGACTTTCGTACTGTTGACATAACAATGAGGGATTTACGTTTGACGAGCAACTTTAAGAGAAGTTTCATGTTTTATATCCTAACCGAAGGGGTTTAAATTGTTTTCTCTTTTAAAATTAGTATATATATATTTTTTAATAAAAGAAATAAATATCTTAAACCAAATTGTAGTTTGGGAGCAAAACTAGTTTGAGGTTTTTAGCAAGTAATATGAGTAATACTATATGAGCAAACAAGTCTATATAAAAAAATTAAAAAAATATCTTCGTCATGTATAACTCATGTTTCGATAAGTGACCTCTACAGTAATTTGTATAAAAATTTAGTAAAGTTCGATATGGATGTGCGGATACAATTTGTTGGACTCCATAAAAAAGGAAGATAATTGATGTGAAGTCGTACTATCAGATTTTCTCTACTTCGGTGCAATATAGTTTCCCTTGGAAGAGTATTTGAAAAGTTAAGGCACCACCAAGAGTGGCCTTTTTTGTGTGGACGGCAGCTCTAGGGAAAATATTAACATTGAATAATTTATACAAAAGGAATATTATGGTGACTAAATGGTGTTTTATGTGTAAGCATAGTGGTGAGTGGATCGACCATTTATTCCTACATTGTGAAGTGGAAACAGAGATATGAAGTGTAATTCTTCAACTAAGCTGGGCAATCGTCTTGCATTGCACATATGGAGGCTAGTTCCATTGTGTGTGATGTGGTGTGTTAGTAGAGTTAGGCTTTTAGTCATTTGGGTTTTAGGGGTAGTTTACTCTTTATGGTATTTCCCTAATCCTATATAATAGGATGCTTATATTAGGTTAACATAAGTTGAAAAAGCTGAATAATACAGTACCCGACTCTTCTCCCTTTAAACCGTTCATACAAACTATAACATTGAAAAACTCCGTAGAGCTGTTTTGTTCTTGTTTTATGGTGACCGAAACTCCTTCCGATGAGAAAAAAAAAAATTGATTTCGTTTGTTTTTTTTGGGTGTTCTGTGTGTTGGCCGGTGTGTTCTGTGGTAGTTGGCCAGCATATTCTGTGGTTTCCGGAGTGTTCTGTAATGGCCGGCGAAGTTGCAGTGGCCATTGAGAAAAAAAAAAAAAAAAAAATCTGCCGGTTTGATTTTGTGTTGTTGAAACGATGATGTTTAATTCTATTGTTGTTGTCTTTGGAGTGGCCAGAATATTCTATCTTCTCCTGCAAGCTCTGGCGACGCTCTGGCCAAACTCCAGTGAAGCTTCGACAACGGTTCAGTTCACTTTTCCAGTGGTTTTTCAACTTGGTTTTTGTGTCTTGGGCGTGTTCTGCTTGTAGCCGGCCTGTTTTGTTTATCTCTGGCAAGTTTTTGCATTTTTCAGCGAGTCTTCGGCGAAGTTTGTATTCAATAGTTGTTTTCTGGCGAAATTTGTTGGTTAATCATGTGAAATGTAATTGTTGTTGGTTGTTGGTGATTGATGTATTTGACTGGCCTTGGATTCTTTAGCGAGACCCGATCACCTCTTGTTAGTGATCGTTGTATCCGACCGGCCTTGGTGTTTTGTGGTGAGAACTGATCCCAAGTTGTTAGTGATCGATGTATCCGACCGGCCTTGGATTCTCTAGCGAGACTGAATCACCTCTTGTTAGTGATTGTTGTATCTGACCGGCCTTGGTGTTTTGCGGCTAGATCCGATCAAATATTGTTTGGTCAAGTTTCCAACGAGTTTTCGACCAGCCTTGAAGTTTTATTAAATTATCTTGTTATTTGTTATGAGTCTTTGTCTTGTGTGCTCCAAGCTATTCCAGCTTGAGGGGGGGTGTTAGAAGAGTTAGGGTTTGAGTTATTAAGGTTTTAGGGGTAGTTTAGTTTTTATGGTGTTTCCTTGATCCCATATAATATAGTGCTTGTATTAGGTTAACATAAGTTGAATAAGCTGAATATATAATACAGTAGCTGACTCTTCTCCCTTTAAACCGTTCATACAAACTATAACATGGTGTATTTGGAGAGAGCGGAATGCTCGAAGTTTTGATGAGTGCGAGAGAGGATTGCTTCATTTGAAGAAGTTGGTGTTACAAACGCCGTTTTCATGGAGAGTGGCTTGGCCTAATCCAACTATTTCTAATTTTTCTGAATTTCTAGATTTATGCACTTCTTTCTCTTCGGAGTAGGGGTCTCTTATATACTTTCTGTGTACATGGGTTGCGCCCATCTGCTTCTTATTTGAATATACATTATTTATCAAAAATAAAATAAAATTAGTAAAGTTTATTTGGAAGAAAAATATGTTCCAAACATATTATATCTTACAGGCTTGTTATAATTATTTGCTTGAATGATTTGGTTGGTTGTAGGTGGCAATAGTAGATCAACATTGTACTGAATCTAAAAGAGTGCTCCATTACTGATAAGTTTCTTATAAACAGAGAAAAACAGAGCATTAGAGCTTTAAAATATTGCAGCTGCTTGTTAGTGCATTCGGAAGATGAGAAGAGTTTTGAGAAGTATTTTTTAGAAGTATCTTCTCGTGGGGCATTTTGAGAAAATGTTTTCTATGGGTTATACCTACTTATTTTCAAAAACCACCAACATATGTAGAATTGACTCCTTATTCATAATTTTTGTATCCAAAAAAAGAATCAACGTGTGGCCACCCTTGGTAGAGGAGAGAGATGGTTACATGGCCACCACATTAGGCCGAGGCTGGCCGTGCGGCCACATGGCTGCTCTAATTTTCTTTTAAGTTTTTTATTTTTAAAATAATAAATTAGCTCCTACCGCTTCAAAAGTTAATCACACGTTTTGTCAAAATATTCTTATAAGAAGACGTGAAAAGTCTTATAAAAGTGTTTTTGAGTTGTTTCTTAAACTGAAAACATGAAACATAGCTCATGATAAAAATTCTAGAACCTCATATTCCCAATCTTGCCTATAGAGTTAATGATATCACATTGTGTTGACACACAAGTTTGTTATTAACTTTTTAAACCATTTAAAAAATGGAGTTTTCCATTTTATCAAAACCTGATATGGAAGACTATGAGGCCCAAAAATAGGAGGCAACATTGCGCTTGCTCCTTTACCTACATTAAGAAGGGTTAAAAATACACCTGCCTCTTAACTATGAGCTTTCAGTATGCAGGTTTTAGGCTCAGCAATGAGTGGATTGTTGTCACTAGGGGTGTGGAGCTAGCAGTGCAAGAAATAAATAAACTCACGGCTTTCTAATAGTTTTAGCTATTGGGTTTACCTGATTGCATATCAAGTACAAAATTAAAATTGTTTTACAAATAATAAATGCTTACTTAGAGTTTTTGATGTTATACTAGAAATAGAGGACATATGCTAATGCTTGTCATACCATGTTTCACAATTGCAATAGAGTATTTATCGGTCTGGAGTCAATACGCTGAAAAGTCTCCAATTTTATTTGTTTACTATGTTTTGTTTAGTTGTCATTGAAAAACTTTGTTCCATGACATATTTCTTGTTATGTACTTTCAGGGATCTTAGTTTCAACAGATTGGAAAAACAAATTCCAGACATTGGAGCTCCAACAAAACAGTTGACTAATATGTAAGCTATTCTCGTTTATATGAGAGAAATTAGTGTACTTTGCGATGCATAGGAGCTTCCTTTTTCTGCAGAGAAATTAGTGTACCTTGCAGCTTTTTCTCTTTTCATTTTATTTTTTATTTTTTATGTATTGTGGAGCTTCCTTGTTTATTGAACCAAACGAGTTGTCTAATCATAAAACTAGGAGTGAAAGTTTCACCACCATGTGATAAAAGGTAGGTTTAACCACATTGTGATTTTGTTGCTTATTAAATAGGTATCTAACAGGAAACTTGCTTATTGGGACTATTCCAAGATGGATCTGGACCAGCAGTGTACAGTATGTTTTTAATACTAAAAATTTACAAAATTTTGTACGAGCCTGCAGAGGAATTACATCAGAGGAATGTGTTTATTTGCAGGAGAGTAGATCTTTCTTACAATAATTTAACCCGAACACCTGAAGATACTTGTACGGGATCAACAACCCCGTAAGAATATTTTTCCTTTTTTTTTCTTCCCTTGTGTGGAAAATATTAATTCTTAGCATTAAACACTACGCTCTCTTTTAATTTCTAATATGTGGAAAATATTGTTTGTCATTTCATCAGGAATTTGTTCAAAAGCTTTCATGGACTAGAAAACTCGTAAGCTTCTGATTTGTTAAACTTTGAAGTGTCATTCTGTTTCCATACATTTATTTTACAGAAGCTAACGCTTCTTTCTTTTGCTACACTAATCAAGAACGCTTGGTGTGTGCCCTGAGGATGATCGATGTTCCAAAGGTAATATACATTTAGACATCTTGTTAAATCTAATTACAAGGTATATGCTTCAATTTTGTTGGACATTCCTCTTTGATAATTTTCAATGGGAGAATAAGTAAGTTAAATATTTAAACAATTAACATTATTTTTTGGGTTAAATACACTTTACCCCCCAAAGTTTGAGCCCATTTTCAATTTGACCTCCAATGTTTGAATTTTTATAATGCACCCAATCAAAGTTAAAAAAAAAAAAAAAAATCAATGTGGCCCATCTGTTAACCATTTCCATTTTCTCTAATGGAAATAATGGAAAATACTAAATTGCCCATACAATTTTATTTTTAAAAAAACTAAAAACAAAAAAAAATGGGGGTGGCCGTAGGCACCCCTTCGGCCATTTGGGGGTGGCCCTTTGGCGATGGGGTGGCCTGGCCATCCCCATATGGCTGGATCACCCCTATGGCCCATGCCCCTAAGGGGCCAAATGGGGGTGGTTTCGACCACTCCCAAATCCTTTGAGCCACCTCCAAATGACCAGGGGGTGGCTCAAACGGCCGGATTGGGGGTGGCCAACCACCCTCAAGGGCCCAAATGAGAGTGGTTGAAACCACCCCCATGCCCAAAGGGGGTGGCTGGTCACCCCATTTTATTTTATTTTCTGATTTTGGTTTGACTTGGGGGCATTTTTGGAATTTGTTAAAATGCATTGGGACAATTTTGGAAATTTAAGACAAAAAAATACATATGCTTGGACGTGACCAATTTTCAGTCAAATTGTACTGAAATGGTTAATGGATGGACCACATTGAAAATTTTTGAAACTTTAATGGAGTGCATTGTAAAAATTAAAACATTGGAGGTCAAATTGAAAATGAGCTCAAACTTTGGGGGGTAAAGTGTAATTTTTCCTTATTTTTTGTTCCATTGTGTTTGCTTGTATATGTTCACCATTAACATGCTGCTGTTTTGGTGTAGATTATCATTCACTGTATATTAATTGTGGAGGAAGTAGAACAATTATTGGAAGCATAAGTTATGAAAAGGATACAGACCCTGAGGGTGCATCGAGATTTTCTCCGAGTGATAATTACTGGGGATTTAGTAGCACTGGACACTTTCGGAACGCGGACACTAAAAGCCAAATATATATAGCAAATAATGTATCTACACTCAGAATGCATGACCATGAATTGTACATTAATGCACGCCTCTCTCCCATTTCTCTCACATATTATTTGCGGTGCTTAGCAAATGGAAAATATACCGTAAGACTTCACTTTGCAGAGATAGTAATTAGAGGCAACAGCTCTTTTTACAGTCTTGGAAGACGGATATTTGATGTTTATATTCAGGTACCAAGTCAAATTGATCAGTTATGCCCTCCGTATCTGGCAGATGATTTGATTACATCAGTTGATTCAATGTACTTAATATGTTGCAGGGAGAACTGACGCTGAAGGATTTTGAGATTAAAAAGGAAGCAAAAGGGGTTGATACAGCAGTCATTATAAACATTACATCAGTTCCAGTTACTAATAAAAGTTTAGAGATTCGCTTTCATTGGGCTGGGAAAGGGACAACAGCTGCTCCACAAAGAGGAATATATGGTCCTCTTATATCCGCCATCTCTGTGGAGTCTAGTAAGTAATGTAGTTGGTTCTCTAGTCATTCTTTTTCTTGTTGACATGTTGGTACTTTGCTCTCTCTCTCTCTCTCTCTCACACACACACGCACACACTCACTCAATCACTCACACACACACACATTTGCATTTCAGGTACTGAGACCCAATCTTGATTGAAATAAAGTCACACTGGATAAAGGTAGCGGGTTAATATACATCAATCTACAATATGTATCTTCATAGATAAGGTTATACATTTATCTTTACATAATTAAAATTAGAAAACCCCAAAACTTCTTATCTAGAGAAATATCTTATCAAGGATAGAACAAGATCGAAAGGTTCTGTTTGTAGGTAACAGAAAGAAGCAGATCTATTTTATACCTGATAAGTACCAATACTAGGGGAGAGGGATCCCAAGAAAGAACATGTCTTATCTTAATGACACCAAATGGATATTAAATAAATGGAATTGGGATGTGAATGGAATTGAATGAAATAGAGCAGCTTGAGGTTCCATACAAGCTTCGACTTATTTTGTATCGGGAGCAGATTGATGATGAATATCAAATATATTGGAAGCAATTCCATAATTAGTGGATGCAAAATTATATTTAAAACAAGCCACTTTGCAATTTGGTGGAAGTACAATCCATATTTTGATGTTTCCGAAATGTAGCCTGCATCCATTTGACATCCTATGACATCTTGTTTTGGATTGATCACATAAATGTGTTCCTTTATATACAACGCAAAAAGCAGAAGGCAAATATTATGATTAATCTTCTTGGGAAATTTTCTTTTCATATAGATTTCAGACCGAGCAAATGGAAGACAATCATTGCGGTCGGAGCTGTATTTTTTGCATTACTTGTTATTCTTACGATTTTAGGCATTCTTTGGTGGAAAGGCTGTCTGGGTGGCAGGATATCAAGAGAAAAAGGTAATAAATACTATGGAAATCTGGATGTAGAAAGGATTAAAAAAACTTGCATTTTCTCCAACTATTAGAGTAGTTAGACATTGTATTGCATTTGAAGGACTCAGTACTCTATTGCCGACTTCTAATCATTTTTTCTTTCTTTGCGCCTTAGATGAATAATCAGCATCCAACGGTAGAACCATGACAAGCACTACAAGAGTGCATAGGATATGAACCAATACTTTTTCTTGTGGCATTTTACATTCAATGAAATTAGAGTTTACGCAAATTTAACTATGTTTGTAAATAAGCTCACCAGTTTACCATGTAAATTTTAGTTCATTACTTAAATGATGGCAATGTTTATGTGAGCAGTGGTTAGATAGATCAATTCCATACTTGGGGATCAGTCTAGTTCAAGGATGAAAAAGGGAAATGATAATTGACATCTAGTTGATTCATCTTCACATCTACATGAAGTCACATAAGATTGAGCTTATGTGTAGTAGGTGGAGTTAGTCTCTTTTAGTTGCATTCTTGGTGTTGTTATCTCAAATATCATCTAGATACTCTAGAGGCATTCAGATTCAAAATTAAGAAGTCCAACTATTTTGTAAGATTCCGTCAAAAATCTTAAGCTCACTATTTTGACAGAATTGAAAGGATTGGATCTGCAAACCGGTTTCTTTACCTTTAAGCAGATCAGGGCTGCCACTAACAACTTCGATGTTGCAAATAAGATTGGGGAAGGTGGTTTTGGATCCGTCTACAAGGTATCCTAGATTTTACATTCCTTCTTTCTCTTTCTTTTGTACTTTTTTTTTGAATAATTTCTATGTACCTTTCCTATTGATAACATAAACTTATAGGAAAACCTCAAGTATGTACCTGAAAATGTATATTTTTAATGCAGGGTATACTGTTAGATGGCACTATAATTGCAGTTAAGAGACTTTCTTCAAAATCAAAACAAGGAAATCGTGAATTTGTGAATGAAATAGGAATGATTTCGGCTGTACAACACCCAAATCTTGTTAGATTGTATGGATGTTGTGTTGAGGGAAATCAACTATTCTTGGTATATGAATACATGGAAAACAATAGCCTAGCACGCGCTTTCTTTGGTAAGCCTGAGGTTTTCACTTAAGTATTTTATGTTGACTGTAGAATGCTTATGAGCTTAAAACTGATAATGGCCACGATTAAGAACTAAGTTGATGAGTTCCCCATTGGACAATCTACAAAATATGTAGGTCCGGAGGAACACCGCTTAAATTTGGACTGGCCTTCAAGACAGAAAATATGTGTTGGCATAGCAAGAGGTTTGGCTTTCTTGCACGAGGAATCAGCAATAAGAATTGTTCATAGAGACATCAAAACTACCAATGTGCTATTGGATAGAGACCTTAACCCAAAGATTTCTGACTTTGGTTTGGCCAAGCTTGATGAAGAGGAAAACACCCACATTAGCACACGAGTTGCTGGAACAATGTGAGCTACCTTTTCCCCTATTTTCTTCAATATTTAGTCTTTTTGTGATTCTATTCTTCTGTTTTAGTTGCCTCCCAAGTTATTGACCATGAGAGAAAAAGGAAAAAAATATTTATTGATCTGTATTTCTCTATGAGATGCTGCCCTAAAGTAAACCTGAACATAGAAGCATTGAAAGTCTCTGCATATCAAAAATGTCTGTATATGGAATATGAGATAGACGTGCTGGATTAAGTGGTTGGTAGGATTTTTATATGTCAGTTGTTTGCATTTGCAACGCAACCATGCTTTCTGAGAAATTCATAGCTACATCAATTATCAACCAGTATTCAAGCGGTTAAAATGTCTGAACATGACATGTACTATTCATATGTTGCAGTTATTGTATTCCCCAATACTAGATGCATTAAAGAAAAAATAAAAATTTCAGGAAAGAAAAAAAAAAGTAGGACAAACTATGTTTATTTGACCTTTAAAATAAATGCTATCCCTAAACAATGACTCCCTCTAAAATTAAGAAATAAAAAAATACAGAGAAATTTGTGCTCAATTATTCTATCATCCTTTGCTCTCAAAATCAATATGTTTGTGTGTGTCTATATATATATATATACACACACACACAAACAATATCAAAAACAATTATTCTATCATCCTTCACTCTCAAAAACCAATATTTCCAAAGGGAAAAAAAGAAATTATTGAGTTCTTGTGGAATCTAAGAACCACAACCCCTTAAACTTGGGTTCAATGACCTACCAAAAAACTTGAGTGGCTAAAGGTATATTACTAAATCAGTTCTCTACTTGCAATGTGCAAAGGTAGTGACATGTTCTTTTTCCCCACCGAGAAAAAAATTCCTGTATATTTAATAGAATGAAATTACTACTTGACCCTAATAGCTTTATTGATTGAATAATTGCATGCTAAATGAAAATGAAATATGATTTGGTACCTAAGTTTCTCTTTATGCTTAACTTTGTTGAATATGAAAGATCGAAGCTTTATATGCGTGAGAGTGATCGATCTTTATTTTTTATTTTTATGATAATTCATACTAGTGATCTAAGTCATAAATAATCTTCATTTGCAGAGGATATATGGCACCAGAATATGCATTATGGGGTTATTTAACCTATAAAGCAGATGTTTATAGTTTTGGGGTTGTTGCATTGGAAATTGTTGCTGGGAAGAGCAACATGAAATATCGACCAAACGAGAATTGTGTATGCCTTCTAGATTGGGTAAGATTAATCTTTTTCTTTAATATATGCTACTATAAATAACGTCTGGAGGCCTAGCTGCTCTTTTGTCCCTTTCCACTCAATTTGGTCATCCTAATCTGTTACTCTTACCTCACGCTACAAAATAAATCAACATATGTTGAAATTGTTTGACTTGTTCACTTCACACTTGAGTTTAGCTTATTGACATGCATTTTTGTTTTCGTAATGCTAGAAATCACACTTCTATCCCAACACTATCCTACCCTACTAACATGATAGTGACAATCAGCCCTTGAATTTATTTATTATTTATTAATTTTAACAAGGTTTGATCGACACCGTCACACCAAGCAGGGTGAGATAGTGGTGTGATAAACATGTGATTTCTAGCATTACTCAATTTTTTTCTATGTGCATATGGCTGCTTATTCTCTTTTGTTAATTTGCTAGTTTTCATTTCCATCTCTTTTCTATGCTTGTTATAGGTGCTTGTTCTACAACAAAATGGTAATCTAATGGAGTTGGTGGATCCACAATTGGGTTCCGAGTTAAACAAGGAGGAAGTTATAGGAATGATCAAAGTAGCTCTCTTATGCATTAATCCATCGCCAGCACTTAGACCCACCATGTCCACAGTAGTAAGCATGCTTGAAGGCAAAACCATTGTTGATGAAGTTACCATTGATCCAAGTATATATAGCGATGAATTAAGGTTTAGTGCCTTAAAAGACCGGTTTGAACAACTCCAACGAGCACCAACAAGCACAAGTGGAGCAGAGAGCCTTCTGCATTCATCAGATATGACCTGGGTTGGATCTTCTTCTACATCTGGCCAGGATCTCTATCGAGTTAATATTGATTCTCAGTAATTTCAGCATTATAAGAATTATAAATAAAAGAATTTCAGCATACAATTCATAAGACTTTAATAATAAAACTAATGTTTTATTTAATATTTTGAAATAACAATGTCAAGTTTTGTATATCAAATGATGAAACTACACCAATGAGGGAGAGAAACGAACAAAAAAAAAAAGCAAGGTTTTTTTAGGAATTGTGCATTCAATTGTGTGATGCATTATGCTTATTTGACTAAACTAGATTAATTGCATTTTATAATTTTATTCACTTTATTACAAATTCTCCATATCTATTTATTAGATAATTTAAATAATATATGGCAGTACATATATTTAAAATAATTTGTTTTAGTTTAAAAATTTTCAATAGCTAACTAACTAAAATTTATTTATATAATATGTGTCAATTGACAAAGGTTGTGCTACTAATTCCTAGCTCCTGAGGTCTAAAATATAGGGAAAATCAAGGTCTAAGAGATTGTAGAACATGTCACAGCCATTCTCACCTAGAAGTAGGGCATCCAAAAGTCAATAGCACATCTTGCAACATCATGCAACTGTCCCTCTTTTGTTTTCAATTTTTAGACAATTGAATTGTCTATTTCTTCCATTAGAAAACATTTGTTTAATTTAATTTGTAGTGGCTTCTGCCTAAACAATCGAAACATTGAAATATCGCATAATGAATCCTTATATTGTTGGTGTACAAATGAAGTACGTAAGCAGACAGCTCACAATTTACTTGAACAAGTTTCATATTAGTTCTCTCACAACATTGCTAACAATTCAAGCTGTAAAATTGTTGAGATTCTTTTGGAATAAGGAAAACGAGAGCATGAGTTGGCTTGTAGTGCGGATATGTGTTTTTGTTGAGATTTTTAAGAATTTTTTACTGGGCAAAAAAAAAGAAAAAAGAATTGTCATTTTATTTTATTAGAAATTAATTTGGATTAAGCTGTCCAAATTTTATTCAAATTCTAGCGTTATTAGAGAATGAGTTGCAAGACCTACCTACCCCAAATAGCCTAGTGTGCACTCATCTGTAATTCTCTATATAAGTTGAAATTTTTATTCAACCAAAAGTTAAAAAGTAATTGAGACAAGTCAATCATCTGTAATTCTCTATAATTTCAATACAATTTGTTTCAACCAATTCATATCTACTCAGTTAGAATATATTGTGATATTATGGGAATTGATTGTAATTGATAAAATCAAATCAGAATTAAATATACCTGATTTGATTTTATCAATTTTAGTATTAAAGTATTTGGTTGTGCGAAAAATCTGAAATTGTAGTGTGGATAAGAATAGACTCTAAGCCGGTGCGTACCAAAATCTCATCATGGGTAATTGGGGTGTGTAAAATCTCATTATGGGTAATTGAAATTTGGCTCTCTGAAATTTCCTGCCAAAATAGAAAACCCACCAGTAATTATATTGTGTGTCAAGCTGTGGTTGGCCAAGGAGTGCTAATAATTTGGAGTTCAAGGTGGTGCCTAGCCTCTTTTCTTTGTGCACAATTGCATGTATAGAGTGATAATCTGCACTCCATGGATCCATATGGAGCTAACACACTCGATCATACACACTCACGGCCTTTTGTTTCTTTGAAAAGTGTGTGATGAAACAAGTGAATAGATAGGTTATAAGGTAATGCATCTCCCCTTTACGAGATTCTTTTCTCATTTTGACGTCACTGGCCCATTGGTGTTTTTTTGCAGCACCATTCGGAGCAGTACCCACAGGAGGAGGAGGAGGACGAGGAGGAGGAGGAGATTGTTGAAGAAGATATGTAATTATCCAAGCCTATTCCTACATCCTGTTGAATAGATATGTAATTTTTTTGCAGCACATCCTGTTGGAGAAAATTGGTGCTTTTAGACTGCATTTGACAAAATGAGAAATGCAATTTCACTGGGATTGCTATGATGTCTCTTATTCTCTTCTTGTATGCTTGATACTGGCATTAGAATGTAAAGAATAATCGAGGCATTAGAATGTAAAGAATAATCGAGACTTGTTGTTACCAAGCATAACAATAATGAATAATATGAAATCAAAAAGAGGAAGATGTCAAGAGAAAGTTGAGACATAGATTTAACGTGGTTCGGCAATTTGCCAACGTCTACAAGAGAATACAATTATATTTTTCTATTCAATGATTTATGGTTACAATATAACATATTTATAGGCAAATCCTAATTATAAGTATTTTGGAAAACCCTAAAATACCACCCACAACTTATTGTCCTCAGGCCCACATAAACTAATTATATTCAATGGGCCATTAATAGAATATGAGCCATTTGTTCCAACAATTTCCACCTTAGCGAGTATTCACTTCTTTGAAGATAATCAAGTATTGGACCTCACCTAAAACTGATAAGTTTGTGGATGCTGCCTCCTCTCTTCTCCTTTTTAGCACCTAGAGACATTTGTCAAGTCCAAGCAATGCTTAAACTTGTCTGCGGTAATAGGCTTCATCAACATGTCCACTGTATTATCAGAAGTATGAATCTTCTCAAGTAACAATTCACTTGTAGCAACCAATTCCCTAATCTTGTGAAACCTCATATCAATATGCACCATTACCTATAGTAACTATACCAGAATTAACTGACTTATAAGTATCAAACCAATCTCTATTGGGCGTCACGTGAAACGAACATACTGAGTCCAGAATCTAAGAATCTACAAGATGCTCTTAATTAGATGTAATAGAAAGCATATCACCATCAACATCATCTGAATTGTCTTCCACTACATTTGCAGATTTTGAGAAACTTTTATTCTTGTCGTCCTAGTTCTTTTTCCGGTCTGGACAGTCTCGCTTTATGTGCTATTTCTTTCCGCACTTATAGCAATTGATGTCCTTTTTTCTCCTAGACTTTGATCGAAAATTCTTGCCTTTCGAATCACCCTTGTTACCGTTTTTTCTACGCTCATAGTTACTCTTTACAACTAGCCCTTCTCCTCAAAAATTTTTATCAATATTTTTCTTCTTTTGATGAAAAGCCAATAGGGCTCCCGTAACGTCTTCTAACTCCAAGGTTTCTTTCCCCCATATCAAAGTTGTAACCAAATTCTCATACGTAGAAGAAGTTTGAAGTGAATTCAATAGCATCAACGCCTTGTCTTCGTCTTTGAACTTCACATCAACCCTCTTCAAATTTGATCGACCCTCCACCATCTTCAAGCCGTACAAATCGCTGCTTTAGATAGAGCTTGTTCGTCAACGACTTTAATATATATTGACTTCCTAGTTTCAACCAAATTGCCGCCAGAGATTTTTTGTCTATGACATGATACATCACATCATCTTCTAGACAAAGCCGAATAGTAGCCACCGCTTTCGCCTCAAGTTCCTTCCAATCTATGTCCACCATCCCTTCTGGTTTCGTCCTATATAACGCCTTCATCATCCCTTATTGTACTAATAAATCCTTGACACGTCTTTGCCATAACCTGAAATTACCGAATCCATGGAAATTCATCACGTCGAATTTTGCAGAAGATGTGTCATCTCAACCATTATATAATTAGGCTATGATACCAATTGTTGTTACCATGCACAATAATAATAAATAATGTAGAATAAAAAATAGAGAAAGAGATCAAGAGAAAGTTGAAACACAGATTAAGAAAATATAAAAGAAAATAGTGTTTAATATACCTAAATGAACCTTAACTCATTAACTTAGACTTTTAGGTTAGAATTATATTCAACTATATATATTAATATAGTCTTAGTGAAAACTCCGTAACCACTGTAACTCCCAACGAGACTACCTTAATCAATGCAAAAGAAATCACTTTAAAGTGAAAAAAAGATTACAGCAAACATGGTCAATTCACGCGGCAATTGATTTGTTTAGGTCTTCCAAGTCCAAAAGTCCATAGCGTGTGGGGTCTCCACGCAGACATGCCGTTGACCCTATTTTCCAGCCTTTCATTTTATTATTTTCTACTTTGCTTGTCCACTCAGCTCAACAAACCAATTCCGGAATACTCGTGCCGACCCATTAAATGTAGAAGGTAGAAGGTCAATAAATTTTACATTTCTAACGTGTTTTTTGGTTTTAATCCCATGTCTACATGACTACATGTATCTACGCAGCTTTGCAAGTGTAGCTGGTGGAAAACTCTTGTCACTTGTCAGTGGAGAGGAGATGAGTGCAAGACGTCTTCCTTGTGTTTGTTTCATTGTACTCATCTTATTGGGTATTTGCATGGAAGCACAAGCGGGCCTGCTAGGGAATACTCCTGATGAGGAAGGTGATCAGGGGTTTTTCTTCTTCTTTATGTCTATCAATTTATGTGTGTGAACTTTGGAAATGGAAATCTATAAATTAAGGCCTCACCCCAATGAAGCTTTTAGTGGCAGCATGCCATATGCATTGTGGTATGAAGAAGGGCAATACTGCCATCTGGTAGACAGTTGTCTATGGATACACAATGGTGATTTGACTGCTGCAATTTGTTCAACTTTCAAATGTGGAAGAATTAACCAGAATTCGTTGAAGTCTCAAATAATTTTGTCATGGAATTTACTAAATCAACAACAAAAAAGTTGTGACTCTACACTTCCAATAAAAAAATTGACTTTGATAAGATTGATGTGTGCAGTGGAAGCCCTTGGTGAAATAGCTAGAAAATTAGGGAAAAAGAACTGGAAGTTCAACATAGATCCATGCCTTAATGACAGTACAAGCTCGTACAATAATAGTGTCAGCTGCAATTGCCACTACCCTCGAGGTGTTTGTCACATAGAACTCATGTAAGCTCTCTTCCACAAAATCCTTCAGTAACTTTCTTGACATAGGATGAAATAAAGGGTTTTCTATGGTTGGCTTAATTTTTTATGATTTATTTCTGTTTTGGATTTTTAGGTTTTAGGATTTAGTTCTTTATAATTAATTCTTCGAAATGTGATATCGAACGTTTTTGGAGAAACCATAGTCACTATCTTATGCTATTATTCAATTTATAATATTGTTTTTATTGAAGTATCAATTTATTCGATTGATATCTTAATTTAAATAATGATCCAAAGCAACCAAAATATGGTTGATAAAAATAGTAGACGGAATTTTATTTGTGTGTGTTCTTCAGATTGGAGAGATGGGTTACTTAGGATATTTCTATGTGAAAGCTAAACCGTTAGAGATTCATTCTGAGGTTGGGATTGATGGTGTTTGTTTAGTAGAGAGGAGTAGACGTATTTTCTGAGAGTTGGGTAGGCCAAGCGTAGTTTGGCTGATGAAATTGTTGGAGGAGTTGATCAAAGGAGAAGACCTGAATGAATTTTGTAGGACATTTCGAGTGGGCAATCCAACATATATCATGCAGCAATGGGAAAACAATCATGGCATGTTCCTGGAGTTGTCGATACACTAACACATTTGTTGTTTGTGAGAAGTTAGAGCTGTGGAGGAGAAGATGAGCAGTAGCTGTTAACAAACATTTGATCATGTGCAGTGATAATCAATGAATGCTTAAGGATTCAGAAGAATTATAATTCTAGTTAAAGCACCATAAGGTCAAGAAGATGAACAAATTTTGGTCAAGGCAGTGAGAAATATGATGTCTTGTGATGTATTGATTATGATACAGGTGAGAAAGGAATGATGTGGTTGATACCAAGATGTAGGTTCTACTTATAGTATATAGTGGCATCATGAAAGTGCTCAAACTAGAGTGCTAGACCCTTTTGATATTTCTAATCTATGCTCAGTCACCCTTGCTTCAAGCTCATAATTTCAAAAGTTGAACGTTTGATTGGATTATGGTTTACTTGTTAGTATCATTTTCATACAGAAAACTTAGTGGGGAGGATCTTGCTGGTATGCTTCCATCAGCTCTGGTGCAGCTACCATACCTGAAGCATATGTAAGATGAGTAACCATTATTTGTTTTACTTATTAGCGCCCAGAAATTGATTCATGCTTCTGATTGCAAAAATTCCTCTTGATGTAAGTGACTTCTCGGTTCATTTCCAAGGTTATCCAATAAATGATCATTCTTATTGAATACGATGTACTCACTGCAGGTCCTTCACTGGGAACAACTTGTCAGGACCAATTCCAACCTACTTGGGAAACATAACCACTCTTGAATATTTGTGTGCTCTTATTATGCCTTTCTTTCACGCAAATTATTTACACTGTAAAATCATGTCATAGTTTTGCTTGCTTTATTTTTTAATGCATTATATACTCAGGAGCATAGAGAACAATCTGTTTTCTGGAACTGTTCCACCTGAGCTTGGAAATTTGGTTAACTTGGAGACTCTGTCAGTATTTCTTTCTCCTCTTTTGTGACTTTTCATATCACAGTTGTTTAGTCATTTCTAAATTCTCAATGATTGACTTAATCACTTTACATTTGAATTGCTATGAACTTCACTTTTTGTGACTTCAGGATTCTTAGTGCTAACAATCTATCAGGAGAGTTGCCCGCGACTCTCACCCGCCTAAACAAATTAAAAGAATTGTAAGTGTTTATAACCTTTTTCACAACCATACTTATGATAACATTAGATTTCTACTAGAAAATCCTCAATGTTTATGTAATTTTATTTCCTTCATTTTCGGCCATGTGAAGTAGGATTAGCAGTAACAACTTCACAGGAAAGTTACCAGATTTTTTCCAAAGTTGGAAGCAACTTGAGAAATTGTAAGTCTGTGTTTCTGTTATCCATTCCAAATCTCCTTCATGTAAAATTTTTAGGATGTATTGTTATTGACAGAGAGATCCAAGGTAGCGGTCTCAATGGGCCAATCCCTTCTAGCATATCTGTCTTGAAAAATTTAACTGAACTGTGAGTTAAGCTTTCAAAGTTCATATTTCTTGAGTTTCGTTATAGCTACAAATTCGTATTTGCGATAATTCCTTAATTGTGCAATTCTATGCAGAAGGATCAGTGACTTGCATGGAGAAGGTTCAGACTTTCCGCCTTTAATGAACATGACAAACATGAAAGAATTGTGAGTAATTATTTTGATCATAAAATGCTATGGAATTAGAATAATTGAAATGAACTGTTCATAAATTGTGATAATACAAACCGAGTTTGTTTTGCAGAAAATTGAGCAGCTGTAACATCTCTGGAGAAATCCCTGCATATATACCAAATATGACACATCGTGGAAAACTGTAAATATGTTCTGCTCAGGGGAATATATCTTTGTGGTTATCATTATTATGAGATTATTATACTGTCAACACATTCATAGACACATAATTAAATATGAGTTTTCCTTCTTTTTTGTTGCATAAGTATATATTTAGGTATCAATGTTTTAAAATGAAGGGAAAAATATATTTTATCCTCTTGTGATCAGGCATAAAACAGGGAACTTCCTTGAAATTCAATGCTACATCTTGTCTTGTTAAGAAATTAAAATTTTAAACCAAGGTGTTCTTTATGAATAACTTCTTTTTTTTTTTGATAAGCCAATAGAATATATCAAAAGCGCAGAGGGGCGCAACCCTTCTTCATGAATAACTTATGCCTGTAGTTTATATATATGACCACATTCTTAATGGTAGTGGCCATTTTTATCTTGTTTATTATATACAGTTTAGTTGCTAATAAACAACTTCCTCCCAATGACATCCATCTTGCTATATACTTGCAGGGATCTCAGTTTCAACAGATTGGAAAAAGAAATTCCTGAATTTGAAGGTCTAAAAAATTTGACGAACATGTAAGCTATGAAGACTTATGAGAGAAACTAACGTACATTGCAATGCATAGGAGACCTTGCAGATTTTGTGATTCTATGTATTGTGCAGCCTAGTTGTTGAACCATAATAGTAGTCTATTGATATAAAGTAAGAGTTAGACTACAAGTGATATAAGGTAGGTTTGACCAAAATGTGATTATGTTGCGTACTGATTAGGTATCTAACAAGCAACTTGCTTACTGGGAACATTCCAAAGTGGATCAGGATCACTAAACAGTATGATTTTTGTCCTAAAAGTTTACAAAACTTTGCAAGAAGTGTATTTTCATTTCTGTATTTTCTTTAGGCTGCAGGGGAAATTACATTAGAGGAATGTGTTTGTCTGTAGGAACATAGATCTTTCTTACAATAATCTCACTCAAAGCCTCACAGATTCTTGCACAGGAACAATTCTGTAAGAATATTCTTTTCTCTTTTTTTTTTTCTTTTTTTTTTTTTTCTTTTTTTAGCTCCAGCCTACTTTAGCTTTGAACATTTAGCTCTCTTTTACCCTCTAATCTTTGGAAAAACTTGTTTGTCATTTCTTCAGGAATTTGTTTAAAAGCTTTCATGGACGGGAAAACTTGTAAGCTTCTGATTTATTATACTTTTAAATGTCAATTTATTTCCATACTCTTTATTTTACAAAAGCCAACACTTTTTTCTTTCCCTACACTAATCAAGAACACTCGGTGAGTGCCCAGAGGACAACCAATGTTTAAAAGGTAATATAAATTTACACATCTCTTTTGAATCTAATTATGAGGTGTATGCTTCAATTTTGTTGGACCTTCTTTTCGATAATTTCAATTGGGGGACAAAGCCCATTTAATATTCAAATTATAAATTTCAATAAAATAAGTAACATTATTTTTGTACCATTATGTTAGTATGTATCAGAATACCATTAACATGCTGTTGTTTTGTGTAGATTACTATTCATTGCATATTAATTGCGGTGGAAGCAGTACAAGTATTGGACCCCTAATTTATGAAAGGGATACAGACCCTGGAGGTCCATCAAAATTTTATGGAGCAGGAGAACAATGGGGATTTAGTAACACTGGGCACTTCCAAAATGCTAAAAAAAATGACCAAAATTACATAACAAACAACATATCTGTACTTCAAATGCATGAGTACGAATTGTACATGAATGCACGTGTGTCTCCCCTTTCTCTCACATATTATGTGCGGTGCTTAGCAAATGGAAAATATACTGTGAAACTTCACTTTGCGAAGATAGTATTAAGAGGCAATAAATCTTCGTATGGCCTTGGAAGACGGATATTTGATGTTTATATTCAGGTACTAAATCACATAAGTTATGCATTCCATTTTTTTTTTTTTTTTTTTTGAAGATGATTTGATTCAATTACTTAATATGTTGCAGGAGGAACTGAAGCTAAAGGATTTCGATATTAAAAAAGAAGCAGAAGGGGTTAGCAGAGCAGTCATTAAGAAAATTACAGCAGTTTCAGTTACTAATAAAAGTCTAGAGATTCGATTTCATTGGGCTGGGAAAGGGACAACAGCTGCTCTAGAAAAAGGAACATATGGTCCTCTCATATCTGCCATCTCTGTAAATTATAGTAAGTAATGTAGTTGGTTCTTTATTCATTCTTTTTCCAGTTGACTATATCTCTCTTTCTCTCTCTCTCTCTCTCTCACACACACACACACACTTATCTACACTTCATGATCTTTTATTATCAACTATTTTTTGGGAAACTATACTTAACCCTGTCGAACTCACACCTCATTTACAACCACGCCACAAAACTTTAAAAAGTGACAATTGGCCCACTTAAATTATGAGGCACTTTCACTTTGCCAACACATGACTGTTAATTTGAGCAACATTTTGAAGAAGGCACGTATAATGGACATTTTGAGTCATGTGTGGGTCATGTGATGTATTTTCTATCCAAGTTAACAGAAAATTCTGACGGAGGGGGCAAAGTGAAAGTGCCTCATTTAATTAACTATCACTATTTAAATTTGGTGGGATGATTGCAAGTGGGGTGCCAGTTTGAGGGATAAGTGTAGTTTCCTCTTTTTTTTTTCTTTCTTTTTCTTTTTTAAACCTAGAGCAGATTGGTGGATAATAGATTGAATAGCAGATACAGCAGAAGTTGTTGTATAATTAGTGGATGTGAAATTAAACTTCATTTGCAATTTGGTGGAAGAACAATCCAGATGTTGCCTTTCCCTTTTTCTTTCTGTAGCATCTTTGTAAATTCCTACCATATCTTGTTTTGGATTGATCACATAAATTTGTGCCTTTATATACAACACAAATAGCAGAACGCAATCTTAAGATTAATCTTCTTGCTAGTCTTTCTTTTTCATAAAGATTTCAGAGCTAGCAATTGGAAGAAAGTCATTGCAATTGGAGCCGTAGTTTTTGTGGTATGCGTTATTTTTATGATTTTGGGCATTCTTCAATGGAAAGGCAGTTCAGGAGGACAGATATCAAGAGAAACAGATAATAAATACTATGCAAATCTTGATGTAGAAAGGATTAAAAAAATTAAATTTCTCCAACTATATGAGTAGTCAGAACAAGTATTCCGTTAGAAGGACTCAATACTCTATCGTAGACTTCTAATAGACTTTTTTTTTTTTTTTGCTTTATGCCTAGATGAGGAATTAGCGATCCAAACTAGAACCATGAAAAGCAGCTACATGATTGCATAGAATATGAACCAGTTGTTATAATACTTTTTGAAAAACACCCAATGACCCCAAATAACAACTAGAGAGGGGGGGGGGGGGGGGGGAGGTGGGGTGAATAGGTGTTTACAGACGTTCACAATCAACAAAAATATCCAAACCACAATAACAATCACCAAAATTAAACAAAGGAGTAAAGAAATAAGACAACAATTTTTATGACGAAGTGGAAGCTAACCTCAGGAAACTTATCCACTATAGTAGAAAAATTACAATAAGTTTATACTTACAAAACCCTTGTAGTTAAAATTTGACTTGTACCCAACAAACGACTCGTTCTTCTTTTATCGAAGTAGCTCTAGAACTCTAGCCTTTCTTGTATAACATTGCCTCTACAACCAAGAACTCTAGTGGCTAAAGTTTTTGATCTGTGTGGTTTAATGGAATAGAGAGATTTCAAAATCAAAGCATCGGAAGATAAATTCACTCTCTAAGAACAAGCTGCCTTGGACAAAATGATCTCATTCAAACGCCTTTCAATTGAGGTTGCAAACAAGCTATTTTTTCCTTCACTTTGAACCAAGTTTTTGACATCTTTTGAAGACCGAATTCAACCTCAAACCTAGACTTACTACATAGCAACTTTTGACACTGAATTTGCCAACATGAAACCAAACAGTACTTGAAATTAGAGTGTTGCATTTTCAACCATCTTTGTAAATGAGCTCACCAGTTTACTATGTAAATTTTAGATCATTGCTTATTTTTAAATTTTAATTGATGGTGATGTTTATGAGAGCAATGATTAGATAGTTAAAGCTCACTACTTGAGCATATATCTTAGAATCAGTCCATTTCAAGTGTGGGAGAGGAAAATGATAATTGACTTTGAGTTGATTTGTTTTCACATATCCACAAAGTTGTATAAGATTGAGCTTTTGCGTAATAACTGGAGTTAGCGTCTTTTAGTTGTATTTCTTGGTATGGTTCTCTAAAACATCATCTAATTACTCTAGAGGCATTCAGATACAAAATTAAGAAGTCTAATTTTTTTATAAGATTCTGTCAAACATCTTAGGCTCATTCTTTTTACAGAATTGAAAACATTGGACCTGCAAACTGGTTTCTTTACCTTCAAACAGATCAGGGCTGCCACTAACAATTTTGATGCTGCAAACAAGATTGGGGAAGGTGGTTTCGGATCCGTCTACAAGGTATCCCAGATTTATTATTCCTTTCTTTCTCTTTTCTCTTTTATTTTATTTCCTTTTTTTGTGAATATTTTGCATGCATGTTCTTATTTGTTTTCTCTCATATTGGTAACATAAATTATAGGTAAGTCTTATGTGAATACTTGAAAGTATGTATTTTGAATGCAGGGCATACTGTTAGATGGTACAATAATTGCCGTTAAGCAACTTTCTTCAAACTCAAGTCAAGGAAACCGTGAATTTGTGAATGAAATCGGCATGATATCTGGTTTACAGCACCCAAATCTTGTTAGACTTTATGGATGTTGTATTGAAGGGAATCAACTATTTTTGGTATATGAATACATGGAAAACAATAGCCTAGCACGTGCTTTGTTTGGTAAGCATAATGTTTTTATTTTAGTATTTTATTTTGACTTGAAGCATAAGTTGATGAATTCCCAATTGGACTATCTCCAAAATATGCAGGTCCAGAGGAATACCACTTAAAATTGGACTAGCCTATGAGGCAGAAAATATGTCTTGGCATAGCAAGAGGTCTAGCTTTCTTACATGAGGAATCGATACTAAAAATTGTTCATAGAGACATCAAAACTACCAATGTGCTACTGGATAGGGATCTTAACCCAAAGATTTCTGACTTTGGTTTGGCCAAGCTTTATGATGAGGAAAACACCCACATCAACACCCGAGTTGCGGGAACAACGTAAGCTACCTTTTTCCCTATTTCCTTCAATGTGGAGTCTTTCTGTAATTCTATTCTTCCTTTTCTTTTGTCCTCCCAAGGATTACGCACTATTGACATCCTGGATTAAGTATTTGGTACAACTTTTACTTGTTTGCTGCTTACATTTGCAACTCAACCATGCTTATACAGGAAAATTCATAGCTACATGAATTATATATCTACCAGTATTCATGCTTTGCAAACTTGCCTAAACATGAAATATGTACTATTAACCTGCTATAACTATCATACGCCTCAATCCTTGATGTATCAAACAATCAGCTCAATTTCCTCATAAAAATAAAACTGCTAGATATAAGAAAGCAAATAAGGAAAAAAAATAAAAAAATCTGTCTATTAGACTATTAACACAAACGCTCTAACTCCTAAATCATGTTCTTTGATTGCATAATTACATGATGTATTTCTGGTACCCAAGTTTCTCTTGATGTTGGACTTTGTTGAATATGAAAGATCAAAGCTTCATACTATTGGCCTTTTTTTTTTTCTCGAGCATTCATACTAGTGATCTAAGTCATAATATGATTTTTATTTGCAGAGGATACATGGCACCAGAATATGCATTATGGGGTTACTTAACCAATAAAGCAGATGTTTATAGTTTTAGAGTAGTTGCATTGGAAATTGTTGCTGGAAAAAACAACATGAAGTATCGACCAAATGAGAAATATGCATGCCTTTTAGAATGGGTAAGATTGATATCATTCTTTTAATACACTCAACTATAACTATTGTTGGGAGGCCTGATTGCTTCTTTGTCCTTATTCTTTTCTTGAAGGAGGTGAGGGGAAGGCATTTACCCTTTTCTTTTTCTGTGTATGTGGCTGCTTTGTTCTCATATGTTGATTGGCTACTTCTCATTTCCATTCTCTTTTCTATGCTTATTGCAGGCACTTGTTGTACAAAAAGAAGGTAATCTAATGGTGCTGGTCGATGCAAAGTTGGGTTCCAAGTTAAATAAGGAAGAGGCTATTAGAATGATCAAAGTAGCTCTCTTATGCACTAATCCACTGCCAGCACTTAGACCCACCATGTCTTCAGTGGTAAGCATGCTCGAAGGCCAAACCTTTGTTGATGAAGTCACCTTGGATCCGAGTATATATGGCAATGAATTGGGGTTTAGTGCCTTGAGAGACCAGTTTGAACAACTCCAACCAAAACTAACAAGCACAAGTGCAGCAGAGAGCCTTATGAATTCATCAGATATGACTTGGGTTGGATCTTCTTCTACATCTGCCCAGGATCTCTATCGAGTTAATCTTGATTCTCAGTAATATGATGTCTCCAATATCATTTGTATTTGGTATGATGTCTTTCATTCTCTTGTTCTTGACAATTTATTTATATGCTTAGAACTACCATTAGAGTAGAAGATAAAGGATAATGGTAGAATGAAACTGAGCTTGACTATTTCCAGCTACATGTAAATCTACAACATAGTTTGGATTCGTATGATGTCTTTCATTATCTCATCCATTAGACAATGGACACTTTTTTTCTTAGTTAGGTTTCCACATTTTCTATTTTGAAGAAGAAGAAAAAAACATGAGAATTCCAAGAAATATGAATTCAATTCTATGATGCATTATATTAATTTCATCATATTAGATGTGTACATTAAAATAGGTAGTCTGTATCTACTATTTATAATCTCCATTTATATTTAGGTCATTTAAGTAACATTTGAAAATACACAATAAATAAAATGTTGTATAAAATCTATTTACTACGGTTATTTTAATAGACAAAGTTGTATTTAACTGGCTAACTAGCTCCAGAGATAGTAATTGTGACACAACATTTTGAATCAAGCAGTAGAAAAGAACAAAATAAAATAAGTTAATCATACAAAACATCAAAATTTACATGGTTCAACTTAACAAAATAAATTCCACAAAATAATGGTCATAAAAAAATCACTCAAACCCAATACATTCAGAGCCTTGCACTCTTCACAAAAGAAGAACTTTTCTCTTGCTCTCTTAGTGTGGTTGCTCACAAAATTCTTTTTTTTTTTTTTTTTTTTTTTTTAGGTGGCTCAAAATTTTGTCTCTCTATGTAGTGCAGCATGGATCCAGATTCTCAGCAATTATCTGCTCCACATTGCTAGCATTCTGAACAAGCAGTTGTGAGAGGGCATTTTGGGGCCCACCTACCTAAACATAACTTGCTCAAGCACCTACTAGACCCTATAGGTACTCTCTCACAATTGCCTAACCGAATTGCTAAGTAATTATTGAGTATCTTAATAGGTGCGGCACTCTCTTTGGCAGTGTCTCTTTGTTTTTCTAACCGGATTTATGCCTCTTTTATAAGAATAGGTGTTGGTTAGGTATTTAATGGAGGCTACCAAAAACTCCTGCTTGAGAGAAGGATTCCCTCACTTTACAAATCTTCACTTTGGCTTGAATTCTCTCAAGATCAAGTCTTATCCAACACTCCTAATAGTAATCATAAGTTACAAATCTCAATCTATCAATGAGACCACAGCATAGCAAGTTAGGGCGTTATTCAACCTAAAAGTTAAAGCCTATAAATTTAAGTTCGATAACCATACTATATTAACTACTTGCATTTATGAGTTGTGACGTTTTCCAATGTGCGGGTGAACCCTTCTTTAGATTCTATATATTCAACGATAGTTACTCGAAAAATAGAATTTAAGAGACTACAAGACACAATTGAATCTTTTTTTTTCTTCAACCAGAATACCTATTTGTTTACTTAATTTTTTTTTTCTCGCCCAATTAATTTGTCTATCTATTTCCTCATAAATCATGAAACCTAGCATGTGGGTTCAATTTTTTAGTGAACAAATCCAATTATGCAATCAACACACATATAGAAACATCATAGAATGAATCCAACCATGCAAACAATCAACTTGAATCACAAACTGTGTAATGGAAAATTAAAGCACTTGAAAGGTCACTTGAGAAAGCAAAAATAAGACAAGGAAAATGCTAACAGCAGTGTCAATGAAATCTATCATTCATTATCTGTTGATGTCACACAAAGTATAAATTAGTTGGTCAACTTTACCTTTAAAGGCCGATGAATTATCAAATATTCCCAAAGCTTTACTTTAACTTTCCAAAGGCATAAGCTTTACTCTACTAGAAGTATCAAAAAAGATATGAAATAAGTTGCCTCCCAATAGGATTTTAACTTATTCTAAGGGTGTGTTTGGGATTGCAATTTTATAGACAAAAAGTGCGATTTTAAGTCAAATCCCAGAAAATAAATTATTTGTGATTGCGTTTTAAAAAAATTACAATTTGAAAATGTAGAAAAATTTGCATTTTCAAATCAAGTGTATGGAATTTTTTTTTTTTTTTTTTGAAAACGCACAATTTTAAAGGTTAAATTGTAATTTTAAAGTTCAAACTGCAATTTTGCCAAATGCTTAACTGTGTTTTTAAAAATTATGTTTTTTTTTTTTTTATTGAAATCGTTATTTTTAAATCACACTTTTTGAAATCGCAAACCAGCTGAATGAACCCTAAAAGTTGTGAAAGCTTTTTGTCCTATCCATTAGACAATGAACACATTTTTTTTTTTCCTTTTTTTTTCCTAGTTTGATTTTCATTGGAAGAACAAAAATATGTGAGAGAGTTCCAGGAATGCATTCAATTCTCTGATGCATTATGTTAATTTCATTAGATTAGATTAGATTGAGTTGATAATTGTAATTATTTTAGTTTTTTTATAAAATCTATAATAGATAAAGGTTGTGCCCCACTAGATAATTGGTCCATGCACATGCACGTATCCCTCTTTTTTGTTGGCAACTGTTGGACGCAAATGAGTTGTTTATTTCTACAATCAGAAGACTTGTTTGCTTACTTTACTTTCTAGCTAGTGTCTCCTGGACGCCGACGCAGAGAGAAATATCATAGAAGGAATCCCTTCATTCATATCAGTTTGCATCATAAACAAACATATCTCACTCTAGTGCATGTTATGGAAAATTAAGCACTTGAAATGAAGACAAAGGAAATTGCTTTACCTCTGGATGTACAAAGTTGTTCAACTTTTCTAATTGTAGCGACTCACCAAGACGCCCATCACATGTACTTATCTTTTAAAAGCACTAATTAAGTTGGAATTGGAACTCTAAAATTGTTTTTAAAGTATAATATCTCCTATTGAATAATCAACGTGTAACTTAGGGTTTGCTTTCATTTGTACACTTTGTCGGTTAGGAAGTGCCTTAGGTGCATGTAGGACCCTAGGACAATTTGTAGTACTAAAGCTAGTCAAAAGCATGCGAACTCAATAATGCCACAAAAGAACAAAAAAGTACACAGCATAAATTCCGTAATTTGTTTTCTGTATTTTTTCATGTGCCTTAAATTATTGAGTGAGAGGTACATGCATCTTCGTCTGGTTCTGTCATATGCCTTTAATTATTGAGTAAAAGGCGTCATGCATTTTTGTCCGGTTCTACCATGTGCCTTTAATTATTGAGTGAGATGTGCTATATGCATTTTCGTTCGGTTCGGCTCTTATCTTTCTAATTTTTAAAATTATCATTAAATCTATAAAAGTCACAAGGATTTCACACATAATTCACGTATTTAATGGTAATTTTTAAAATTGAGAGAACAACTGAAAGAGAAAATGAATCATTGATATCTCAAGAGTGTAGGACTAGGAGCAACCTTCATTGCCAAGAAAAGTTGCCATAAAACCAAGGTTGTGTTTGGCAAACCCATTTGCTATTGTTATTGTAGCTTATGTGATTGATATGGTATAAAGTTATAAATTTATTGTATTAAAAAATTATATATATTTTGTAGTGAACTTTTTTTTATTTAAATAATAATAAAAAATAAATAATGTGATATAAAAATTGAAAAATAAAAATGTTTTGAAATTAATTTTTTCAAAAAGTGAATCGTGAAGAATAACAAGAACTTGAAAGGATTTGACAAACACTACCTACCTAACAACAATGGCATGAATCAAAGACTTACCTCAAGTCAAAGGTTTCGGCCACCCCATGGGTCACTTGGGGGAGGTCGGTCATTCCAGGTTTTTAACTTTTTAATATATTTTTTTAGAAGATAGATAACATTTTATTATTTATCTTTAATAGTGGTGAATTGATGGCTCTTGGGTTACATTGGATGACCAAAATTTAAGAAAAAAACTGATGGGACAATTTTAGCAGTATTGCCGACATTCCAATCTGTCAATTTTCGATTCACGAGTCTTCACTTTAAAGTTTCTTTAATTTCGTACGTGCACGTGAGCCTTCACTTTCACATTAAAGTAGTACTCCAACGGATGCTGCTACTTAACCAATGATATGGCTTCAATGCTGTTATTTCAATAATAGTATGTATATTATTAATAAATTAAATGATGAAAATTTAGTTAAAATAATTAAAGAGTTTAGATATGTCATAATAAATATTAATTTTTCTCACATTCATTATTTCATTTATTTATTGATATTTATTATGATAAATCTAAATCATTCGATTACTTCTATTATTTATTATGATAAATCTTAACTATTCAATTTATAACAACATACATGCTGTTTTTTCAAGCCAAATCCCCAACCCAAAGGCTCTCAAAGGAGAATTCTTATCTGCATCATCATCCGCATGCAAGTTTGAAAGCAACCCAATTAACTAGTTGATCGGTGGTGGAGCTAGGAGATGGCAATCCTGCAGCCATGTATTCCAAGTTTAGTTAAGTTTGTCTCGGTATTACAATTTTCTTTATTTATTTAAATCATTGATAAAGATGGCTCGAATTTTAAAATATGAGAAATTCATATTTTATAAAATATAAGGGAATTCAAATTCGCTTTTGAGAAATTATCACAAGAACTCAAATACTCAGCAAATGGCCCATGATTCACCCCATCACGGTCCATTCTGCCACTGCGGCTGAGTTGATGACTACTAAGCAAGCAGAGAAAAAAAGTAACAATGGCTTGTAAACCAAAAAAAAAAAAAAAAGGTTTGTAATAATTTTTTTATTTGAATAATAATAAAAAGTAATAGATGTAATGTAAAAAGTAAAGGATCCGGCTTAGGTGCGGTAGTTAAGAACTACCGCACCATGCTGCTAAGAAAGGAAGAAGAAAATGGGTTTAGAGAGAGAAAGGAAGAAGAAGAAGATAAGCCGGATCCTCCGTGAAAAATCCCAACCCCTTCTTTGTTTGTTTGTTTGTTTGTTTGTTTTTTGTTTTTTTTTTCCCTTGTTTAATCTCAGCCGTTGGGAGACTTTTGTTTAATCCTAGCCATTTGGGATATTTAACAGCATGGTGCGGTAATTTTTAACTACCGCACCTAAGCCGGATCCAAAAGTAAAAATATATGAAGTTGATTTTTAGATGAATAGTTTGAAATTTTTTTGGGGTCCTTTGGCAAATACTGTTTCATATTTTGGTCTTTGTATTTCATTTATTTATTTTTATAATATTTATTTTATGGTCAAAATTTAAAATTTGAACATATAACGCTATACATAATATTTTATAATTTAATTTTTTTTAAGATGTATCAACATTAACTTCATATCTTTTTTTTTTTTTTTTTGACATGTTCACACAAAAAGGGCGAGAGAGATTTGAACTAGTGGTCTCCGTTTCATAAGGTGTGATCCCCAGTTGATTGAGTTACCTCTTAGAGATACATTAACTTCATATCTTATTGAACAATGATTGGTGTTAATAATTTGCCTATATATATATATATATATTTTCATATTCTCATACAAATATAATAAATTATATTATATCTATTTCAAATAAAATGGATAGTATTCATTTAAAATGAATTTTATAATATCAATTTTAAGGTTATAATTTAAAGTTGATACATCTAACGGTATATATATATATATCTTTTTATACAAATTGGTTAGGATTTGTACTTTTAAGTGTTGTAAAAAAAATACAATTATTTTTTTTAACCTTCTAATTTCTAAATTTAATTTTTATTCTCTCTTTTTCATACAAAAAAAATAAAAATAAAAAATATTGAAATTAAATCCATAAATGATTAGGCTGATTAGCTTTGAAACCTTGGATAAAGAGCATTAATTATGTACAAAAATCTTCATAAGAAATCTGCTTGGTTCTTTCTCTCCACAATTTGAAGTCCCCATGAAATCAATATGGCATTTAGTCCAAGACCTTAATTTCTTGTACAACGAAGGAGGGCGCACCAATCTGAACCGTTGAACTAAAAGCTAGCACTAGCAGTTGATGTTAAATATCTGACCAACTCACACTCTGCCTCAGGGAAGGCATGGGCGGAAGGCAAGTAGTCTTTTACAGTCCATATCTCCCGCAAGTTTGAAAGCAAATTAAGCATACGCCAAACCAAGTTGATTGGCGGAGGAGAAAATGGGATTCTTTTGCCAGCCTTGTATTGCGAAGACCACCTTTAATTTTACTGTGCTTGTAGTACTGTTCATTTGCATGGGAGCTAACAAAGTCGTCAAAGCACAAGCAGGGCATCTTCCGAATTATGAAGGTTCTTCTTTTTTCTGCATATGTAAATGGGTTTTCGTTTTGTTTGTTGGTTAAACTCAAGTTGATGGAAATGCTACTAGAACTCTAGAGATTGAAGTTTCTACTTATTGATGGCTGGATGCCATTTGGGTGTGCCTTTACACTAACAAAACAGAGTGAAAACCACCATCATCTATCAGCTAATATCTGGGTCTTAGAAACCGAGCAAATAACTGTGTAGATAGATGTTTTTTTTTTATTTTTTATTTTTCAAATCCTTGTAGGGAAGTTGATGTGTTTGATGTGTGCAGTGGAAGCCCTTCGAGAAATTGCTACACAACTGGGGAAGAAAGACTGGAATTTCAGTGCAAATCCATGCAATGACTCAAGCTGGAGAACACCGTCTTCAAATGAGAGGCCATTGTACAACAATACTGTTAACTGCAATTGCTCCTACCCTGATGGTGTATGCCACGTGGTTAACATGTACGCTCCCTCTCCACTCACATAATGCCAACTTTATTCTTATTGAAGTTTCTTATTAATTTATGATGGTTAATGGCAAGAAGCAATTAGTTTATGAGTACTTTACCAATTGCTCCTAATGAAAAATAGTTGGCTCCATAGCTCTTGGGTCTTTCTTCTGTTATTCATAGCTCTCTCTCAGCTCTGTAATGGACTACACCTCTAACTTTATTGTGGTTAAGGCATCCTATTTAATCTAGAGCATTGATTTGAACTTTTTATGTAACACCCCGCCAAAATAAATACAATAATTTGCATTATCCACACGGTGCTACTACTATTACCTTACAAAATTGTGGCGGAAATTACCTTTATATATATTTGAACTTTAATTACTACTTGGCATAAACAATAAGTCACCGGAGCACAAACCACAATACATTGTATATGGTCACATAATCACATCTGTCTTTCCAACTTGTTGAGACAAGAGAAATCCCTCCAAAGGCCCATTACCGAACCACCGGCCCCTCAGGTCGGCCTGATGAAAATGTCCTTATTTACATAAAACAAGGCCCAAGGGCCCATGAAGTATCTCACAGGTCGCCTTTGACCCACCTGTGAGCCACTCACGAATGGCCGCCGCTGAACTCGCATAGCAAGGGATTTGAAATGGAAAGGATCATTTTCCAACTACGAGAAGGTTGCCGCTAACCCCTCTCGAGCTCCTCACCTTGTAGCACCAGCAATCGCCAAGAAAAGTCAAGACCAATAGCAACCCAAGCGTACGAACCTACATCTGTCCCATCACCGTATCTCAAGCCCCACAACCTACACCTATGCTCAACAAATTTGGTGAGCACTGTAGCTCAACAATTCATAAGCTAAATTAATTAAAAATTAGTCTGGTTCTCTCTCCTCTTTGGGAATAGTGAAAATAGATAAAGAAATGATATTTTAAATAAAATAACGAAAGTAGCTAACTAAAATGATGAGCTGGATCTAGGTATTTTGGAAAAGTTGATACCTAAAATAAAATAGAAAGTATTCTTTAATTAAATATTTGTTGAGCCAGACGTGAATGCTCTAAAGGAGAGGGGGATTTTGTTGATTGAAGAAGAAGAAGAGGAGGAGAAGGGTCGCGGGGGGAGGGGGTTAAAAGTTAAAACCCTTAAATTTTCATAATTTACATAACTACCTAAAAAATCATTAATTTTTCTTCTTTTCCCCTTATTTTCTTTCCAATTAAAATAGGCAAGTCCCTTTAATTCCCCCAATTATCTCAAATTTTATCATTTAAAATTTTATTGCAAACATTTATTATTAATATTTTCCATATGTCCTGAGTAGGGTATTACCTTTTATCTACAAAATTTGCAATCTATCATCTTTTTTTTCTTTTTTTTTTGCTTTTAATTTTTGACATGCAGATTTCTTAAAAGGCAGAATCTTGATGGTGTGCTTCCACCATCATTGGTGAAACTAACCAACCTCAAGGCAATGTAAGAAGAGCTTCCAATTATTTATCTTTCATCTTATTACCAAAAATTCAGGTTATAAGCTTCTATACTAACATCAAAATTTTCTCTTGCTGATAGTGATTTCAATAGGAACTACCTTAGTGGTACAATACCACAGGAATGGGCTTCTACAAAGTTGGAAAATATGTAAATGATTCTCTAAACTTTTGTGTCCATGGTTAGACTGTAAAATCTAACTACTGACCTAATGGAATGTATCAAGTGCAGGTCCATCAGTGGAAACAACTTATCTGGGCCTATTGACTACTTGGGAAAGATTACCACTCTTAAATCTCTGTATGCTCTGGATCTCTATATTAAAATTATCACAAATTTTCGTTTGGTTTAGCCTTGCTGTAATCTTGAAGGACTGTATTTTAGGACCATAGAGAGCAACCGGTTTTCTGGACCTGTTCCCACTGAGCTGGGGAACTTGGTGGACTTGGAGAGACTGTTAGTGTTTTTTTCTTCCAAATAACATTTGATTAATCATTTCTAAATTCTCAATGATTTTTGAAATAATTTAACATTAGAGTTATTGGAACCGGTCTTAAGTTTTCATCTGATGACTGTAGCATTCTTAATGGTAACAATCTCACGGGAGAGTTGCCTGCCACTCTCACTAATCTAATCAAATTAAAAGAACTGTAAGTGGTCGTAACCTTTTCCATTGCTTTACTAGCAATAACTTTAGATGTTTCCTTGAAAAATTTTCAGCTTTTTGTTTCACTCAATCTTGTTTCCATTTGGCACATATGCAGTAGGATTAGCAGTAACAACTTCAGTGGAAGAATGCCTGACTTCTTTCGACGATGGAAACAACTTGAGGAATTGTATGTGATTTATACTACAATGCTATGTAAATCTCTTCTACCTGAAATTTTCAGGTGCAATCTGAATCCATTGGAATTGTGTTCTTAACAGAGAGATCCAAGCTAGTGGTTTTGAGGGGCCTATTCCTACTAGCATTTCTGCCTTGAGTAATTTGACCGAGCTGTGAGTTCTGCTTTCTAATTTAACATTTTCGAGTGCATAATCTCTATGATACATTCATGTGATTTTTAAACTAATAAATGTATTGCTGAAGACAATTGACAGTTCTTCATGATGCAATTCTATGCAGAAGGATTAGTGACTTACCAGGAGAGGGTTCGCCTTTTCCACCACTACAGAACATGAGAAACCTGGCACAATTGTAAGGCATTTTTATGTTGTAAAATGCTCTGCAATTGGAATAATGCACCTCTTGTAGCAACACTTACATGAAGTTTGTTTATGGTTCAGGATGTTGAGGAGTTGTAATATCTCTGGAACAATCCCTCCATATATCTCAAAAATGGCACAGCTAATAAGATTGTAATTCTTCTGTTTATTATTTCTCTACTTTTCAGTGCAGTACATGGAGATTAAGACTTGTATAATAATATTTACATTGAAATGTATGGACTTTATCCTACCATCGGAGCTTCCTGCAATTTGCTAATATTTGGCATTCATAGAAGTTGGAGACCTTTTAATGTTAGCTTGACAGAATAGAATGTAGTATTAGGTATTAGGAATTCAAGAGATAGGATGGTATCTGCTTTATAATGAATGTGACTTACAATGCCAAGACAGAATGTTAGCCAAGTACACATATAGATTAGTAAGACAATGAAATTGCATTGGTTTGGAACTCCTATACATCTCATTAGTTTGGTATGACATGATGGCCTGTTGCATTTTCAGAGGTTTGCTTTATAACGGAGAGTTTTAGTACATAAAAGTGACAAGCAGATCTAGAATTTTATTTAGGAAAGGCAAGTAAGTTAAGAATGGGAGAGGTCATATGAGAAATAAGTCAATATTTGGATGTCAAATATTCATAATACCATGATAATGAGATGAATCAAGGTCATTCAAAAAAGAATCAAGGTTGAGACTAGTCATTTAGGTATATCCTACACATAGAGATTTGTTTTGGAGAGTGTTTCATGAGATGAATTCTAGCTGCTTAAGCCCATTTCCTCAGCCACCATATTTACAAATACCATTTGTGGTGTGATGCTCAGTTGGGTTATTCTGTGCAGCTATGTATTCATCAGATACACACTAGGTACTCATTGGATTATTATTAGAAAATAAAATAAATTTACATAAGGAGTGTTAAAGTATTGATTTTCTGATTAAATTTACTTCTTTCTGTTATCTTAAACTTTTGGGACAATTGATGATTTAACATAAAGTTACCCACAAAACACTCTCATTTAGGAAACACACATTTCTCTTGTCTCTACCATGTTCACTCAAAAACTTATTTATAATTTTTTGTTCTTATAACCTCTGTTTATCTTTCTGTCTTTTGCAGAGATCTCAGCTTCAACAGATTGGAAGGAAAAATTCCAGATTTCGAAGTTCTAACAAAATTGGACACCATGTAAGAAATCTAAATTCTTGAGGAAGGCTAACTTACAGCCTGATGCCTAGGGGCATCGTTAGTGTGTGTTAAGCTTGACATTGAGTTGCTCCCTAAAATAATTCAAAGGTCTTTTGTCCTCTTTTGTTTTTCAGTTTTTGTATAGATGACCCTAGCTAATAGCTTAAGCTTTTGGTACACAATTCTTTTTACTTTTTTTTACCATGCAAGAACTGCAATTCTATATAAGTTTTCTATAAGAAAAGTTAGTACAGCAGCAAGTTTAGATACTAAATAATTTGAGCCAGAATCACTAGAATACAAGTAGCACATATTCACACAATCGTCACCTTTAGGATTGTAGCTTAACGAAGGGATGAGGCAAAAGTTTTTACCCTCATCCACTTGGAATGGACTACTATGATAACAAGTCATGTCTGAAGGCATAAAATTTAATTATTTTTCTGTATGAATGTTTCGACTAGTAACAATCTGAACATTTCTAATGGCAATGTGATTTTTGTTGATAACCGGATAGATATCTGACGGGCAACTTGATCAGTGGGCCTATTCCAGAATGGATCAAGAGCAGAGATAGCCGCTAGTTAGTTTTCTATTCTAATTTCTACATTATTTTTGCATGAGATTTCCATTCATTTATGTACTACACTTATTTTAGACTGCAGAAGCATATTCATTTAAGTTGTTAACATGATGCCTTATATATCTAGATACGTACACACGAAATCCTACTGTGTGGCCAGTGCTTCATCAGATGATCTCACTGGGTATCAGGTGTGGGGAACATTCTAGCATTCCAATGGGTGAAATGATCCCATTTTGCTTCCATCTTCCTCATGTGTTGTCACCTAGAAAGAGCTTCGATTTTTCATTCCATTGTTTGATGTTTGTTTTTATAGCTTGCAAGTTAACCCCATTACGCCACTAGTGTTTGTTTAGCTTTTACAAATCCAGTGTGAAGTGTTACAGATGTTGTTATATTGTTATTAGATCACAATGTTGTTATATTGTAATTAGATCACAATGACTTTCTCAGAACATCCATAAAGATGGTATTTAACTATATTGTTTCATTGTTTAGCTAATTATGGTAAGAAAGCCTAAAGATCTTGTGTCAATGGGTGGTTAGTAAAGTGCTAACTTTGTATAGAGTTCTCTGAGTTATGAAACTCTTTTTGTTACAAAATCCATCTAAATTATATCAACTTAAATATGAACATCAAATATATCAATATGGTTCAATACGCTTTTCTATGGGGTGGGGATGGGGTTGGATTAGAAAGACCGAATGAAATTATGCTTTTGTGCAGCCAAATAGACATATCTTATAACAGTTTTTCCACGAGCTCTGCACCAAATACTTGTCCAGACAACCTGTAAGCATTTTTCCCCCCTTAACAGAAACGTACTTGGGCATTACAACTTTAATTTCATCATCTACCTGTGATTTTTATCTGTGGAACTAACTTGTTTGTAATTCAACAGAAATTTGTTCAGAAGCTTTTCTGAATCGGACAACTCGTAAGCAACTATTTTGTTAAGCTTCTATATAAAAGGAGCCTTTATATATATATATATATTTCAATTTTGTTATTCTAACTCATCTTCTTTGTGCTACATTTTAATCCAGAATAATTACAGAGTGTCTGAAGAATAATACATGTTCAGAAGGTACATCTATTGAACTAATACATAATTTATATTTCTTCAATTTTTTTTTATCAAAAGAAGAAGAAGAAGAAGAAGAAGAAGAAATTGGTTAATCTTTCAGAGTGCATAACAACTAGATTAAACTATAAAACATAATTGAATATCTCTTCTATCATGTTTGGTTGCATCTAATTACCTTGTTATGATACTATCCAGATCAGTACTCATTGCATATAAATTGTGGTGGAAGGGAAACCACAATTGGAGACATCAAGTATGAAGAAGATTTAGATCTGGGAGGTAAAGCAAAATTTGTTCACAAGAAAGATGATACTTGGGGCTTTAGCAGCACTGGATATTTTTGGGATACTTCAGGTACATCAGAGGACTATGTGGTAGAAAATGTATCCAGGCTTAGAATGGACGACTCCTTATTATACATGAATGCACGTCTCTCTCCTCTTTCTCTAACATATTATGCGCGTTGCTTGGCAAATGGAAATTATACTGTGAAACTTCATTTTGCTGAGATAATACTCCGAGACAACAGATCTTTTTATAGTGTCGGAAGACGGATGTTTGATGTTTATATACAGGTACAAGTAGTCAATGAGATTGTTTTTCTTCTCTGCATGCTATAGAAGATAATTTAACTGAATTACTTCGTTACAGAATGAATTGGTGCTGAAGGATTTTGATATTGAAAAAGAAGCACATGGAGTTGACAAAGCAGTCATTAGGAATTTTACAGCAGTTGTTCAAAATAAAACTTTGGAGGTTCGCTTTTATTGGGCCGGTAAAGGGACACAAGATATTCCAAAGAGAGGAACATATGGTCCTCTTATATCAGCTATCACCATAAAATCTGGTGAGTAACATAGGTTATACTTTCTGTGTTCCTTTAACATTGTGAGATATTTCTTGTCTATGCCACTCTCTCTCTCTCATACTAAATGTTGAATTTCTCAATTTTGAATTTTCCATGTCTTCTGTTCTTGGAGTAGATTTACAAAATAAAGATGTTTAACTTATAGTGGATGCGGCAATCCCCAAAACCACTAGATGCAACATAAAATACTTGAGAGAAAGTTAATGTGCAGCTTGATGGAAGACTTATCCATATTTTTGTCTTATACCTTTCTTTCGTTCCTCTTTATTAGTTAATTCCTGCCTTGAACCATTGAGAAGTATCATCTTTTACACTAGATTCACCTATATATTCATTTATTCTAGTACAGACTAGAAAACAAATGCAGTCTTACAATCACTGTTCTTTGCTACCTTTTTCTGCAGATTTCAACCCTCCCAATGACAGAAAAAAGAAGATATTCCTTGCGGTTGGAACTGTGGTTTTGTTGTCAAGCCTTGTTTTCGTGATTTTAGGAATTCTTCGTTGGAAAGGCTATTTAGGAGGCAAGACATCAAGGGAAGAAGGTAATTTAGTTCAGATGTATGAACTAGTCAGCACCCAAGCAGTCTTGTAATGCTTAGGATGCAGTCCAACAACTTGACCTTGTTCCTTATGCAGAGCTGAAAGGATTAGATCTGCAAACTGGTTTTTTTACCTTCAAACAAATTAAAGTTGCCACAAACAATTTTGATGCTGCAAACAAGCTTGGGGAAGGTGGCTTTGGAGCTGTATACAAGGTAATCTACTATTCCATCATTGTCTTCTATCATTTTATAAAAGCATTAAATATGTATATGTATTGTTTTTATTCTCCCTTTCACAACTTTTACTAGTCGGTTACATTTTCTGATAGAGTTTATACATACCCAATAATGCAAATTATACTTTCAATGCAGGGCACATTATTAGATGGTACCATAATTGCCGTTAAGCAACTTTCTTCTAAATCAAAGCAAGGAAATCGAGAGTTCGTGAATGAAATAGGAATGATTTCTGGTTTACAACATCCGAATGTTGTCAAGCTGTATGGATGTTGTATTGAACGAAATCAATTATTGTTGGTATATGAATACATGGAAAACAACAGCCTTGCACATCCTTTGTTTGGTAAGCTTTTTGTTTTATCCTTGGCATGAAGAATAGGAATTGAAAGCCATGAATCATATCATTGATTGAGCTATATGCACCAATTGCAGATCCAGAGGGTGGCGGAGTGAAATTGGACTGGCCTACAAGGCATAAAATATGTGTCGGCATAGCAAGAGGTCTAACTTTCTTGCATGAGGAATCACCACTGAAAATTGTTCATAGGGACATCAAAACTACCAATGTACTACTGGATAGGGACCTTAACCCTAAGATTTCTGATTTTGGATTGGCCAAGCTTGACGAAGAGGAGAACACCCACATTAGCACCCGAGTTGCAGGAACTATGTGAGCTACCTTTATCTCTTTCCTTTAATATAAATTTTTTCTTCTGTTCTTTTTGCACAAAATATGCATCATAATGTCTCTAAAGTCAAGTTTCTTCCCTAATGGTAAATCAGAATATGGTTGAAATTGAAGTCTCCATAAACGAGTTTGAGCATCTAAAGTACCATGGAAGAAATTGAAGTTTCTTGCCTCAAGTATTACTAGTAGGTTGTTTATGTTAGCCATCTGCATTTGCAACCTAATTGCACTCTAATTAGTATCCATGCTTCACAAATTATTTTATAAGCATGATACACTTATGTATGATCTACGTACTTAGTTTACCTCAAGCTTCTTGAAATCGAGTGGCAATAAATCTCATAAAACAGAAAGTCAAGAACGCAACAAAAATAATAGAAAATCTGTTTATGGGGAAATTACACTTTACCCTCTTGAAGTATCCACCCGTTTTCACTTTTGCCTCCGAAGTTTAAAATACGACATTTTACCCTCCCAAACTTTCAAATTGTGGCAATTTAACCAATTTGGCCTATTTATTCCCAAAATGCCCCCAACACTTTTTTTTTCTAAAAAAAAAAATCCAAAAAAAAAAACCAAAAAAATATATAAATATATGCTAGGGTGGCCGAACCACCCCATAGGAAGTGGCCGGCCACCCTGTTTTTTTTATTTTTATTTTTTAAATGTGCTAGGGGCATTTTGGGAATAAATAGGCCAAATGGGTTAAATTGCCACAATTTGAAAGTTTTTTTGGGGGGGGGGGGGGTTAAAGTGTCACAGTTTAAACTCTGGAGGCAAAAGTGAAAATGGGTGGATACTTCAGGGGGTAAAGTGTAATTTCCTCTCTATTTATTTATTACTTTTTAACTTCAATTGATGAATTCTACCTCTAAATGTTACTCTCCTCCTTATACAAGGAGTAAGCAATTTACAGAAAATTGTATTTATATGTTCAGGTTTTCGTGTGGCTAATTGTGAATGACTTCAACTAACAATTTGCAAGGGCAAATATCAGTCACAGATATTAAGTGCATTTTTCAAGGCATGCAGTAGTTAAGAATATGAACTCTTCTTTTTGTTCTTAGTTGAACTTTCACTCTTTTGAGTGCAACAAACTAGTAAGGAGATAAATCAAGCTTCATTAATGGCACTGATTACTTGCCGAGATGCAAATAAAATTACTAAGATGGGAAATCTAGTACCTAAAATTCTTTTGTTATGGAGTTGTTTTATAGTGAAGCTCATAGCCTTCTACCCAGGAACCCTTATTAATAGAATGATCTTTTTGTGCAGAGGCTACATGGCACCAGAATATGCATTATGGGGGTATTTAACATATAAAGCATATGTATATAGTTTTGGAATTGTTGCATTGGAAATTGTTGCTGGGAAGAACAACATGAAATTTCGACCTAACGAAGATTATGTGTGCCTCCTGGATTGGGTAAGATAGGTCTTCATCAATTGTTTTTCATACAAGAAACTAAAAGCGTAATTATGAGCCCTTGTCAATCATTTAATGATTTCTCTATTTGGCCTTGTCACTGTATTTTCCTTCCATTCTAATGCTAGTTTGTTTCCTTTTCTATTTTCTTCTCCATTCTTATGTAGGCCCTTGTTTTACAACAAAAGGGGAACTTGATGGAGTTGGTGGATCCAAACTTAGGGTCTAACTTCAGTAAAGAAGAGTCACTAAGAATCCTTAAAGTAGCTCTATTATGTACTAATCCATCGCCAGCACTTCGACCCACAATGTCTGCAGTAGTGAGCATGCTTGAAGGCCAAACTGTTGTTCACGAGTCAATCGTTGATCCAAGTATTTATGGTGATGAGTTGAGATTTAAGGCTTTAAGAGACCAGTTTGATCAGATCCTAGGACAGAGTTCAAGTAACACTCAAAGTCTCATTCAATCATCAGATGCCACATTGATTGGCTCTTCTGCTACATTATCAAGTCGATCTTAATTCTAGGTAAAATGACCATAACATTGCCGTCATGGTGATGAAAAGTTCTTGCTTAATGATAAGAAAGTATATTGAATCCTCTAGTTTGAAAATATTTGTGTTTGGTTAACATTCTTGGGAAAAAAATGTCGTAACATGAAGTTGAAGATACATTAATTATTAGAAATTCTCCATATACATGATTAATCATTTGATATGTTCCTATGGCTTTCCCCTCCTACGTGAGTTATCTTGGAACATGTTAGAGCAAACTAAGGTTTCTAGGCAAACTTTAATATAGTTGGGCATTACAGTGTTCAACCGGCATTATGTTAGTTGTCACATTAAAAGTCATATTTAACCCCACAGGAAATCAGATAGGGCTGAAGGGTATTTCAAGGTTCATATTCTTATTCGTGTCCCCTACTTTGGAAATTTGGATAGGGTTGAAGGATTTCAAGACGGTCATGCCCCTTCCTGTCACTTGTTGGTCCGTAGTTTGTTTCGTTGACAAAACTTTTCCCACTTTAATTGCATGTTTTGGTGGTATCAATTCTTTTGATAGGCCGGATTATTTATTTAACCAATTTTTAACTGTTCCAAGAAAGGCTCCGTCACCTTTATTTTTTGGTTTAAGAAGCTATCATTTGTATGCTTCTCAAAAATATGAAGAAAAGTAGGGTTTGCCCTATTTTAATATAACCATTTTACTCAGGAAGTAGTGATGTTATGCCCCTCTGGCCCTTTGGAGGCAATCTTTGGTTGCCTGTGCAAATTGGCTTATGGACTATGCATGGATTAGCAATCCAGCCCTCAAGACAACGCTTTTCTTTAAATTTTTGCTAAATTTTCTTGGAAACTTATATACCAAAAAAAAAAGTGTTTTTGAGGTAAACACCAATTTAAATTATTGGAGATTAATCCTAAGAAGAAGAAGCAGATGCCGAGCTACACGAAAATGGGTTCATTGGAGATTTCTCTTGAGAAAAACCTAGACTTTCGAGCTTTGAACTCCTATTCATAATCAAACATACTTATAAAGAACGTCATTTACGCCCAGAAGCCAAGCCTTCTCACTCCTAGGTTAACTCTAATATAGTGTATTTGTTAAAAAAAAAAAAAATTAGGAGGAAAAATTGTTGAAGAAATTGATTGATGTGATATAAAGGTAAATGAATTTTTAAATTTTTTGTTGGAAAAAAAAAATGAATAAAGTTCCGTAATGTGAACAAAGGAGTTTAATTTTGTAAGAAAAAAGAGAAAAAAAAATAAAAAATTTGTTACATACCCTCTTACTGGTGGCCCAAAATATAGAAACCCTCTTACTAAATCCTAAGAGTTAGTAAGGAGACCAGTAATAATAAAAGTTTCTTACGTATCACTCAAAAAATGAGATGATTTTTAAAATGACAATTTTATTAAAATTTAATAGTGATCAATAATAAGTTCAATAATAACTTTAAAATTATTTTTGAAGTAGAGCGATTTTAATGTTACTCAAAGACAGGCCACTCCGAAGATATAACATTTGTTTTCATCTTTCAAGAAAAGAGACCATACAAAAGTAGGTAAAAAAAGCGTGTTTGAGAAAATTTATGTCCCTCCAATAATCTTCTTTAGAGTAAAGGTCAACAAAGATTACTATTATTATTACTACTACTAACAATAATATTTTTGTGATTATTTAAAAAAATATATATATTTTCTTGCTCTGGCATCCCTCCCTCTCCATTCTCCTCTGTCGGTATGCTATTAATATGCTTTCATTGTTCCTACTTAATAGTCTTCAGTTCAGACTGCCCCTTCAAGTTTGAGAAGATGGATATATAGAATTATAGTGCAATCTAAGTTAGATATTCAATAAATATATAATAATAATATTAAACAAAAAGAAAGATATTCCTGGTTGACTTAGATCTAGTGAAGTCAACGTACCTTTTTTTTTTTTAATTGAATAAGAAAAAAGAAAGATCTTTCCTATTTCTTAAAGTCCATGTACATTAAATTGAGCTTGGTTCGTTTATAATTAAAGATTGAAATAGACAAAAGGACTTGCTTCAATTCATGTTTTGGTCTTTGTATTTTATTTATCTTTTTAATAATATTCATTTTATGGTCAAACGGTATATACCATTATATATACAAATTTTAAATCTTAAACAAGATCGAAAAATGATACATTTATACAAAGAAGAAAGCTACAGTTTCTTCTTGTGTTCTTCTTGTCCTAAGTGAATATTGTTTTATTAAAGAAAAAAAAAAAAAGCTTACTCCTGTCCCTAAAAAGAAAAAAAAGCAAAAAATAATATTTAGGTAGAATCATAAGAATACAAAGAAAATATTATGAGTAACGGTAACATTCATTTTCTACAAATTGGTTAGGATTTACTTTAAGTATAGTAAAAAAACACTACAAAAGATTTTATTTATTTTTTTAGGTTCCAAATATAAATTTATTTTCTCTTTTTCATAAAAAAAATAAAATTGCATTATCTATAAAATTATAGTTTGTTCTTGCCCTTCCACACTTTGAAGTCCCCATGAAATCAATATGGCATTTAGTCAAAGACCTTTCTTGGTCAACGAGAGCGGGCACACCGCACACTAATCCAAATGCCAGATAGATTGGCTTTAAGAACCAATCTGGACCGTTGAACTAAAAGCTAGCAATTGATTGATGATATGAGAGTATCATATTAAATGATGGACGAAGTATCTGACCGACTCACTCTAAAGAGAAGGCATGGGCAGATGGCAACTGGCAAGTAGTATCTAAATATAACAATAAAGAAATGGCCATGGGACATACCAGCCGAAAGGTGTGTCCAGAGGAAATCTGGAAATGTATACACATCTGCATATCTCCGGCGAGTTTTGAAGGCAAAGCATACGCCAAACCAAGTTGATTGGTGGAGGAGAAAATGGGATTCTTCTGCCAGCCTTGTATTGCAATGACCACCTTTAGTTTTACTGTGCTTATAGTGCTGTTCATTTGCATGGGAGCAAACAAAGTCGTCAAAGCCCAAGCAGGGCGTCTTCTGGATGATGAAAGTTCTTCTTTTTCTGTATAAGCAAATGGGTTTTCTTTTTGTTTGTTGGTTAAACTTAAGTTGATGGAAATAGTACTCTCTAGATTGAAGTTTCTACTTATTGATGGCTGGATGCCATTTGGGTGTGTCTTCCCAGTAACAAAACAGAGTGGAAACCACCATCATCAGCTAATATCTGGATCTTAGAAACAGAGCAAATAACTGTGTAGATAGATGTTTTTCTTCTTTTCTTTTTTCAAATCCTTGTAGGGAAGTTGATGTGTTTGATGTGTGCAGTGGAAGCCCTTCGCGAAATAGCTACACAACTGGGGAAAAAAGACTGGGATTTCAGTGTAAATCCATGCAATGACTCAAGCTGGATAACGCCACCTTCAGTTGAGAGGCCATTGTACAACAATACTGTCAACTGCAATTGCTCCTTCTCCAACGGTGAATGCCACGTGGTTAGCATGTACGCTCCCTTGCTTTATTGAGAAGTTCAATCTTAACTACATCTTCTTACCCTGAAGTTTTTACCAAAAAATTTGTAATCTATCATTTTTTTAAAGGAAATTTTGACATGTAGATTTCTTAAAGGGCAGGATCTTGCTGGTAGACTTCCATCAGCATTGGTGAAGCTACCCTACCTTAAGGCAATGTAAGAACTTCCAATTATTTGTTTTTCTTCCTATTAGACTTAGAGCTTCTGTACTAACAGCTCACTTTTTTTCTTGTTGATAGTGATCTCAATAGGAACTACCTTAGTGGTACAATACCAAAAGAATGGGCTTCTACACAGTTGGAATATCTGTAAATGACTTACTAAAGTTTCATGTCCAAGATCAGCAAGTAAAAGCTAATTGTTGAACTAATAGAATGAATCAAGTGCAGGTCCATCAGTGGAAACAACTTTTCAGGACGTATTGACTACTTGGGAAAGATTACCACTATTAAAGCTCTGTATGCTCTGGATCTCTACCTTAAATTATTATGAGGTTCATTTGGTTTAGCCCTTTTGTAATCTTGAAGGACTGTATTTCAGGAGCATAGAGAGCAACCTCTTTTCTGGACCTGTTCCCCCTGAGCTTGGGAACTTGGTGGACTTGGAGATGCTGTGAGTATTTCTTTCTTCCTCCTTTGTTTTTTTTCCAAATTACATTTGATTAATCATTTTAAATTCTCAGTGATTTTCGTAATAATTTAACATTAGAGTTTGTGGAACCTGTCTTAAGTTTTCATCTGGTGACTGCAGCATTCTTAATGCTAACAATCTCACGGGAGAGTTGCCTGCCACTCTCACTAATCTGACCAAATTAAAAGAACTGTAAGTGGTTCTAACATTTTCCATTGCTTTACTAGCAGTAACTTTAGATTTTTCCTTGAAAATATTCAGCTTTTTATTTCACTCAATCTTGTTTTCATTTGGCTCATATGCAGTAGGATTAGCAGTAACAACTTCACTGGAAGAATGCCTGACTTCTTTAAAAGCTGGAAACAACTTCAGAAATTGTATGGGAATTTTTTTACTACAATGCTATGTAAATCTCTTCTACCTGAAATTTTCTGGTGTAATCTAAATCCATTGGAATTGCGTTCTTAACAGAGAGATCCAAGCTAGTGGTTTTGAGGGGCCTATTCCTACTAGCATTTCTGTCTTGAGTAATTTGACCGAGCTGTGAGTTCTGCTTTCTAATTTAACATTTTCAAGTGCATAATCTCTATGATACATTCATGTGATTTTTAAACTAATAAAATGTGTTGCTGAAGGCGATAACAGTTCTTGATTGATGATGCAATTCTATGCAGAAGGATTAGTGACTTACTAGGAGAGGGTTCACCTTTTCCGCCATTACAAAACATGAGAAGCCTGGTAAAATTGTAAGTCATTTTTACGTTGTAAAATACTCTTCAACTGGAATAATAAAACCTCTTGTAGCAATGCTTACATGAAATTGGTTTGTGGTTCAGGATGTTGAGGAGTTGTAATATATCTGGACCAATCCCTGCATATATCTCAGAGATGGCACAGCTGAAAATTTTGTAATTCTTCTGTTGATTCTTCTCTCTACTTTTTAGTGAAGAACATGGAGATTAAAACATGTATAATAAAACTTCGCTTAATTCCCCTAAACTTTCATCACTTTTGCAATCACCCCTTAAAGTTGAAAAACTCTTAATTTAGTGTATCCAACTTTAAAAAGTATGCAATGTCACTCATCCGTTAGAATTTTCTATTAAATACTAATTGAGGCCTTGTAAATTTTTTCCAAAATACTCCCTCCCCCCTTTTTTATTTTTAGAAAAAAATGATTTAATTAAGGTAATTTTATAATTTTAATAAAGTCATTTCACCCATTTTCTGTCTAATTTAACCCCAAACCCGAACGGAAAGGGTGGCATTGCAAAAATTTTAAATAAGGTGGCCACATGGCCACTCCCTCAGTGAGAGAGTGGGGTGGCCGCGCGGCCACTAGGCTTGTTTTGGTGGCTGCATAGCCACTTCAAACCATGACAGACGTGGCTGTGCGCAAGCCACCTCGACCAGATTGAGTGGCCACACGACTACACTAATCATTTTTTCCTTTTTTGACTTTTTGAAGAAGTTAATTCCTTCCTGCAAAAGTTAAACACCTGTTGTGAAACTATTCCTTCAATAAGGTGTGAAATGTTTTGTAAAGAAGTGTTTTATATTTTGACTGGAATTTCTTTGCATTTCCCTTTAAATGTAATGAATCAATTCACTTTAACAATTTCCTTCTCTTTGAATTCCCTTCTTCTATACTTTTTGTTTGTTCTCGACCTTATAATGTCCCCCACAAAACAATCTCATTTCGGAAACACACACAGCTCTTCTGTTTACCATAGTCACTAGAAAAATTATTTATAATTTTTTGTTCTTATGGCATCTGTTTTTCTTTCTTTCATTTCTTTTTTCTTTCTTTTGCAGAGACCTCAGCTTCAACAGATTGGAAGGAAGAATTCCAGATTTTGGAGTTCCTTGGACACCATGTAAGGAATCTAAATTCACGAGGAAGGCTAACTTACAGCATGAAGCATAGGGGCCTTGTTAGTGTGTGTTAAGCTCGAATACAACATTAAATATTTCCTAAAACAATTGAAAGGTTTTTGGTCCTTTTTTCCAGTTTTTGCATAGATGAGCCAGCTTAAGCTTTTGGTACACAGTTCAATAACTTTATTACCATGCAAGTACTGCAATTCTACATAAGTTTTCTATTAGAAAAGTTAATGCAGCAGCTAGTTTAGATACTAAATGCTTTGAACCAGAATTACTATAGTATAAATAGCACATATTCAGACAGTCGTCACCTTTAGGATTATAGCTTAAGGAAGTGATGAGGCAAAAGTTTTAAGTCTCATCCACTTGGAATGGGCTATTATGATAGCAAGACATGTTTGAAGGCTTCATACGTATGGAATTAGCTCACGGAAGTTTAGAATTTAAATATTTTTTCTGTTTGAATATTTGAAATAGTAACAATCTGAACTTTTCTAATGACAATGTGATTTTTGTTGATCACGGGATAGATATCTGACGGGCAACTTTCTCGGTGGGCCTATTCCAGAATGGATCAAGAGCAGAGATAGCCGCTAGTATGTTTTCCATCCTAAATTCTACATTAATTTTGCATGAGATTTCCATTTATTTATGTAATAGATTTATTTTGGACTGCAGAAGCATATTCATTTAAGTTGTTAACATAATGCCTTATATATCTATATACATGTACATGGAATCCTACTGTGGATGGTGCTTCATTGGCTGACCTCAGTAGGTGTCAGTTGTTGGGATCATTCTCCCAAGTCCAGTGGTTGACCCTTTTCCTGTCAACTTCATTTCCATCTTCCTCCATGTGGTGTCACCTTCAAAGAGCTTCAATTTTTAATTCCATTATTTGATGTTTTCTTTTATATCTGGCAAGTTAATCCCAAATGGCACTAGCGTTTGTTTAGCTTCTAAAAATCCAGTATGAATTCTTGGAATTGTTGTAATATTGTAAATAGATCGCAATACTGTTTTAGTAGGGTGGGTGGAGGGGATGGATTGCAAAGACTAAAAGAAAATATTCTTTTGCGCAGCCAAATAGACATATCTTATAATAATTTTTCCACGAGCTCTGCACCAAATACTTGTCCAGACACCTTGTAAGAAATTTTTTTTCCCCTTAACAGAAACGTACTTGATCATTACAACTTGCTTTCTTCATCTACTTGTAATTTTTATTTGTCGAACTAACTTTGTTATTCCATAGAAATTTGTTCAGAAGCTTTTATCGATCGGACAACTCGTAAGAATCTAATATATTAAACTTCTAAGAAGGACCCTCTTTTTTATTTTCTATGTTTCATTTCAATTTTGTTTTTAACATCCTAATTCTTCTTCTTTGTGCTATATTTTATTTTAGAATACTTACAGAGTGTCTGAAGAATAATCCATGTTCAAAAGGTACATTTGTTAGAACCAAAACAGCATTTTTACTTTTTCAAATTTTTATTAAAAACAAAATAATACAGAAGAAATTGGTCAATCTTTTATACTGCATAACAACAAGATTAAACTATCAAATATCATTGAATATATCTTCTATCATGTTTGGTTTGCACCTAATTACCATGTAATGATACTCTCCAGATCATTACTCATTGCATATAAATTGTGGTGGAAGGGCAACCACCATTGGAGACATCAAGTATGAAGAAGATTTAGAGCCGGGAGGTGCGGCAAAATTTGTTCGCATGAAAGATGATACTTGGGGCTTTAGTAGCACTGGAGATTTTTGGGATGTTTGGAGTACCTCAACGGACTATGTAGCAGAAAATGTATCTAGGCTCAGAATGAACGACTCCCTGTTATACATGAATGCACGTCTCTCTCCTCTATCTCTTACATATTATGCACGCTGCTTGGCAAATGGAAATTATACTGTGAATCTTCATTTTGCCGAGACAATACTCCGAGACAATAGATCTTTTTCCAGTGTTGGAAGACGGATGTTTGATGTTTATATACAGGTAGAGGTAGTCAATGAGATTGTTTTTCTTCTCTGTATGCTATAGAAAATAATTCAACTGAATTACTTTTGTTACAGAATGACTTGGTGCTGAAGGATTTTGATATTGTAAAGGAAGCACAAGGAGTTGACAAAGCTGTCATTAGGAATTTTACAGCAATTGTTAACAATAAAGCTCTGGAGGTTCGCTTTTATTGGGCCGGGAAAGGGACAAAAGATATCCCAAAGAGAGGAACCTATGGTCCTCTTATATCAGCTATCACCATTGACTCTGGTGAGTAACATAGGTTGTACCTTCTGTGTTCCTTCCTTAACATCGTGAGACATTACTAGACTATGCCACTCTCTCTCTCTCTCTCATACTAAGTGTTGAATTTCTCAATTTTCCATGTCTTCTGTTCTTGGAGTAGATTGACAAAATAAAGCTGTTTAAATTATAGTGGATGCAGCAATCCCCATAACCACTGGATGCAACATAACATACTTGAGATAAAGTTAATGTGCAGCTTGGTGGAAGACTTATCCATATTTTTGTCTTATACCTTTCTTTTGTTCTTCTTTATTAGTTAATCCATGCCTTGAACCATTGAGAAGTATCCTCTTTTACACTAAATTCACCTATATATACATTTATTCTAGTACAGACTAGAAAACAAATGCAGTCCTACAATCACTGTTCTTTGCTACCTTTTTCTGCAGATTTCAACCCTCCCAATGACAGAAAAAAGAAGATATTCCTTGCGGTTGGAACTACAGTTTTGTTGTCAAGCCTTGTTTTCGTGATTTTAGGAATTCTTCGTTGGAAAGGCTATTTAGGAGGCAAGACATCAAGGGAAGAAGGTAATTTAGTTCAGATGTATGAACTAGTCAGCACCCAAGCAGTCTTGTAATGCTTAGGATGCAGTCCAACAACTTGACCTTGTTCCTTATGCAGAGCTGAAAGGATTAGATCTGCAAACTGGTTTTTTTACCTTCAGACAAATTAAAGTTGCCACAAACAATTTTGATGCTGCAAACAAGCTTGGGGAAGGTGGCTTTGGAGCTGTATACAAGGTAATCTACTATTCCATCATTGTCTTCTATCATTTTATAAAAGCATTAAATATGTATATGTATTGTTTTTATTCTCCCTTTCACAACTTTTACTAGTCGGTTACATTTTCTGATAGAGTTTATACATACCCAATAATGCAAATTATACTTTCAATGCAGGGCACATTATTAGATGGTACCATAATTGCTGTTAAGCAACTTTCTTCTAAATCAAAGCAAGGAAATCGAGAGTTCGTGAATGAAATAGGAATGATTTCTGGTTTACAACATCCGAATGTTGTCAAGCTGTATGGATGTTGTATTGAACGAAATCAATTATTGTTGGTATATGAATACATGGAAAACAACAGCCTTGCACATCCTTTGTTTGGTAAGCTTTTTGTTTTATCCTTGGCATGAAGAATAGGAATTGAAAGCCATGAATCATATCATTGATTGAGCTATATGCATCAATTGCAGATCCAGAGGGTGGCGGAGTGAAATTGGACTGGCCTACAAGGCATAAAATATGTGTCGGCATAGCAAGAGGTCTGACTTTCTTGCATGAGGAATCACCACTGAAAATTGTTCATAGGGACATCAAAACTACCAATGTACTACTGGATAGGGACCTTACCCCTAAGATTTCTGATTTTGGGTTGGCCAAGCTTGACGAAGAGGAGAACACCCACATTAGCACCCGAGTTGCAGGAACTATGTGAGTTACCTTTATAACTTTCCTTCACTCTAATTTCAAATTTTTCTTCCGTTTTTAAGAAAATGCGCATCATAATGTCTCTTAAGTCAAGTTTCTTGCCTTAATAGTAAATCCGAATAAGGTGGAAATTGAAGTCTCTATACACGAGTTTGAGCAGGTGCAGTATCATGGAGAAAGTCCTGGCTTATCTATTACTAGTAGGTTGTCTATGTTAGCCATCTGCATTTGCAATCTAATTGCACTCGTGTTAGTATCTCTGCTTCACAAATCATTTTCTAGTCACGAAACATTGGTATGATCTACAATTGCAATCTAATTGCACTCTTATTAGCTGGCAGTACCATGAAAATTGTATTTATATGTTCAGGTTTTCCTGTATGGCTAATGGTGCATGACTGCTTTAATTAACAATTTCCAAGGGCAAAATTCGTTTGTTACGGAGTTGTTTGATAGTGAAGCTTCTAGCCTCCTACTAGTGTACCCTTACTAATAGAACGATCTTTTTGTGCAGAGGATACATGGCACCAGAATATGCATTATGGGGGTATTTAACATATAAAGCAGATGTATATAGTTTTGGAATTGTTGCGTTAGAAATTGTTGCTGGGAAGAACAACATGAAATTTCGGCCTAATGAGGATTTTGTGTGCCTTCTAGATTGGGTAAGATAGGTGTTCTTCAATTTGGAGAGGAGCCCTAAATAACGATATCATTTGAAATGTTTGAAATCAGATAATGTTGACAATATACGAATATCATGACTCTTGGAAAAATTTTAATTTTTGTTTTTCATTGTAAGTTATAAATAAAGTTAAATAAATAGTAAATAAAATTAAAAATTATTTGCATTCTAATTCTAATTTTTTTCCTGTTCCATTTTTTTCTCCACTCTTATATAGGCCCTTGTTTTACAACAAAAAGGGAACTTGATGGAGTTGGTGGATCCAAACTTGGGGTCTAACTTCAGTAAAGAAGAGGCGGTAAGAATCCTTAAAGTAGCTCTATTATGTACTAATCCATCTCCAGCACTTCGACCTACAATGTCTGCAGTAGTGAGCATGCTTGAAGGTCGAACTGTTGTTCATGAGTTGATCATGGATCCAAGTATTTATGGTGATGAGCTGAGATTTAAGGCTTTAAGAGACCAGTTTGATCAGATCCTAGGACAGAGCTCAAGTGACACTCAAAGTCTCATTCAATCATCAGATGCCACGTGGATCGGCAATTCTACTACATTATCAAGTCGATCTTAATTCTCGGTAAAATGAGCATAACATTGCCATCCTGGTGATGATAAGTTATGCTTACTGATACGAAATTATATTGAATCCTTTGGTTGTAAAGTATTTGTGTTTGGTTGCCATTCTTGGGTAAAAAATGTTGTAACTTGAAGTTGAAGATACGTTAATTAGTAGAAATTCTCTCTTTACATGATTAAAATATTTGACATGGTAGTTCATGCTATGTTCCCATGGCTTTACCTGAGAAGTTGTGATGTGACGTCCCTTTGGCAGAAAACTTTTGTTGCCTGTGGAATTTAGGGAGAAATATTGGATCAACGGATGATTATCTACCCAAAGTTGATGATTTGGATTAAGGCATGATGTAAATAGATAATCTAGCCTCTGCATTAACTTCTATTAGCTTTCCTCAGAGCTTCTCCAGCAAGACCTTCAAACAGGTGTTGTAAGTTAAATTTAGCTATTGTGTTGTTGTTTTCATCCTTCAACAAACCTTTTCCAACAATTTGCTACAGAAAATGAAAGTCTACTGTATCATCTTGTTGGAATTTTTTTTTTTTTTTTCTCTACTTTTTCTTTATTAAAAAAATATATATATTTAAAGAGAATAGCTTCTCAACTACTGGAGTTTGTTGATGCTCTAAGCTTCAATTTAGAACTATTCCTATACAAGTGTAAATAAGTTGCCTACCCATAGGATTTTAACATATTCTAAAAGTTGTGAGGACTTTTTTATCCCATCTAGGGGTGTCAATGCGGACGGTTAATAACCGCCCGCCAACCGCTAACCGTTATAACTGTCAACCGCTTAACTGCCTAACCGCTATAACCGTATAACCGCCTAACCGCTAACCGCTATAACCGCCTAGCGGTTAGCGGTTATAGGGTCTACTAACCGCTACCACTAACCGCTAACCGCTTTTTATATACTATATTTTTATAATTATAATTATAATAATATTTATACATATTACATAATCAATTGATCATTAATAATTAAATCACACTTTGAGTATTAATATATTATCACTATAATTTATATGATTATATTACATGATCAATTAATCATAAAATCATTTGATTATAAAATAACAAACTATACATACATATTCATTGGTCATAAGTTATAAGTATGCAAGTTCATACTAATATAAGTAAAAAGGGTAGCAAAATCTATCTCAATTCTTAATTAAAGAGAGAGGTAAACAAAATCTATCTAATTTAATTATTTTTTTTGAAAAGAAATAATATTATAAATTCATAACTTAGAATTGTTCCGCACTTACAATTTCCTGCACAGAAGGAGGAAAGTTATCAAACCAAGTACATTCCATCCCATCCGTTAAAGCTAACCTAGCTAGACAATGAGCAGCCCCATTTGCCCCCCTGTTTACATGAGTAACCTTCCATGTGTTGAAGGTCTGAAAAAGAGTCTTTATGTCATTCAAAACTGGACCATCGCTCCCCAAACATTGAGTGTCACAGTTGATTCCTTGAACCACCTCCTTTGCATCTCCTTCCACTTCCAAATAGATTACTCCCAGTTGGACACCTAGGACCACAGCCTTCCACGCAGCTAGTGCTTCCGCCGTTGTCGGGTTGTAAATGTGTTTGCAGATTGAGCCATGCATAGCTAGAACCCGCCCCTCATGGTCCCTTGCAATAGCGCCAAGGCCCACGTTGCCAGTTCTATCGTCCACAGCAGCGTCCCAGTTTAGTTTGACAATTCCCACTAGCGGCTTCTTCCATCTTACTTGTGACCGGTTACAGTCAGTTCCCATGTTAAGATCCTCATTTTCCTTCGGGGCTGTTGCTTGGTCATATTGCGCCATTTGAAGTCGGGCAACTTGGACGATTTTCTCCGGTGGCCTGAATTCACCCTTGAAGACAAAATCATTCCGACGGAACCATATTTGTCTTGCCACAAAAACTAAGAGCCGTAAGTCATCCTCCGCCAATCGCTCTGCTAACCTTACGAATATAGCTGGAAAATCATCGTCGTCACCCGTGCTTTTCTGGATCTTCCGAGTGCATTCCATCCATACATCTTTTGCCGCTTGACAGTTCCAAAGGCTGTGCCCGATTTTTTCTGTTTCCAGCTTACAAATCGGACAGTTCTCATCTTGTGTCACTGCTCGTCTTGAAAGGTTTCCTTTGGTCGGGAGTATGTTATTACAGGCCTTCCAAAGAAACAAGTGTATCACTCTTGGGCATTTTATCTTCCATATTATCTGCCACATCCTCTCCTTTTGTCCTGTAATGGAACACTCTCCTATATCTGCCAACGATATCTCTTTCGCCATATGATATGCACTTCGGACAGAGAAAATTCCTTTTTTTGTGCCTGCCCAAACTATTTGGTCTGGTTTGCCCAACGGACTGGGGACCATACTATATATTCGCTTGGCTTCGTCCTCTGGGAATATTGCTTGTATCAACTCATAATTCCACCACTTCGTTGTGTCATCAATTAAGACACTCACTGTATCATTTTCTCCCAATATTCGTACTGGTGCCTGAATTTTTCCTGTATAAGTGGAACCGATCCATTTATCGCCCCAGATTTTAATTGACTTACCATCCCCCACTCTCCATATCATCCCAGCTTGAACTAAGTATTTTGCTCCCTATAAGCTCCTTCACACAAATGATGGATTGCTTCCAAGCCTAGATGTGAGAAAATCCTCTTTTGAAAAATACTTTGATTTTAACACTGTTGCAACCAAACTCTCGGGATTAAGCATTATCCTCCACCCTTGTTTAGCCAACAACGCCAAATTGAAAGGCTCCAGATCTCTGTAACCCAAACCCCCTTTATTTTTTGCCAAGCCCATCTTGTTCCACATTAGCCATGTGATTTTGGAGTCATTTTTTTGATGACCCCACCAGAATTTAGAAAACAAGGCATTTATCTCCTGGCACAATGTTTTTGGCAGTTTGAATACACTCATAGTGTAGGTTGGAATAGCTTGTAGAACTGACTTTATTAGGACTTCTTTCCCCGCATGAGTCAAGAACTTCTCTTTCCACCCGTTTATTCTTTCCCAAATGCGCCCTTTTAACGACGAAAAAGATGCCATTCGGGACTTTCCCACCATTGATGGCAACCCCAGGTACTTTTCGAAACAATTGGTTGGGGTCACCCCTACCAAGTTGCCTAGAAGTTCCTTCGCTGCTTGTGGTGTGTTCTTACTAAAGAATAAAGAAGTCTTTTCCCTGTTTAATTTTTGTCCTGAAGCCCTTTCATATATTTCCAACAAGTTCTGGATCTTTTCCCACTCTTGCATACTGGCCTTACAGAAGAGAACACTATCATCTGCGAAGAACAGATGGTTGATCTTAGGTCCTCCTCTAGCAATGGCCAGACTCGTAATATAACGCTCATGTTCTGCCTTTTGTAACAAATGACTTAAACCCTCTGTGCAAAGAATGAATAAATATGGGGATAACGGGTCCCCCTGTCTTATTCCCCTTGTGGGTTGGATATTCCCGTGAGATTTCCCGTTTATCAAAACTGAATAAGAGACTGTTCGAACACATGACATGACCAGGTGGATCCATTGATCTGAAAAACCTATTTTCCTCATAATTGCTTCTAAAAAATTCCACTCCACCCGGTCATATGCCTTGCTCATATCTAACTTTAATGCCATGAAACCCTATTTTCCTTTTAAACGAGTAGCCATAGTATGAAAGGCCTCAAAAGCCACTATAATATTATCGGTTATATGCCTACTCGGAATAAATGCACTCTGATTAGGAGATATCACATAAGGTAAAACTGTTTTCATTCTGTTTGCCAACACTTTTGCAATAATCTTATATAAGACATTACACAAACTTATTGGCCGGAAATCAATTACACTGACCGGACTTTTGAGTTTAGGAATTAAAGCAATATATGTTTCATTCAATGCACAATCAAAAATTCCATTATTCAAAAAATCAAGTACAGTTTTACATACCTCACTTCTGACAATGGGCCATGATCGTTGGAAAAATCCGGCACTAAATCCATCAGGTCCTGGTGATTTCATCGGCTACATCTGTTTCACAACTTCTTCAACCTCCCTTTCGGTAAATGCACTGTCCAGCACCTGGTTCATCTCCGTTGTAACCCGATTTTCCATACCAGTTAAACACTCCTCAAGCCCCTGTGTACCTCCTGTTGTGAATAGCTCCTGGTAGTGCTCCAAAAAAACATTAGGGATATCGTTGAGTTTCTGCCATTCTCGACCTGCTATGTCACGGACCTTTTGAATTCGGTTTGTTCTTTTACGTTGGTTTGCCCATGCATGGAAATATTTTGTGTTTCGATCTCCATTTTTGTACCAATTTTGCTTCGCTCGTTGCTTCCAACGTAGGTCCTCCTGGTCCAACAGCTTCTCAATCTCCCCTTGTACTTCCTTTATAGCATCACCATTTTCAGGGCCTTCCCGTCGTTGTAACTCCTCCAAATCTCGTGTTTTCTGTTTGATAATAGCAGCACTGTTTCTGAACTTTCCTCTACTCCAGTTTGTCAGACTGTTTTTGCACTGAGTTAACTTCGACCGTATATCATCGTTTGGTGTCTTGTGCCAGGCTTCCTCTACAACCTTTCGGTAATCCTCATCCAATGTCCAGCTCATTTTGAATTTAAAACCGCGGTAGCCTTTATCATGTCCTTGCCCATTATTCACCCAATTCAGCAGCAATGGTTTATGGTCTGAGGATCGTGCCGCTAAGACTTGCACACTAGCCCCTTCGAACATGCTCCACCATTGAGGATTTGCCACGGCCCTATCTAGGCGAACTTTTACCAAATGTCCATCCGGTTGACAATTAGTCCATGTGAATTTGGCTCCCTTATATCCAAGATCACTAAGGTTGCATTGCTCCAGTGGTGCCCGGAATATTTCCATTTGCCCTTCGCGTCGTGGATTAGCACCCCACTTCTCACTTTGGTCCACTATTTCGTTAAAATCTCCTATGCAAAGCCAGGCCAATGGTGAGTAAGATTGTAAGTGTTTCAACAACTCCCAAGATTCCTTCCTTTTATTCCACTCTGGATGGCCGTAAAATCCGGTAAATTTCCATTGGGCCCCCGTGATAGTATCTGTTACTATTGCATTGATGTGGCGGCGCGAGTAATTCTGAATCTCCAGTTCTTCAACCTCTTTCCACAATAGAGCAAGACCGCCACTTTTTCCCACCGGGTCCACCACGAACATGCCAGCATAGCCAAGCTGACTCCGGATTACTTCCATCTTTATTTTATTACTTTTTGTCTCCAAAAGAAACAAAAAGTTGGGCCTCTTCTCCTTTACCATTTGGTAAAGATCACGAACTGTCCGGAGGTTCCCAAGCCCCCGACAGTTCCAGCTAATTAGACTCATGGTTGGGGGCGGAGCTGCAGCGCAGCCTCCGCCTCTTCAATTTCTGTTTCCATATCTTTTTCCAAATCCTCAGGGTCTGTTTCGTTTTCCTCCTCTAGGTAGTCTTCCCATTTTCTAATTTTTTGGTGTCTTTGATCATCCAAATTTGACCCCCCTATTTCAGCTTTCCTTTTCCCCATTGAACCCGAATTAATAGCTGCTGGTTGGTACTCCTCTTCCCCTTTACGTGACACCCTTTTCCATATCTTAAGAGTAGTTTGGTTTCGTACCTGATTATTCTGCACGCCTCCTGTTTCTGAAGTTCTGATTTTAGGCTCCACTTCTTTTCCAGCTGCTTGGGCCGTGACTGTTTTTAAATTTCTGATTTTTGGCTCCACTTCTATTCCACCTGCTTGGGCCGTGACAGTATCTTCTGAGTTTTCCAGACCTGCGTTTGGGCTTTGCAAGAAATCACCTATTTGTGCTTTATTCGGCCCATGTCCCTCCATTTGAGTCCTTGCATTAAAGACCGACATTTCCCTAGCCTTATGCGCTGCCAGCTGCCCCATAATTACTCCGTTTGGCTCCTTTCCCTTTTGGTTCTCCTGAAATCCCTCCCCCAGATTATGGAAGTGATCCGCAAGAAATCCCAAATTTTCCTCTCCCACCGCCGAAATTGCTTCTGTAAACGCTCCTGATTGGCTAGCTGATGAAATTTCCTTATGAGATTGATGAGATGGCATAGGGTATCCACCAAACCCGGAACTTCCCTTCTCTTTCAGATTAAATTCAACAATGTGATACTTATAACAATAATTGAAGTATTAATATTAAAGGATCTCAAACTTGATTAAGTAAATATGATTATAATGTAAATCATTAATCGCAATATCTAATTTAATTATTAAGATCATATGACTATATAATATCAAATTAAGTAATTGATATTAGATTCAACAATATGATACTTATAACAATAATTGAAGTATTAAGATTAAAGGATCTCAAACTAGATTAAGTAAATATTATCACAATGTAAATCGTTAATTGTAATATCTAATTTAATTATTAAGATCATATGACTATATAATATCAAATTAAGTAATTGATATTAGATTCAACAATGTGATACTTATAACAATAATTAAAGTATTAAGATTAAAAGATCTCAAACTTGATTAAGTAAATATGATCATAATGTAAGAGTACTAGTCACTGGAAACTTGTTAGATATATGTGGAGCTTTCTAAACATAGAGAAGGATCCAGTAAGAGTACCGGTCACTGGAACTGTAGGCATGCCCAATCCATTATTTTATTTATTTATTTTTTCTTTTATTTGATTTTTTTTCTTTGTTTTTGTTGGAAAAGTACAAGTAAATATAAATTTGGGGTCAAATATTTTTTATTTTTCAATATGGACTATTTTTATAGTAATTGAGACCAAAGAGACACTGAAAAAGCCCAAAGAAAGGTCCAAAAAAGCCCAATTTTGAAAAAGCGGTTAGCGGGCGGTTACCTATTTCACTAACCGCTAACCGGCCGGTTAACCGCTAACCGCTAACCGTTAGGTGGTTAGCGGTTGCGGTTATTGAAATTTATTAACCGCTAGTGCGATTACGGTTAGCGGTTAGTGCCACTAACCGCTAACCGTAACCGCATTGACACCCCTAATCCCATCCACTAGACAATCAACACTTTTTTCATGTAGTTTGATAGTTGTAATCATTATATATTATATATTCTCTATGCAAGTAGATATTTTAAATAATAATATTATCTTAAACACCGAATAAGTTTTTTTAATTGAAAAAAAAAAAAAAAAAAAAAATCTTTGGGAGACAAAGGTTTGTGCCTAGCGCCAACCAGCTAAGAGACTGTAGAAGATGGTCACCGAAAAATCTTGTCGCAATAAATAATTGGTCCATGCATTATCCCTCTTTTATCTCTTCAATCAGATCTAGACATGTTTGTTTCTAACATCTCCTGCCGGCCGACACACACACAGAGAAGTATTATACACGGAATCCCATGGCCATCATGCTTATCAATTTGCATCGCAGACATCGCTTTCTCAGTTGAAAGGTCAGCTGAGAAAGCAAAATAAGACAAGGAAAATCCCAACAAATGTGTCAATAAAATCGACCATGACAGTGTCTGTTGATGTCACTTATAAAGCACAGAGTTATTCAACTTTAGCTGTAAACCTGCGACTCAAAATTACGCCAATTCTCATTATAATAATGGTTCTACTCAAAATTTGTTTCAAACCAATTTGCAAAGAGAGTTTATGTGTACTTAGTTACCTAAAATAGTAACAATATTTCGCCACCCTTCGTAGTCAATGTGTACCTCGACCATTTCATTGACACTCATTTGATAATTTTTTTTTTTTTTTTGGGCAACTCTGTTCCTTTATGAGTAATTAATGTTGATACATACTCATTGCCCCTTCTTTGACTCTACCACCAAATTATAACTCCTTCAATCTCATATTCGACAATTTGTGTTCGATCTCATATTTGACAAGATAGATATCAAATGACACAAACTTTAAATAAAAATTATACTTGAAAACCAGTTGCAATTACTTATATACATTTGACTAAGTCATACGGAACATTTATTTAGGTGACAAATATTCGAGGGAGAACTTTAGAAAAGAAAATAAAAAATTCTTTTTGTGCACTAGGAACAAGCCACGGCTTCTCTCGCTTTTCTTTTGTCAAAAAGTCATCGCAGCCATTATGAGTTTTAACGTGTTGAGTCTGCCATTATGAGTTTTAACGCTTTGAAACCAGGTATATATATGGAAAAAATTTATAATAATTTTTTGAATCAACTTTTAAATTTATAAATTTATAATTTTTTTTTTCGAAAATTTACTCCTTAAGTTAATGAAAATGAAAATAAAATTTTCGTCATCAATTTTTTGATAATTGTTGTTAACTAGGGTTAAACGTACAGTTTTATCTTATTAAAATATTAATTTTTTTTAATTTAATTTTAAAATTTAAATCTAAAAAAAAAAATAAAAAAATGACAGGGGTTGCCGGCCACCCCATTTTTCTTGGGTTGGTTCAACCACCCCCTTGGTCCAAGGGGGTGGTTCGACCAACCCCAGACGGCTGGATGGGGTGGTTCGGCCACCTTATCATTTTGTTTTTAGATTTAAATTTTAAAATTAAATTAAAAAAAAATTAATAAGGTAAAATGGTGTGTTTAATCCTAGTTAACGGTAATTATCAAAAAATTGATGTTAAGAATTTTATTTTTATGTTGATTGACTTAGGAAGTAAATTTTTGAAAAAAGAAATTTACGAAGTTTTTAATTTTGAAGGGTTTACTTAAGAGTTATCATACATTTTCCTTATATTTTAATCGGTTGAATCCTATATTTTAATCTGTTGAATCCGGTATGTATAGCCATGGCTTCAGCACAAACAATGGATACACAGCATTTTCCACGTATAAAATATTCATAAACAATCTAGTTGTTTTCTTCTCTTTCAAACTTTGAAGTCACTCTATAAAGGGGCGGTCATACTAATCCAAAACCAGATAGATTGTAGTCGACATAAACAGCCCAACGTATACTAGTCAATGGATGCAACAGACCAACCAAAGGTTTTCAAAGGAAAATTCAACGATTCGGTGATGCTATATATGTAAACATATCTGCATCTCCATGCAATTTTGAAAGCGAACTAATTTGTTGATTCGCGGAGGAGAAGATGGCAACCCCACTCTGTTTTCCAAAGACCACCTTAAGTTTTATCATGCTTTTAGTGCTGCTGATGTCCATGGGAGCAAACAGAGTAGTCAAAGCACAAGCAGGGCGTCTTCCGGATGATGAAGGTGCTTCTTTTTCTGTATATGCATATGGGTTTTTCTTTTTCTGTAATCTCTTGATTGAAGTTTCTACTTATGGAAGTTTACAGCAACAATACAGACAGATAACTACCATCTGCTTCAGCTAATATCTGGGTCTTTGAAACAGAGCGAATAACTGTTTGATGTGTGTTAATGTGTGCAGTGGAAGCCCTTCGAGAAATTGCTACACAACTGGGGAAGAAAGACTGGAATTTCAGTGTAAATCCATGCAATGACTCAAGCTGGAGAACACCATATTCAAATGAGAGGTCATTGTACAACAATACTGTTAACTGCAATTGCTCCTATCCTGATGGTGTATGCCACGTGGTTAACATGTACGCTCCCTTCACTCACATAATGCCAACTTTATTCTTGTTGAAGTTTCTTATTCTGATGGTTAATGGCAAAAAGCAATAAGTTTATGACTACTTTACCAATTGCTCCTAATGAAAAATAGTTGATGTGGCATGCTTAATCTATTCTTAAATTTGTTTGTTATTTTTAATTAAGATTGATTTAAGGTTGGATTGAGCATGCATGTCAACTGAGTATGCTAGGAGAATTCAAAATAACATTTCTCTTAATATTTTCCGTATTTTTTGATCAGGGCATTACCTTTTTTAAATAAGGAATTCGTAATCTATCATCTTTTTATATTTTTCTTTTAATTTTTGGCATACAGATTTCTTAAAGGGCACGATCTTGCTGGTACGCTTCCACCATCACTGGTGAAGCTACCCTACCTGAAGGCAATGTAAGAAGAGCTTCCAATTATTAATTTTTCATCTTATTATTATAAGCTTATAAAGTAACATCAAAATTTTCTCTTGTTGATAGTGATTTCAATAGGAACTACCTCAGTGGTGCAATACCACGGGAATGGGCTTCTACAAAGTTGGAAAATCTGTAAATGACTTGCTAAACTTTCTTGTCCAAGATTAGCCAGTAAAAGCTAACTACTGATCTAATGGAATGAATCAAGTGCAGGTCCATCAGTGCAAACAACTTATCAGGGCCTATTGATTACTTGGGAAAGATTACCACTCTTAGATCTCTGTATGCTCTGGATCTCTATATTAAAATTATCACAAAGTTTCATTTGGTTTAGCCCTACTCTAATCTTGAAGGACTGTATTTCAGGACCATAGAGAGCAACCTGTTTTCTGGACCTGTTCCCACTGAGCTTGGGAACTTGGTGGACTTGGAGAGACTGTTAGTGTTTCTTTCTTCCAAATAACATTTGATTAATCATTTCTAAATTCTCAATGATTTTAGTAATTTAACATTAGAGTTAGTCGAACCACTCTTAAGTTTTCATCTGGTGACTGCAGCATTCTTAATGCTAACAATCTCACGGGAGAGTTGCCTGTCACTCTCACTAATCTAACCAAATTAAAAGAACTGTAAGTGGTCATAACCTTTTCCATTGCTTTACTAGCAATAACTTTAGATTTTTTCTTGAAAATTTTCAGCTTTTTATTTCACTAAATCTTGTTTCCATTTCGCCCATATGCAGTAGGATTAGCAGTAACAACTTCGCTGGAAGAATGCCTGACTTTTTTCGAAGCTGGAAACAACTTGAGGAATTGTATGTGATTTTTACTACAATGCTATGTAAATCTCTTCTACCTGAAATTTCCCGGTGTAATCTGAATCCATTGGAATTGTGTTCTTAACAGAGAGATCCAAGCTAGTGGTTTTGAGGGGCCTATTCCTACTAGCATTTCTGTCTTGAGTAATTTGACCGAGCTGTGAGTTCTGCTTTCTAATTTAACATTTTCGAGTGCATAATCTCTATGATACATTCATGTGATTTTAAACTAATAAAATGTGTTGCTGAAGATGATAACAGTTCTTGATGATGCAATTCTATGCAGAAGGATTAGTGACTTACTAGGAGAGGGTTCATCTTTTCCGTCATTACAAAACATGGGAAGCCTGGCAAAAGTGTAAGGCATTTTTATGTTGTAAAATGCTCTGCAATTGGAATAATACACCTCTTGTAGCAATGCTTACATGAATTTGGTTTGTGGCTCAGGATGTTGAGGAGTTGTAATATCTCAGGACCAATCCCGGAGTATATCTCAGAATTGGCTCAGCTTAAAATTTTGTAATTCTTCTGTTTATTCTTCTCTCTACTTGAAGTAGATGGAGATTAAGACGTATAATGATATTTACATTGACATGTGTGGACTTATCCTGCCAATGGAGCTTATTGCAATTTGATAACTTTCTAAATGCTAATATTTCACATTCATTGAAATTGGAGACATTTAAATGTTAGCTTGACAAAATAGAATGTAGTATTAGGTGTTAGGATTTCAAGAGATAGGATGGTGTCTGCTTTATAATGAATGTGACTTACAATGCCAAGACAGAATATTAGCCAAGTACACATAGATTAGTAAGATAATGAAATTACATCTCATTAGTTTGGTATGACATGAAAGCCTCTTTGCATTTTCAGAGGTGTGCTTGATAACCGAGAGAGTTTTACTGCATAAACCACACAATACACCCCATGCTTGTTGTGGTGACTGTGCAGTCACCCTGACTAGATTGGGGTGGCTGTACATCCACTTTAATCCTTTTTGTTTTTGCTTTTTTCTTTTTTGAATAATAATTTAATTCTTACCTGCAAAAGCTACGCACCTGTCTCGGTAAAATATTCCTACAAGTGTGAAATTTTTTATAAAAAAAAGGTGTTTTATATTTTGAGAAGCTTTTCGTGTTTTGAGTTCTTTTTTCCTGGAATTTCTTTGCATTTCCCTTTTAATGAATTGAAATTCTTGTCTGACCTAAAAAAAGGGTTCCTTGCCTAATCAATTCATTTGGTCAATTTCCTTCTCTTTCAATTCCCTTCCTCTTTAATTTTTGTTTTTCCTCGACCTTATAAAGTTGCCTACAAAACATTCTCATTTGGGAAACACACATATCCCTCATGTTTACCATGTTCACTTGAAAATTATTTCTAATTTTATGTTCTTATGACATATGTTTTTCTTTCGTTCATTTTGTTTCTTTCTTTTTCAGATATCTCAGCTTCAACAGATTGGAAGGAAAAATTCCAGATTTTGGAGTTCTTACAAGCTTGGACACCATGTAAGCAATCTAAATTCATGAGGAAGGCTAACTTACAGCATGATGCCTAGGGGCCTTCTTAGTGTGTATTAAAGCTTGAATACGACATTGACTTACTTCCTAAAACAATTCGTAGGTTTTTGGTCTTTTCTTTTCAGTTTTTGTATAGATGACCCTAGCTAATAGCTTATGGCTTACATGCTGTTATTTTAATAACAACATGTATGCTGTAGTTAAAGTAACGGTTGAAATTAAATCTCAAAGTTGACTTACTTTTAAAAGCTTTTAATAGGAGAGAGAAAATATAAAGAAATTTTGAAAGATTTAATCTTAAGCGTTACTTTTACTACATCATATATGCTGTTATTTTAATAACAGCATGTAAGCCGAATCCAAACTTTTGGTACACAGCTCTTTAATTAATTTATTAATTTTTTTCATGTAAGCACTTTAATTCTATATAAGTTTTCTCTTCTATGAGAAAAGTTATGCAGCAGCTAGTTTAGATACTAATTACTTTGAACAAGAATTACTAGAATACAAGTAGGCACATATTGACACAGTCCTTACCTTAAGGATTGTAGCTTAACAAAGAGATGAGGCAAAAGTTTTAACCCTCATCCACTTGGAAAGAGCTATTATGATAACAAGTCATATCTGAAAGCTTCATACATATGGAATCAGCTCACGGAAGTTTAGAATTTAAATATTTGTTTTCTGTATGAATTTGTTAAAATAGTAACAATCTGAAGGTTTCTAACTGCAATGTGATTTTGTTGATCACGAGATAGATATTTGACAGGCAACTTGCTTAGTGGACCTATTCCAGAATGGATCAAGAGCAGAGATAGCCGCTAGTATGTTCTCCATCCAAACTTCTACATTAATTTTGTGTGAGATTTCAATTCATTTTTGTGTTACACTTATTTTGGACAACAAAAGCATATTCATTTAAGTTGTTAACAAGATGCCATATGTTAGGAAGAGAAACACCAAGGGGGTGAACAGAGATTATATTAACAAAGAGTATATCTATCCTAAAAGCCTAAGCTAATGGATTTAGAGTCTTCTTAGGTATATTAACCACTCACTCTTTTTATATTTTCTCAATGTGGGAGACAAACTGTACAAGTATAATTACAACAAATGTCTTTCTCACTTGTGAGTCTCTTTTATATTGATCCAACTCCCCCTCAAGTGTGTCTTTTACAAATCCAAGATTGTCAACTGTAACTCAAGAGTGGAGCCAAACCTTTTACCGGAATCAAACTAAACACTTCAAACCAAGACACTAATATCAGCAACTACGGAAGCTAACCATGACTATGATACCAATGGTAGGAAGATAATCGATAAGGGAGTCAACAAAAACTACATTAGTATATATATTTGGACACCATTCTAGCCCAAAAGCTTAAGATAGTGGGATTGGGTTTGTTTTTGGTATATTAACCATTTACTTTCTTTATATTTTCTCAATATAGGATACAAACCTCATAAATGCACTCACAACACCTTATATATCTAGATACATGTGCATGAAGTCTACTGTGGATGGCGCTTCATCGCATGACCTCAGTAGGTGTCAGTTGTGGGTGAAATGGTCCCATTTTGCTGTCAACTTCATTTTCATCTTCCTCCATGTGGTTTCACCTAGAATGAGCGTTAATTTTTCATTCCATTGTTTGATGTTTGTTTTTATATCTGACAAGTTAACCCCATTATGCGACCAATGTTTGTTTAGCTTTGACAAATCCAGTGTGAAGTCTTATAAGTGTTGTAACATTGTAAATAGATCACAATGCTGTTTTAAATGAGGGAAAAGGAGGGGGGTTGGATTACAAAGACTAAAAGAATTGTGCTTTTGTGCAGCCAAATAGACTTATCTTATAATAATTTTTCTGCAAGCTCTGCACCAAATACTTGTCCAGACACCCTGTAAGAAATTTTTCCCTCTTAACAACAACCTACTTGAGCATTACAACTTTGCTTTCTTCATCTTACTTGTAATTTGTATTTTTAGAACTAACTTGTTTGTAATTCAACAGAAATTTGTTCAGAAGCTTTTCTGGATCAGACAACTCGTAAGCATCTAATTTGTTAAACTTCTAAGAAGCAGAAGCTTGTTTTTTATTTTTTACTTCAATTTTGTTTTTAACATGCTAATTCTGCTTATTTGTGCTAAATTTTAATCTAGAATACTTACAGAGTGTTTGAAGAATAATCCATGTTCAAAAGGTAGATCTGCTAGAACCAAAACAGAATTTATGTTTCTTCATTTTTTTTATCACCAAAAAAAAAAAAAAAAAAAAAAAAAAGGAGAAGAAGAAATTGATCAATCTTTTATCCTGCATAACAACAAGATTAAACTATCAAACATCATTGAATATATCTTCTATCAAGCTTGGTTTGCACCTAATTACTTGTAATGATACTCTCCAGATCATTACTCATTGCATATAAATTGTGGTGGAAGGGCAACCACCATTGGAGACATCAAGTATGAAGAAGATTTAGAGCCGGGAGGTTTAGCAAAATTTGTTCTCATGAAAGATAATACTTGGGGCTTTAGTAGCACTGGAGATTTTTGGGATGTTAGGAGTACTTCAAAGGACTATGTAACAGAAAATGCATCCAGGCTCGGAATGAATGACTCCCAATTATACATGAATGCACGTCTCTCTCCTCTTTCTCTAACATATTATGCACGCTGCTTGGCAAATGGAAATTATACTGTGAAACTTCATTTTGCTGAGATAATACTCCGAGACAATAGATCTTTTTACAGTGTCGGAAGACGGATATTTGATGTTTATATACAGGTACAGGTAGTCAATCAGATTGTTTTTCTTCTTTGTATGCTATAGAAGATAATTTAACTGAATTGCTTTGTCACAGAATGAATTGGTGCTGAAGGATTTTGATATTGAAAACGAAGCACAAGGAGTTGACAAAGCTGTCATTAGGAATTTTACGGCAGTTGTTAAGTATAAAACTTTGGAGATTCGCTTTTATTGGGCCGGGAAAGGGACAAAAGATATCCCAAAGAGAGGAACATATGGTTCTCTTATATCAGCTATCACCATAGACTCTGGTAAGTAACATAGGTTATATCTGTGTTCTTTCTTTAACATCAGGAGACATTACTTATCCATGCCTCTCTCTCATACTAAATGTTGAATTTCTCATTTTTCATGTCTTCTGCTCTGGGAGTAGATGGACAAAAAAAAGATGTTTAACATATAGTGGATGCAGCAATCCCCATAACTATTGGATGCAAAATAAAAGACTTGAAAGAAAGTTAATGTGCAGTTTGGTGGAAGACTTATACAGATTTTTGTCTTAAACCTTTCTTTTGTTCTTCTTTATTAGTTAATCCATTTCTTGAATCATCGAGATAAGTATCTTCTTTTACACTAGATTCACCTATTTGCTACTACAGATAAAAGAAGAAAAAAAATGCAGTCCTACACTCACTGTTCTTTCCTATATTTTTCTGCAGATTTCAACCCTCCTGATGACAGAAAAAAGAAGATACTCATTGGGGTTGGAACTGCAGTTTTGTTGTCAATCCTTGTTTTCATGATTTTAGGAATTCTTCAGTGGAAAGGCTATTTTGGAGGCAAGACATCGAGGGAACAAGGTAATGTAGTTCAGATGTGTTAACTAGTCAGTGCACCCACGCAGTCTTGTAATGTTGAAGATGCAGGCCAACATCTTAACCTTGTTCATTTTGCAGAGCTGAAAGGATTAGATCTTCAAACTGGTTTTTTTACCTTCAGACAAATTAAAATTGCCACAAACGATTTTGATGCTGCAAACAAGCTTGGGGAAGGTGGCTTTGGAGCTGTATTCAAGGTAATCTACTATTACATCATTGTCTTCTATCTTTGTGTGAAAGCATTAATTTTTTTTTTCTTCTCTCTTTCACAACTTTTACTGGCCCGTTACATTTTCTGATAGAGTTTATGCATAACCAGTGATGAAAATTATACTTTCAATGCAGGGCACATTATTAGATGGTACCATAATTGCAGTTAAGCAACTTTCTTCTAAATCAAAGCAAGGAAATCGAGAGTTCGTGAATGAAATAGGAATGATTTCTGGTCTACAACATCCGAATCTTGTTAGATTGTATGGATGTTGTATTGAACGAAATCAATTATTGTTGGTATATGAATACATGGAAAACAATAGCCTTGCACATGCTTTATTTGGTAAGCATTGTGTTTGATCCTTGGCATGTATATTATATTGGTTTTTAAAAAGAACAGCAATTGAATGCCGTGAATCATATAGGTTGAACTACAATGTTCAATATCATTGATTGAGCTATATACACCAATTGCAGGTCCAGAGGAAGGCAAAGTGAAATTGGACTGGCCTACAAGGCATAAAATATGTGTCGGCATTGCAAAAGGTTTGACTTTCTTGCATGAGGAATCACCACTGAAAATTGTTCATAGGGACATCAAAACTACCAATGTACTACTGGATAGGGACCTTAACCCTAAAATTTCTGATTTTGGGTTGGCCAAGCTCGACGAAGAGGAGAACACCCACATTAGCACCCGAGTTGCAGGAACTATGTGAGCTACCTTTATCTCTTTCCTTCACTCTGATATCAAAATTTCCTTCTGTTCTTTTTGTACAAAATATGCATCATAATGTCTCTTAAGTCAAGCTTCTCCCCTAATAGTAAATCAAAATAAGGTGAAAATTGAAGCCTCCATAAACAAGTTCAAGTATGTGTTGTACAATGGAAAAGGTCATGGCTTAAGTATTACTGGTAGGTTGTTTATCTTAGCCTTCTGCATTTGCAATCTAATTGCACTCTTATTAGTATCCCTGCTTCTCAAATTATTTGGGACAATTTCACTAACCCCCCTCAAACTTTAGCCACTTTTGCAAACACCCCCCTAATATTCAAAAACTCTCACTTACCCCCCTTGAACTTTCAGAAATTCTCACTTACCCCCATCCATACAAATTAGGGCACAAATGTTTTGAAAAAGACCAAAATACCCCTGTTTTTTATTTTTAAAAAATATATATATATCTGGAAGTTGAAATTTTATGCAAAAATCACCGTTTAAAATTCACTATTTAAAATGTCAACTTCCAAAATGTTTTTTTATTTTTTAAAAAAATGAAAAACAGGGGTATTTTGGTCTTTTTTTTAAAATTTTGTGCCCTAATTTGTACGGATGGGGGCAAGTGAGAATTTTTTAAAGTTCAAGGGGGGTAAGTGAGAGTTTTTGAATATTAGGGGGGTGTTTGCAAAAATGGCTAAAGTTTGAGGGGGGTTAGTGAAATTATCCCAAATTTTTTTCTAAGCATAATGCACTTTGGTATGATCTACATACTTAATACTTAGTTTACCTCAAGCTTATATGCAATTGAGCAACAGTATAGACTTTTCATAAAACAGAAACTGCAGAATGCATCAAAAGGGTTAGAAAATCTGGTTAGTCAAAACTTTTTAATTTCATATTATTTATTCTACCTCTAATTGTTACTCTCCTCCTGATACAAGTATTAAGCAATATACAGAAAATTGTATTTATATGTTCAGGTTTCCCCGTAGGAATAATGGTGCATGACTGCTTTAATAAACAATTTGCAAGGGCAAATTGCAGTAACAGATACAGCCAGTCCTCCAACAAAATCAATATTAAGCGCATTTGTCGAGGCCTGTAGTTGTTAAGAATACTAACTCTTCTTTTTGTTCTTAGTTGAATTTTTCACTCTTTCAAGCACAACGAACTTGTGAGGAGATAATGCAAGCTTTATTAATGGCACTGATTGCTTGCCAAGTTGTTAATAAAATCACTAGGATGGAAAATCCAGTACCTAAAATTCTTTTGTTATGCAGTTGTTCAATAGTGAAGCTTGTAGCCTCCTACTAGTGAACCCTTACTAAAAGATTTGATTTTTTTGTGCAGAGGATACATGGCACCAGAATATGCATTATGGGGGTATTTAACATATAAAGCAGATGTATATAGTTTTGGAATTGTTGCTTTGGAAATTGTTGCTGGGAAGAACAACACAAAATTTCGACCTAGTGAGGATTTTGTGTGTCTTCTAGATTGGGTATGATAGGTCTTCATCAAATTTTTCTTATACATGAAATGAAAGCATAATTTTGAGCCCCGATTGATCATTTAATGACATCTCTATTTGGCTTTGTCATTATATTTACCTATATCATAGATCTTCATCAGAGTTTCAATCTGCATACTAGTTTATCTTCATTGAAACCAAATAGCATATGGTGATCGCATTATACATATCAATTTGCACACTAATTTTCGATCTAATGCTAATTTATTTCCTTTTCCATTTTCTTCTCCATTCTTAAATAGGCCCTTGTTTTACAACAAAAAGGGAACTTGATGGAGTTGGTGGATCCAAAGTTGGGGTCTAACTTTAGTAAAGAAGAGGCGGTAAGAATCATTAAAGTAGCTCTCTTATGCACTAATCCATCGCCAACACTTCGACCTACGATGTCTGCAGTTGTGAGCATGCTTGAGGGCCGAACTGTTGTTCGTGAGTTGATCATGGATCCAAGTATTTATGGTGATGAGTTGAGGTTTAAGGCTTTAAAAGACCTGTTTGATTAGGTCCTAGGACCGAGCTCAAGTGACACGCAGAATCTCGTTCATTCATCAGATTCCACATGGATTGGCTCTTCTAGTACATTATCAAGTCAATCTTAATTCAAGATAAACTGACCACAAAATTGCCCTCCGGTAATGAAAAGTTCTTGTTTAATGATAAGTAATTATATTGAATCCTCTAGTAGGAAAATATTGTGTTTGGTTACTGTCAAGAGTGGAATATATGAATATTTGAGGAATAATATGTAATTTATTAATAGTGTAGGGAGTAATATGTAAACCTCATAGAATGTCTTGTGTCCCGGTGAACAAAAGAAAGACGAGAAATGCTACACTTACCAAATTGTTTCCTCAAAATTGGTTCCCACTATTATTTAGGAAAATGTGCTACCATCTCATGGGATGATAACATATCATTTGAAAACTAACTTTTGATAAGAGAATTTGTTAAGTGTAGCATTTTCCAAGAAAGACTATGTAGGTGTGAGTTTGTGCAGTAGGGTGTGTAGCAGAGTGTTTAGTTGAAGGTAGAACTTAGAAGACATGTGCAAATACAAACACCACTATTTGTATTTTGTTTTGTAAATGGGCTCAATTTGTTAGTTACCCGGTGTTTATTTATTTTGTGAGTTATAATTTTTATTCAATTTTATTTTTCAATTTTTGTCCCCCATTAATCAAATTCTTGGTTCCATTGACATGGTCACATGTGCATGATGCTATTGATGAATTTATGAAAGATATGAACCAACTCTTGGACGAATCATAAATGGAGAGGATTCTATTCCTCACTGGACCATGCCATTTGGCTATTTTTTGTTGACAATTTTTCTTCTTCTTCTTTTAATTAGTTTTGAAGAATTTCTACTAAATTGAAATGAAAAGAAAACAAGGGAATGGAATGGAGCTAATGAGAAAAGTTAAACCATTTAAGGGTTGTTTGACACGATTAATTGAATGGGTTGTATTCACGTTAACCCATAAAATCGTATATTCACGATACAATATAAACTTGACTTGCCACCTGTAAGTTAAACAATTTCTTGAAGCCAATTCACCTAGCTAAAGTTTTTGCACAACACAATTTATATTATGTTAGGCACGCGAAATGGTTATTTTATTAGAAAATATCTCTTAAGATGAACCATTTTTTCTACCTTTTTTTAATTCTACTTAAAAATTATTTACTTTCCTGATAAAATAACCATTCCGTGTACCAATTGTAACCTTACTAACTATTTCAAGAGACAACTTCTAAATAGAAGTTAGCCTTTCATAAATTGGCTTTTCTTTTAAACAAGCTTGATAGGACTTGTAATCTTTTGCTGGCACCAATAGCTTCTACCATAAGCCTCAAGGAGCCGCCTTTCCAACCATTGTAAAAGTCAACAACATCAGAACGGTCCAACTTGATCCTACAATGCTGGTTGTTTTTTAGTCAAACAAAAATGAAAAATAAAATTGAATAAGCATTAACTTAATAACCAGGGGGCTAAATTAGCAAAAGGAACAATTTGATATCGTTAGGGTGACTATTTGTGTTTGCATGCCAAGTAAGTTCGAATTTTGTCAAAATATAAATATAAAATTATATATGCTAATTATAATTCGATCAATTTAATTAAACGGATTAGATCCTTCAACCATAACCATTAATTTCGTATTAGATTTATAGGTTGTGACAAAAATTCTTAGCTCATATGTTTTATATCGAGTTCGAACTGTGTCCAAACATTGGTTTAAAATTATATAAACTAACTTTAATCTGATCAGTTTAATTAAACGAGTTAAATCTAAGCGCTCAAAAATCACAAATTTTGCATAGTAATGGTGCTCTGATTAAGGTTATGTTTGTTTATAAGGCTAATTAATGCATAAACCCTACAAAAATCCATTAAGAAAAGAAGCGTAAGACTTTGGGTTTGGATCTTACAAGGATGACCAGTCAACTCAGAATCCTTCTCTCTACGAACAAAAAACGCGTTTTTAGCCATCATTGCAGTCAAAAGCCCTGCCTTTAGAACAAAGAACGAAGCTCACCAACTAGCAAAGTCCAAAGCTTTTACCCTACCTCGCCATTTCCACATCAAAAAGACGAAACCCAGAACAAAACCAATTCATCTGCTTCCGAGAAACATGTCTTTCACAATCAACAATAACAACAACAATCAAAGCATTTCTTGTTCACCGCTTCCTCTTGCTTTCTACCAATGAAAGATCCTTTCACTATGGAAAACTCAGCAACAATAACGACAACATCAAGAAGCTTTGGCTCTGATGCTTTGGCCACCACCCTCAGCAACTCAATCCAAGCTCTGGGTCGGGGCTTCGATGTTACCTCCGATATAAGGCTTCTCTACTGCAAGGGAGCTCCTGGGTCGAGGCTGGTTCACCTTGAGGAGGACAAAGCCGGGGATCTTGTGCCTTCTGATGGCGTTGTGGTGCCAAATGTGCCTCCTGACATTCAGTGCTCAGTGGGGAAGAGTGCCATAGAGAGAAAATCTGTGTGCAGCTTTCATGAGGTGGTTTCTCGATCCATTTTGTTTTTGGGTTTTTAATTTCTTGGTCTTGGTGTGATGTAGTGCTTGAATAATTGTCTGCGCATGTCTTAACTCTACAATTCTGATGTTGTAATGGGCTTGTTGGGATTATTGTTCCTTTTTTTTAAAAAAAAAAAAATTGTTGCGTGTTTGTTATTTAGTTTTTATTTTATTTTATTTTATCTCATTCAATCTGGTTCAGTATTTGTTGGAAAAAAAATTTTTTTTTTATATTTTGATTTGGTACTGAAATTAGTATCCAGGATGCTTGTTTTCTTGCCGTAGTTTTGGTTAGGTAATGGAATTATAGCTGGGTATGTTTCAACTCTTTTATTCTTAGGTGACCCGGTTTTTTGTTTCTGTTCACACGGGAGTGGTTTAGAACCATCATGATTAACAGTTGGCAGGCAATGATCGTACTTTTTTCAACTTCTATTTGCCCATTAATATCTTCAATAACTTTTGGTTTTCTATAATAGGATGGTCAAGTAGTGAGACAAATTTTTTGGTTCCATCTACCTACGGTTCCTGATTTTAAACGTGCTTCTTCTTTGATATGTACTTCTAAAATCTATTTGATTTCTGCAATATATACTAGGCATGTCATGAAATGTTTTGTAAAAAATGCAATAACGATTTTCATGATTTCTTTGAATAGTTACTCTCTGGTCACTACTTTGATATTTTGATGCTATAGTTGCAATCTGATATGAAATGTGGGTGGTTATATTGGACTACATCTCAGCCCCTTGATACTCTAAAATATAAACACTTGATACTGGTTGAGTGACAACTATATTTGCTAAATATTTTCACTGTTTGGAGACTTCCATTTCCATTTTATTATAGGATCATAAAATCATTAGAAGATATGATTAGATACTGGTGGACTTGCCTGGAGTGTAACTTAATTTTTTCATGTTGTGGGTCTTAGAAGTCAATTTTGATTAGTATCTAAGAGGGAAATCAACAATTTTGAAGTTTTCAAATTCGAAGGAAAATTAGTAGGGTTTCTCATTTAGAGTTTACAAATCACACTATCATTCACACCGTCATGAGATGTACTAAAAATAATAAATATTGTTTTAATATTTAAGATATTAGATGGGTCTCTAGCCTTTCTTATTGACATGGGCTGAAATGTTAATTTATTAATCAATTTTTGGATGAATACAACAATTTCAGCTTTGTTCATCTTCATCACGTAACTTAAGCTTTTGTGTGATATGCTAGAAAGCTAATCCCGTATTGCGAAGATGACATTGAGTGAGTGGATTATAAATGTACTCATGGGTGTTAAAGTCCAACATTGGTTCCTTATTAGGTTGGACGAGGCTTTATGAGTGGTTTTAGGGAACTCCAATTGTAACTTAACTAGTCTTTTTGGAGTGATAGTGCAAATGTGACCAACATTTTTACTTGATTGTTACAAATGGTATCAGAGCAACCTAGTAGCACTATATGGTGCTTAGGCATTGCCTAATACAGGCCCTGACATAGATGTTAGGGATCTAAGGTGCTAATGGGTGCTTAGTCTGACAGTAATTCTTTGCAAAGTGAGACTGAGCTTTATAAGTAATTTTAGGAAGTTCTAGTTGGAACTTGACTAGTCCATTTGGAGTTGTAGCGCATATGTGACTAGTGTTTACCCTAGGTTGTTACATTTTGAGTTTTAATGTCCACACATATTATCAAAGAGTTCCAAATTCCAACCTACCTATTTACCTATTTCTTATTTCCAAATTGAGAAGGCATATCTCTTTTTTTTTTTTTTTTTTAGGAGAAGGCTCAGATCTTTTTGGGGGTTATATTCTGTTATTCAGTCAGCCTTATCCAAATTCCAATCTACCTATTTACCTATTTCTTATTTTCAGATTCTCACCAGAAATGTCAGTTGGTGTTGTTAGGTGAGAGATTTCATGATTTGGGTGGGAGCAGGGCTGGGCAGTAAAAATTATCTAATTCTTTTTTTTTTTTTTGATAAGCCAATAGAATATATCAAAAGCGCAGCAGGGCGCAACTCTTAATACACAAGGAGTATACAATAGGGGACTAGGGGGAGAAGAGAAGTAGGAAAGAAAATCAGCAAAACTAATCACCCACGGGGCAAGCCAGCCCACTGTCTAGGTGAAAAGAGTAAAAAGGAAAAAATGGAGTAGTTCCTCACTAAACCTCGACGAATCCTTGAAACATTTATCATTACACTCCCTCCAAATACACCACATAATACAAAGAGGAACCATTTTCCAAACGACAGCACTCCTTGTGTAACACCCCGATCCCATATTGAGAAGATGAGAAAAAGCCCAGATAGAGAGTAGTTTATAAAGATAGTCATGGGTGTTAAGTCTCACATTGCCTAGTTACTAGGTGAAACTGTTCTTTATAATGAATTTTAGGAAAGTTTCAAATTGACTAGTCCTTTTGGACTAATAGCGTAGATGTGGCTAACGCTTTTTCTTAGGTCATTACAAATGATATCAGAGCCACCTAATAACGTCAGGTCATGTGATACTGGAGCACTGCATGACATTGCCCTGACGAGGATGTCAGGAATTTAACAGGGGGAGTTTGTAACACCCTGGTCCCATATTAGGAAGATGAGAAGAAGCCGAGATAGAGTGGGTAGTTTATAAAAATAGTCATGGGTGATAAGTCCCACATTGCTTAGTTACTAGGTGAAACTATGCTTTATAATGAATTCTAGGGAAGTTTCCAAATTGACTAATCTTTTTGGGGTGATGGCGCAGATATAACTAGCGCTTTTCCTTAGGTCGTTACAAATGGTATCAGAGCCACCTAATAATGTCAAGTCATGTGGTACTAAAGCACTGCTTGATATGGCCTTGACGAGGATGTAAGGAATTTAAGACGAGGAGTTTGTAACACTTCGGTCCCATATTGAGAAGATGAGAAGAAGCCTAGATAGAGTGAGTAGTTTATAAAGATAATCATGGGTGTTAAGTCCCACATTGCTTAGTTATTAGGTGAAATTGTGCTTTATAATGTTCTAAGGAAGTTTTAAATTGACTAATCTTTTTGGGGTGATAGCGCAGATGTGGCTAGCACTTTTCCTTAGGTCATTACAAGTGGTATCAAAGATACCTAGTAACGCCAGGTTATGTGTAACGACCTAAGGAAAAGCGCTAGCCACATCTGCGCTATCACCCCAAAATGACTAATCAATTTGGAGCTTTCATAAAATTCATTATAAAGCCCAGTTTCACCTAGTAACTAGGTAATGTGGAACTTATTACTCATGACTATCTTTATAAACTACCCACCTTATGTGGGTTTCTTCTCATCTTCCTAGTATGGTACCGGGGTGTTATAAACTCCCTCTCTTAAATTCCTGACGTCCTCGTCAGGGCCACATCATGCAGTGCTCCAATACCACATGACCTGGCATTATTAGGTAGCTTTAATACCATTTGTAACAACCTACGGAAAAGCGCCAGCACCCCAAAAGGATTAGTCAATTTGGAGCTTCCCTAGAATTCATTATAAAGCCCAGTTTCACCAACTAACTAGGCAATGTGGGACTTAGCGCTCATAACTATCTTTATAAATTATCCACTCTATGTGGTATTCTTTCCAGTATGGGACCGGGGTGTTACACCTCGTACGTCCACCAGCTTGCATATAACTCCTTGACAAAGCAAGGCAGAGACCAAACCGGGCAAAGAAAGCATTCCAGAAAGCACTTGCAGCCCAACAATAGAGAGGAAGATGATCAACCAACTTCCTATCCGATTCACATAACCAGCATCTGTTCAAAGTTGAGTTGTGAATTAGGTTTGGCTAATGTGAGAACTTAGATAAAGGCCTGGAAAGATGGTTGTTGAGTTATCTGAATTGGAAGAATCATTGGTAATGGATGGGAACAATTCTTTTGATCAAGGAGAATAATTAATGTCCTCAAAAAAGTCATCAATGCAAGGATATCTTAGATTACCTAGTTTGTCATAAAGGTTGGAGCTTAAGTCCTCATTTTTTTTAATGCTCTTTACATTTGGATAGCTGCGTACTTAGTTCCTTTGGTGCTTAGCTTCCATGATTTTCTTGTTCTTTGTTTTGTTTCTAGCTAGGTGTTTCTCTTGTATACTCTCTGTGTACTCATGTAGCATCTTTCGCTATCACTTATAATTCAATTACTTATAAAATAAAAATAATATCTTGTGTTTGCAAAAGAATTGATTAAACATTTGTTCACGATCTTATTTATGGGGAGATTTCATGATGGTATTGTCACTAGAGTTTTTGTCATAGGTTGGGCCCCAGAATATAAAAGAACCATATTTGCTGTCTCTGTGTACCCATGTAGCATCTTTTGCTATCACTTATAATTCAATTACTTATAAAATAAAAATAATATCTTGTGTTTGCAAAAGAATTGATTAAATATTTGTTCACAATCTTATTTATGGGGAGATTTCAGGTGATGGTATTGTCACTAGAGTTTTTGTCATAGGTTGATCCCCAGAATATAAAAGAACTATATTTGCTGTTTCTGTATTGACTATCAATTTTTTATTTTTATTTTTTATTTTTTATTTTTGTATGCTGGGAATCATGTTTGCATTGATGTTTTGGATTATTTCTCCTGATAACATAACACAATTCTTTATGTTTTAACTTATCAATGTTTAATGGATGCCTTTGACACTTGAAATTTCAGATGGCAGAATATTTTAACAAGAAATCAGGCGTATCAGAATGCATCCCACTGGGAAGCTTTAATGCCATGTTCAATTTCACTGGTTCTTGGCAAGTTGATGCAGCAGCTACGAAATCCCTTGCAATGGTTGGATATTTCATTCCCTTATTTGAAGTTAAATTAGCAAAGCCTAATTTAGTTTTGCGTGAAGAAATCAGACGTGCTGTTCCTTACTCCTGGGATTTTGCATCCTTGGCAAGGTAAGCAATTCATCGGTGATTTGTATTACTGTTGTAGACTTAACTTATTTCTGGTAGTATTATTCTATTTATTTTTCAATGATATTATAATCCTTTGAATTATAATGTTCATGTTCTTTAATATAATATTCTAGCAAGATGATGTAATCCTTATCCTGATTATTAGTATGTTCAAACATTTTCAGAAAAAAGGACTTTGTTTCGGAGGTGCCAATATTATTGACTCCATTACCTACTCCAATACACATTTACTCTTACAGCCGTACCTAATAATTTGCAATTAAAGATCGTGATGGTTACTAATTGGTTGTTACCAATGATGACCAGTTTATTGCTCAATCAAATGGTTGGCTATTCATCCCTATGGATTAGTGCATCTTCCTAAGTATGTATCCTTAGAGACTGGTAACAGTGTTAGAAGTTGATATGCCCTTAGAGAAAGAATAAAAACATGGATTCTGTGGAACTACCTTTCTTTTGGAAAATCTTGTAATTATCAATTATAATGCCATATTTTGGACGTAATTGCCCTGTTAATACATGGAGAAGAAATTTTGTATTTAGCTGCAGTGATTTCACAATATGTGAGAGCATGTTCTGATAGTTACCTGGATCAACTCAATGTTCTGGTCAAAATGACAACTTAAAAGTAAAAATAACAGATGACTTTGAAGATCTGGAGAGCATGTGTCTGACTGGCATTTTTCCACTTTATTTTCCCACTTTTCAGTTTTATTGAAAATTTTGGTACGCATGTTGTTACGTCAGCAACAATTGGTGGAAGAGATGTAGTTTATATCAGGCAGCACCAGTCATCTCCTTTGTCGGCATTGGAGATTGAGAGCTATGTGAAAGAGATTGGGGATCAGAGGTTTCAGGACTCAAAAAGCCAATCAAGTGCTGGCACCTTAAAATACAAGGACAAGGTTTGTATATGGCGCTGCTCGCATAAAAACTTAACCCACCCCCNCCCCCCCCCCAAAAAAAAGTATTTATTCCAAGAAGCCTCAGGGACCTTTTAGCTCATTGCATCATGTCTCCTTGTTCTTGAGTGGGTTTTGGTGAAATTTCTCTCTTTGCATGAGTTATACAGGAAAACATCGGTTAAAATATCAGTTTATTGCTGCAGGATGTTACTGTAATTTTTAGGAGGAGAGGTGGTGACGATCTCGAGCAGAGTCATGCCAAGTGGGCAGAGACTGTAAAATTGGCTCCAGATGTTATTAACATGACATTTACACCCATAGTTTCCCTGTTGGAAGATGTGCCTGGAATAAAGCATCTAGCTCGTGCAATTGAGTTATATCTAGAATGTAAGATCTCATCTAACCATTTGTTTGCTTGAAATATGAATTTCATTTCAATCCTAGAAACTGGCTACTAAATTATTATTGAAGCATTTTAAAGGATTTGAAGCGATTTCAAACTTTTTATACCAATGTCTTAGAATTTCATGTATGCTCACTTTACTAGGACTTTTACCAAAATCTGATTACACCACCAGGGTCAATGCCACCTAAAAGTAGTAGGTGCTTATGTAATTTGATTAGAATCTAACTAAGCCTAACAGATTTTGGCATTCATAATAGTGCACGGGATTGTTGCAAATATTTTCAAAGGTTTAAGTAGCAGATTCCACAAAAAGGCAGGGTTAAAGAGATCTCACTTCAAGTTATTTCAAATGTCTTTTGTTTTGTTTTGTTTTTGGGTGGGCTGATGTATTGCTTTTGTGATTCTTGTAAGCTAAATAAAGCTCTAAATAACTGCAAATATAAATACCAACTTCGAATTCATTTAGCCTTATTAAGGAGCAGTCTTGTTCATTTTCTTTCTATTAGGATAGTTGCTTCTTTAATGATTACTGTCTGATAATCTGTTATTATTACCAGACAAGCCACCTATTGAAGATTTACAGTATTTCTTGGATTTTCAAATTGCTCGAGTTTGGGCTCCAGAACAGAATATACACAGAAAGGAGCCTGTGTGTTCCTCCCTTCAGTTCAGCTTGATGGGTCCAAAACTGTATGTGAGCCCAGATCAGGTATTATTTGTTGTTCTTTTTACTCTGGTGGTTGTGGTTACGAATTATGAATTTGAAGCTGGTTTCCACAATAGTTCAGACTAGTCCGGCATTTTTTTTTAGTTAAATTTCTGTACTGCCGAAATATAAGAGACTTATAAAAATGGAAACCAGGGAAAAACAAAGCCGGTGGGAGTAAGTGCAGGAGGTCCTGGACAGATACTCATATATGTTTTTGTTTATACATTTTATTTTTTATTTTATTTTTTTGTCCCTGGTTGCCTTTATCATATATGTGGCTTCTGGTTGCCCTCTCTGCGACCCAATCCTGTGATATGTTGCTTCAGCCTCAAAAGATAAGAAACTATTTGTGAGAATCTGGTGTTAAACTTTTGTATTAATCTCAAAACCAAGTCCAGAAGGCTCTTTTTTCCCCAGTTTATCTTCTAACCTTCCCCACGCAAAATACAAAGTATGAATCTTTCAATAGCATCAGTGGAATCCCAACTTCTCCAGGATTTCAGGGCTCTTCCTTATTCTTGGTCTACTGCAATTCAATTTAGAGGAAGTGCAAATACACAATTAAAACTTTCATAAATTTTTTGTAAACTGTATCACCTTGGCATACCTGGTGTTTATTTCTTCCCAAGCTACCTACCAGATCAAGTTTCTGTAGCTATGTTGAATCATGGGTTGCACAATTGCAGGTAACAGTTGGCCGTAAGCCAGTGACTGGGCTTAGACTTAGCCTAGAAGGGAGCAAACAGAACCGACTCGCTATCCATTTGCAGCATTTAGTGTCTCTTCCAAAAATTCTTCACCCCCACTGGGATGCGCATGTGGCCATTGGTGCACCCAAGTGGCAGGGTCCAGAGGAACAAGACAGCCGTTGGTTCGAACCTATCAAGTGGAAGAACTTCTCCCATGTAAGCACGGCACCCATTGAGCACACGGAGACTTGCATTGGAGACCTCTCTGGTGTTCATATTGTCACAGGGGCTCAGCTTGGTGTATGGGATTTTGGTGCCAAAAATGTGTTACACCTCAAACTTCTCTTCTCTAAAGTACCCGGCTGTACAATAAGGCGGTCTGTTTGGGATCACAACCCTTCCACCCTTTATACTTCACAAAGGCCTGATGGTACTTCTTCATCTGTTTCAAGTGATAATAAGGAAGCTCAGAAAAAAAGAAGTGATAAAAAGGAAGATAATTCAAGCCAAATTGGAAAACTGACCAAAATTGTTGACATGACAGAAATGTCAAAGGGGCCGCAAGATATTCCTGGTCATTGGTTAGTCACAGGGGCAAAACTTGGGGTTGACAAGGGAAAGATTGTATTGCGCATAAAATACTCCTTGCTGAATTACTGATGTATTAGGTTTTTTTGTTGCAGTGTTACGTTCCCCACAAAAAACTATAGTCAGGCATTCTTTGGACAGGCCATATCTGGTCTGTTTTGTACATTTTCATTTTATCCTATAGTCGTTTTGTTCATAGTCACATCATTAATTAGCCAATGCTCTTCTCTTCTAGAATTTGGTTTGAATTTTGGTTCATTGAAAAAGAAGTGTTTTCTGAATAATGATACAGTTGATTTATTTTTAATATAAAGTGATCTTTCTTCATGAAGATCATGGTGGTGGGGTTACTTACTGATGGCCAATGGACTTTTTATGAAGTATTTTGTCTGCTTCTTTTATTGGATAATGCTGCCTGTTTCATGTAAATCATGCCTATCTGTAATTTTTTCAACACTGAACATTGTGGTGCTTGAAAGTATGGTGCATGGGCCACCAACCTTTTTCTGAAAATCCACCTCCAGTGAGGTTCCTACTGAGTCAAACAACACTGGGATTCTGCAGTTCGACAGAACTCTGCTAAGAAGCATTTATTATCACTAGTTGTCTCAAAAACTAATGCCTTTTGGGCATTTCCAGACAAATCCACAGAAGTTAGGGTAAGTTAGGGTCATAAACAACGACTTCCTCTGTACAAAAGTAGAATAATTACCTGCAAATTGTTTCCATGGGGTGCTCTGTTTCCCCACATTTGACCAATTCCTCACCTGCTACGCATTCATCACAGTCTCTCTAAATTTCAGTGTCTGTCCGTATTCTTTTCTTCATTTTCACTAATAACAACATCTATGACCTTTGTTTCGACATTATTGTTGGACCCACATTTGAAAACAACTTTCTTTGTTCGCTTAATTAAAGTTTCTGTCGCGCTGATATTTGCAATAACAAACGGCTACATCACTCTCATTGTTACCAGGCATTTACTGTGGAAACGTTTATGTTGTAGGTATATATATTTGTTGCTAACGTTATTGCTAGTGACTCGATGTAAAGGTTCATGCTTGTGTCCAAAGAGAAAGCTCTCCAGTAGGGACTCCTCCGATTTGGTAGTGGATACTTTCTGCCTGTATTATTTCCTTTGTTATGTAGTCAGCTAGAATGTAATTGAATTGTTCATACCGCCCGGGCATTTCTTAAACATTTTTTTTTTAAATTCTTTTTAATTTTATCAAATATTAATTAAATGAATAAATTCATTATTTTTTATCGGTGTAAGTTTATGAAACAAGTAATGATTTAACATAATATCGAAACAGAAATTATGAGTTCGAACCTTGACTTTACACTTATTTTGTTAAATATTTCATGTGTTGGGTTTTGGAATAAGCGGTTATTAACATTCCCTTACACTTTGTTTTAATTTTCTCTTTATTTAGAGAAACACCAACGATACAACTGTTTTTTTTTTTTTTTTTTAATTCCAGCTGTAGATACTTTAGATCCGTTCTTGGTGTTGGTCCCTGATTTGGACTTAGACAATGCATTTACTACTCCAGCCTCCTTCCAATGGTTGTTACTATTTTTATATGGAAATTTAGATAGGGTCACCTGAATCTGTGTCTCTTTTGCTTTTATAATAGCTTTGTACAGCCCTTTGAGAGCACCTAGTCAATTATTCGACCCATTTTCTATAGGTGGTGATGAATGTCCCGAAGGTGTGAGGGAAGAGTTCCCTCACGCCTTCATATAATATTATTATAATATAATTATATATTATTATAATATATAATTATATATATATGAAGGCGTGAGGGAACTATTTCCTCACGCCTTCGGGACGTGTATCACGGTCCATTTTCTATATTTTGTATGTATTTCTGCATTATTCTATTTTATTTTATGTCTATTGTTAGGGAGCCCACCTATTTTTTCAAATATAAGATTCTCCAATCTTTCTTCCATTCGGATTAGGTGAGGGGAGTTCAAAATGATATAATACAGATTAAAGTGGTGATGAAATCTAACCACCAGCAACAACTCTTCAAACATATACTCTTTTGATGGGGGTGATACAACCTCATCGAGCTACGATCAGGCCAAGCTTGACCTCATATCTTTAGGCTTAATTAAATCTCAATATGATGCCAATGCATCTACGAGTAATGTTACAAGTCCATCTTGTATTCATCTTAAATCCATCCAAAAATGATGTGGCTATTAAAATTACCATTGGGCTTGTGATTGATCATTACTGAATTTTGATCAAATAGTAATTTTAATAGCCACATCATTCTTGGATGGACTTAAGATGGACATAAGATGGACTTTTAGAATTACTCATGCATCTACAATTCCCCCACCAAAAAAAAAAAAAAAAAAAAAGAAGGAAGAAAACCAATGCATTCTAAATTTCTTTTCTTCCTTATTACTATAATTATTGTAATAATAATGATAACGATAATAACAAATTTAAAACATTTTGTTTGATGAGTTGTTTGATATTGCAGTTTAGATGTGGCACCTACATTTAATCTTTAATTTAAAATTAATTTTATTTAGTAAATTGACTCTCATATAACTGTATACAACTATGATGACGTGATACTGAAAATCAACTAGTGAATTTTTATTTTCTTTTACGATTATTGATTTGTTTATTTCCACTATTAAGAAAAAAATGGGATGAAATTATGAACATTTTGGAGAATAAAGAAAGAATGAATCTCGTTTCCCATTCCATATATTCCTTCGTTTTTCTCATTAAATATTAAAAATAATGAATTAGTCTCATTGGTATTAGCCATTTTTCATATTGAGATCCCATGCAATATTTAGGGTATCCATTTCATACAATGCATGTGTTGTGAATACACATTTGTGAGGTTTGTGTCATAGATAAAATATAAAGAAAGTAAGTAGTTAATATACTTAAGTAGATTTAAACCTATTAACTTAATCGTTTAGACAAGAAGTAGTGCCCTAATTAATATATAAATATATAAACTTATTATTGTTGAACTCCTTAGTGTCTCTCTAGCTCCCTCATCCTATTGGAGTATGGGTAACACTCTTGGTTTGTAAACTTACACATGCATATATGCACGGGAGTTGGATCAATGCGGAAGATTTAATATACTAATTAAGTAGACTCAAGCTTGTTAGCTTAGGCTTTTAGGCGAAAAATAGTTATTTATATATCTATATATGAACTTATTTTAATTTGTTGAACTCCTTAGTGTCTCTCCCCCTAAACGGAAGCAATACCCTTTTTGTGGGCTATTTATTTTAAATGAACGGTCCAAATCTTGACAACAAGACTTTTTTTTTTTTTTTTTAAAAAAAAAAGTGATTTTCTAGTGTCGAATGGAGTTGCATTGTGGTGGTGATACTCCATTTGGGCCTCTCACTTTCACCAGCCGCAGCCACCTCAACTCACATGCATGTCTACGTGGGAACCTCGTACCTCACCACGTACGTCTCCATCAACTCTCTGTGTCTCTATAAACACAGCTCCCTCGCTCGGCCACTTCTCGGAACTCTAAACAGAGAGAGAGAGAGAGGGAGAGATTGGATCATACCACGTCGTTTCATGGCATCGAGCGACAAGTCACCGAGTCCTATGCCGTCCGGTGCCGACCACCCCAGGCCGCCTGGGCAGCCGATGACGGTGGAGCAACACATGATAGACAAGGGCGCGCAATTGCTTCAGTCCCTGAAGCCGGTGAAGCAGATGAACCAGCACGTCTGCACCTTCGCCTTGTACAGCCACGACATGTCCCGCCAGATCGAGACCCACCACTATCTCACACGTGTCAACCAGGACTTCCTACAGTGCGCCGTTTACGATACCGATGACGCCCACGCCCGTCTCATCGGTCAAACTTCCACCCCCATCTCTTCTTCTTTTTTTCTTTTCATTAAATTAATGGTTAATCGATTCAATTTATATGAATAAGACCCCCTAAGTTCCAAGTTTTTGTTCTACAGGTGTTGAATATATAGTATCGGATAGGATATTTGAAGCTTTGCCTCCCGACGAGCAGAAGCTGTGGCACTCTCATGCCTATGAGGTTGTACTTGCACCCCTAATTAATTCTTAGATTTCCATTTTTATTTTCTGCTATGAAGTGCTTTTGAGATGATCATGAATTTGGACGATCCAGATCAAGTCAGGCCTTTGGGTCAATCCCCGAGTTCCAGGAATGATAGAGAAACCAGAACTCGAAAATATGGCCAAAACATACGGCAAATTCTGGTGCACATGGCAGGTTGATAGAGGTGAGGAAGTGCTTAAAATTAATTTAGCATTACTACTCTTTTATGACTATTTTATTAAATTTCAAATTAAAAATAAATAAATAAACGAAAATCGGTCTTTTTAATATTTTCGTGAAGTTAACAGTACTAAAATTAACAGTACTAAAACTAATGAAGCAGGTAAATTGATTGAAATTGAAAGTTCATGCGTAAATTGAGAGTTTTTGTATTTTTTATTTTGAGAGTATTTTCAAAACGCTCGGTAATTTAGTTTAGGTCATTTATTATTAAATTTATACGTAAAATATTTGATTGAAATAATATTATTTATGATATTATGCTAAATTATTCCTTATTTGAAATAAATTTAATAATTTAATTCAAAGTAAAAGAAGAAGAAGAAGAAGAATGTTTGATTGGTGTTAGTAATTAAATTTGAGGTGGGTGGATGAATTAATTAATTAGGCGACAAGCTCCCGCTGGGTGCACCTGCTTTGATGATGTCTCCACAACCGGTGAACCTAGGACAGATCTCACCGGAGCTGGTCCATAGGAGGGATAACAAGTACAACATCTCAACAGAGGTACTGAGGGATTCGAGGGTGGAGATTGCAGAGCCTGAGTGGATCAATCCTCAGGCGGACTACTGGAAACAGCACGGGAAGGGTTTCGCCATTGACATCAACGTCACAGATATGAAATTAAGGGCACCATTTCCCTGAACGTGATAATATATATATATATATAAAGAAATGGGTGTTTCTTTTGAGTTGCATGCAGTATTAATTAGTTTGGTGGATCATGGTTCGGCCTCTACGTGCACTCGTAGTTTGTGTGTCAGAGCTGGGGTACTACCTAGTTCTATAGGTGACAAGTATTAATACATATGTTAAATATGTACATGGTTTAGTTAAGAGTGGTGTATATATATATATATATCAGGGGGTATGTTAAGGGTAAATATAGTGTTTAGCAGATTTTGCTGAATATATAAAGAAAATCTGTAATTCAGGAGTCTTGTTGATCGATGGCTACATATATATATATGCTGAATTTCTTTTTGAGAAATGCTCCCAATTTACTAGATCGATTTGAAGAGAGTACTCATCATCTAAAAGGAATACCTCAAATTCTCTTCTTTTTTGCTTTCAATGTTTCTTTTTAGGGGTCTTGGTATTATTATTGAATTAGGAGTTTATGCTCCAATTAACTTCTTTTTCGAACATAATTTAACTCGCACTCTCCGGCCAATTCCTACACACTTTTGCATAAACATGTCCACAAATATTTTTTCGCCATTCCAAAGGATCTAAATTGATTCCAAAGCAGGCCAAAACAGAGGACCAGATATTGAGAAAAAAAAAACAAAAAATAAATAAAATTGGGGAGGTGAGAACCAGAGTTTTGGGGCTTGAGAATGTAGTTATGTGTCTTAACCCCCACCCAAACAGACCGTTATGTGAAAAATTCACGTAACTACAAATGCCTTCTGCATGCATGGAGAATAACTCCCACTACAAAGGACAACAATTTACCATTAATCAGACAACTGCAAATAATTACACCACTACATGGAAAACAATTACACCATTAATTCGGAAACTTCATCCTAATTGTGTGATAATCATATATCCATTAATTTACTAAATAACATAAATTTTCTTCAAATCAATATGAAAGAAATATCCTCTAACCAATTTAAAATAGTACTAAGTATTTATAAACATTTAAAATACATGTTAAATTCTTAACTCCATTAATAGCAGTTTACTAATTTGTACTAAATTTAATGTGTCTTTTAAATGTTTATAAACATGATACTATTTTAAATGAGTTAAAAAATATTTTCTTCATACCGATTTAGAAGAAATTTATGTTATTTACTAAATATTATCATTGCTCTTTAATAATATCAGCATCAATAACATCAAATTTGCTTTGTGTTCTTTATAAATGCCTGCCGCCACTAGCTACGTCTCCATCCAGCCACCACACGCCTACAAGTAAATTACTCACTGGCACGTGCTGCACACGCACCTCCAAGTACATCTCAATAATCACTAGATACCATTTCACCATGTGTGGCAGCTTATTATGAATCTAAGTTCGCAACTAAGATAAATTAGGTTAGTCGATTTATACTAACATAATATAAACCTATTACATAAAACTAAGACGACTACCGTAGTATGAAAAGGCCCTCCTTCATTGCAACTAGTCTTCTGGGTGGTCCCAGCCTTTTGGCAATTACTGTTGACGTGTGGTCTTCATGCCCTTGACATTCAGCCACGGCTGCTACTTTTTATTTTTTTTCTTTTTACTTCTCCTTGTATTTTCTTGTTTTTTGTGTTATTTGTTGTAGCTAGTTGTCGCACTATTTGTAATTGGTTTATTCTTGTGTTGAAGATGTTTTTGTGATAGCCTTCTTTTTTTTTTCGACAATGCTACTCCCTCCTCAATCGACTACTTATGTCATATTTGTTACCTTCAACCGACTATTGACGATTGCGTTGTACGTTTATTTGGATGAGGTTCGACAAGGATTGAAAGGCATTTCAAGGGTCATGCCCCTTTATGTCCCTTACTTGTTCGTAGTATGTTCTGTTTATAAAACTTTGTCCACATTTATTATCTTGTTTTAAGTCATTTATTTAACTCGTTCTCAATTTATGTAATGTTGGCTCGGTACCTTTTGTTTTTTATTTTGATGTAACTTTCCTTTTTTTTTAATATTAAAAAAAAAAAAGAAAAATAAAAAACCTATGGGATCCATCTACTTTGCTTTTCAAGATCTAAAGCATCGCAGAAAAAAGTATGTCTAGTGGGAGAATGGTATTCCATTGCCATTCCACATAAGAAGGCTAAGAAGCCACGCAACATTACTCCTTAAAGGTTTAACCCATGTTCTCTTCCAACCCAATCTTATTCAACTGTTCAACGCCCCCCTCTTTCCCAACAAATCTTCACGCTCCTAAATCTATTCCACGTAAGCTTTCTGGAACGCCCCCAAATCATATCTTCCAAGACTCCGACTTTGTCTTCTCATGGCCAACCCAGAAACGGCCAAGGTGGAGGTGGTGGAGGAGAAGCACGTGTATTCCGTGTGGGCGCTCCCACCGGACGACGTGGCAGCCCGGCTGAAGAAGCTGATGGAAAGCCTACGATCCGAGTTCGGCGGGCCCCACTTCGAGCCCCACATCACGGTCGTCAAGGCCATCAGTTTGANTAACTACAAATGCCTTCTGCATGCATGGAGAATAACTCCCACTACAAAGGACAACAATTTACCATTAATCAGACAACTGCAAATAATTACACCACTACATGGAAAACAATTACACCATTAATCCGGAAACTTCAACCTAATTGTGTGATAATCATATATCCATTTACTAAATAACATAAATTTTCTCCAAATCAATATGAAAGAAATATCCTCCAACCAATTTAAAATAGTGCCAAGTATCTATAAACATTTAAAACGCACGTTAAATTCTTAACGCCATTAATAGCAGTTTACTAATTTATACTAAATTTTATTTATCTTTTAAATATTTATAGATATTTGATATTATTTTAAATGGGTTGAAAAACATTTTCTTCGGACTGATTTGAAGAAAATTTCTATCATTTACTAAATATTATCATTTCTCTTTAACAATATCAGCATCAATAACATCAAATTTGCTTTGTGTTCTTTATGAATGCCTGCCGCCACTAGCTACGTCTCCATCCAGCCACCAAGCGCCTACAAGTAAATCACTCACTGGCACGTGCTGCACACGCACCTCCAAGTACATCTCATTAATCACTAGATACCATTTCACCATGCGTGGCAGCTTATTACGAATCTAAGTTCGCAACTAAGATAAATTAGGTTAGCCGATTTATACTAACGTAATATAAACCTAATACATAAAAGTAACACGACTACCGTAGTATGACATAAAAGCCCCCCTTCACTGCAACTAGTCTTCTGGGCCGGGTGGTCCCAGCCTTTTGGCAATTACTGTTGACGTGTGGTCTTCATGCGCTTGACATTCAGCCACGGCTGCTACTTTTTTTTTATTTTTTTTTTTCTTTTTACTTCTCCTTGTATTTTCTTGTTTTTTGTGTTATTTGTTGTAGCTAGTTGTCGCACTATTTGTAATTGGTTTATTCTTGTGTTGAAGATGTTTTTGTGATAGCCTTTTTTTTTGTTTTTTTTTTTTTCGACAATGCTACTCCCCCCTCAATCGACTACTTATAGTCATATTTGTTACCTTCAACCGACTATTGATGATTGTGTTGTACGTTTATTTGGATGAGGTTTGACAAGGATTGGAAGGCATTTCAAGGGTCATGCCCCTTTATGTCCCTTACTTGTTCGTAATATATGTTCTGTTCATAAAACTTTGCCTACATTTATTATCTTTTTTCAAGTCATTTATTTAACTCATTCTCAATTTGTATAATGTTTGCTCAGTACCTTTTGTTTTTTTATTTTGATGTAACTTTCCTTCTTTTTTTTTAATATTAAAAAAAAAAAAAAAAAAAAAAAAGACCTATGGGATCCATCTACTTTGCTTTGCAAGATCTAAAGCATCGCAGAAAAAAGTACGTATAGTGGGAGAATGGTATTACCCGTATTCCATTGCCATTCCACATAAGAAGGCTAAGAAGCCACGCAACACTACTCCTTAAAGGCTTAACCCATGTTCTCTTCCAACCCAATCTTATTCAACTGTTCAACGCCCCCCTCTTTCCCAACAAATCTTCACGCTCCTAAATCTATTCCACGTAAGCTTTCTGAAACGCCCCCAAATCGTATCTTCCAAGACTCCGACTTTGTCTTCTCATGGCCAACCCAGAAACAGCCAAGGTGGAGGTGGTGGAGGAGAAGCACGTGTATTCCGTGTGGGCGCTCCCACCGGACGACGTGGCAGCCCGGCTGAAGAAGCTGATGGAAAGCCTACGATCCGAGTTCGGCGGGCCCCACTTCGAGCCCCACATCACGGTCGTCAAGGCCATCAGTTTGACGCCGGACGACGCCCTTCGCAGGTTCCGATCGGCGTGCGAGGGCGTCAAGGCNTAACCAAACAGACTTGTTATCTTTAGCAAACAACAAGTCTCTTACGGTCTTACCTACCCACCAGATTGCACGCTCCTAAAGCAAAGCCCTACAAGGAAGGATGGCATCTGACAACACTATTCCCTCTTCTTTTTCTCTCCACAATTGGAAGGATATTCTCCCCTATATAAGGGGATTAGTCCAAAATTTAAGGCTATGTTTGCCAATGGCTTAAAAAAAAAGTTCTATATTAATCATTTCAAAATCAACTCCTAACATTCTTATTTTTTACATTACATCAATCACTTTTTATTGCTATTCAAATAAAAAAATCACTATAAAACCTTCTTTTTTTTTCTTCTACTTTTTCATATAAAACACTAACTTTTTTTTCACATCAATCAAATTTGTTACTGTTTCAGGCCATTTTTTTTTTCAATGCCAATGGCAAACATAGTTTAAGGGATAACATAACAATCACATACAAGTAAATATGGAGAAAAATAGAGAGGGGGAGAACATCATTTTCCCAATTTACTAGATCGATTTGAAGAGAGTACTCATCATCTAAAAGGAATACCTAAAATTCTCTTCTTTTTTGCTTTCAATGTTTCTTTTTAGGGGTCTTGGTATTATTATTGAATTAGGAGTTTATGCTCCAATTAACTTCTTTTTCGAACATAATTTAACTCGCACTCTCCAATTCCTACACACTTTTGCATAAACATGTCCACAAATATTTTTTCGCCATTCCAAAGGATCTAAATTGATTCCAAAGCAGGCCAAAACAGAGGACCAGATATTGAGAAAAAAACAAAATTGGGGAGGTGAGAACCAGAGTTTTGGGGCTTGAGAATGTAGTTATGTGTCTTAACCCCACCCAAACAGACCGTTAATGTGAAAAATTCACGTAACTACAAATGCCTTCTGCATGGAGAATAACTCCCACTACAAAGGGCAACAATTTACCATTAATCAGACAACTGCAAACAATTACACCACTACATGGAAAACAATTACACCATTAATCCGGAAACTTCAACCTAATTGTGTGATAATCATATATCCATTTACTAAATAACTTAAATTTTCTCCAAATCAATCTGAAAGAAATATCCTCCGACCAATTTAAAATATATAATACCAAGTATTTATAAACATTTAAAATGTACGTTAAATTTTTAACGTCAGTAATAGCAATTTACTAACTTAGACTAAATTTAATGTGTCTTTTAAATGTTTATAGACATTTGATACTATTTTATATGGGTTGGAAGATATTTTCTTCTGACTGGTTTGAAGGAAATTTTTGTCATTTACTAAATATTATCATTACTCTTTAACAATATCAGCATCAATAACATCAAATTTGCTTTGTGTTCTTTATAAATGTCTGCCGCCCCTAGCTATGACTCCATCAAGCCACCACGCGCTTGCAAGTATGTTACGTGAATGCGTAACAAATTTAGTACCTCGGGTAAAAACAGGGAAGGAGGCAGGATCCTGTTTCTAATTCTTTTCTATATATGCTAATTGAAACAATTAGTGGTAGGAAATTAGGGATTTCTAGGTCTCATAACAAACACAAGGTTTGAAGATTAAATTTGCATAACTTTTATTGAATGATCATGTCTTTAAATAGACAGCTAATACGACATAAAGTAGGAGTTTAACTCCTAAACCTACTAGGGTATGTGATCCTTTATCTAATGGAGATAACTCCTTATTCGAATGAAGATAACTCCTTAATCCTACTAATTGATAGCTCCTGTTTGAATAGAAGATAAACATCTCTATCAATTAGAGTTCCAACCTTATCTAACTACTTGACAAAAAGAAGATAGAAAGCAATAACATAGATTCCTACTGAAATTACTGCATGTCATATCCCTAACATTCCTCCCTCCTTCAGATCACACTTGTCCTCAAGGGTGAAATCAGGAAAATCTTAACAAAATTTCAAAGGGGCTATGGTGTTTTCTTGACGACCATGGTGATCTTCTTCGGGCTCATCCTCCTCTGGATATATACCCACAAGAAAGAATAGCTTCTTGCAATGGTGACCCGGAATGATCAAATGTTCATCACAATTAAAACATAGGCCACGGTCGCGCCTCACCTGTAGTTCCTTGAGACTTAGACGCTTCACCACTGGCTCTTGAGGGAAGTTCAATGTATAAGACGGTAAAGGTGGAAGGTCAGGTTTTTTAATGTTTATGCCAAAAAGATTTCGAGTCCCTTGATTGCGAGCTTCATACAATCGTGCTAATTCGATAGCTTCTGTCAACGTACTAGGTTTCAAGGCTTGTACCTCTATCCTCAGATCTCCCTTCAATCCACTCACAAAACATCCCAATTGATGTGGAATTGATAATTTTCCTACTTGGCTAAGGAGTTGCTCGAATTGAAGCTGATAGTCCCTCACGGTGCCCACTTGTTGAAGTTTGGTCAAATTTCCAAAATGGTCTTCAAAGATGGTTGGGCCATAACGAATATGGAGAGCAGCCTTCAATGATTCCCAAGTAACAGTTTCCTCGCTGTCTTGAAATAATTGGTACCACATTTGTGCCTATTCCTCAAGATGGTAGGCAGCCATGGTTAATTTATCTCCTTCTTCGGTTCGTTGAAATTCAAAGAATTGTTCGACTCTACAAATCTAGCTTGTGGGATCGTCTACCCCCTTATACTTTGGAAAATCCATTTTGGCCAATTTTGGCATATATGAATTTCGATGCCCATTGGGTTTTTTTGGCACGGTTTTCAGCCGTGGAATCATCTCTAGAATCCTTGCTTTGCATGTCGTCTATTGATGTTGCCAATTTCTTTGTCTTCTCTGCTAAGGCTTGCACTGATTTCGCCAATTTCTTTGTTTGCTCTGACGAAGATTTCACGAAACCTTCGAACATCTTCTGCAAACTAGAGATTTGCTGCTCCACGCGTTCCAGTCATGGGTCTGCCATTGGAAAGGAACCTCGCTCTAATACCAAATTGTTATGTGACAGAAGCTATCGGATTAGCATAATTGTATGAAGCTTGCAATCAAGGGACTTAAAATTTTTTTCGCATAAACATTAAAGAACCTAACCCTCCATCTTTACCGTCTTCTGCATTGAACCGCCCCCAAGAGCCAGTGGTGAAGCGCCTAAGTCTCACGGAACTACAGGTGAGGCACGACCGTGGCCTATGTTTTAATTGTGATGAACGTTTCATTCTGGGTTACCGTTGCAAGAAGCTATTCCTTCTTAAGAGTATATATCCAAAGGAGGAAGAGCCCGGAGAAGATCACCATGGTTGTCAAGAAAACACCATAGCTCCTTTGGAATTCTGTTAAGATTTTCCTGATTTCACCCTTGAGGACAAGTGTGATTTGAAGGAGGAAGAAATGTTAGGGATATGACATGCAATAATTTCAGTAGGAATCTATGTTATTGCTTTCTATTTTTTTTTTTTTTTTTTTTTTTTGAATAAAACTACTATAATGATAATATTTATCTCTAATATTTAAATTTGAATCCGTAATCTAATGTTATCTACAAAGATAACATACTATCCTAAGGTATTTTAATCATAAAATACCTCTATTATTATACAGTAGGGGTGTAAACGAGCCGAACTTGAGCGAACTTCCCTTGTGTTGGGCTCGGCTTGTTTAAATTTTACTCGAGCTCGAGTCGAGCTTAAGGACGAGCCAAAAAATCGAGTTCAAGCTCGAGCTTATAATAAGTCGAGCCGAGCCGAGCCAGTTCGCGAGCTAGCTCTTATATTTAATTTATTTTATTTTTTTATTAATTTAATTTTTTATTATAAATTTAAACTTTAAGTACCCTTAAACGGCTCAAGAAGGCAACTTGCATATGAGTAGTTGCTTAGTCTGGCTAGCCGAGTATGGAGTTTTTGTCAATACAGCAAGACATTTGGTTTCAAAGAGAGATAATATGCATCATTCTATAAAATGATGCATATTTGTAAAAAAAAAAAAATCAATTTTTAATATTAATATGAGCAATTATGTAAATAACTACCAATTCAAGCCTTGTACGAGCTACTCACGAGCTTAGCCGAGTCGAGCCGAACTTGCTTCGTTTAATATTCGAGCCAGGATTTGTGTTCGCGAAACGCTTCATTTAATATTCGAGTCGAGCTTATGCGAGCCGAGCCCGAGCTTGCTCACGAAACGCTTCGCTCACTTAACACCTTATTTATACCTGATGTACAAAAATAAAATATGATTCTTTTTTTTTTTTCTTTTTTTTTTCAACAATGCTACGTCCCCCTCAATCGATTACTTATAATCATATTTGTTACCTTCAACCGACTATTGATGATCGTGTTGTTTATTTGGATGAGGTTCAACAAGGATTGGAGGGCATTTCAAGGGTCATGCCCCTTTATGTCCCTTACTTGTTCGTAGTATGTTCCGTTTACAAAACTTTGTCTACATTTATTGTCTTTTTTCGAGTCATTTATTTAACTCATTCTCAAACTGTGTAAGGTTGGCTCTGTCCAATTTGTTTATTATTATTTTGATGTAACTTTCCTCCTTCTTCGTCTTCTTTTTCTTTTTTTCTTTTTTTCTTTTTTTTTCTTTTTCTTTTTTTTAAAAAAAAAAGAAAAAAAAAAAAAGAAGACCAATCGGATCCATCTACTTTGCTTTGCAAGATCTAAAGCATCGCAGAAAAAAGTATGCCTAGTGGGAGAATAGTATAACCCTTATTCCATGTGCCATTCCACATAAGAAGCCACGCAACACTCCTTAACCCATGTTCTCTTCCAACCCAATCATATTCAACTATTCAACGCCCCCCTCTTTCCCAACAAATCTTCACGCTCCTAAATCTATTCCACGTAAGCTTTCTGAAACGCCCAAATCACATCTTTCAAGGCTCCGACTTTGTCTTCTCATGGCCAACCCAGAAACAGCCAAGGTGGAGGTGGAGGAGGAGGAGGAGGAGGAGGAGAAGCACGTGTATTCCGTGTGGGCGCTCCCACCGGACGACGTGGCAGCCCGGCTGAAGAAGCTGATGGAAAGCCTACGATCCGAGTTCGGCGGGCCCCACTTCGAGCCCCACATCACCGTCGTCGGGGCCATCAGTTTGACGCCGGACGACGCCCTTCGCAGGTTCCGGTCGGCGTGCGAGGGCGTTAAGGCCTACGCTGCCTCCGTGGATCGTATCGCCACCGGGTCCTTCTTTTATCAGTGTGTTTTGCTCCTCGTCCATCCAACGGCTGAGGTAATTTTATACCATATTCTCATTTTTTTTTTCTTTTAATTAAAGCAAAAAAAAAAAAAATTTATTATTATTATTACCTTTTGTTCCAGGTAGTGGAAACTAGTGCACACTGCAATGGGCATTTTGGATACAAGACATCTACTCGTAAGTACACAAATGTAAATTTAAATTTAATTAATAATGTTGGAACCTTTAAATTTGTTCTTGAAAAATCATATAGTTTATGAACTAATGAATCACTAATTAACTAAAAAATTTAAATTAATAATAATAAACATATTAGGAAATGGTCTCCCTGTATTTATAATTATAAGGAATACCCTGTACAATCTTGAATCTTGTGCAGCTTACATGCCACATTTAAGCCTCCTTTATGGGGATCTGACAGAAGAGGAGAAGAAGAAAGCTGAAGAAAAAGCTAACATCCTTGATGAAACCATTAGAAGCCTGAGCTTCCAAGTTACTCGCCTTGCATTATACAAAACAGACACTGAAGACAAAACTCTCAAATCCTGGGAGAAAATTGTCGAATGCAACCTTACCTCAAGTTAGCTTCTTCTTCTTCTTCTTCTTCTTCTTCTTCATGTTTCAAGCTTCATAATCATGCTTTTGGGTGTTGTAATAATTAAGGATCATGGTGTTCCTCTGTTTCTTCTTCTTCATACTTTTGTTTGTGAACTCATGTTCTGGTTTTTCTTCTGTCATTGTCTGTAATTATGGTGAGCTATGGTAGACTCTTCCTACTTCATAAACTGCATTGTATGGCCCATTTCTAGGCTTGTCTAAGATCTAGAAGACTTAGCCCTTTTTTGGCCCATTTCCTATTTACTGTTCTTATTTTTTGCATTATATTTTCTTTTGGATTTGTTGTTGAAGAGCTCACCCTCCTTTTAAACCCTTTCTCCGTCTGATTAGGATAAGTTTGAAATCTGTCTCTCTTATATATCTTCATCTAAGATCAACACTTTCACTTGTAAACCCCATTTCCTTAGGGATGAAGGTGTTGAGACTTGAGAGCTGATCTTCTTATTAGGGATGCTCAAACGGTTATAACCGGTAATTATTGGCAATAACCGCAACTGCCTTGGGCAATTATCGATTTTTAATAACCGCAACCGCTTAAACGGTTAGCGGTTATTTTATAATTGACGATTAGCGGTTATTCAATCCAATAACCGGCGGTTTTATAACCACTTTTTTTTTTTTTTTTTTTGAGTTTTTTTTAAGTGTTTTGGGCCTTTAATGGTCTATTTTTTTGGCTTATTTTAGAATCCTGCTATGCGGTTAACACATTTCGGCAGCCCAACGTCGGCCATACTTTTTTTTTGGTTTTTGTAGACCAGCGTCGATCATTTTTTTTCTTTTTTTCAAAAAAGAAAAACAGATTTTTTATGTTTTTGTATTCTATATGTTTGATGAAATTTCCATGAGAAAGAGAAAATATTTTGGGTTGTATTTTGAGATATTTGAGTGATATCAGCTAAATTTCTATGAGCTAATATTTGGGTTTTAATGTCTCAAAACTCATTTATGGATTTAAAACTAAAACCTAAGGGTGAAAAGTTAACCCTTTAGGAATGATATTACCTTAAAGGGATTCGGTTATCCTAAATTTGGTGTTAATGCATCAAAACTCATTTTTGGATTCAAAACTAAAATCTAGGGGTAGAAGGTTAATCTTTTAGGGATGGTATCATCCTAAAAAAATTCAATCATCCTAAATTTAGTGCTAATGCCTCAAAATGTTATATCAGTTGTAAAATGGGAGAAGAAGAAATGGGAGAAGAGGAAATAGGAGAGAAGGAAACAGATCGAGGTGAGAGCGGTTAGAGAGAGAGAAAGTTTTGTAATTTTTTTTATAATTAAAAAAAAAAAAAGATTTTGACAGACGCGGAGATGACCCGTGTATGTCAAAAATCTCTACTCCTTATTTTAAGGGTTTAAGGCTAAAATATTCCAAAAAATATGGAGGATAAAAATATGCTTTGAATAAGGCTTAGTCCAAAACATCACATACCACATTATATATTTTATATATATAATCATAAATAGCCCAAATCCATTAATCCAAATAGAAATGAAAAAAAATATATATATATTTGATTAATATAAAATGTCTAGTATATATTTATATTATTATATATAAATGAAGGCGGTTAGCGGTTATAACCGCTTTGTCCTACTCCTTAAAACCAATAACTGCAACCGCCCTAGACGGTTAGTAGTTTTTAATAACCGTTCACCAAAGTGGTTAGCGGTTATAACCGCTCCCTTTGAGCAGCCCTACTTCTTACTCTTAGTTTAAGGTCTAAACAAAGCGCAAGCTTACAAAGATAAGAATGGAGCCCAATTCAGCCAAAAGAAGAAAAGAAGAGTAAGTCATCTTTTTTCTTAAAGATGTCAAAGCTGCACTAGCACGTGTGTAAGAATGGTAGTATGTGGGTCTTACCAAAGCAGAAATTCTTTGCAATAACTCACATGCCCATGACTTATTTCACCTCTTAACTGGTTTTTCTTCAACCATAAACCAAACCAAGTCCATGAGTTGTTGATGGGGTAAGAAAGAAAATTGTGGTTTGGAAGGCATAGAGGTGAACTAGCATTGTGTTGTATGCAGCATATTGATTGGCTAATTAATTTTTAGCTTTGTTTCTTCGGAAAAGGATTATCTCCATTTCAAAATTCCTTCATTTCTTCTATTAGTGCATTTTGAAGAATAATGCATTTAATGCACTACTCTCATTAAAATTTTTGGACGATACTACCTTTTAAAATACACTAAATAGAAAAAAAATAGAAGAATTTCAAAATGGAGAGGATACTAATTCTGTTTCTTCACCATTGACTAATCACTCTCTCAAGTATTTCCAACTATTAATGCACTTTAAAGAGTCTAAATCTTTTATTGAGCTGTTTGCACACTTATTAGAGAACTGGGACTAGGTGATCTGAGTAACCAAACAGACTTGTTATCTTTAGCAAACAACATTTTCTCTTACGATCTTACCTACCCACCAAATTGCACGCTCCTAAAAGCAAAGCCCTAAAAGGAAGGATGGCATCTGACAACACTATTCCCTCTTCTTTCTCTCTCCACAATTGGAAGGATATTCTCCCCTATATAAAGGGGATTAGTCCAAAAGTTATGGCTATGTTTGCCAATGGCTTAAAAAAAAGTTCTATATTAGTCCTCTCAAAATCAACTCTCAACATTTTAATTTTTTACATCACATCAATAACTTTTTATTACAATTCAAATAAAAAAAATCACTATAAAACTTTTTTTTTTTTTTTCCACTTTTTTCATACAAAACATTCTTATTTTTTTCTCACATCAATCAAATTTGTTACCGTTTCAGGCCATTTTCTTTTTCAAGGCCAATGGCAAACATAGCTTAAGGGATAACATAACGATTACATACAAGCAAGGAAACATGGAGAAAAAGAGAGAGGGATAACATCATTTTTCCATTATTTTATCCACACAACCTTATTGATGTACAAAAATAAAAGTACTCGCAATAGCACGAATCGTTTGTAATATAGTTTTGTGTAAGTGCGAGGTCGATCCACATAAAATTGTGTTTTGCAAAAACCAATTTTCTATAAATTAACTCTATTTTAACCTAGTTCCGAAGTTCATAAATTGTGTCGTGCAAAAATGTAAACTAACTTAAATGATTTTTTTTTTTTAAAAAAAAAAACAATAATGGAAAAACACTAAGGTTTCAGAATCCGCCTCGCCAAATCAAACAATACACTCTCGTATTTTCGCATACAATCGATGATTAAAAGCATTTTAAACAAAGTTCAAATGTCATGAACATGCATGTAAAATCATTCGATGAATCCATCCGTTTAAAGGATCACAACGAATATTTAATTAAGATCAAATCATCCACCGTATCCGTAGATCACGATGGATATTAGTCTCAATCTAATCACTCGATGTACCCCCAAACGAAACCCACTGAATATTGAACTATGCATGAAATCAAAAAAAGGGCGCTCAATTAGACGAAGTAAATCAAGCAATTGGGTGGACTTCAAACAATCAATTAATTAAACATCAAATTTTAGCATAAAACGACGAGAGTATACATGTATATCAATGATGAGGCTTTATCTTCAACCTTAGTTGAAGGTTTAGCCTCTCATGACAACAAAAGACAAGAAAATATCAATTGAAATCATTGAGAAATGTAAACTTACAAAGAAAAGCGGAGTTCCACACTCCAAAAACCAAGAAAAACTAAAAAAGGACCAAGAACGGCGCCCCCGGCGCATCTCCCTCTGTTTACAATAAAAAAAGATGATATTTATAAGCTAATTTTAGGGTTTCAGCGTTGCTAGGTCGGCCAAGTGCGCTCGATCGCACTCGAGCATGACTTTGCTCTTGCAATGGGCACAAGTGCACTAGATCGCACTATATGTGCGCTCGAGCGTACATGCTTCAGAATTGGCCAAATCTTGTGAAATATTAATTTGTAGATCTTCGAGTTAGCTTTCCAATGACACTAAGATCACTCCAATCGGAGTTCTACAACTCTAGATATGACCATTTTTGTGGGATTCATCTGGTGTGAATCATCACTCGACTTAAATTTGCTTCCAATGCTCCATGAACTGCCTTAAGCCCCATAATTAATGGAATTAGCCCCATATGTACCTTAACAACCTGCAAAACACTAAAATTAACCAAAAACATTAGAAAATAACAAAACTAAAGGTTTAACAAATACAAGTTTAGGGGTCCAAGTATGTAATATTTGGTACTCATCACTTATTAAGTTAAAAATGAAGCTTTTGCCAAAAAATATGTTTTGACTATTTGTAGATTAAAAAGGTTAAATAAGTGCTTTTTGAATTTTTTACCAAACATGTCAGTTAGTCTCCGTTTGGCAAACCCCTCCTCCTTTTCTCCTTCGCTTATTTTCACTTCTCTCTAAAAAAAAGTTACTTTTCAAAACTTTTTTCTTTTCTTTTTTTTCACTTTTCTCTCACAAAAAAATTTTTTTTTTTTCTTCACATCAATCACTTCTTACTACTATTTAAACATAAAACTCACAACAAAAAAGTTGACAAAACACACCCTTACAAGCCTAAAAAAAGCCTCATACCATTCATCTCAAGTTCAACTTCCAACATTCTTACTTTTTACAGTACATCAATCACATTTTGTTACTATTCATTTTAAAAAAAATCACTAAAAAATAAAATTTTTCACTTTTTTATATCAAGCATTCTTAGCCACTGTCTTTTTTCAAGTCCTTTAATGCTCTATTAGTCACCAACCCACCTTAGTGTCAATTCTAAGTTTGACTCCTTCTAACAAACAAGGGTATTGTTCATCCATCAATTGTTTTTTGGGTTGTGTCTTAATGGTGTTTCCTAACCACCCTTTCATGGCCATGGCTGTTTCTTTTTCAATTTATTATTATTTAGAATAACTTTAATGTGGTCTTTGCATATCATTTAGTAATTGTCACATCAGCATAATACATAATAAAAAGATAAATACAACTACACCAAATTATTGAGATAAAAAATAAAACAATTAATTAATGAAAAAACCGGTTGGCTAGGTAGCGAGTCAAGCCAGACCCACGGGTCTAGTCATTTCTCTGTCGTCGGAGCTCCTTTTTTCGGCCTTTAGGGTGATAAAACCCCTAAATTGTTAACTTTCCACCTTTAGGTTTTAGTTTTTAAACAAAAAAAAAAACTTTGAGGCATTAGAATCTGATTTTGAGGTATTAGAATCCAGTTTTGAGGCGGGTCACGACAATTTCAGGTGGGGCATGGCGAAACCCATGACTGGGTGGCTGGTAAGCCACCCCAGATCTGGTTGGGGTGGTTGGCGAGCCACCCCAGGCCATGGGGTGGCTGCACAATCACCCCAGATTCGGATCTGGGGTGGCTCGCCTATAATACCCCGATAAAAATCCACATTTTTATTAGACAAAATCTTTTTCATATGAGCAATCAACAGGGGTTTTCAATGAAGGTGTTTAATGAGACCCAAAACCCTTAGCGTTAACCTAAATACACTTTGAACCTTTAGAGAATAAAAGCCAAACACTGTCCCTCAGGAGGCGGACATACATTAGGTTTGACAGACGTATGCTGCTGTCTGTAGTCCGGACGTACGGAGGGGTACCACCGGATGTACGCTCTGCAAATAGTACAACAGACATACGTGGGACCATCAGACGTACACTACTTTTTGGGTTACCCTTTGAATAATACCTAGACGTATGAGATACCATCTGGACCAATGTACAAAGACCTCTGGACATATGCTAGGATTGCTGGACGTCCGCTACTCTGTCAGAGAGTTGGTGGCGAGCTTTCCCTATAAATAGGCCGTCCCACCTCCCATTTCTCTCACCCATTCCTATCCCCTGGTATGCCTCTAGGCTGCCAAAACCCTTTCCTTGAGTTTTGAGTGAGAAATTGGTGAGAGTGAGCTTCACAGAAGAGTTTTCGAGAAGGGGAGACCATGTCCATGCTTAGCTTCGGGGTAAGCTCTGTTTCCTTTGTATTTAGCGCTGTTTTATCTTGTGTTTCTGCCCTGATGAGGATATTCAAGTGTTCATTAAACGTTCTTTAAATATAATGATGTTTTCAAAGGATTTTCTCAAAGAATCGTTGTTCTGTGATTTCTTGCGTTGCATGTGTTGTTTTGCTAGCTTAAAAGATGTTTAGAGGTCTATGAATGCCATTGGAAACATGCATTGTCCGAATCTTAAAACAATGTGCTTAACACACTAAACGGACGTACGCCATCGAGGCCGAATGTACGGTCAGTAGGCAGAGCACCTGTCCTTAAATTTCACACGTGTATGCTTGGGCTTAGCTATATTTATAGGTTTTGTAAGGCTTAGAATAACGGTGTCTTGTATCCGTTATAACAGGAAGTAGCTTGGTCGGAGGATTCGCTCAAGTGCACGAGGTAAGTAGACACTTACACATTTTTTACATAAAACGTGAAATATGTCAGTTGACTGACCACGCGTATGATATGAACATTGGAACATGCGCTGTCCGAATCTTGAAACAGTGTGCTTAACACACTGAGCGGACGTACGCCATAGAGGCCGAATGTACGGTCAGTAGGCAGAGCACCTATCCTTAAGTTTCACACGTGTATGCTTGGGCTTAGCTATATTTCTAGGTTTCGTAAGGCTTAGAATAATGGTATCTTGTATCCGTTATAACAGAAAGTAGCTTGGTCGGAAGATTCGCTCGAGTGCGCGAGGTAAATAGACACTTACACCCTTTTTACATAAAATGTATGATATGAACATTGGAGTATGCACTGTCCGAATCTTAAAACAGTGTGCTTAACACATTGAGTGGACATACGGTTAGTGGGCAAAGCACCAGTCCTTAAGTTTCACACGTGTATGCTTGGGCTTAACTATATTTCTAGGTTTCGTAAGGCTTAGAATAACGGTGTCTTATATCCGTTATAACATGAAGTAGCTTGGTCGGAAGATTCGCTCGTGTGCGCAAGGTAAGTAGACACTTACACCATTTTTACGTAAAACGTGAGATATGTCAGTTGACTGACCATGTGTATGATATGAGCATGTCTATTTTCTGTAATTACTCGATAATTATGTTATTAAATAAACTATTAAGATGCATCGTAAGACATGGTACGTCGGTACGTGCGGTATGAACGGCCTTAGGCTTACTATATAAACTATGTATTATGGTTAAATGTGTGTGTTATACGGGGCTTTGGATCCATTAGTTTCGTGACCTTAGTGCAACCATTCCCAATGGTTCGGTCACTATAGGACGAACATCATTAATTAGTGTGGGACATTCGAGATCAGACTCGATCGTGCCACTAATGTTATGTACGGTATGTTGTGCAATGGCTGAGGCACTAGCATTGTATTATAGGTCCCTCGGGACAGCATCAACCCTGCTGAGAAGGGGTAATATCTCGGGTAGACCATGTATGAGAGTTATGACTTATAATGCATTAGCTTTTTTCTGCATTAAAATACTTAGGTAATTATCGCTGGTTCTATACCATCAGCTTTGAAAACCCTAAAACCTATTAAATGGTGTATTAGCGGAGGTAATGCCCTCTTTTTTGTTATATCTCAAATTGCATGTTTATTTTCATTAATTGGACTCATGTCATACTTAAGTGTGAGGTTTACGTACTAAGTCGTTAGACTTACGTGGTTATTATTCTTTAGGTAACTTGGTTTACTGTTATGGAAGTGGCAAGAGAGATGCTACTACTTGACTGGTTATGCTTTACTTATAATTATAGGTTTGTCTTTACTATTTAGTAGCTCCACGTTCTTACTTGAAGAATCATAGTAAATCTCAGATTTATTCATCTTTTTTTGCATTTACTTTGATAGTTTTATAAGGGTGATTACCTGTTTGGTCACGAGTTGGCACAACTGAGTGAATTGCCAATGACTCCATCGAATTAGCCGAGGCTAATTTTGAGGGCGTTAAATCGCCGGCCACCCCATGGCTTGAAGTGGGCCGCACGGCCACCCTAGATGGCCTGGGGTGGCCTGCGCAACCATCCCGTGGCCTAGGGGTGGCCGTGCCAGTGGCCACGTGCCACCCCAGAAGACTGCCAAATCTATCTCCCTCTCTCTCTCGGCCATATCTCTTTCCCTCGCTCTCTCTCTCTTAGCCGAATCTCTCTCCCTCTCTCTCTCCGCTGGGGTGGCTGGCGCCACCCCACGTGGTCGACAGAGGCGGTCTGAGGCGGTGGCGGTGGCGTCCAGCGGAGGCAAGTGGTGGTTCAAATGTCTATAAGATAAATAATCTAGTGTTTTGCTCACATATTTTTCTTGCAATTTTTTTTCAATGATGATGTATCAAATTCTGAGTGGATTGCACAAAAAACCCTTGTTTTGTGCAACAACTACAATTAGTTATTGTCTATTTGACAGAAAAGTTAATGAAGGCCTTAGGCCTCACATTTAGGTAAAGTCCAAATTCTCATCTCACATCTATAAAATTAAATATTGAGATCGTAAAATAAAAAAATGAAAAAAAAAAATGACATAAAACACAGGAAAATCCTTACCAAATTTTCCTTTAAAATAACTTGGATATTTTGGCACAGACGTAGATTATGGACCAAAAGGCAATGGTGAAATTTCCTTAATTTTATTCCATGCCACGTTGTCAAAGAAGTTTCCACTTGGCGAGGTGATCACCTGAAACTGCTGTCTATTTTGAAAGAGGAAAAAACAAGACTGCAAGAAATGTCAACACAATAGATGAGAAAGGAGGTTTGTTTATTCTTCTCCTCCTCTTTGAGAAGTTGTGGCCAAGTATTCAGTAAAATTAAGCTTATCCTTTATGATCATATTTTTTGACTTTTTCAAACCATCAGAAGGGTGGAAATGACATCTTCTGTGTTTAATGGTCAAAGGCTCAAGAGGGAGACGCCTTTGTTAATTCTAATTGGTACCTTCTATGGATAATTATGATTACAAACTCGGATAAGGTTTCGAGAAAAAACACTAGTTATATTTATACTATCACTTTAAAATGGCAAAATAATTGTCTATAAGTATAAATAAAAAGACATGGGTACTTTAAGAGTTTTGACAAAAATTAACAGAAAATAATAACAGGAGGAGGTAATTAAAAGATTGATACTCTTAATCGAGAGTTTTTAAACTTTGAGAGTAGTGTCAAAACAAACGGAAGTTCATGTGGGATTTTTTGAAGTTTTCTCTTAATTATATAACAAAATATACAAATTTATAATAGATTAGATAAAAAATTTCAATGAATCCCTCGATTTAGTATATTATTCACTAAATACATGTATATTATTTTATAATTGTTTCATTCGTGTGGAGCTGGATGAGAAGAAACTCTCATGTCCGGTTTTGTAGTAGAAATTAAATGAATTGACAAACGGCCATCAACTATAACCCCAAAAGAACCAAATTCCGCGTGGATCATATCTGAATAAATAGAAGCAAGGAGGTGATTAATTTAGAACTTTATTTTAGAATCACTTATAAAATTCACTTTTACTTAATAAGTGCGTAATGTGAAACTTAGCACTTAAGAGTGTCGTTTTATAAACCACCAACTTTATGTAGGCAAATCTAATTTTCAATATTGGATTAGGGTGTTACTGTATATGCGAGAAAACTCACATGAAACCAAAATGTTCAAGTATGTGGCTCTCGACAACCAAAAATTTATTTGAATAGTTAAGTTCCACATGGGCTCTTTTAACAATTTTACATGTTCGAGTGGGGAGTTGGGCAACTCATAATTTATTTGGTCAATTAGGTCTCATATGAACTCATTCAACAATTTGAACAACAGATTGATGGGAATCTGAATTTTGCAAACCCAATCCTATCCAAAGTCAAAATCTCATCCAGAACACATATTTTGTCATTATAATAACAATGCCGTCATCTTGGAATTGAAGAGGCATATTGAAATATCTTAGATTCTTAATTAATTAACTATTCTTTCCTTTTTTGACATGATCAACTCCCAACGACCACCTTATTATGGTTAATAACTTAATATGAACAAGAATGTTGACTTAGCTCAAGGCAAAACAAATCAAGAATTTGCAGCCGACCTGCAACTGCTAAAGTCAAACAATATTGTAACTTGATAATAGGATTAAACAAAAAAAAAAAAAAAAAGAAAAGAAAAGAAAAAGGAATTTTCCTTTTGAGATTTGACTATTTTCATTATGAGAAATCGTCAAATCATACCACAATTTCTTAATCCGGTTAAAACTACACGGAGAAACACATGCTCTAAAGGCAGATATTTATCTCAACGAGCTTATTAGAATGTAATTTTTTTCAAAAGAAGAAAAATAAAATCAAAGGAAAATGATTTGTGGGTGTTTCTTTGGAGTTTGTTTTCTTGGAGGGTGATGGCATATGTGTGTGTATGCTGCCAAGATTTGTGGGTGAAATTTCAGCTAGACAGCTGCTGTGTGATATCACATGTTTAATGGTCAAAGACAGCCTACATTCTCATGATAATGATGAATTATTTATTTTTTATTATTTATTTTTTATTTTTTATTTTCCATAATTATGATTAGCTGGATGCTAAAAAGTCTGAAAAATCAAAATTTGGGTTGAGGGGATGAGTCAAATTTATAAGTAGCCGCCCTTTTTATTCCCTTTTCTAATTTTGAAATAAAATTCATTGCATTTTTAGATTGGACAGAGTTTTTTCTTCCAAAAATGGATTGGAGAAAATTCTTACGACTTATTCTATAAACATGACATCTGTCACTTTTTTTTGTGAGAAGCGCGTTTTTTAAATAACATACAAGAATCACATGTTTTTTGAATAAAATTTCTTCCAACTTTTTCTTTCCAATTAAAAAAAAACATGTGATTCTCACATATAGAAAACACATGTCATTTTTATAAAATAGGTTGTAGAAATTTCTTTTAACCTAGTTTGAAGGAAAATTGTGTCCTTTTAATTTAGTCAATTTTTATACCATAATTTCCAAATATTTTAAATTTAAAATCTCTAATAACTCTTCTTCAAATAAATAATAAAACTAATATTAAAAAAAAAAAAAACTATTATGCTCTTCTCATTTTTTTTTTCTCTAATTTTTTTTTATTTTTTTTAAAGGTAGATAATGCTAAGTGGGCTTATCGTCAGAGATCACCCAACACCTTTTTTTCTTTTTCTTTTTTATAAAGTCTCTTTGGGCAAATTAAATATCAAATAATAGTCACATGAGCCAAACTGTAACAGAGCCTTTTTCTTTTTTTCTTTTTTCTCAAGTCTTTGGATAAATAATAGGAAAAGGGTAAAAGTCTATCCTACCCTCTCAGTCACCGCAGCAACTTCGCGGGATATGGCGGGAGTGTCGTAATGACGTCGTTAATTGTTCCGTTACGCGCATCACCGTACCACAATTTATTTTATTTTATTTTTTGGTATTAAAAATGTATTAATGAAATAATTTAACAATTATGAAAAAAGACCACGTCACTCAAACACTAAAGTTGAAGATCTTCCATCAAATAAGAAAAAAAAAAATTGTACAATAATTTTCAATTGAATTTTAGAAGAAAAAAAAATCTAAGATCAGTCTTGATAATTTATTTGATTTACAATTAAGTTTCTCTAGTACCGGAGATATATATATTTTTTTTAAAAAAAATATTTTTTATAGTCAAATTTTGTCTATTAATTTAAAAAATTTAATTAGTGTGACATTGAATTAAATAAATTAAGTGTCACAATTTTAGTAAATTGCTATTAATAAATTAAAATCATTTCCAATTCAAATGAAGTAGAGAATATTCAATTAGTTATATTGAAGATATATTTTTATCCTTTCTATTATTAATTATTTTAAAAATTCAATATATTTTAAATATTTATAAATACTTAGACATTATTTTAAATGGATTGGAGATATCTTTTCCATACTGTCATTTTAGATTTTTCCATTGAATTGTTTTTTCATTATATTTAGAATGTGAACATATCCACCTCGATTCTTCCCAAAAACACCTCGCAAACGGCCACACCTGTCGGTGGCGCCGTTAGCCCCCCGTTTACGTTAGTTAACGCCGTCTTACAACCATGCGCCGAAATTTCCCCCACGCGCTCCTGAACGTGTGGAATCTCAGCACCGCTCCCCCTCCTATTTCAAAACTTGTGAAGGTTACCTACCACTTGAAGAAAACTTCACAAATTCACAAACCTCTCAATTCTCTAAGCGTTTCAGGAAAATTCGTACATCACTGTGAAATTGGAGCATGGAATCGCCGAAACCTCCGCTCCGGTTCACGCTGGGGAAGCAGTCGTCGATGGCGCCGGACCGGTTCAAGGAGGAGCCATTGACCGACGGCGATGACGTGGCGGAGGGAATCGATCCGGGGGTGCGCTTGATGTACCTTTCCCATGGAGGCGACGTGGAGGGGATCAGAGAGCTCCTGGACTCTGGCATCAACGTCAACTTCAAGGACGTTGACGGTCGCACGGCCCTTCACGTGGCCGCCTGCCAGGGCCTGACCGACGTCGTTTCGCTCTTGCTCGACCGCGGCGCCGAGGTCGACCTCAAGGACCGCTGGGGGAGCACCGTAAGAGCTCTGCTTCTCGTCCCAATTCTATCCTTTGCTTTCTCCTCTGACCGAATTTGAAATCTGATTTTGGTTTTGGCGAATCAGGCCCTCGCGGATGCTATATATTACAAGAACAACGACTTGATCAAGCTTTTGGAGAAACACGGCGCGAAGCCTCCGGTATGTATTTGCATTATTAGCTTCATATTTGGATCGTTGATTAATTAGTTGTAATAATTATGGTTTCTGATTTTTAACTGCGAATAAGATGGCTCCAATGCACGTTACACATGCTCGTGAAGTCCCGGAATACGAAATTGATCCAAAAGAGTTTGATTTTACAAACAGTGTCGAAATAACCAAGGTACAATTTTCTCGATTTTTTTTTTGCTTCCTAAGCCACATGGGTCATTTTGTAAACAAGAATGATTGATTTAAATCTGTTTGCTTTTAAGTTTCAGTAATATATTTGTTGTGCTTTGTTTGATCTTGGTGCTTCGACCATAGCATATGGTTGACATTGTGGCGAATTTGTTAATATTTCGCGGATTACTGAATTAAAGTTTTGTCGCCTTCTGGGTTTAAGTTTTGTTGTTTTGGATGCATAATCATTCACAATCTGCGTGAATAGCTATGTATTGGAAGTTAATAATCATGAAAGTTTTTAGTTTGATGAAATATAGTACTGGGTCTGATTGTGTCTTGGAAATTGCCTTACTTCTGTGCCCTAATTTAACAATATGGTATGGGTTAAAATGTCTCAGGGAACGTTCCATAGAGCGTCATGGCGTGGGATAGAGGTAGCTGTGAAGAGGCTTGGGGACGAAGTGATTAGTGATGAGGATAAAGTGTGGGTTGCTTTAAGATTACGAAGGGATTTTGCTGTTCATTCTTTCCCATATTTTAATGGTCTTTAAAGCGGTTGCTTTTAATCACAGGAGGGCATTCAGGGATGAGCTTGCATTGCTTCAAAGGATACGACATCCAAATGTAGTCCAGTTTCTGGGTGCTGTGACTCAAAGTAGTCCGATGATGATTGTGACAGAATATCTTCCCAAGGTTTTTTTATCCTTTCATCTGTTAGCATATAATAGAGTTGTCTATTGATTTATATGATAGCGGCTACTTCATGGATTGTAGACACTTTTACACCTTTAGTTTGCATGTATAAAAATTTCTCATCCTTTAGAAATTGTACCATTTATAGTGATGTGTGCATGTATGTGTAGAGAGAACCAAGATAAATGAGTTTTAACTCTTATATCTCCTCAGAAATTGTCCTCTAGTCCTTGTGAAAGGGATGCTTGGGTTTGCTGCGGTGGTCTAAAACATTGAGAGAAGTTCTTAGATTGGGCATAGTGTATCTAAAGGAATTGAGCTGTTGTTGCTTCTTGTAGTTGACTCTCCTTCATTTTGAAACTGCATGATCTTGAATAAAGGCCTGCTGCAATGGGCTAAAATTAGCGGAATAGGATCCTCTCCAGTTCATTATGGAGCGGACGGTATCTAGTTCATGGCTATGATTTCTTTAAAGAAATTCTAGTGCCACAAATGTGCCACGTGTCATTTTAATAAAAAATAATAAAATATTGATTAATATTTAAAAAATAAATAAAAACTAAAATTATAAAAAAATAAAAAATATTTTTAAAAAACTAAGGGGTGACTGGCCACCTGGTAGGGGGTGGCCAGACCAACACCGTTGGCCTGGAGGTGGCTTCAGCCACCCCATGGCCATTGGGGGTGGTCCGGCCATAAGGCCCAAATTGAAAAAAAAAAAAAAAAAAAAAAAAAAAAAAAAAAAAAAAAAATCGTTGGCCATGGGGGTGGTCCGGCCACACCCCCAAGGCCCAAACTAAAAAAGAATTCATTGGCCAGTGGGGGTGGCCGGACCACCCCCACCCCTTATGGGTTGCCGGCTACTCTTTTATTTTTATTATTTTAGTTTTATTTATTTTTTAAGTATTAATTAATTTTTTATTAAGAGGACAAGTGGCACATTTGTGGCACTAGGATTTCTTTAAACTGGATACTCTCCAGTCCATAATGAATTGGAGAGGATCTGGATCCAAAATTAGCGGGTTGCTTAATTTTCTCTCAGTTTTGGTTGGTCTTTTTGGTATAAACTACAAGTTTAAATTTGTTCTTTTTGAGTACCATTTACTGTATCAAATATCCTCTCTTCTTTTATTATCACTGTAGAAATCATTAAGTATGCAAATGTTATGCTGATTGCTCACATTGTGCCTTAGTAGTCTTGCTTTGTTTTTAGTCGTTGCCTTTTTATTTGTTTTTGACATACATATAGGATAAACTACAATAGGATGATGCTTTATCAAAATTGATAGGCGCTCACCCATTTTCCATGTATATATATATCTATATTTATTTTCTTAATCTCTCTAAATTTGAACTTTACAAATAAATCTACACAACATATAGGCCAGCAGGCCCAGCACAATCAAATTTTACTCAAATTCGTGAAACAGTGAATGTAGTACATATAGGAGCTAAAAATTGACATTCATTTTGTTTTTTTTTTGTTTTTTGTTTTTGTTTTTGTTTTTTGTTTTTGTTTTTTTCTTTTCTACTAAAAAGAAGCTTCATATTAATAATTTTGACTTGATCTCTTATACAAAATAATATTAATTTATTGAATAGCTTAAATTGTTATAAATATACTGCATGATAAAAAGGATCAATCTTGATGGGATGCTGACTCACGCCCACACAAATATTTGTAAATTGGTGGTTCCCTGTATGGAGAAGAATCAACAGAATAGTTAACTATGATGCATTTATGGTTGCTAATAAGGTGAAAATCATTATCTGAATCTTTATCTCACATTGCCAGGGAGATCTTTCTGCATTCTTGAAAAAAAGAGGAGCATTAAAGGCGCAAACAGCTGTGAAATTTGCACTTGATATTGCAAGGTTTCTTTCTTCTTTCTTATGCTCATTAAAGAAATACAATAATTGCTTGCTCTGAGTAGTTAGTCAAGGTTATGGTGGCCATTTTTAATTTGGGAAATACAATTAATGGTACATAAACACAATAAATTTGTAAAATTTGGAATGCTGAATGAAGTGAATGACAAATTATCTTATATATTTCTCTCAAAAAATCTCATGATTAGTTATCAGTTTCAGTTGCTTAAGTTGTTCTAATTCTAATGCTATAGTTGATATTTAATAAACTCTAGCTCATGTTGGGTGAGGAAAGATCAAAACAGTTACCTCCTTTCAAATTGTACCTGTAATATGTAGAAATAGTCATTGATCATAAATGATATAGATTAAGATGATGAAAACTGAAAGAAAGAGAACTTCTCAGAGAATTTAAAGAAGCAAAGAAATATGCGAATGGATCAAACTTTTGGACTGAATTATCTGGCAGGAAAGGAATGATATTTATATTAGATTCTAATAATGTATGGCTTCTTATCAATTGATTGCGGTCAATGTTTTGATGTTCAGAATTGACTGCCAAATTTCTCATCTTTGGTTAGGTGCTTAGAGTTGGGCTCAAATTTCATTATGGCATATGAGATGTGATCTCTGGAATTCAATTTCTGCATCAAGATTGAGATTGATACATATTATTTTCTTTTGAGATTTTGACACCATTTCTATTATATCCTCCATATAAATTTTCTTTGTTTTTTGTAGCTTCAAGATATGTCAGTTTCTTCTTCCAAGAGAAATAAAATCATACTAATATTAAGTTTAAACCATTCATGTTGATTTTGGGAATGATCTGTTCATATAAGTCACTATTTGGTTCAAAAACATTGTTTAGTTTCGTTTTCTGCTTCTTTGTGTGATAAAGATTCACCAACATTTGTTGGATATTTTCACTTGTTACATTGTCCTTGGAATATTTTCAGGGGAATGAATTATTTGCACGAGAATAAGCCAGAACCAATAATTCATCGTGATCTTGAACCTTCGTGAGTTTTCTTCAACTTGAGCTCTCTTACCTGAATTGTTTTTGTGTATACACACTTTCTTAGATTAGCATATTATTTTCAGTTAAAAATCCATTGTTAAGCCATAATTGCCTGAAACTGTCGGCATTTTTTGTGTTGCTTACGAGTAAGATAACAGAAATATATTGCGGGATGATTCTGGGCACTTGAAAGTTGCAGACTTTGGAGTTAGCAAGTTGCTGACGGTTAAAGAAGATAGGCCTCTTACCTGTCAAGAAACTTCTTGTGAGTGATCTTTTATGTCATAATGTCTACAATTCTCAATGTGGTTGAGTTCTTGCATAGCTATATATCATTTTTGTAAAGATATAATATATCCTAACATGCACACTTGATGAATAAAGTTTGCCATTAAAATATGCTACTTGTAATTGACAGGCCGATATGTGGCTCCAGAGGTTTTCAGCAACAAAGAATATGATACCAAAGTTGATGTTTTCTCATTTGCTTTAATTCTGCAAGAGGTAAGCTCATTCAATATTTCTAAACTTGAATATATGTGTAAGGGCACATTTGGTACAGTCGAATTTTTGGGGAAATGGTTTTTAAAGCTATTCCATTTTGGAGGAAATAGTTATTCTTTACACATTTTTTAGAAGAATAACTATTCCTTATTTTAGGGGAATAGCTATTCCATTGGAATAGTGGTTTTTTTTTTTTTAAGTATTCCATTGGATTTTCATATCCATCTTATTATTTATTTGACAAAAAAAAAAAAAAAGGAAAATGTTCTCAGATTTAAAATGATCTTAAACTTTGGTCCTAAATTTTGAAAATTGGAAACTGGGGTCTAAAATTCAAAATCAGGTAAAGCGCATGGAGGTTCCATCATATTTTCCCTTTAATGTTTCATGTTATGACTCTAGAAGATATGGTATCTTAATTATATTATAGCATACCAACTCTTAGTTGAGTACAGCCACACCAACCTAAAAAAGACCCACCATGTTGGCATATAATTAGATATATGTGTGCAAAACATCCTTCTTTATGTACCCAATATGCTAGGATGAAAATCACTTCATACATTGTATACATAGTATCAGTGACGGTAGAAATTAATAAATAAGAATGAAAATGGAGAGCATTAAAAGCCAAATGTCTGTTCTGATCTCCACACCCCCCCCC
>CM017321.1:11777271-11826937 GCA_006937295.1 Carpinus fangiana | reverse complement strand
CCACATGATACTGTATATGTCACAAAATTAAATTTGGTGGGATTTCGCAGAAGGTGCAAAACGTGACCTTTGCAATACATGGCACTCTTTAACTCAAGGGTGTACTTAATTATAATCTGATCGAAGTTCATATAATTTTTGAGAATTCAAGCAATAATGGAAGAAATTTTCTTATTTATGACCACAAATTAATGTTGGTGATAATCTCGTTGCAAATTTAATTAGTATATAGAGACGTTTTACACGAGTTTTTCCTTGAAATTTTATTACTTTTGCAATCACTCTCTTAAAGTTAAAAAACGTTCAATTTAATGTATCGAACTTTAAAAACTTTGCAATATCATATGGCAAAATGGTGAGATAACTTTTACACCCACGTAAAATTTATGAAGTTACTAATGAAATAATATTTTCTAGGAATTTGGTTAGCCATAACGTAAAATATATGAAGTTACTAATGAAATATTTTTTTCTAGGAATTTGGTTAGCCATTTTACATAAATTTAAAATCCAAGTTGAGATTTTATGGGTCATGAATGAGAGTTAATCTCTTGGATAATTTGGATCCTTCCCATGAAAACAGCTTTCTACTGAGAATTTGAGGCCTCTTGATTTGAAAGAATTCTAAACCTGGCCTAGCTAGATATAGTTGTTCTCTTTTTTTTTTCGTGCTCTTTTCTCTTAGCCTTTCTCCTTCTTATATAGGAATACTGGCTAGGCTTCTTCAGGGGTTTGTCCATGCATGTGTCATTGTTCTCATTTTCCTCTTTTTCAGTAAATCTAATTTATCCAATAAATTAAATTTAAAAAAAAAAGGAGTTGAGCTTTTAGGCAGTGGTACATTTTATTTCAATTACATTATTGTAAAGGTAATGTTGTTTCAAAGAAGTGCACAAAATTCTTTAGCCTAACAAATTTAAAGCACCAGTTAGGAAACTTTACCAAATATAAAGTAACCTCACTCTAAAGAGTCTCCATTCTCAGAACTCAAAAGCATTGAGCCCCTCTAAAGTGCAATTTTTTTGTTGTTGCCATTGGCCCAACAAAACTTGCATGCGTTTTGGGAAAGCTAGCATCATGTTCTTCATGGCATTTATCCTAATCAGCTTAAGTATCATGTGCTTAATGGATCTTGAGTGGAATGCCAAAAATTAAGTGCATAAATAACAGAAAACTAGGATTTAGAGATGTGAGGGGACAAAATTATGAATAAAAAAAAAGACTATATATATATGGCCAAAATTAAGTGCATAAATATGCCACTATTCAATGACCCAAGAAAATTTTTTAAGTGGTTAGATATACACTAGGGCATGAGTTCGAATCCCGTAATGAAAATTTACATGCCTAATTAATGTAAACCACCTTGATTTTCTATTGATGCATGTCTTGCTGAGTTTGGGTCAAGCTATGACTCAGTCAGACTTAAGGAAGTGTGCGTTCCCACAATCTATGCTCTTCCAGTGGTTAGGTGTTACTATGGCCACACCCAATTATAATAATCACTGTTGGACTTCCCCACCTGCCATTTTTTGAATAGAAAATAAAAGTGCATGCTGCTAATTGGAATTAGATGTATCTAGCACTTACCTAGCTATATTTCTTTCCTTCATAATGGGTTGAAGCAATTCATCAAAAAGAATGGTGGATAATGATAGGGATATATAGGAAATGACACCTGCAGCTGGTTAGCTAGCTAATGGGTGCCTTTCTACCCAACCTCAAAATAATAATAATAATAATAATAATAATAATAATGCATCCAGTAGTATCTTCCTTGGATTGCAAGTGATCATAATTAAGCATAATTTGTAGGGTAATATTTGCCAAGTGATTTATGCTATTAATATGGAGAGAAACTTTTAGGAAATAGGCCTAGGAATGTTTGTAATGTACTTCATGACATTATATTTTAGGTAAGGGTTAGGTGCAATAGCTTTCATGATCTTATCACCTTTCTTAGCTTGAGAGAAGATATATAGTTGTAAATATCATGAGGTATTTTTTTGAGGGTGTATAAATTCTTGAGTCTGTTTGTTTGGAGTTGATGTGGGGTTAGAATTATTGTTCTCATCTACCTTTGACTCTGATAATTAAGCTGAATTTTTCTATGGAGTACTACGACAATGAAAACCCTAAAGAGAAAAAGAAGGAAAACTCTAGCTGCTGAAACTGCTTTGAAGAAAATTAACCTTTTTAATTTATTTATTTTTATTTTTTATAAGTAAGTGACATTAGACATGTGAGAAGTGTTAGGAAATCTATCATATTTTCCAAAAACAGTTAGATGGGAAAAATTAAGAAGAATGCAAAAAGAAGCAATCACAAAACACAAAGATTTTTGTATAAGTTCACCACTAATAGTTATGTCCACAGAGTTTCATTGAATTTTTACTATTTTCGAGAGAAATAATACAAGAAGATTGAATATTCAAGGATATATAAATCACAAAAAACCCTACCAACATTCAACCGGCCAAAGCCTCTACTCCATGGACTAAGCCTAAAAAAAACTCATTTAAACCGTACGCTTTCAACATCGAACAAGGTTGGGTGCAAACCAAATTGAATAAAAAACCAAGCTCCATATAGCCTAACAAAAAGACACAAGCACAAGGGCATATATCCCCATAAAACCAGCACAACACAGAACAGCAAGAGATCTTTGTTGCAACATCCAAAATCAACTATATATATATATATCCCTCATTTTAGTTGATCAGTGTGAAAACTTGTAGGTGGGATCACATGAGAAAATAAGAAATTGAAGCATGTGAGATTGAGACCTCCTAAAGTGCAATTATGGGATTTAGGTTCTGCATTGAAGTCTGCTGACTGCCACCTCTCAGCTTGATTTGAACTTAAAACAGAAATATGATCATGCTGTCTTGTGGTCCCATTTGAAGAGAATATATATATATATATATATATTATTACTTTTCATGAGTTTGCTTGTTACATGTACCTTGCTACAAGCTGCTTATCTTTACTGACTATTTTGATGTGTATAAACACCATACTCTTTATGAAATATCTATTTTTGCAATTTTCATACATATATAGGGAACTCAGAACTCAAGAGATATCTACCAGAAATTAATCCAAATTTATATATGTAAAAAATTCAAGAATATATTTTCCCTTTTCAGCTAAGCAAGTCACACCCAGTTGGGTTCTGAATTTTCTTTTCATTTGGATGAAACATAAGGTGCAAACAATCAATTTTTTTTTTTTTTTTTGGATATATAAAATTTTATTGGGAAAAAAAAAATGGCACATGGGTGTATATACCTAGAAGTAACCCCTATCTAATCTAGCTAAGAATACCCTCTCAGACAAGCCCCCACATCTTCTGGAGAAAGCAATTTTCATGAATACGAGGATTTTCTGGGGAACAGAATTCGAGCAGAGAGCAGTGAAGGAGCCGAAGCAGCCACAACATTATCCAAACCAACAAAAAGATGGTCTGAGCCAAAAGTTGGAAGAGAGCTAGCTGCTAGAGAACCCTCAGATGAATAGTTGTTAATTAGATTATTTTATTAAACAAATGAAATGAAATTATTTATTTTGGGTATTGCAAATAATTATGAAAGATATTTTTTATCCAAAGTATTTAATTAGTGCATTGATATTTTGAAAGATCTACATCATTTATGTTAATCCAAATTTTGGATAGAAACAATAATTTTGAAGTGTATGGAGAAAAGATTGTCCCAAATTTGCTAGAAATAATGATGTCAATCACTTTATAAGGTATTCTCCTCACTTTAACTATAATTTGAGTGATGGACAAAAGGGCTAGTCGCCTAATGGTAGTAATGTGATAACGATAGAAATCCTTTTAATTAATGTGAGTTTGATTTGTAATTAATTACCCTTAATTCAAAGGGATTTGTTTTGTATTCAAAACCACCTTAAAGCTTTATAAAGAGAGTCATGTACTCAAATCACATATCCAGGAAAATGTAGCCTAAAAGGCTTTAACGTGTAGATTTAAGCTATAAGCCAAACCACCTAAAATCTTTATATTTACTCTATTTCCTTTATCTCTCTTTATTTTATTATTAGTGTCTATACACGGACTTGAGCAATTGACTTTGGGGGCTATAAAGTGCACTTTGCACTTCGCAGATATGCAAGCATCAGAGCATTGAGGAACTTTAAATTATTTTGAAAAAAGAACTCTAAATTATTTTGTAAAAAAAAAAAAAAAAATGTGGACTTTAAATGAACTATCTTATTCAACCGAGATCAAAGGTCGATGGATCGAGCTAGTTTAGAACAATCTAGTACAAAAATTTGAACGCCGTGATAGGTGATTTGGTCGAAGCTCGATCAACCAAGCTAGTGCATCACAAGAAAGCCTCAAAAGATTTTTTTTTATTTTTTTATAAAAAAAAAAAGGGCTTAAACATAGGATATCAACATTGAATATTTTTAAACTTTGAGGTTATGAATGCAAAATCGCATATACGTACTTTACATTTTACAATTACAAAATTATGACGAAAATCATACTAAATGACAAAAGATCATATTTAGAAAACGCGTACAGGTATTTAGCATTTTTTTTTTTTTTTTCAAAAAAAAAAAAAGTGAAGTAAGAGGGATATGGTACTAGTTGCCCTCAATGTGGTCCTCCTCCTAGATATGGGAGAGATTGTCTTCTTGCAAAACCATAAAGAGTTTTGACCTTTGAGCACATACCCGATTCAATTCCTATGGGGTGGTCTTCCTATTTTAGAACCTATCTTTACTCTTGAAAAGATGAGCAGCAGCTACTCTTCATGGTTTGGAAAAAAGTTCACTCAGTTAACTAGAGAGAAACCATGAAAATCTCCTATTTATGTGCTTAATACCAAAATCCATCGACCAAAATTCCAGAAAGATTTATCGATCATATTGTCATGTCATCACTGTACAACACCAAGCACATTGGATGATCATGCATGGAATATCTTTTGTTGGAGAGGACATCTCATATATATATAATGAGTGGTAAATATATGAGAATGCTGAGGTAGATGAGAAGTAAGAGTACATAAATTGTCACAATATTCCATTATGGTAAAGGTGATGTGATTGGGTTTAGACCCACATCAGATTTGATCTTATTGCATGTATGTATGACGTCCATTAGAGATTAGCATGCATGGCAATTGGCATAGCTTTTGGTAATGTGATTTGTATACATCTTCCCTCTTATGGGCAGACTTAAATAACTCCTCTCACTATCTAGAGAATCTTTCTTGAATTTCAATGGCTGACGATATATATATATATATATAATATGTCCAGAAGTTGTAAGGAGAAACCTACCATGCATGTTGGATTAATTTGCAGAATATGAGCTTTAATTAGTAAGAATTTTATAAACTTCAACGAAATTTACAAGAACATTAATTAATGGGCATACCCATGCCAACTAATTAACAACACACAAGGAGAAGGGAAGCCATAGACTAAGACATATGAGTGCAAGAAAGGCCTCAAGAATTAACTATTAGCCAACAAGATCGAGATGCGAAGGATCGAAGACTTTTAGGACATAGAGCGGCTTAGCTTGCGGGACTACGTCCAAGGAGGCGTCTAACACTGGGCATAACTAAGATTGTTTTGACAACGTATAAAATATATAGCAGCAAAAACTAATAATTAAAGATTGAAAAGGGAATGAAGGAATAGAGAAAATAACAAATAAGGAAGAGAAAGTTCTTAATTATCCCAAATAAGCAAACAGAGAAATAATTCTAAGACTTAAATTTAATTGATAGTATAAACTGAATTTTAAAAATAACAAAGACTAATGCCTTTATATAGGATAGACACCTCCTAAATTAACAAGAAAAATGAAAAGCAAATCTAATTGGGAAAGGGGAAAAAAAAATCCTAATAGAAAAGGAAAAAACCCAATCCTTATTGGAAAAAGGAAAACTAAAGTATAAATAATATATCAACTTTATTATTATTATTCTCCTGCATCAGCGTCGGTGAATAAGGCTGCCATTTATCTTGATGGTTCAGTCAAGTTCTGGTGGAGGACCAAAAGACGTAAAGAACGGAGAGCGTGAAGCGAAATTAGATATACCCATCTTAAGGACCTGATAATGGAGGGTTCATGCCCGGTTGTGGTCTGGCCGAGCATCATTTACATTGTTGGCCACAATAACATTAAATTCTAACCATAAAATGACTTTCGGTCATTGTCCATACCGAAGTGGGTGGGTATACAAAAGTGACATGTCCTTTACAAAATGACGTGGCTCAATTGACCAATAGAACAAAGAGTAAGAAGCGTGGGGGAGGGGAGAAAAGTTTGGATGTGGGCAAGTAATGTGAGTTGGTGAAGTCAATAATTCTCTCATGAACAAAGCAAGACTTCCAATATATATATATATATATCAATGAAAACCTAAAATGCAGAAAATTAAAATAAATAAAAAAAATAAAATAAAAAGAAGAAAACAAGCTAGTGGGCTTGGCATTTACTCATAGTGGAATACCACTACCTAAGCTATGGCCCATCAGAACAAAAGAGGAAAAGAAATTGATGTGAAGAATGGGGAGGGGTTCTTCTATAATCCATTGTTTCCATAAATGGGTTGAATAGTAAGGAGATGGCCATGGAGGGCCAGATGTCACATGGCAGTCGCCTTCACCTTTGTCGCAACTCAAATGATACAAATAATGTAACAAAGTACTGAAGAAAAAGGAAAAGAAATGGCCAGAGACAGAGAGAGATGGGGACATGGGAATATGGGATGCCTGCTACTGTTTTCCTGGCAACAATATATGCATATATGGTGAAAACCATATTTCATTTACTACAATATGCTTAAAACCCTCTTATATATTATCCACTGTAATGCTACTTTTCAAACCTATTTTACATGGCTAACTTAATGTGTTTTAAATGGTTTTCTCATGTCAAAATTAATCACTTCAAAAAAAACAAAAAAACAAAAAAAAACTAAACAAAAGAAAACTAAGTCACTTAATTAATTAATGCATGTCACGTCAGTTGGTGCAAAATGAGTGTGATAAATACGTGTAATGTAGCAATATTACTCAATTAACCAAAAGTAACTTAAAAGTGTGGTTTAAGTACTCACCTTCTAATTATCACACTCACCAAGGCCCAAGTTTGAATCTTAGAATAGTTCTTTTAATAACTAGAGTCTAGTCTTGTTAATCTTTTCTTTTTTCTTTTTTCTTTTTTCTTTTTTTAATTTGTTTAAGCTTTACATGTGGGTATAAATTAGGGTTGGCAATTTAGCCAGCAACTTGCCAACCCGACACGAACACGACACATAATTTTAGGATTAGACTTTAGGTTAAATGGGTTCGATTCACCTGTTTAATAAACGTGTCAAATCGTTTACTTAAAATTTTAACCTAGCTTTTCTCCATTTATTTTCCCCCTCAACTGCTCTCTCTCTCAAACCAAGCAAGCGCAGCTCTCCCACTCAAACTCCTTATCTCTCTCTCTCAATCTCTCCTTGGCCATCTCTCACTCAATTCGCAACGTGAAGTGTGCTCAATCCATTCCCTCGACCACTCTCTCTCAAATTGTCGTAGGTCTCCCTCTCCCTCAATCAAACTCTCTCTCTCTCGCTCTCTCTCCTTGATCATCTCTCCCTTGGTTAGGCTATAAAAATTAAAATGACTTCATTGCCATGTTGTGTTGTGCCGAGTCGTGTTAGGTCAGATCGTCTTGCTATCTAAATTAAACATGTCTCAAGGGTCGGGTCGCGTCAACTCGAAACAACACGTATATCTAAACAACTACACACGTCGTGCCTTGTTACCCATTAAGAAAATTGTCATGTTTGAGTTTGGGTGTTCGACACGTTTATATAAAAATGTCATGTTCAGATTGGCATAAACAGATTTGCAGGTCAACCGGGTTGACACGAACCCGACACGCCAACCCCTTTTGCCTCCAACCCCTTTTGCCTCCCTTAGTACAAACTCTCCTTTAACAAGTGATAGAAAGTGATAAATTTAATCATTTAATTAATATTTTAATATAATTCATTTATTTTATTTAGTATTATAGATATAGAGATGAACAAATTAATCATAAGAGAAATCATAAGTTTAGCTCAATAGAAATATTCTCACTTCTGAGATGACATACATACATATAAATTCTCGTCTTTCTCACTTTTTAGCTAACGATATAGTTGATTGCACGGTCAACTTTAGACAATGAACAGAGAGTGTTAATGGTCGGAGATTTGTCGAGGGTCCAAACAAGAATATCTTTGATGCTTAAGTATAATTAGCAAGGGTAATACCCCCTTTGTAACTATTTCCTTATTTGATTAGGGAAAAAAAAATAGCAAGGGTGATTGATAAATGGCTCAAGGTGAATAAGAGCTAGGAGAGAGTATAATGTGTATAATAGTCTCAACTTGGGCTGATCGAGTGGATAACAGGTAAATCATTAGTTATCTGGTTAGTTGTGTCTAACAATTTTAATGGAGTAATGTTATATATCATACCACTATACCACCACTATCATACTATTATGACGTGTCACTAACAATCCACCCTTAGATCAGCATTGCTAAAAAAACAAAATAATAATAATAATAAAATTAACGGTAGATCATTTGCAGTTGCACGTTGGAATATTGGTTGGATAATGGTGTTGTATATAGCATTACACATTTTAATTTATATATATATATATACAACTAACATAAAGTAGCCAAACAAATAGCAAGGAAACAACTCCTAATTTCTCATTTCTCACACTTTTATACAGGTTGACATGACGTATTTTAAGCAACCACTTAAAATATATATATTATAATAGTAATACTACTCTTAACACCCATTTCATATCGATTCAGGCCGTGGTATCTTTATGACATGTCTACACAAAAGGGGGGAGGAGGATTCAAACCAGTAACCTCCGCTTTATTAAAAGTGGTTCCAACCGATTGAACTACCTCTTGAAAACCAGGCCGTGATATCTTTTAAATGGCTACTTAAAACATTCAACATCGGCAGGTATAATATAAGTGTCATAAATAGGCGCGAGGAGGAAAGGTTACTCTATTCCACTCTCATGTCAAATACATAACTAAAAACTATATTCAAAAAGGAAATTGAGAAGACCAGTCAGTAATTTTTTTTTTTACGTTTCTCTCATTTTTCCATTGAAATTTTGATGGTGGAACTAAGCCAAACGTCTCAATCACCCCATTAATAATCGCTTTCAGAAGTTCCTTTACCTCTCTCTCTCTCTCCCCTGTAATTCCACCCATAATTCAAACGAAAGACAACCTAAAAAAACAAGGAGAATGAGAATGATTAACAGTGATTCCCGTGTCTTTTTTTACTTCATCTCCATTACTTAATTACCACCTAGCCTTTAAAAAAAAAACAAAAACAAAAACATAAAAATGTGAGAGTTGTAAAGATTTTTGTAAAGTAGTTATAATGGATGAGAGGTCCCTTTTCACTTTATAAATACCTGTCTCTTTGGCAAACTTGCTTAAGTTTTCTACATCTCTTCCTGCCCAGATCTGTGGCAAAACAAGAGAGAGTAAACCTAGCAAAGGCAGAGAAACCTCTGCTTCTGTTCTGTCCTTAAATTCCATCATTTCCCTCTCCATTGTTTGCTTTTACCAGGTCAGTCAGCAAAACACCTAAACATGATCTGAATACTGGTTTCAGCTGCTTCACCTCTTTTGGGTTCTACCCAGATTAATTAAGAAACTAGTTGAACATTTTGTTTGGTTAGCAAGAATCAATGAGAAAACAGAAATGAAAATTTTGAAGCTCACCCACCACATGTTTGAAGTTGGAGCTCCAATATATAATTGTTTTTCTATGTGCATGTAAAAGAAAGAAATACATGTTATTGATGTTTTTTCTGCTTTGATTGATTCAGCTAGCAACCATGGAGTTCCAGAACCAATCGATGTCAGTTTCTCCCCAGAGAAAAATGGGCAGGGGAAAGATTGCAATCAAGAGGATCGAAAACACAACTAATCGACAAGTCACCTTCTGTAAGAGGCGCAACGGCCTGCTCAAAAAGGCCTATGAATTGTCTGTTCTCTGTGACGCTGAGATTGCCCTCATCGTCTTCTCTAGCCGTGGCCGCCTTTACGAGTATGCTAACAACAGGTACAGCCTTATTGATTTGGTCTTGTTCATCTTAATTTTCACAGATTTTTAGAAGACTTTACCTTCTTCACCTAGGGCTTTTTCTATAATGGTATTTTTTTTGAGTTTGAAATGTTGACTTTTGCTGGGGAAGATTTTGCCTTCTGCGAATAAATCTTTGAGTGAATTTTAAACAGAACATAATCATTTTTTTGGTGCAGTTAAGATTGAGTCCTCTCTCTCTCTCTCTCTCTCTCTCTCTCTCTTTGTAACTAAGATTCACTCTTCTTTCTGTGTTGTGTTTTGTTTTTTTTCCCTCAATGAGCTTTTATGGGGTTTTCTTCCTTTTTTTTCTTCTTATGATCATATTTTTAGTTCTTGGTTGGTAGATACATAGATCTGGTGTAATAGATAGAAATAGAAGCATTGCGATTGTAAGTAGAAACAAGTAGAGATTTGGGAATGTTCCCCAATCTCCTCCATTGTTGTTAAATTTTCTGTTTCCTTTCTTCTTTCCTTTCCCTTATTCCCCTCTCTCTTTCTCACTTTCTTGATGTCATCTATGAGGCTAAGAAGCCCTACAACAAAAGCTGGCACCTTCTCATTAGCCCAATTGCTCCATCTCCTTGACACTTCCTTAATGGCACGTCAGTTTTACATCAACAAGGCAAAGTACAATTTTTCAAAGAGTTGTCAAGTCCCTTCCCAAAAAGATGAGAAAATTTAACCCAAATGGATCTCTCTTTGAAACCTGCAGAAACTCTCTTTTCTAACCAATCACAAACGAGTCAGGTCACATACACAAGCACCCAAGTTAGGGTTTCCTCACTAAACGGCCAGCAAAATCCCCAAATCTCAGTTGCACCACGTGCTAGATCTTTCCACAGTCAAACATTCCCAAATTAGGGTTTATTAGCAACTACATGGCGTAATCCACTTGTCCAACGTCTGTAATGGGTAACTCTCTTTTTTTCCTATTCAGTCTCTAATGGGTAACTCTTAAATCATGAGAAAAAGTCATAATAGTTTCATTTTTTTCCTTTTCTACTTGAGAAAGTCAATTTAATACACTGCTATATATTCTACTGTTGTAGCAGTATAAATTAACTTTTTATTTTTACAAACTTTTACTGATTAAAGGCTACTTTTTAACGTCGTTTGCTAAATTGCATTACCCTTTCTAATTTATTTAGGTAAATGGGTAGTTCATGTTAGGGTTTGAGGACAGACTAGATTTGTCGCAGTTGAAAGAATCTTTAGTCACGTCACACAACTTTGGACATCTGACAAAAAGTTTATGTCATGACTCCTATACTGGGTTTTCTTCGTTCCATCCATCTGAACCCTAGTTTTTATCTTCAAAATGTTGGGAAGTTTTTTCTTCTTTGATCTCTCTCTCTCACTCTCTCTCTCTCGTGGGTAAAATTCTTTACCAAAGCTGAAAAATGGGGCACAGGACTCGGACAGAGTGAAAGAGAGTGATGAGCCAGTAAGAATGGCTTATCTTTGGTCATCATAATGTCACTGTTGGCATTATAGACTGGAAGCTGCATTTGCTTAAAGATCTTGCATAGATATATTTATGTAAGCTTTAGAAAGACAAAGCTTTGAGGTGTGAGAGTGGGAGAGAGAGAGAGAAAGTTACGAGTAAAGAAGTGGGACAGAGACAACGTACGACAACTGCAAGCCAATGGGAGAGTTCTGAGCCTTTGGCTTGTTTCATGCAATGAGAGAAGCGGCTGCTGCTGAAACGGCTCTGACGTGCTCAGACTTTCAGACAGACGTGACTAATTTAACATTATTTTATGACTTTTGCTTTTTCAAGTTTTTAATGACAATTTTTTAAGGTTTTTTTAAGGTTATCGAGGTGGGTAATAAGCAGTGGTTTAAGGAGAGTATCCATTGTGTAATGGGCATTTGACACGTGTCAAGTACATGTCAGTGGATATAGGTTACCCAATCATATAGTGCCAGCATGGCAGAGATAGCCAATCAGTAGCTCGACAAAATTAAGGTATCAGCACCTTGAAAATGGCGGGGCTTATCAGACTCTGAAATTATCTATTTTATTTTATGCTTTTTCCTTATCTATATCTTTTCCTACATTGTAGTGTTTCACCTGCTGTCACTTTATGATTGAACAGCTCTGACTCTGAGAACACTCAGATTATTACCATTCAATTGGGTTTCGTATTAGACTCAGTTAACCGAAAGAGTTTGCTGATTTGACCGTTTCTAATTGTCATTTTTCTGCTAATGACCTGAGCTTAACGAGCTTGCCTTAGCTTTCAATCCTCTCTTTCATGATATATTATTATTATGACAACCATGATTTTTAATAGCTAGATACATATACATAAATTAAGTTTTTTTTAAAAAAAATTAGAAGTACCAAAAATGAAGTAACATCCTTAAACTGTCAAGTATTCAATGGTCCAAGAGTCTTACAATTTGATAATTATATTTATTAGAGAAAGTGACCATTTAAGGAGTCTTTTTAAGGATGCTATAATATAATATATTTGAATATTATTTATTTCAAAAACTTAAATTTATATATTGTTTATTCAATTATATTATATTAGTCACTCAAAGATATACGATATCTTTTTGCACTTACACTCAACAAAAATGTTGGGAAACTTGAAAGGACATGAGAACAATGATAGAGTTAGTTGGAATAATTGAGGAAGAATAATTAGGGAGAAAACTTAATGAGATTTATATATATATAACTGTAAAATGGAAATGTTTCTTTCCTTTATCTTATCATTTGTAGAGAGAGAGAGAGTCAAGGGCGTACATATATACCCCCACAACCTCAAGAAACTGAGGAAGAACAAAACAAACAAGAAGCAGAATAACTAAATAACCAACCCAAACCAAAACTATAAAGAGCAACACAATAGCCAACCGTGTATTAGCAGACTGCGAAAATCCAATGAGGGAATTGATTTGTCTTAAAATTATTGCAAAAATGATGAAATAGTGCAATTTAGACTCCTTTTGTCAATATCTTTCTTTCTTGTACAATAAGAAACCAAAAGAGAGAAGAAAAAGTGTTATTAAACAATTAAATATCTCTTGCAATGGAGATTGGAGTTGTCGATCTTTTCATTTTGTGAATTATGAGATATATGTAAAGGGGTTGGAACTAGACAATTAAGGGTGGGGGACAAAATTAAAAAGAATATAAATAATAATAAATTGGGTAGTAAAAAAATTAGTTTTGTGGGGATATTTCATAATTCTTGTAAAAATAAAAATAAATAAACTTTAGGGCAGTTTTAAAATTTTGGGGGCATTCTGCCTGAATGTTCTACCAACTTGTAATTCACATCTCATTATTTTTGCTTTTGTTGATATTATTATGATAGCAGTGTCAAAACAACAATTGAGAGGTACAAGAAGGCATGCGCTGATTCCTCCAATTCTGGATCTATTTCTGAAGCTAATACTCAGGTACGTAGACCTTTAATTAGTTTCTTTTATTGTTTTCCTGAAAAATCTCCTTCTAACTGTGAAAATCAAAAGAAACTGATTCAAATAATAAGGTTTTAATTTATCCAATAGTCGAAATTACAGTGCTTAGCATCCTGTGTTACCCTTATGGTTGCTGCTGTATAACTTCTCTTTAGCTGGAGGAGAATACCAGGTTTGCCTAGGTTTTACTTCATCAGAGAAAGCTGGACAGTTATATGCAGTACATTCAGCTAATTATTGAATTCAGTAGTCCACATTATCCGAGTTTTTATGGTGATTTATATGGACATCATTAAGTGATGATACCTTTTAAATAGAGAACTAGCCCATTAGAATAAGGGTTTCCCTAATAGTGTGAGAGAGATTGATTGTCGAAGTTGCACATGTGATGAAAAATCTCACCTGAAGTAAAAACAATAAAATTAATTAAGTGGCTGACAACTTGATGTATATATAAAATAATAAACATAAACTTTTGGATTTAGATAACAGGCTATTATGCTTTATCAAGATTACATTTGGAAATTTCTCTAAAAGTGTTTATCTCCTCATACACTCCCTTTTATACTTGTTTGACAAATACGATTGTTAGAATTTCATTTTGACAAATACCATATACATACATACGGAAAACAAGAATGTACAGTTAATCTATCTTCTACTAGTACTAACATCATAAGAATGTACAGTTAATCTATCTTCTACTAGTATTAACATCATATTTCTGTATGTCTTTTATTTGAAGCCTTTTGACCCTATTCCTTAATAAACCTTAATCTCAGTTCTACCAGCAAGAGGCAGCTAAACTGCGTGGCCAAATTAGAGGTGTGCAGGATTCAAACAGGTAATCTAAAGATAATTTAATTAATCTCATTGTCTGGAATTTTACTGTCGCAATCTTTTCTTTAATGATGTTGGTTGCAGGCGTATGTTGGGCGAGGCTTTGAGCGAGTTAAGTTTAAAAGAGCTCAGGAACTTGGAGAAAAATTTAGAGAAAGGAATTAACAAAATCAGATCCAAAAAGGTATCTCTTCCATCTTTTCATTAGGAATCTATGGATATATATCTTCTTATATATATATATATATCATAACTAACAAGTGAATTAGTTTCTTTGTTGCTAGATTTTGAATTGCCCTTAACGGTTTACCTTTTCTTTTACCTTTAAATCAACCAGAATGAGCTCCTGTTTGCAGAAATTGAGTATATGCAGAAAAGGGTAACCGATCCTTCTCTTGTAGTATTTTTCCTCTTTAAAGTTAATTATATTCTGTTCTATATTGACGTCTCAAAATATTTGAAGATGTTTGTTGATGAGTGTGTTGTCCTTTGTTACAAACTTAAGTATATAGCGGGATAAATTAGGCTCTTAAAGAAGGAACAGGATCCCGTCCATTTCAAATGAAATGGATAATATCCATTTAGTATAAAATAAAGGGTAGTATTGTCTTAACATTAAAATTGAAGGACTAAATTTACAATATTACCCTTCATTTTATACTAAATGGATATTATCCATTTCATTTGAAATGGACAGGATCCTATTCCAGAAAGAAAACCTAGACCTCACAACGTAAATGCTAATTTTTACTGAATAATTCTCTACCAAACTTTATTCCAAATTGTTCGTAAATTGGAGATTACAAGGCTACTAAGAGTAGACTCTTGCTTGCGCAGAAAGAATGACTAATATGGAAAGAAGACTAACAAGAGAATAAAGACTAACATAAACCTATGCCCTTACTTGGAGACAAAGACTAACAAGAAAATAATGATTACACTGAAAGAAATAAAATAGTTATTACTCCCAGCAGATATTTATTTTCCAAATCAAGTGAGGATCGTAATATTTGAAGATGTTTGTTGATGAGCGTGTGTTGTCCTTCCACAAAGCTTAACATTCAAGTGGGTCAGCATGTTAGTTGTCTAATAAAAAAGCTAAAAATATTTTTAAATTTTTTTACCAAACATGCCAACTATTTAGATACTAAAAGTACTTTTTAAGTTCTCTAACGCAATCCCAAATAGGTCGTAAATATGTTGATATGATTGTTGGTTAATAGATTTTTGCATAAGAGTTGTTACTCATCATTCTATATCTTACCCATCTCTTGTCCATCTCTTGCAAATTTGATAGTGAATTTGACTATCCACTATAAAGCTGTATACGAGTTGGGCAAATGAATTTTTTTATCATTTTTATTTTTGAATAGTACTGACAGCATCAATTGCCTTTATACCTTATAGGAGCAGAATATATGCTTATTAAATTTAATAATAATGAATTTTCCAACTGTACAACAAGTGAATTATGGAATATGGACCAGTGATTTGGGGTGAGGAAGAATTCATAGAACCTCACAAATAAAATAAAATCAACAACAGCAACAACAAGGGCATACCCTTGGTACAAATTAAGAGGGTAGACTTTGACTAAGGCACCCCTCCAGCAAAAAAGAACAAAAACCTAACATCATTGTTTAGACCTTAAAATTACCTCCAAAAAACTCGAAGAGCTAGCATAAAAATGAGAAGAAATAGCATTTCCATGCCAGAGAAGGAAATGTCATATACTAGCTCACACCAGAGCCTCGAGGTTGAATATGCTATCCCAAGAATGCTTAATAGAAAACTTTTCGCTTGGGACATTCAACCAAATGAGTTTATCCCTATTCACAATATTAGAATTGAAATCAAGAGGCATGGCACCAATGATTTTCTGCTATTCAGAGAACCCGTTAGGTCATTTCCAATACCTTCCATCTCCCTTCCCAAATCAAAAGCAAGAATGAAACTATTTCAAATATATTCACATGAGGGCAAAGGAGGTGCTAGTTATCATAACACAAGGAAATATAATTTGCACTGTCAGCCACATGCTTTATCTTATCCCATGCAAGGGGTCTAATCTTCAAAATCTTCCTCCATATCCGGGAGCAATTTTCGAGGAATTTCAGCTGCCAAAAGTTTCTTTCCTTAATTAAGGAGATAGATTTTGAGCCAATAAGACAAATAGAAACACTCCTTATTTATTGGTGTTACATACGTCATGTTAGAGGAATTGTCACCTTGGGTAGCCTTCAAAAGTAAATCGTCTATTCAAACCTCTTCCATTAACAAATTTAACCACCATTAAGGAATGGCCAAACCTCTGTTGTATTCTTCTTCTTTATTTATTTATTTTTGTGAGTTGTTGTACTCTTATTTTGTTAGTAGAGAATACATCTCAGTGGTACAATGACTCATTTTATGTCCAATTATTCCCCTAAGATTAATGTGAAACATAAAATGCTAATTAAGCATCACAGAGGTACAATGGCTTAGGAATATGCTAGCTATATACGGTAGTGCAAAACCCACTACCAAGGTTGCGACCAATATACTATCAATGCAAGTGCTTGCAATCAATATGTTAAAATATTAACTAAATAATTAATCCATCAGTTTTTATAAGTTTAAATTTTTTAGATAAATGATAATTTAACATGATATCAGGAGTAGAGGTAATAAGTTCAAACCTTGATTCCATAATTTATCCTTATTTCAAATTTCAATTAAATATTTGATCCACATATTAGGTCTCATGTATTTAACACAATATACTATTCAAGTGCTTGCGATCAATATACATTCCCTAATTACCAAGGTTGCAAAAAATTAGGATGCTTACTCGCCTTAATTAAAAGGATTCTCCTGTTTGACATGGTTTAAGAGGCTAATGTAACTTTTCATATTTCGAAGGCCATGTATTATTTCAAGGCTTTTTTTTTTCGTGACATCAAAATAGATTGCCAATTAATGTTTTTTGTTTGCCTTTTGTGTGTGTGTAACCTTGTAATCTATATATATTGATGTTCGCAAAAAAGTGATTGTGCTGATCCTCACTGTTGAAGTTATCCAGATCTACAAACCAAAAAAATTATAAAATTATAAAAATAAAAATAAAAATAAAAAATAAAAAAACTATTGATCAGATTTCTTTTTGCTACTGAATGTTGATGTTATATATGTTCATTATAGTTGAAATGTCTATAAATTGCAGGAATTTGACTTGCATAACAATAACCAGATTCTCCGAGCAAAGGTCTGTCTGTCTCTCTCTCTCTCTACATATATGTTTTAAGTGCTAGAAGTAGTAGTGGTGACATGTATGGGGATCTGGTGCATGCATGGTGTAGATAGCGGAGAACGAGAGAAACCAGCAGAACTTGAATGTGATGCCTGGAGGGGGAAACTATGAGCTCATGCAATCTCAGTCATTTGATTCTCGAACCTATTTTCAAGTAGATGCATTACAACCCAATCATCACTACCCACGCCAAGACCAGATGGCACTTCAGTTAGTGTAAGAATCTCCCTCAATTAACATTTTCATCTCTTCATCCATCATCAATCACAATGCATGTATATTGTTTTGCATGAATACCAGATGCATTAGGTTTTATTGATCAAATTTTTTGCACGTTCTAGGACTAGCTAAATTTAGTCAAATCTTGGGAACATTATGATGCATGCAATGTGATGATCGTGATTGTCAATTTAATGATGATATTTTGTTAACCAGATTGAATTTTGTCCCACAAAGTACAGGCAATTTTCTGAATAAATTGTGCCAGATGCAGATAGCAAGCTAATTGATTCAATGTACATATATATAACACAGGAATTCAAAGAAATGCTTCTATTAAACACTGGAAGCAATGCCTTCTCTAACAACTTTAACTTGGGACCTTAACTTTTCCATTTGAACATATTAATGTGATTTAAAGAAGAATTTGTTCGAGTGCTGCGGTTGAAAAAAAAAAAATTAAAGAAGACCAGATGAAAGAGAGAAAAATTGGATAAGCAATTTCCTCAGTTCCACTAGAAAGGAAACTTAAAATATAAAGTTTAGTAACTTAAAAAAAGGAACTTTGAATGTCTAGCTAGCTGCCTGCCTTAAATGGGTTTGTCATACTCGTTGGACAGCATCTACCAGGAAATTGAAGTCTTTTCACTGTGTTCTAATTTTTAATCCATTTCACATTTCAATCTTAATTGGTTTATTATTCTTGCCTGATAATTTTGTTTCTTCCGCTTACCTGTGGCTGTTTAGTTTTATCTCTCTCAACAATTATTGTTGTCTCTATCTCTTCCTCTTTTGAGTTTCACAGCATAATAGTTATAATTCTCTAGAATTTTGATTTGGGTTAGATCCAAAGTTAACTCTTTCCAGAGTATTCAAATTTTCTTGTTAATCGCTTTCTAGTTTGGTCTTGATCTCATTTTATATAATCTTTTAGTTTTACATGTTCTTGTTGGTCTTATTTTTTTAGCGATTACTTATGTAAATTTTCATGTAAAATATTCACCATATCTAAAATCCATTGCCATTCACAGACCCTCTAATATATATGCTTTTACAAATTTTGATGCAGTTAATTATATGCATGAGGGACTGGTAACTTGTGCTGTACGTTATTATAATCTCCATGGAGTGTATCGAATATGACATCAAGTGAAAGATATATAAGAGGTATGCATGATGTCAGGCACTAACAGGGCTACACTCCAATAATAATATAATGGCTTTGTAGACACTACTCATAAGACTCCTAAGTATGCCTATTAGAAGTATTGGACATCTTTTCTGTATGTTAATGCTTGCACTAAGCATATGTATTATGTGACAGAATCATAATTAGCTGATTTTAACAGCCTCTCTTTGTAACATAATTATTTGCGTGTCTTTTGTGCACAATTTCATCTGATTTGCATCTGCAGAAACCCTAGTCAATATGTCATGATTGTCAAAAAATAAGATGGAATGAAAGGGTGTGTACAGAGACCTAGGAAAGGGAATAGTCATAGGCAAAATACCTTCGGTTTTAGGTGACCCCTAGGTACCCAAGGATATATAACTGGTGCTCTTTGGTCCTTTTTGAGGTGCCCTTTTATGAGTTAAAAAGGAGTCCAATTGTTTCTGTTCTGGGACAAACTTATGTTTCCCAAGTCTTCCGGAAAATAGGGCCTGCAGCCAGCTCATGAGTAGGTGGGCAGGCTATTGCCTAGAAGAAAAGGAAGTGCCAAGAAGAAGAAAAAAAAAAAAAGGCCTTATATATTAGTAATGAAAATAATTGTGAGGTAAATGGTTTCGCTTTGTTACTTTAGTAGAAAATGGTTGATGTCACATAAAGTTTTGAATTTTTTTAATGAAAAAGTGAAAAAAAAAATATTTTATAGTAATTTTTTAATTTAAATAGTAATAAAAAATATGGGTGAAATTTAAAACTGTCTAACGTATCCACTAACTGCTATCCACACTAACCGCTAACCGCTTTGAAAGCGGTTAATAAAATTCGCTAACCGCCTAGCGGTTAGTAGATTTTGAAAAACCGCCTAACCGCTAACCGCTTTTTTTTAAAATATAATATATATTTATATGATATATATTTCATATAATAAATAACAATAAGTTATTGTAACATAATGATTATTGTACACCTCTTTTACTCAAGAGTCATGATTTTGATTACCCCCACCTTTGAATATATAGTTTTGCACTTCTATATATTCATTTCTTCCTAACCCAAAATAATAATTTTGTTGTAATTTTATTTGTATGTCATATATTGTAAAAGGTGACCAACAAGATTTTGGTATAATGGTCCAACATATAATGCTCACTTTAAAGCAACAATTTTTAATGCTAAAATGGCTATGAAAGAGGAAAAAAAATGTTTAAAGTGAGCAAAACAAGGGTTTAAAGTGAACTCAAAACCGGCAAAAAAAAAAACCCCAATAAAAAGCGGTTAGTAGAAAAACGGTTAACCGCTAACCGGGTGGTTAGCGGATGCGGTTAGTAGATTCTACTAGTTAAGTTTTAGCCACTAACCGCAACCGCTATTTCACCCCTAATAAAAAGTGAATGACTTGATATAAAAAGTGAAAAAAGTTAAAATGTTTTGATTTTTTTTTTTTTGGAGAAATTATGCATAAATAGTAACAAAGGGAAGAAAAGCTTTCACAAACAATCCATTTGTCTTTTTTGGTGGAGGGTTTTGACATTTCGTAGCTTAGGCTTTGTTTGTCAAGGGATTGGAACGGGCTGGACCCGGGGTCGGCACTGTAGTGCCTTTTTTGGTTTGTTTAGGGATATGTGTTTGATTGGTTTTAGTAAAAATGTTTTGTGGGAAAGAGTGAAAAAAATATATTTTATATGGAAAAATGTAAAAATTTTGTTTTTTAGTGATTTTTTTTATTTGAATAATAATAAAAAGAATGATTGATGTAGTATAAAAAATATGAATGTTGAGATTAATTTTGAGGTAGACTTTTTTTTTTTTTTTTTTTGATTGAGGAAGGGTACTGTAGCTATAGTACCGTTCCTGCTACAGTGCGATTCCATTCCTTTCACAAACGGAGCCTTATGTATTCTCTCTTTGTGACGGTTTTTATTTTGGTTATTCATTTTTACGCGTGTGGGAGATATGGCCAAATCGATAACAATAGATTCAAATATAAAGTTTCTTAGTAATTTTACATCCCAAAAAACGAGAAAGAATGAATTTTAAGAAAGAATTATAATATAGTAATTTACATGAATATTATTTAATTGATTTTTAAACATAAGAAAGTGTCTTCTTTCAAACTATTGTCTTAGCTAGGCCTCAAAATTTATTTAGTTGATGAAAATACTAGCTCAACCCTAATATTTAGGCCTTTTTGAGATTCAAGCCAGGCTTTGGACATGCTTATTACTATTTCAATAAGAGTAATGCTATGTACTACACCAATATCCAACAAATTTCTATTATGTTAATGTGGCAGTATTTAATAGTTGTCGAATTTTTTATTTTTTTAACAAGAACTATTATACCTTATCAGGTTAGCATATGTGAGATATTAGTGTGGTATATGGTATTTCTCTTTAAATAAACAATTGAGGCACCACCTTCACTTTCCTCATTTCTTACTTAAACCCATTTAACAAATAAGACCACATTGTGTTTGGTAGTGACCTTAAAATGAGAATTGTTGATGTTGCATGGCCTGTGTGAGATCTCTCTTCTCCTCTCTATTTTTTTTTTTTTTTTTCTAAATTGAATAAGGGAAAAAGACTACAGGGGATGATCTTTCCCATTTCCGATCCAAATGGAATAGAGAATAGAAAATCCTGTGAGAATGCTTCCAAAAACAAGATGGGAAGAGATCCATTTAGCTAAAGCATGTGCATGAAAATTGACACATCAATTATTCCTTATAGAAGAGCTCCTCATGCTCTTCCATCCTCCACACCTTCCCCAACCCTATAACCCTTCCCCAACCTCCTTTTGGTTTCTCTTTTCCTTTCTTTCTAGTTTTCACAATTCTTTTGTTTGGGGTTTCAACCTCCCTATCATCCACACAAGTCAAGCGCCCATCATCCACCATCTTTGGCCACTTTTCCGCCCACTGACGATCCCCGTTGCAACACACGTGTGCCACGCGCTGCCGTGGCCACATGCGGCGCCTATGCCCTTTTTGTTCCCTTCTGGTAAATCCTATGGTCCTCGCCACCTTTTCCTTTGGCTCGCTCCCTTTATGTGGAGTTCTTATCTTGTAAATAAAATTTCAGATCCAGATCAAAACCTCATAATGCACTAGCCTTGCTGTTATATGTACACTTATCTCTTAGTTATCACAGTCCTTTCTACAGTTAGTCTGAAACTAAGAATCTTTCGTCTCACAACAATCTCCACCATGGACCGCTAGCTTTCCCGATAATTCCTTCAATCGATCTTGAGGATCTTCCGAATGGATTGCTGCAATGGATGGTATAATTTTTTGGATTTTATTTTAGTTATCTGTAGTTTTCTTCTTCTATATTATTTTGCTGTCGCAATTTCGTTTTTTACTCATAAATAAATAATTTTTTTTAACCCTTAAAATGAGAATTCACTTAGCTGAGAAATCACAAACAAGGTTCGCATGGATCGTTGCTATGGTCTTTTCATTTGCTTGCCTTATTTTTTTTCTTTTTTTTTTTTTTGATATGTCCACATAAGAGGGAGAAGAGGATTTGAACTAGATATCTCTGCTTCATGAGACATAATCTCCGGCCAATTGAGCTCTTCCTTCAAACTCAAGAGCAATCGATCGGATGGATATATAAATTAACCTAATTAATTGGCTCATAATGTAGTTGATTCATTAAAAAAGTGTACCTTATATGAAAAATTAACCTAATTGCTTACAATTTAATTTTTTTTTTTAAAAAAAAAAAAGCTCATACGTGATTAATTTACATGAAATCACACGGCTGGCAGTAGATGGAGGTCCATGATTAAATCTTGGCTAGGTGGCTAATATCCGTTGGATACGTATCAAATTTCTCAAAAGCCTTGTATGCTCTGGCTGCAAGAATGTTGTTAACAATTTCGGTAGGATGGAAAGAGTCCCAGAACAAATACTCGCTCCTATTCTTGCATATGTTCTCTTGCTGATCAGGATCACACTGCCCATATTTTCCTACCGGGCAGCACCCGACGTCCCAAACCTTGAAACCTGCATAAAAAGGCACAGAAGTGAATGACAGAGACAACGTTCGAGCTCAAAACGCTCTCATATTTATCGTGTTAAATCAGTGTCCCGAAAGCGAAAGAAGTTTGAAAGTTTGGGGATTAGGAGTTGTACCGAAAGATGAAACATTCATGGATGCCATCCTGTAAGCATTGATGTATATAAATTTGGCATCAGAATGATCGGCATTGAGCTGATTTATGAGTGATTTAAGCTCTGTGTTGAAGCGTCGAACGGCATGGTTCATTTTATCTACACACAGGGATCCTTTTTTGCCATGCAAAGAATTTGCATTGGGAGTGCACCCTATTATTCCTACTCCAAACACTACAACTTTCCTTGCTCCATAACTGTACAATCTCTGAAAACAGGGAGGAAATTAATTAATTAATTAATTAAATGGACCAGGAATTAATAATCACATTACTATATATATATATATAGTACAGGGAAATCAAACCTTCAAAGCTTAGAAATTTGCAATGACGGGTCGCCAAGTTTAAAACCTTCGCAATTAATGCCTGGCCATTATGATTTAGGGTCAAATTAGACGGTAAAGATGTGGAATGTTCTTTACGCCCTTGCAACAATTTTAAAATTAAGAGAAAACTTCACAAAATTTTCATGAACTTCCACTCGTTTTGACATTACCCTTAAAGTTTAAAAACTTGTAATAATTAATTAAGGATATTGAACTTTCAATTTATTTTAATTACTCCCTTATACTTTTTCATTAGGATTTTCCGTTAAAATCTTGTCAAAATTATCAAAATAGTCATTTTTTTAAAAAAAAAATTAAAATTAAAATATTTGCAAAGATATCGTAAATATTTTTTTTTATAGGTTATTCTGAAGTTTCTACTAAAATTAAAAACAAACTTAACCTACAGCCAAGCTGTGGGTCCTAGAATCCACGGTCAAGTGCAGCTAGCTTGTTTTCTATTTTTTTGAAAACTCCATTTTAAACTCTGAACTATAGCGCGTTTTGAGAAGGTTGTCTTAAAATTCAAAAATTCTCAATTTACACCCCTAAACTTTCAATTTCAATCAATTTACCTCCATTCATTAATTTTAGCCGTTAACTTCTAACGGAAAATCCTAAAAAAATCAAATTACCCTTCAATTTTCGTTTTTTATTTTAAAAAAAGTAATATTGTCAAGGGTGTAAACGTCATTTTATCACTTTTAATGTTTTAAATTTGACAGAAGAGGGTCAATTGAATCAAATTGAAAGTTCAAGAGATTAAATTGAGAGTTTTTTAAATTTAGAGGGTCTTCTCAAAACGCGCAATAGTTAATGGGTCTATAGTGAAGTTTCCTTAAAATAATAATAATAATAAAATTTTAAAAAAAAAAAAGAATAAGATATTTTTGGAAATTTGTACATCTTTCTATAAGATTTATTAGAAAATTCTAACGGAATAAATGACATTGCAAAGTTTTTAAGTTTGAGTACCCAACAATATTGCAAATTTGTAAACTTTGAAAATTTTGATTGAAAAAAAAAAAAAAAAAAAAAAAAACCGCTTAAACATCCGCAGGAAGTAAGTGAAGTTTTCCTTTTTTTCCTATATTATATGCAAGAAGAAATTAAGATAAGATCGTGCACCTTTATTTGCTGAGAATATTGTTGGATCAAAACTTTAGCGTAGTTCTTTGGAGAATACAGGCGTTTTGACGAATATTTGGTCAGGAAGTAGTTGTTAATGTAATCATTACTTCCCATTCCAACCGAATACAAGCACCTTTTAAGGTACCCAGAAGTAGAAACATTTTTTCCTAGTATGCGAAAAATTCGTGAGATTGTAGCTCTGTGGTTCTTCAACTGTCCATCCAAGCTGACGTGAACACCCTGTGTCGGGAAGTTCGTGTCCGTTAAATCATCAGTTATCTTAAAAAGCTTAAACAGGAAATAAAGAACGAAGACGTTGATTGAATAGTTACCAGATGCTGCCCAGTTTCATTACGAATGCCTGCTGACCCAGATGCATAATTCACACCTTCGAGGATGTCGGAGCCTCTAGCAGTTGTGAAGGGTGGAATGTGGTGGTCAAAGCCCAAAAATTCAGCTGTAGTGAGAAAGATTTTTCTATATAAATTTATTCGTTTAATTAATATATATTCTAACACAGAGAGAAAGAGATAAAACCTAAGAAATCAGCAGTGGTTCGGCCGTTGCTAAACCTTCCGGTTGGCCCCGAAGGATAGTCAACACCATATGGCAGGTAATTGACTTTAGCCTTCGTCTGAAGCTGGTTGTTATTGCCATTGTCGACGAGGGAGTCTCCGAAAATGAAATAACAAGGTACTTGGGGATTTCCATGCACGTGAAGTTGGATCTTTGAGAACACCAGGAGAGCAAAAATAGACAACCACATATTCATCGAAAAAAGATTAAAATTAACAAAACAAAACAAAAAAATTAGAAGAAGAGGAAACAATAAAATAGGAGCCGAGCAAAAGAAGTATATATAGAAAGTGGCAAAGGCTCCGTCATCCACTCATTTGAATCCATGCCTTATTAAGTACGGTCTTCATGACTATTTTGGCTCCACAAATTATGGACCTCCATGCTTTTCATAATTCAAAAATATTATTTTACTGGCTAGCGTGGTAAGAAATATAAGTAGTAAAAATTGTAATATGCTTAACAAAACTCATTTGATTATAATACGTCATTGATATGATTCGTTGATTTATAAACTTGAAAGAAAAATATTATATATATAATTAATATGAACTAATGATCAATTGTGACTCATATTTATACGAGAAATTTTATTCTTCACATCAAATTTGTATACTGACTGATATGACGCATTTTAAGTGTCACCCATTTGATGTATAAGTTGGTCAAGAAGTACATTCAAGTAGAATTAGTCCATTTGATCTAGCTCATGATTAGGCAAGGAAGTTGAGGTCTTTTAAGATAATATTGAGTTTTGTTAAATAATATGGTTAGTAGTAAATAACTCCTATTCTTACTTAGAAAGTTTGAAGGATATTGTTGATGTGTGCCTCTGTCATTCTGTTCACATGGACCGCTTTTAAAATATATTTCGCGGAGTGTAATTTTGAATGACATAAAAGGTTTTAGCTTTCCTCACTGAACACCAATTAATTTGAAGATGAGATAGTCAAAAGTTCAATCCAACAAATTATGGTATTAGAGATAGGGTCATGGGTTCAAGTTGAGGGAGAAACTATTCAGATGCAACTGTGCCACGTAGACAGCTCTTTAAATATGCTTTACAGGGTGCGATTTCAAATGTCATAAAAGGCTTTGACTTCTCTCACTGGACACCAATTAGCTTTAAAATGAGATAGTCAAAGGCCCGATCCAATAGATACTACATTTCTTAGAACTTACTTGATAGTAGAGGTGGCAATTCGTATTCACATGTCAAGTTCGGATCGTCTAGTCATAGATATAAGACCAAATAAGTCAACCATAATACAACATATTTAATTAAACAATTCAAACCCTTTAATTCTAGTCCACTCATTTCGTTGGATTTGTGTCAAGTTCGTATTGTGTCAATACATGAGTATAAGATTATATAAGTCAACCCTAACCCTTCCCATTTACTTAAATATGTGAAACTACTCAAGTCTAATCCGCTAATTTCGTATTAAGTTTGTATCAAATTCCCTGATTGTGTTAAAAATTGTCAGTCCTATCCGATAGTTCATATGGCACTTGTTAGATTCGTCAATAAATAATTAATCCAATGATCAAGATCAAGAAAGATAGTAAAAGTCATTTTTATTTTTTCTACTTTTCTTTTTGTCGGTGGGGAAGTAAAATGATCAAGATCAAGAAAGATCCAAAAAAATCGAAGATTTGGAAAATATTCATCACGTGAAATATAAATGGAAATACAGTAAATTTTTTGACCTTTTTCATTTTTTGGATCGTAGACGACAACTTGATTTATTAAATTTTTTTTTTCTGTCCCCCCCCCCCCAAAAAAAAAAAAAAACAAAATAACATGAGCATATCATATGAGTGCGCAAGAAGACTGCCATAATTTTTTTCCCCGACCAACAAAGAAATTATATGAAGCTGCTTACAAAAAATAATAATAATAATGTGTGGGCTTGGAGAGAGAAAAAAAAAAATGAAGAGAGATTTTGTCTTCTTTTTGAGGTGGGGAAGTGAGGATATGTAACACGACAATTTTGTTCTGATGCACCATGTTAGCTCTGTCTGAGTTTCCCGGAGAATACGACAACGAAGAGGTGGAGAAATTTGGATATGCTTCTCTTGCATTATTGGTAAGATATGGAGCAGAATAATATTATTTGGTAGACTGATATTATTTAACTGCCATATAATTAGGTTGATGGAGCAAAACTGCTGCTATTTAACTGCCGTATATATAATTAAGATGATGGAGCAAAACTTACCCATTGATTTTTTATTTTATTTTATTTTTTTTCAAGTGTTGAACTATGAACTGATTTTCGCTGCTATATTTAGTTGTATAAACAATCTACTAAATAGCATTATTCTTTGTAAAAAAAAAGTTAATAAGAGTATGATTGAGAATTTTAAATCTAGAGATACTCTTAAGAGCTTACTCAAAATAATTAATACTTTTAAAGATAACAATTAATTAATTAATTTTTGAAATTTGACATTATTATTATTATTATTGGAGTATGCTTAGAATTTGAATTTAGACTCATTTGGTAGGTATAAAATTAAATATTTTTTCTATCGTGTATAGTTTTTTAAATTCATAAGTGTCTTTAAGTGTGAATTAAAAAAAATAAAAATAAAAAATTAGATAATCTTGAGTACCTGTGAAACCAACACATCAGTAACATGACAAAATTCTGTGGACAAACTTGAATGCAATGGAAAGAAAAGAAGATGATAAGAAAGAAAGAGAGAAGGCAACAAATCATACGACGTGGAAAGAGTATTAGGAATGAAAATGTTTGATAATGTGTTTTGGGAGTGTTTTTTGTTTTTTATTTGAAAAAAGTGTTGAGGTAATGTAAAGGTACAAACCATTTCTGTATATTTATGTATTTCGATGAGTGTTTTGTGTTTTAAATTGTTCGTTAATGTATTTGTTTTGAAAACAGAAAACAAAGACAAATAAACATGGTAAGATGTTTGTGCTCTAAATTGGCTGCTTTATTTCTTACCAATTGATCAAAGCACACTAAGAAAGACAACAAAAACAAAACTGCATGCATACAAAATCATATCTAAGACTAAAGTTACCAACTTCAAATGAAATCATCTCTTCTGAGCCTGCTGAGGGATGGTGGAGGATGCTTGATCCGGGTTGTGCTGTGTTGCATTTGTCTGATTGAGAGTTGTCACTTTTTCTGCCTCAGCTTTCTCAAGCAAAGCCTGTTGATGCATAGCTTTCATCATCTCTTTCATTGTCTTCTCCTCTCCTTCAAGTTGCATTTTCATTACAATCTCAGCTTCTTTGTCAATTGGCTTGAAGTAATCTTCAATAGCAGCCTCCTGAAAATATCACATTTTTGTTACACAATAGGCTCAGGCTTACAATGGAAACAAACAAAAAGAATAGAGATATAAGCCAAATGAAATAATTGAGCATCTCCAATAGTAGGAACAAGTCTCATTCAAAAACGACTAGAAGGCATATGCTTTGACACCAGCAAAATTTAGCAAATCATAGATACACATTATCCAAACCATTTAGTTTCCTTCACATCTCAAAATTCTGAGACCAACAATTGTGAAATGTTTCAAGCATACAATGAAACAAATTGTGAGATTGACAAGTCCTTACTGGGATTAGCATAGTTTAGACGTAAGGCACCCATCATAAGTCTAGAGGATACCTTCTACTAAAAGTCTGAGAAATTGTGAGGTGCCACAAAAATATCAACTAAATGTTTTCTATATACGTGCTACTATTAAGGCCTTTTTCTTTGGCTAATAGCGCCAACTATACCTAAAATATTACTTGAAAACTCATTGTTTTCAACAATGACAAATCATGGCCAATTCATTGTAACCTTTAGGCCACATTTTTCGTCATCAGGAAACTTAACTAACTTTTCTTCAATGGGAAACTCAAACACAAACAAAACATGGCCTAGAGCTATCAAAATCAGGCGAGTTTGTTGCTCTGTTTCATGCTTAGTATTGATGAATGGAGACTCCTCGTATTCATACTGTATTGCAAAAAACAATCCAAATGAAATCAACTACTGCTTGTAAAGCAGTCTCAAATAATCAAACAATCATTCGTCAAGTAAACCCCCCCCCCCCAGTGAACTGAAACTTACTGTTTCTTCAAGCTTCTTGTTTAAAGTTTGCATCTCCTCAACCATACGTCGAACCTCCCCCAAAATAGCCTTCTCTGGTATCTTTCTCAAGGCTGCCTTCCTTTCTTGTGCCTGGACACAGTGCAAGAGTGTGTAAGTAAAGCACATTTAGACGAAACATGTTACCACAAGAATGCGGATGCTCAAAATAATATAATCAGATAAGCAACAGTAGCAGGGAAAAAAAAGTAGTGAATTAAAGTCTGATGCTAATAATTTTTTTCTTCCCATTCCCAAATAACCTATTTTATTAATTAAAAAAAAAAAGATTCTCAATTCTGTCATGGAAGAAGAAGTTTCATCTCCACCAAAACATGTATATCCCATACAAAATTAAGCTTAAAACAGGATGAACTTGCATCCATTGAAAGTAATGAACTGCAGGGACCATTTGACAGATTTGAATAACTCGGGAGTCCCTTCCATTAAACAATCAAAATCATTCTTAGTCTTCTTTGAGGATACACAGGTATAATTCCATATCAAACCCCACCAATACGAATATTATGGCTTATCTTAAAAAAAGTAGCAAACCTCTACCCCCAACCAAAACAATTAAAAAATAAAGAGAGAGAGAGAGAGAGAGAGAGAGAAGAAGAAGAAGAAGAAAAAAATAATAATAATAACACATAAATTCCCAGAAAGGATCCCTTATAATTAAAACACCTACTTTTAAGTGTGTTACCAAGAGACAAAAATTACATAGGCAAAAGCAAAAGTAACCAGAGAACTGAAGAAAAGGAGGAACAATCATAGCCAGAGCACTGGAGAAAATGAGGAACAATTATACGAGTCAAGAGGTCATCATGCAAATCTAAACAGTTTGGAAAATTGTCTGGTTCTACCTCTTGAATGTTTAACTTTCACAAAGTTGATCATTCGATATGAAAAGACATCAAGGACAGGCAAGTTTACAAAGGAAACATGCGCATTTTCACTTTTAGCCTAATAGCCAAATTCACATAGCCTTTTGAGACCATGTATTTTTTTTATTCAGATTGCTCGTTCCTGTAATAGAAATAAAGCAACAAAGCCCAAAGATTTCATCAATGAGAAAACAGTAATTCCAATGACTGCACTATCAAATGAAGTTTAACAGGAAAGCCAGCAGTAAGTGAGCTATAATATCTCTGTGTTCCTCAATTAACAGCCTGCATATCAGACGATTTTTTATGCAAAACTTATTTTATTCTTGCCAACCACCTCTTTTGACCCTTAGCAATGCATTTTCCTTCATTAGTTTATGAGAGGTACATGACACTAAGTGCATAATGTATTTGTATTTTGAGTTGCACGATATCACCTACCTCATTAGTTCTAAACTTTCTGATGCAATAATGACCAAGGATGCAAGTTATATCACCGATATCACCTGAAATCCCTAAGTAACTATGGTGAAGAATGTTAAGAGACCAGAAAAACAAAACCAAAAAAAACCATTTTACGTAATATTTTCCATCAACTAGCAAAGTTGACTACATAATATGCTTACTATATAGGTCTGTAGCATCTCTACTATCAACCACCAGATATCCTATATGATGCTTCCTAAATGGGTTAGTATTACATGTAGTATGAGCCAATCCATGCTGCTCACCAACCAGATGTGGAGAATCAAATGGGGCATTTTATACAGCCCTATCATAGATCTAAGAGGCCCTAACGTATAGACATTTTATATCTCAACACTCATTACATTTAACAACTTTTGAAGGGTTACACCTGAAATATGTACCAAACACAGCTGTATAACTATATAAATTACCAGGAAAAGCATAGCTGTCACCGGAAATCATGTTCAATATTAATCTTGCTTGTAAAAAAAATTAAAAATTAAATTAAATTAAAAAAATTTAAAATTTAAAATGAAGAGAGGGAGAAAAGAAAAAGAATCAATAACCATGCATATATGAACACACATTTTTATAGAATATCAAGAATGTAAGCAACACCTGTTGGATTTGCTTCTCAAGCTGCAACCTAAAATTTCGAATTCTGCGCTCTTCATACCCAGACAGGACCCTCACATAGAACAGGGCTTTCCTTCCAAATTCTAGTAGCTTATCCATACTAATTCAACTACTAAAACTTCAACTTTTCCTGCATAAATTGAAGTAAAGGTTACACACGCTTACTTATTTCAACAACATCATTTTCTCTGAATTAAAATTCATAGATTTAGTGTACAATACAAATTTCAGCTTTAATTTTGTTCTGTTGCCAAGAAAATATAGGAAAACTGAAGAGATTAATTTTGGTACTTAAGAGCTTAACCTACTGTAATTTTCACTTTCAAAAGCAACAAAACCCAACCAGTAAAGTAGGTGCACACCAAAATCAGTCATTATTTTTCCCCTTTCACAATCCTTGTAAACTAAAACTATCATTATTTTCATATTTTTACTTCTATCTATATCAATTCCCTTCAAATTCTGAATTCAATAATTATAGGCCAAATGCTGCCTCATGTCAAAAATCAAAATCGAAACTGCAACACTGAGCAGGTTTTGCAAATTTTTAATATAAGTGCATGCTTCATACGACAACAATTTAAGATCACCCAGCATACTCTGTAGACAACCCAACCAATGCTTCAACCTTTCTAACAGACTCGAGACCACCCAAAGTAACATAACATAACCTCTTAAAGTACTCACAACAGAGAATCAACAACACAAACATGTTTAGTCAGACACAGGTTATAAAACAACATTACCATCAGTTACTCTCTCAACTACACCCTTCCCACGAATCACAAAATTACAACTCTTCCACAATCCAAGAAAACTAAAGGATTTGTACAGAAATAGAAGAAAACCCAATCTTAGGGAGTTTATTATTGAAATATGATGAAAATACAACATAAATTGCAGCCTAAGCCGTCCTTTATATAGATAAAAAAGTTGTACCCCTACTAAAAGAAGAAATAAAAACGATCAATCATGATCTCATTCGAACAAGATCAAGTCATTTGTACGGAAAATAGAAGAAAACCCAATCTTATCTTGGTATCTATTGCTACCACTATCAATCCCGGTGGCACCGCTATCAATCCCAGTGGCACGCTTTCATCATCAATTTACAATCCCCGGTAGTTACTGCTATCATTATCATTTTGGGCAAACCCAGAAACTAACATTATCATTTTTCTCATTCGTTTATAATCTGCAGCGAGGAATACAACTCCTCATTACAAAATATTTACTTGCTTCTTTCATAGAATACAACTCCACAGTTCGTTCACATAGATATTGTACCATTCTCATGAAACATATTTTTCACATGTGAATACAACAATTCATAATCAATAGTACATAAAACTAACCAAATTCCAATCATCACATTTCTTCAAATAGAAGGTATATACAATGCCTAATTTCTTTCATGCTGACCTAAGAATAAAAGTACGCAACCTCTTTTTTGTCAGTTTTCATAAAAACAATATTTTTAACTGATTGTCAAGGTTTTGAGATAGTTTACTTACATGGAGAGCCAACCCGCCTTGTACATTTCCACCCTTTCACCCCTAGTCCTGGATTTAATACATAACCTTTGTTTAGAGAAGTTTCTTCAAATAAAATCCTTCATAATTTAATGAGAATCATACTGTCCGGAATTTTGTTTTCTGGACAGCACATGGCTGTTTTCCTTCCCATTTAAATCCCCTGAGCTTTGCTGAATGCCAAGCTGTCCAGAATTTCATTTTCTGGACAGTACTTAGTTTTCTTCTCATTATACTCACAACATAGGCTAAAACAAGTTAAACATTCAACCAAGACCAACCAAATCCTTCAAACAACAAACCAGTACACTGCCTTGAGGAATAGAGCATTCTCAACTATTATAAAGTAAGATCCTACAAAACAGAATAACCAGCTTCTCAGACATGTCCTTGTTAAATCAGTGTAATCCATTTCGAATTTATACATTACAACTCATTAATTAACTAGAAATATCACACAAGGTTCTTTGAGGATAAACAAAACAGCACCACAACAGTAAAATGAACTCAACAGCCATAATCCATGAACAACCAGTGTAGGTGTATCTAACATAACTCAGGTTTCCTAAAAGTTTCAGCAGCCCAGCACATACTCTGCTTTCCATGTCACTAAATTAAAATATGGAAACTACAATAACCTCAAGTGTTGAGAATAATATTAGGCAGCAAAAATTTCTTCCAAGTTGATAGTTTTCTAAAAATTTCCGGCCATCAATATTCTATGAAATTCGAGCAAACTGAATGTCAAGGAAATGCTAATATTCTCCTCTCAATCTTCATATTTTTCCACAGCCAAAATCCATATTTATATATTTATTTTTTCCTAACCCAAGGAAATGCTAAGCAACTGAAAGTAAGTTCATTCAGCTACAATTTCTTTTCAGTATACAGGGCACCTACGGGAGAATTGCCTAACCCAAACCACTTAGCTTAGCTTATTGGAATAAAACCGTATTACCTAAACAGAATGAGATAACCAAAATATATGGTTAACTCTCCATATTCTTTTTATTGTCTTTTCTCAAGTAAGCTACTGAATTGAACAAGGATGAAACTAGGAAAAAAATTCCTTAACGCCAAACATGCACATCATTTTTCAGTTTAATGGATCTCTTAAACCAGCATATAATGATTATAAAATAGAGCCCGAAATGGATTCTAAGGCAGCCAAGAGAAATCTAAGTTCCACAAATATATGAATCTGTTCATTACTCTTGCATGTATACATTTCGTACCCATTTTAGTAATGAACATATAATCTGTACACAGTACACTTTAACCATCCACAATACTTCACTGCCAAATCAAATTTTCCTCTTGCATGCAATAATTTTAACGTATCTTCTGTTCTGGCTATCAACTTAAACATCAGAGATCAGGATATTCTTGAGAAGGACTAAGTGACAGCAAGAATTTTCATCCATAACTCAAAGAGAAACATCTTATGTAAGAAGTGATTTCTTCTATGCAAAATTCTTCTTGTCCAGCCGATAATACAGAACATAATTCATCTCAGTTCATGATAACCAAATTAATAGATACAAACTATTAAAGTTTCAGAAATCCAGTTGGATGTGGCGTCAGCTAAAGCAGTAGTAATTGCCGAAAAACTCTCCTAAACCAGAACTAAACCTTCAGACTCATACTCACATTATCTTTCAATTTCAAACAAATCGGGTACTCATCATGCTTAAAGAATTTCAACATCTCCTCCAAGGAGCTTCGGTTACTCCCAAACAATCAAGTTGTTTGCAAGTAAAAATCTACCATAACCCACTACACAGTACACACACTGACACGGGTGAACTCCCAGAAATGAAATAACATTCAAATTACGCAGAGAATTGAGTTTCGGATTCTACTTCAAAATCTCCCAATTTCTTATACAATTAACTGAATCTCCAATCAGGCAGCAAAAACAAGCACCCTTTCAGAGATTGACCCAACCTCAGCATCAACATCCCATTTTGAAACAAAATTCGTGATGCTCCTTGGGGGCTTTTCGGTTTACAATCCACAAAAAAATCTAATAACTTGCATCAAAAAGACATTATCCAACACTAGCTAAACTCAAAATCGTCATTTACCCAGAGAGAGTGAGCAGGGAAAGGGGGAAAATAAGGAGGGAAGAGAGAGAAAGTCAAAGGGAGAGATCATACCTTGTAAACGCACAGCTTTTGCTCTCAAATTCTCCCACTCGCGCCCTTCTGCCTCACCGATCTCCGGAGGAGCTGAGAAAATTCCTCTGCTAATAGCCCAGTCTCTGGTGTTTCTTCAGGCGACAGCGCACTTCTGTGCTGTCCCAATTTTTTTTTTTTTTTTGAAATATATCTTTAATAGCCCAGTCTCGAAATCTCTCGGCCCACTCGATTCAAAATTATGTTCACTTGGCCCATTATAAAAAAAAAAAAACCAAAATAGGGCTAAAGGTCCAAAACTTTCAATGGGGACGACCAATTCCATTCTTAGGCCCATTGAAGTAAATTCACAAATCAATTTCTGAATTGGACAGAAATCTATTCAATGAACTCGCTACGAAATCCTAATGCATTGTTTGGTTTGCGGAACCGGTCTTTCATTGTCTTCCGAGTGATAGAAATCTGGGCTTGAGCTCTTGTTTCAAAAACTTAGTCACACATTGCGAAGATGAATTACATACATGAATTGAGTAGATTATAAAAAAGTTCGTAAGTTACAAGTCTCATAACGGTTCTTGGTAAGATTGGTCTTTCGGGTAATTTTAAGGAGCTTCAATTAAAACTTGACCACTCTTTTGAAATGATTGCATAAATATGACTAGCACTTTTTCTAAATTGTTACAAATGACGTTAGAGCATATTGTATGTATAACACATACTATATGAAGTGGGGTTTGACAATAACGTTGAGAATTTGAGTGGGGAGATTGTGACATCCTAAAAAGTTAATCTCACAACAGAAATATGACTTTTCCGTATGGAGCTGGTGGATTATAAAATGGCTCGTTGGTACAAGTCCCGCATTGATTCTTTATTATATGAGATTAGACTTTTATAAGTGATTTTAAGGGGCTCAAATTGTAACTTGAAAAGTCATCTTGGAGCAATTGTGTAGATATAACTTGTGTTTCTCTGAGTCATTACATCTAGACGTTGGAGAATAGTGTATGATAGTGGTCGGAGAATTTTTCGGTGACCGGCCATGATCATAATTTTTCACTTGATTAATGTATCAGCCCTCACTCTTAGGCCTAGTGCCAAATGTACATCCTCATTTGACCTAGGGTTGTCGAGCGTACGAACTCACCCGACATAGGATTGTAATACAAAAAAATAAGAACAATTCTCAAAATAAAAAAATAAAAACAAAAAAGAAGAAAATTGAAAGTTCAACATTATTTTCTCTTATTAGTATTAGAGTTCACACAATTTTTCAACAGAATCATTAACTACATAGGAATGATGCAAGCCAAAATCTCCAACTATACTTGTACTAAGCTTTAAACAAAACTCCACACTTACTCCACAAACACAAATCCATAGGTTACAAGATGGATCTTAGGTTCAATTCATAGCAAGAAAAATAGGATCAATAGCTTAATGTCTATCTCATGGTGCAACAGCAGTTCCCATAATCTCCATCTTCAGAGCTGGGCTAATTGGCTGATATCAACTGGATAAGCATCTGATGCAGACTGAGCATTATAAGCTCTCCTCCCTATAATTGCATTCCCTGCCTCACTTGGATGAAAAGCATCCCAAAATAGGTACTCATCTCTGTTCTGGCATGGTGTTTGATATGGCAGACATGTAATCTGCCCATTGTTCCTCCCTACACCGCAGCACCCGGCATTCACAACCCGGAAACCTAAAATTCGTCATGTTAAAATATTAATTAAACGATTAAATTTTAAGATAAGTGATGATTCGGAGGTCATAGAGCGAAAGTTATTTACCATAAGATGAAGGGCTGCTAAGTATATCTTGGAAAATCCCATAAGAGTCAACAAAGATAAATTTTGCATCTGCAAGATTGCTGTTGAGATCATTGGCAAGAGATTTCAACTTGTTGTTGAATATTTGGTTTGCAGAGTTGATTCTTTCCACACATGTTGATCCATCAGGGCTATTTTGAGCCAACTCATTGGGGCTACACCCTATTTGACCCAATCCAAACAAGACCATTTTCCTTGCTCCATACTGATACAAAAGCTGTAACATAGACAACATTATATCAAAGAACATGAAAATAATTTTAAGGAAAAAATTAAGAGATATATATAGTACTGACCCTTAGTTGCTGAGAATAATCTTGAAGAAGAACATCAGCATATTGTTCAGGTGTATATCGGTTGCTGGTTGAGTAGTATAGGGGCATGAAATAGTTGTTAAGGTAGTCGTTGCTGCCCATTCCAATTGAGTATATACACTTGCTTAGATAATCTGCAGCTGAGTTTTCATCCCCAAGTAGGTTTACCACTTGTGAAACTGTATTTTGGTAATTTTTCACCTGCCCGCTAAAGCTAATCCGGCCACCCTACATGTAAAAGGAAATTGTAAGTGAACTATAACGTTTAGAATTGGGAAATCTGATCCATTTAATTAAATGAGATTCTGGCTCGATATGATTCAAACCCGACATGCAAATACGAATTGCCACCGGCCCTACCCTACATAAAGTCATTCATTTGTCAACGAAGAAGAAAGTTTTATGTTTAGTTTGTTAATTACCAGTTGCTGCCCAGTTTCCTCTCTAATTCCTGCTGCAGCTGATGCATAGTTCACTCCTTTGAGTATGTCTTGGCCACTTGCACTTACATAGGGAGGTATATAATCATCAAAGCCCAAAAGCTCAGCTGCATGCAGATGGAAAAGTACACATAGTTTAGCTAAATATTATGAGTTTAATATGCCCAAAGCTTCGTGCATTTTCACATCCATAACTATTTAATTGCTAAATAATGTACATGTTTATAATATACATAGATGGTAATAAATATATTCAAGGAAGTAAAAATTAAAAGGTTCTTCTCATACAGATCTGACAACAAAGTTTTCTTACCACAGTTTACTTATCTTTTTTTTCCCTTACTATTTTTCCAAAAGGAAAATTAATGAAGGTTTTAGCTAGTTTCAGATTTAGTGCAGGCACCAAAATCATGTGCAAGGAAATTAAAGGGCAGCTAGCAGGCACACACACCTCAAGATATATAGAAAACGATAGCTTCTTCATTAAATTGTGTTTGAATATGCATAAAACTAGTATTTATTACATTAGAAAGGAAAAGACACATGCATGACTTAATTAAATGCACTTTATTACACCAAGCTCATTTTTGGACCACTATATTTTATATTATAAGAAATTAATTGAAGAAACTTAAAAATGATAATCCTAAATTTTCTCCTTTCTTCGGACCATAAAAAGAAGTTGTGATGATTTTTTTTTTTTTTTTCATGTTCACACTAGAGGAGGAGTAGAAAGGAGAAAAACTCAATCTAGTGAGTTCTGAGTTCTCTGCTTTATAAGATGTGATTTCTAACCGATTGAATTACCGCACAAAGATAACTAGCATGCTAAGATATCTAACTAGCTAAATAAAGACATGCAAAAAAAGACCGACAATTTTTAACCGGATTTGCACATGAACTCGACATGAACTTAGAAAGTTAATTAGAAACCGCTCACCAATAACGTCAACAGTAGTTTTTCCATTGGAGAACCTTCCGGTCGGTCCGCCGGGGAAGTCGATCCCGTATGGCAGGTAGTTGGCTCTAGCCAACGATTGGAGTTGGTTATTATTGCCATTATCCACCAACGAGTCTCCAAAAATGAAGTAGCATGGTACTTGAGGCGCCGCTTGTGCCTTGCACCATGTATTGATCAAGATCAGCAACACTATCCCACACACCACCCCCATTTTCTTCAGCTCCCTCGCCATAGCAGAAATATTGTAAAAGCCACGAAAAAGAACAGAAAAGTGAATGGTGAGGGTGTTTGTGAGAGAGAAAGAGAGGGTGATGAAGAATTTAAAAGCTATGGGTAAAATATTTATAGAAGGGAGAGAAGAAGGAAAAAAAATGGGCATGTTCTTGCTTTTACAGTTGAGGGAGTTGGTCAGAAGCATTAATTTCACGCGGAGATAATGTGAGACAACCGTATATGGCACAGGCCGGCGCAGCCTGCCACTGCCACCTCTCTTCCCTCTTCTTGTACGTGGGTTGAAAACTGCAGTAGATTTGATTAATTAGGTACGTAGTAATCATGCAATGATGCCCAACGTAATCACTAAGATTAGCAAAGAGATGGCAAAACAAACAACAAGAAGTACATTTAAGTGTAGGAAACTACGACACTTAGTGGCAGATCAAGTGAACTCTCACATAAATACCATGTAAATTATTACGACTTGCATGATAAGTGCCATATGAATTAGATACCATGTTAGTTTGTAAAAGATTTATAATGAAAATGACTATTTATATATAGTATCTTTAACTAGTAAGACTTATAAGAGCATATTTGGGATTGTTTTTTAAAAATAAAATTTTTAATTCAAAAAATGTTTTTTGACAAAAGTTTCATTTTTAAACTTATATCAAAAATGTATTTTGATCATTTTTTAGCTTTTTTAAACGCTTAAAAATACTTTCAATTTTTTTTACTAAATATATACTTTTTCTTCAAACGAACTTTTTGACTATTAAACATACTTTTAAGCTTATCAAACGCACACACAAACATTCCCTAACCTAATTATCTACATGTTCATTTGGCCGAATGTTATGGCTACTTTTTTGGCATACATTATACAAGGTACACCACTTTAATTTTATAGATTGGTCTATTTTATGTAAGGCGCGCTTATAATTTTTGATACAATTCACGGTTCTTATACGAACTCAACACAAAATTAAATTATTAGGGTTGTGGGGTTTGTTCAGTTTAATTAAAATGGTCGAGTTATGATTAACCTAAATAATCTAATACGTACGCATGCTTTAAGATGACCCAAACTCAACATAAACCCAATCTGTACAAAACGCTCCATTTTGTAGATCGAGCTTCAATCTAAATTACTTGAACAAGTAAATTAATTGTTGTATTAGTTTTGCACATGCATGCCTCTCGTTATTATCATCATATTCTTGGGTAGGTACTATTTCTGCCAAAAAAAACCAACTACCCTAAACCTAGAATTATGGGTTGAGCCTTCACTTTTTTGACCATTTGTTTGGTTTATGCATCCAATGATCTGTCCATGCATGTTGAATCCGACCGAACAAACACCACTTGGATTTTCGTAAAACAACTTCTTTTGTTTTTATACGAAAACAAGATCTCGAAGCCCCAATTTTTTTAAGAAAAAATGGTAACATTTTCCTAAACTTTAAACAACGTCACATTAAAGTAGCTATGATACAATATGTTGAACTTTATACTAAAATATAAACTAGGAGAGAATAATGGAGGCAAAAGATCAGAGAAAGAAAACACACAAATTTGGAGTAATATGATCCAAAACTTTATCTTAGTAAGGATAGAAATAAAATAATAAAATATAATAAAGATGTGACCTACAGAAAACGGCTCACTACTCAGACAGAAGAACTTTCATCACAAGAGAGTCACAAAACAAAATCATGGCGTCATAGTGGCCAGCAGCGATAAACAAGCACAAAAGAAAAAAAATTTGGTAACTTGGTAGGTAAAAGGTAATATAAAACACTATCTCTTTCAGTTTACTCTTTTTTCTTTTTTTGGCTGAAATTTGGGCTAGGCTGACTTTTATAGGGGCTAAAGTCTCAAGAATATAAAATTTGGGTTTATTTTAAAAAATATTGGTCATCAAAATATTTTTTTTTTAAAAAAAAATTTACCAGGGGTGCCCGCCCACCCCTTATGTGTATCCGTGACTACTCATAGGTCTACATGAAATTAAGAGCCCGATAGGATTATATTTTTATTGAATAGTTTTTTTTTTTTAAGGATATTTTTTCTTTGATATAACAATTAAATGGGACAAATTGCTCCATCAGTATAATGCTAAAGATACAATTTGGAATCTCCATAACTTTTTTTTTTAACATGTTCGCAGAAAAGGAGGGAGTGGTAGAATCTCCATAATTCAAACACTATCTATGACACATACAATAGCCTCTCGAGCTATTACACGGCAATATTTTTTAATATCATCGTATCGATCATCAGTTTCAAATCTACAATAAATTTTCAGTGAATTACATCTCTAGCCGTTGCTCGGTCATTAATTTTTAGACTTTTATTGAATAACTTAAATACACATGTATATAATTGCATGATGTATTTATAATCAAAATCATGGTAAATGAGGTAGGCTAAGAGATCTAGATTTGATTAAAACTATAATAAAACATATATATATATATAGAACTAAATATGTTGGTTAATTAATCTAAGTCGTTGTAGTCATCATCCCATCGGTACTTTAAGCCAGAAAAAACAAAACAAACAGCCTATCCTGGATGGACCAAACAATGGATTGATGGTAACACATTAATTTCGAGTCTTTCTGGGGATGAATGATGTTAACACTTGCTCACATGCCATAATAAATACATACAACCCCATGTGGTGCCATTGCCCAACCCCTTTTTCTATTTAATATTTGCCTTTGGTTTTCTCTTTCCCACTTCAATGCACCAATATCACAGAAAAAGGGGATCCTAGTCAAACACTATTTATATCAACGGCCGATAATCAAAATGGCTACAAGTCCGGCGATGTAGAGCTTCTATTTAGCTTAATTAATTATAACAACGTAACTCGGACATATCTCTAATAATTTAGACGATAAATATTACCAAACAACTAACTTAATTGCATGAGCAGGTTTTGAGCAGTGAGATACTGTTAGAAAATTTATTATATTCCTTCCTCAAAACCAGTGAGATACAAAAAAATTAAGATAAATGTAAAAACAAGTAATCACAAAACATAAAAATTTACATGGTTCACCACTAAAAGCTACCAAAAAAAAGCCCCAACGATATATTCGCACAAAGCCCTCCAAACTGATTCAAAACACCAAAACGGGCAAAAACCTGTTGGTCCAAGCCTCCGCTCCATAAACTAAGCCTAACAAAAAAATCTACTTAAACGGTAGGGCTTCCAATGTTAAACTGGGTTAGATGCTAATTATTGAATTAGATACAAAATTAGGCTCCATATAGCCTAATACATGTAGAATTTCAACAAATTACTAAAAATTCAAATCCTGGTGAAGTTAACATCTTAAACATGTACTATACGAGACCATAAATGCTAGTGAAGATGGCAAAAATAAATGCATGGGCAAAGTCAAATGCCGAGTAACGTGGGTCTCCATAGACGACCAAAGTGCAGTTAGAGGGCCAACATGACTAAAAGGAAATTGCAATCCAGTTGGGACACAAAGAGCTGTCGACCTGACCTTGACCTACGTACGCGTAACGCGTCGGTGACGACCATTTTAGCTAGGGTTTCCACTTTCCAGTATGCCATGACTTTGAAAATACTTTCATTCAATTAATTGATGTCATCGTCATATTTTTTCATGCTTTACCCAGCCGGTTCGACGGCGGAAGCCCTACGGTTGAGTCCTCCTGTATTATTTCTCTTGAAAATAGTAAAACCTCGCTGAAACTCTTTGGACGTAGCTCTTAGAGCATGTTTGGAAGAATAGAACTTTTAAATCAAAAGTTGTTTTTTAGTAAAAGCTTCATTTTTAAACTTTTGCTAAAAGTTCGTTTTTGTCATTTTTTTGGCTTTTTGAATTTTTAAAAGTGCTTTCAATTTTTTTACTAAATGAGTACTTAGTTTTTTTCCAAATGAACTTTTTGAGTATTAAACGCACACTCAAATAAATCGTTAATAGTGAACCACATAAATTTCTATGTTTGTGATTGTTTTTGTGTTCTTAATGCTTTTTGCATCTTAATTATTACTGGTTTGAAAAATATGATAAATTTCCTAACAAAATTGCTTGTAGAGAAAAGAAGTACTGCAACGTTCATTTGCCTTGTGTTATGTGGTCTAGAGCCCCAGCAACATCCTTTTGTAGGGCTAGCAATTGTAAGAAATCCCAATTGAAATAAATCGCAGTGAAAAAAAAAAAATTATGTTCTCACTACAAAAATTAGGCAAAATAGTGATATTTTAAGCCTAAAAACGTCTCTATTTAATTAGACATGTTCGAATAATGACATAAATATAGTGACTAAAATAAATATCAAGGACGTTTGAACTATGAAAATGTCGCTACAAAGCGACATCCCAAAGGGGGCGTGTGAATAATGCAACACTATTCAAACGACCCATCCTTTTGAGAGGAATCTTTTTTTCTATTAAAATGACGACTGGCAGCTAGGGTTGTTTTAACTGGACATCCCTAAGACCTGTGTGTTTTTGTAGTGTCTGTTTGCTTTTAATTATTGATGGTTTGTAATTGTAATTCTTTTTGTGATCAAAATAAATCATGGGAACAAAAAAAAAATTTTAAAAAAAAATTGAAAGAAGACAATTCACTGGATTTCAGCTTATATAATAATATAGATAGGACCAAAGATGTGTCACCACCAAAATGAACAAAACCAAATCAAAATGAGAAACCACAAAGGGAGAGAAGCATTCAAGAACTCGCTGCTAATGTCTTTAATGAAGTTCTGTCCGTCTAGGCTTCAATGGAGAATTGTTTTTTTTTTTTTTTTTAAATTTTTTTCTTGTTTCCTTCTGTAACTCTATGTGAAAGTTGTAATGTAACCGTGACAGATGGAGTTAGTATGAGTAAATGTATGGCATATATATAACGGGAGGATCAGATCAGATCAGATCAGATCAGATCAAAGAGAGAAGCAAGCATTCATATTCATAAGCCTGTGATCCAATTATCAACTTCTTTTGTCGGACAGTCGGAGTGAGTTTTCAGAATTAAATTAAGGTGGTTGAATTACTAACAATAATAATAAATTTGTATGATCAGTTTCCGGCTTCGATCACCACCCCACCAGTCCTCCACATGATCTATTTATGATCATCATCTTTGTGGCATCGCCCTGTCATTTTCAGTGATCTTCGAAGGTTGCATTGTGGGCACTTCTTTTGCTGTACGTTACTGATCTGGTTCATGCTTGGCCTTGCTTTTAGCTTTGTTTTACTCTCATTCATCTTCTTCTTCTTTTCTTCTTTTTTCTTTTTTTTTTTTTACAACAGAATATAATTATGTCCTGCTTCTTAAATTTTTAAAAATCTTTTTTGAGGGGGGAATTTGATCTCAAGTCTCTATAGTATGACACTAGCAATCTTCTTCATAAGTTGATTTCTTTTGTTGTGCAAGTTTTTTTTTTTTTTTTTTAATAAGCTATATATGTGCAATTGGATTTGAATTCCCTTGCCATTCTCAGTCAGCCTAAGTAAGACTCGGATTTGAATTTCCTTGCCATTCTCAGTTAGCCTAAGTAAGACTCGCCTGCCTGAGTAGGCTGGCGGCCTCATAGTCGGAGGCTCTCTTGCCCTCGTATTTTCTGTGCAAAGAAAAACTGACAAAACTAATACGAAGGGTAATGTTATAAGCTACATTTTTTATCTGACAATGTTAACATGACAGTTTTAATAAACTCTTGGATCTGTTCTTTTTTTAAAAAAAAAAAAAAAGTTATAAATAAAAATATAGTATATAGCATTACTCTAAATTTTTAATAACAAAGACGATCCTTTTTTCTTTTTTTTTTCTTTTTTTTTTTGGCAATTTGAATCAATCCCTTGTTAGTAATGATAAAAATTATATTTTTATCCCACAATTATGCACAATGGTGACACGGTAGTCCCAATCTTGTTAAAAAAATTAAAAAATTGATTGACACTAACACATCAACATTATACAATAATTATAAGATAAAAATAAAATATAGAACATCAGTTATCCCTAGGGCAAGGAGTCGGATAACTTGGTTATAAAAATGGAATTTTCGCACCACCATGGTCGGTAAAGTCAAAATTTTCACCGACTTATTCCACTAACTTTATTTTCCATTGCCAACATGATTATGGTGATAGTCAATAATGTCGATTCGGTAATATTAGTAAGCAAAGAAATGGAAAAATTGGTCGGTAAAGTCAGTTCAATTAGAAAATGTTATTCCGCCTACTGAACCGAGTTTTTTAGGAAATAGAAAAAGTCTACCGCCTACAAGCCATCAGTTAAATAGTGTCGGTAAATGTCAATCAGTTCTCTGTCGATACTCGGTCGGCAAGTGGTACGCAGTTATTTTGCACAACCCTACTTATCCCTACTATATTGTATTATATTGGCAAGTTTACGTTTGGGTTTTAGACGGTATGGGTCTATGGTTGGTCTTCTGTGGCTTATTATGGGCCACTTACTGCGGCCCAATCAATTCATTTCCTAAGCAAAGAGTCCCTTAAAGAAGCCCCCATTTGCCCTCTCTCATCTTTCAAATATGAAATATTTTAGGGGAAATTTCGAAGAACTCCTAAACTTTCACTCGTTTTAAAATAACTCACTCGAACTTTAAAAAATTTTAATTTACACCCCTAAACTTTCAATTGCTCTCAATTTGGACCCATCCGTATAAATTAGGGCACATAATTTTTTAAAAAGACCAAAATACCCCTGATTTTTATTTTTTAAAAAAATAAAAAAAAAATATCTGGAAGTTAAAATTTTATACAAAAGTCACCATTTAAAATTCACTATTTAAAATTTCAACTTCCAAAATGTATTTTTATTTTTTTAAAAAATGAAAATCAAGGGTATTTTGGTCTTTTTAAAAAATTTTGTACCCTAATTTGTACGGATTGGTCCAAATTGAGAGCAATTGAAAGTTCAATGGTGTAAATTAAGAGTTTTTTAAATTTGGGGGGGTATTTCAAAACGGGTAGAAATTCAAGGGAGTTTTGTGAAGTTTCCCCAATATTTTATTGAAAGAACATAAATTTGAGAATTCCCTAAGATTGATTGATCCCCCCAATAAATTTGGACTGAAATTTTTTTTATACAAGTTTTAGTCTTTAAATATCACGTATCCCTTAATATTGAGAAACTTATCTGCTCAAAGAACACGACACTTTAAAAAATCGAGTTGAAAATTTTTTACAATTCAATTTGTTCCAAGTGTTCATTTGGTTTAGCAATTTTTTTTTTGGTTTTTTTTTTTTTTGGTTTTTTTTAATATCGAAAAACCTCTTCCCTTTGAAGTCACCCCTGCAAAGTAAATCTTGATCCCATACACCATACCCTTTAACGATTTTAAAAATATGGGTTTAAAAAAATAGCATTTCAACATAATTAATGAAAATGCGATTTAAAAACAATTGTAATTAAACATTTGATAATATTGCCGTTCAACAATTGTAATTAAACGTAGGAAAGTTATGCTCAATGATGAGCAAGAGAATTTACTTTCCCTTCAATTTGGTCCAATGACCCAAAAAAATAACATACATTGGAAAAATAATTAACTACATATATTTTATTTTATGAGTATTTTTGTTTTTTATGTGATCACAATCTTTTACTCTATTTTTCCACATTCTACTAATAAAATAAATTGAAAAAAAAAAAAAAAAGAATGTGTGTGGTGTGTGCAAGCCCATGGGAGTGTCATAGATCATCACGGCGATCATCACCGGAGGTGGAATAGAATTGCAAAGCCAATTCTCTGAAAATCTGAAGCAATCCCTTCATATCATTCGCCCCCACTTCAAAGCAGTCCCTCAGCAACCCACCATCCTCCACCTCTCTCTGCACCGTCTCCACCACTTCCCTCAGTGCACCCTATATACCAAAACAGTTTAACAAAATTTACCAAACCGTACCAAAAGAATTGGACACAAACCAAGTAAAAGAGAAAGAACCGTACCGGTTGGCGAAACACTTCGAGGAGCCTTTGGAAGAGAGCGTTTGAGATTCCGAGGAAATTTTGGTAATTTCGTCCGACCCAGGCGGCCCTCTCAGCGTCCGAGCCCAAGCGTGTCAACTCGCCCAGAGAACTCAGCAGCTTGTTCGCATCCGAAACGGCGCCGTACAGATCTGCGTAGTTCACGTTCCTCCACGCGTAGTTCTTGAGGTAGTCCCAGCCCGCGGACCACGTGAACCCCAAGAAGCCCAGACCGAGGCCGCCCTCGAGGCGTTGGGCGATGAGCTTGGCCCGGTGCGAGCCCGAGATGTCGCCACGGGAGGCGCGGAGGTTGGCCACGCGCGTCATGAGCGAGTGGGAGAGGGAGAACAGGGTCCGGTACGATAAGTAGGAGAGGGAGTGGGAGGGCTTCGGTGCGGTGCTCAGGAGGAGGAAGAGGATGATGAGGACGCGAGAGGTTGAGGGTGGTGGCGCGATTTTCGCCATTGATTAGGGGCTGATCGGACCGCTGAGAGAGAGAGAGGTTGCGCGGAAGGATTTTGTGAGAAGAAGTTTGGTCGGAGTTCTTTTGGAGTTTCGGAAACGAAGAAAGGAAACCTCTGGGTCCCACCGTTTGATGGGCCTACTGGTGACGTGGATGGCCCAGATCTGGAGCGGGCCTTTCTGGAACACTTGGACTTACCTTTTCTTTTTTAAGTGAAAAATCTAATTTAAGTTCACACTAATTAATTTTATTTACGTGTCACGTGTGGGGTTTTTTCGGTTAAAATCTTTAAATTACTATGTATTTTGAAAAGACTCTTCAAATTTTAAAAACTCTCAGTTTCACTATTTAACTTTCAATTTGATGCAATATATCCTCTCTTGTCAATTTTTAAGCGTTAAAAGTGATAAATTGATCTTTATACTTCAGACTTTTTTTTTTTATAAAATTTTAAATTTATCTTTAATTTTAAAATAAAAATAAAAGGATAATTTGATTTTTTTAGTAATTTTCATTAGGAGTTAATGGCTAAATCTAACGGATGGGGTAAATTGAATCAAATTGAAAGTTTATGGGTCAAGTTGAGAGTTTTTTAAATTTTGAGGGCCTTCTCAAACTGCCCGATAGTTAAGTGATTTAAAGTGAAATTTTCCCTTTAAGTGTTTTTTTTTTTAATTTTAATAATAATAATTTTTTATTTCAAATAGGTTTATTTAATTAACGATGTGTCACGCCACATCATAAATAAATAACACGTGAATTGCCACCTATATAACGGAGAGAATATGCAACATACAAGCTACAAGAAAGGAATAAGTTGATAAAGTTGTACCTTTTGCCTCACACATGCAAATGAATAAATTTGGAGGATTGGGCAGGAATGTTTGTCACAATATGTTTACAAAAGTGCTTCAACCTAAAAAATTAAAATTAAAAAAAAAAAAAAAAAAGGTGGTAGATAATCTAGGTTTTATTCAAACCTCGCATGAGTTTTCATTGTTTGCTAAATCATGGCCACGCAAATTTATTCATTCAATATGATAAATTTTATTTTTCCTTTTCCTTTCCAACTCCATTCATTTTTTTTTTTTTCAAATTTATTACTCAAACTCAAAACCCCACTATTTCAATACGGTAGGGAATATTTTGAGGATTTTTAAAATACGTCCGTACAATTAAGATTTAAGATTTTTTCTATATATATATATATATATATATATGTTATGATGTAATTCTAAATATTTAATAATAGAATACAATCGCATCTCTGTAGACGTAGGCACATTACTGAACCACGTTAAATTTGTATTTATATTAATCTTTTTATTTTCGATTCTATATTGTTCATCATTATTATGCGCGACAACAACAAATTAAAATGAGATGTAAATTGAAGAAACAAAATTCCAACTCAAAACTTTATAATTAATTCTTATTCCGAAAACTCTCTTAAAAAAAAGTGTCAAAAACTTCGGGTTGATATGTAAAAAATAAAAAAATAGAAATAAAAATAAAAAACGTCGGGGCCGACGCCTGGTCGGGTCTAAAGCATGGGTGGATATCTCAGTTAAATGGGTTGTGGTTTCGTGAGATGGAGCATGTTGATTGTTGGGCATTTGACGTAAAAACATGAAAATTCTGAAATAAAACAAAAAAGCCCATCATTTGTCACTACTCTTCCTACCAATAAATACACACGTACCAACCCACGCCCAACCCTTTGGCTGACGGAGCTGGAGATGAGGGAGACTAGGAGTAGATGCACCCGACCACGCCGGTGATGAATCCCGCCCCACCAGCTGGATCCCTCGTGGACGGAGCTTCTGGCTTTACAACCCTTCTGCCAAGTCCAAGCAGGCTGCTTGGGTTACCTCTCTTAACAGTGACAGATCCAGAAATTTCATCCATAAGAGGCATTTTTTTTAATGAATATAAAAAATAAAGTTTAACGAAAATATAATTAACGAAATAAGTGAATAAATTTAACAAAAATATAATTATGTTATAAAACATATAAATATAACTTACAATTTGTTTTGTCACAAATAGCGCTAATTCAATTGTCCTTAACGAGTCTTTATACCTTAGAATCGTTGCATGATTTATTCATTACTGATCATTACTGATAGTTTTGAATATGTTTTTCTCAGATAATTACAAATTATATATTTATACAATTAAAATATGAAACAAAATTATATAAATTCGTAAATAATTAAATATAAAAATGATTATCAAGAACGGACTGAATTAATAGCAATATAAATTTAATTACATATTTACAATTTTACATACCTTAATTTTTCATTGAAGTTATTATTAAGAATAGCTTAATAG
>CM017321.1:11750289-11776871 GCA_006937295.1 Carpinus fangiana | reverse complement strand
GTTTTTTTTTTTTTTTTTTTTTTTTTTTTTTTTTTTTTATTTTTTTATTTTTATAAATTGAAAAGCTGGTGAGCCTTATTTTTTTTTTCCTTCAACTCTCCATGGACCCCACACCACTGCACTAGTACTACTACAACAAAACGCACCGTTTGCTCACTATTCATCATCTTCTTTCTCTTGATTTTTCTGAAAGACTGAAACTAAAACTGAAAATTGAGATTTTTAATTTTTTTCAAATTTCAACTTATTAAAGGGCATAACTTGTTATGGCTTAAGCATGAGGGTGTAGAAGGCATAATCATGATTGAGGGAGACTGTTAATTAGATCTACATCTACGCTGAAAGACTTCTGGAGGTGAAGCCTCTTCCTTTTTTTATTTTTTATTTTTAATTATATTATTTTGGGTTTTTTATCTTCTGGGTTGTCTTTGTTTTGGTGCTGAGAGACTGAAAGTTTTGGTTTTGGGGAGCGAAACAGAAAATTTTGATTTGGAAGAAATAAAGTTTGGAAATTTATATTGTTCCTGTGCTTAGAGATAGGGTGGTTTTCGTTACTGTTTCTGTGCTAATGGACGTTTGAAGTAACCAAACATATGTGGATCTGTGATTTTACTTGTGCTTGTGGTTTGCTGAGATGTCAGGCGGACTGGGAATTATCCTGAAATTTGCTTAGGCTAGAGGGTGGTTTGCACTTTATACGTTGTGTGCTGCACATTTGGTTGAAGCAGCGTGTTTATTATACTGTTTGGAAATTTATACTGTTCCTGTGCTTAGAGTTAGAGATAGGGTGGTTTTGTCAAATTTTCGGATATGGGTTTTTCTTGGCAAGTGCCCAAGTAACGAAAAACATCTATTTTGCGTAATGTAAAATGGGTTTGGATTATCTGCCAAGAGGGATTGGGGGGAAGAAATGGAAAATGGGTTTTTGTTGAATTTTGTGTGTTTCTGTGGTCGAGTTGCGGAGAGGGCTCATCATGTATTGCCCTGAAACGCACCCTCTGGTGATTTTCACTAAACAGAACAGTACTATAGCGAGCAACTTTTCATCACCTTTTATCCTCTTCGGGAATATATGGGGGAATGTTTATCTCAACCAGTTTTGCACTTAGCTCAGTTAAGCCAACCACTTGCAATAGGCTATATATAAGCTTCGAAAAACTTATTTTTGCGAATATCAGTGTTATCATCAACCAATATTAGAAATGATCTATAATGTGTCTGGCAAGTAATTTTATAAATCAACAAATGATGTTAGAAGTCAGTGTTTCACTCTTATTTTCGATATCCACTTTATTCTTTTAGTTATGTTGTTATGGCACCTTGAATAATCTTTGTACTCTTTTATTTTTTGAACTGCTTCAAGAAAATGTGCAACCCAAGCAAAGGCGTACAGATTTGCAAAAGAAATGTATAGCAGATGTACACCAGATCTCGTATATCAAGACTCTTTATGCTATGTCACCAAATGAACATGTATCATCTCTCTTTATGCTATGTTATGTCATATATGCATGAACCTGACCCAGTAGTTAAGTATATTGATTTCTCTATCCCTCCAAATAGGGAACTTCACAATTTACAACAATGCTACTTTATATACATAGCAATAGATTTTACATTCAAAAACAAAATTTCATTTCTCTTCATACAAAATGGCACTAGATTGTATGCTTAATGTACTTCACGAGGCCAATCATAGGAGCAAGAAGACGTAATCAACATATCAAATTCTTTTTGAGCCCATAAATTGTCTTCTAAATCAACCGTTTTTTTCATCTGCAGGGAGGTGCACAACATCAGATACAGTCCCACCCAATGTAAAAAAGTGTACTTGATGTGCTAGAAATGTAAACAAGTATTAGATAGAAGAAGGTAACTTTTTGAAGCGCAACTCGAAAAGCTTCTCTTTCTATTTCCCGCTGCCGCTGCCGCTTCAGTTTTGCTTCTACCTCATCAACTTCAGCCTTTTTCATTTGGGCTTTAATCTTAGTTATCTCTGCAAGTAAACATTCAATCCGGTCAATGAAAGAGAAATGCTAGATTGATGCCAACAACATAATGCAAAACAAATAGTAATGACGATAGATAAATAATAGCCACATTTATTTTTGTTTCTGAGCATATATAGTAGCTTTATACATGACCTTTAGAAAATGAGTGCAAAAGAGAATTAGGAAAACTGAAAAGAGATTTAGTTTGATAGCATCTTCCCACAACAAAATTGATTATTATACCTCCTGTGCAGATTTGTATCCATAAGAATTATGAAAAAAAGAACATGATAATGAAAAGTTCTGCAATTGACATCTAAATGATGTAGCTTATATATACGTATGTTGTAGTTGTTTTTGCATTGAAATGCCCATAGAAAGACAATCTGCTGATTTAGAACTTCTCACATGCAGATGTAGTTCTTTCTGAGCCTATGTTTGGATGTTTTGAAATGTGTGAGAGAGAAATGTGAGAGATTACTTTAGGAATTTAAAAAGGTTGGCTTTTATTTTAAGCTTAATAGCTTGACTTGACTTTAAACAAGTGAGTGGGTTTCTTAAAAAAAAAAAAAAAGACAAAAACATGATTTCCCCACCAACAAGCTGAGCATTATAGAAAAATAAAAAAGCTAATATGGTAAAATTAGCTTTAGAAACTAGACCAAAATAGCAACTACAATTAGCATTTTCAATCCTTAAACAATAACGCATTCCTTGCAAAACATTAAACTATCGTAAGTTCTAAACAAAGGCCTAGACTCTTTTTCAAACAAAAAATAGGCATCATTTTGAAAATTCTTGACCTACAAGATGACGGAATATATCACATCTAACTTAAATAGAGGTGGAAAACAAATTCTCAAAGTTGCTAACACTAAAATACTCGTTTCAGACATTGTTTATAGTATAAAGGTAAATTCTTTTCATCTCTCTCGTTTTTACTAAATCAGTATAAAGTAAAAACCTAAATCATATGTTCAATGTTGTTCAATGTCCTAAGGTTGTGAAACTTAATCAGGATGCACTATTTAATTTGCAATAATTCTAATTATATAATTTTGTGTAGATATCCCTAATATGATATTGACACAATGTGTATGCTAGCATTAAAAAAAGAACTACTTAAAGCTTGTTTGGGAATGCATTAGAAAGCTTAAAATTTAAGGGTTTTTTTTTTCGTTTTTTTTCTAAAAAGGTCTTTTTAACTATAAAAGTTCTACTTCTTAACTCGATATTAAACATGCTCTTAGTAATGGAACCTCTCACTCTATATGTTAGACTTACGTGCAAAAGTTGAGAAAATTGCACAACTTTCTCTCTCTTTTTTTCCCATTTCTTTTGCCAAATGTATAATAAAAAAAAAAAAAAAAAAAAAAACCAATCAATTATTATTTCAAAAAAATATTTAAAGGTAAGCATCATTTTATTTGCAATTTTTCACTCCCTTTGTTTGACAAGTGAAAAGTATTAATTAATCTCATCACTCCTTATGGTTGCCAACTGAAAGTATTAATTAATCCCATCACATATAATTGTGAGATCCCAATTCTTTTAGATGGAAACTAATTTCATTTTAGTTCTTATTTGGTCATGAGGAAATAACACATAAAACTTTTTGGTCATAAAAAGTCAACAAGAAACTATAGTATCCATTGTACTACATATAATACATCAAGAGCTTGTCTTGCAAAATCAAAGTGACGCGCTTGCTCCTTGATTTTCTTACAAACAGATATATCATATTGCACTTAACTTTTTATAAGTAAATGGAGGGTTACAAGGGAGAGAAAAAAATATTGAATTGCTTAATTTACCTTTATGTTGTATACTTTTAAATCTTTTCTTTTCCTGCTGCATTTTCAAATGATTCCTAATGACAAACAAGAAGATAGCATATATGTATGAGCAACTAAGAAAACATAGCACCAAAGATATCCAAATGTTACATCATGATAAAAAAAATCTTATCTTACATGGTCAAGAAGTGTCTTTTGTGCTTTCAAAATAGTTTCTGCAAATCGACTCTTCATCACTGCCGCACGGAGAGCCTTCTTTGGTGACTGTTGTACATCAGAAATCGGACATCCTTGGGGAGCAACAACATCAATGGCACCAGGTGTGTGCTGAGAACTAAGGCAAGAGTTTTCACTATCCAAACCACTTGTAGCCCCTGCACATCATCACAAACAGCAAGGCAATAATTAGATCATGGAGAAATACTAGAAAATAGGACATATTTATGATAAAATATAAATAGTTACTCACTATCAGAATCTAGATCTGTAGTAGTCATTTGGGATATTGACAAGTGCTTTGTCAAGCATGCCTGTTCGGACGCAGATTGGTTGAAAACCCAACCAGCTGGATGAGTCGTTTCTTGTTTCAAAGTGGTGGAACACTCTGAAACCAAACTACAATCAATTCTTTGCCTTTTTACAATTTGATACTTTATTAAGTCTGGAGCCCCCTGCTTGTGAGGCCTTGGCATAGAATTGTGACATGATTGCATATCATGAGTGGCTTCTAGTTGTTTTGAGGAGAGTTTGACCAAGAGCTTCTTTAATGCTAAGGCTTCACTTGTGCCCATAGGGAGAAACTACAAGAATTAAACAACACCTGCAAAAGATTTTTCAGCATATAAGCAACACAAGAAATTATTTGTGGAATGAATATGCAATTGATAAATAATTGTAGCAGAAAAAATAATAATATTAAAGAAAGAGATAAATAATGAAATGTGATAGCATAATTAATACAAGCAGAAAGTATGAGACAATAGTGTTCAATCTATGATACCATCATCAATGAGTACTTCCTAATGATTGTAGGCAATAGCTTCACTAATCCAAATGATTTAGGGAACAAGATATACACATAATATACAGAACATACCAATGGCTTCACTAATCTGACTGATGTGCCTAAACAAAAGTTTTAATTTAATTAAGGTTTACCAAACTGCCCTCAAACTCTGTCCGATCTTTCCTTGGCTTTTGCTGACCAAAGGATATATCTGATCACATAATTTTCTTAATGACTATAAGGCATTCCTCACATAATTTTCTGAAGTTCTAAAACTCAAGAAATTAAAACAATTTTCTTCCTCAATTTAATTGATCAGGGAAAAAGACAAACGCATATATAATCGTTTAGATATTCATGAACGGTATATTGTTGCCTAGAAATGCAAGAAAAATAAAGAAAATATTTCCTCACTCAAATTCAAATCCTACAAATACAAACACATGGTATTCAAATTTCCAAAACATATTGTTGGGTCATTGATCAACCTTTAAAATGCCCAATAGGCCTTCAACCCAAGTTAGAGCTCAGTAAGTCAAAGACCAAAAAGTTTTAGACCTCGGGCCTCCGAGGCCAAGTCTCGAATCCGAGACGGAAGGATTCGAGACCAAGGACTCAAATTCGAGACCTATAGGTTCGAGACCTCCGGGCTCGAAACCTTCGAATTCGAGGCCCTTATATTCGAGACCCTGGAATTTGGGATCGAGAATTCAACTTCAAATATCATTTCAAATGATAACTGATCTAATCTCATCCATTAGATTCGAATGGCCATCAACATGCAAAATAGGGATCAAATACAATATGTACAAGTATTCAAAATACAAACTCCGTAACAATCAAATCCTAGCTTGATCTCTTATGATCTTGAAGAGGATAACTACTCAAATCATTCGATAACAACTGCACAGCAAAAAATCAGGGAAGAGTCAGCGAATGGTTAGGGGACTACTACTCCACGCCTATATAATACAAGTCACTGCTTCATAATTGGGTAACAGCAACTCTTGAACTCCATACTTTTGTTGCTTATCATGTACCATCTCTCAAATACTGACTTAGACATTGGAGTGCCCTTGCTAGCTCACCCCCGGTCTCTTCGATCGTATTGCTTTTCTTGATTGTGCAGCTAAACCCATCCATCAAGTATTCGACTAGGAGTCGGCAGGTGTGCCACATCACCAATCAGAAACTATGCATCAACACATACAAACATTTTCTCAGTAACCTATCATAGATAATTTCAAACCCCCTTTACCCTGTAACTTGAACCCAACACCACCGGTCCTACCGTTCTTGTGGGATTGCGAATCCTAATTTTTCATCTTGATGAGTTATGCCTCTGTTTCTTCAAAGAAATTTTCCAATCTCTCATATCTTGCACATCAATTCCCTAAAACCCATTCATCGTCGATTATTATTTTAAACAAAAATGAGAGAAAAAGAAAAAGAAAAACAATAAATGAGGGTTAGGTTTTGAGCTTACCCCTGTATTTTGATGGCTGTGCGTCAAAGACAAAGGAATGTAAAATAGGAGTGAGAGAGAAAGGAGGAGGAGAGCATATTTGCGATTGGTTGTGAGAGAGCGTGAGGAGAGAGCGAGCGAGAGAGAGGAACTGAGGTGAGAAATAGTTGTTAAGACTTGCGACACAAGGTAGTAGTAGAGGAGTGCTTTTATCCACGCGTCAGGCATTGATTGGGTAACGAGGTATTGGAGTTCCGTACGTAGCTTTGATTCGAACCCCGCTAATGCGCGGGAAGAGTTGGGAAGGTTCGAACCCAATAGCCTGTTAAGTAATGTGTAGTTTTAAGAGCATTGTAAATTTGCAATCTACTCTTCAGGAGATCTTTGTTAATAACAGAAAAATAGTCGTTTAACATTTTTTTTTTAATTTCAAAATAGTATCTATAATTCTCATTAAAAAAAAAGGGTAGTTCCTAAATGTATCCTTAATACAACTTAACTATGTTGTTGTTACTCTTAATTAAAACTCATAAATAGGTGAACAATGTTAAAGATTATAGAGTATATATTGATGTAAGTTAGATCAAAATATGAAGTATATTATGACCTTTTCCTTTGTTTTTTTGTTTTGTTTTGTTTTTTTTTTTTTTTTTAATTCAGTAAAATTGTCTGCTTCTCCCCCTAAAAAAAATATGAGAGCCTTTATTATTAGAATGGGCCATAAAACCTCACTCTTACAACCTCTAATAAAAGATTGACACATCATTTAAAAACACTAAATACAATAGACACGAAAGCATTAGATCTTATTAAAAAATAAAACACAATTGACAAAAAAAAAGGCACTTCCAGTTTGCCCTTTCCACTCAACGTCAACATCTTCTTCATCACATATCAAAACACACACACACAAAAATACTTATAAGCATCTGTTATGACAAATACTACATAAATTAATAAATAATATTTAGTACATTTTAACTCACAAGTGCACAAGATCAAAACAATAGTATAGTGCAGTAAGTACGAGATCGATCTCACGGAGATTGTTAATTTTGTTAAGAATTAATTTTCTAAATTAAAATATCAAAGTTTGTCACGAACTTTATATTATAGAAAAGAAATAAAAATAANGAGCTCAATAAGTCAAAGACCAAAAAGTTTTAGACCTCGGGCCTCCGAGACCAAGTCTCGAATCCGAGACGGAAGGATTCGAGACCAAGGACTCGAATTCGAGACCTATAAGTTCGAGACCTCGGGCTCGAAACCTTCGAATTCGAGGCCCTTATATTCGAGACCCTGGAATTTGGGATCGAGAATTCAACTTCAAATATCATTTCAAATGATAATTGATCTAATCTCATCCATTAGATTCGAATGGCCATCAACATGCAAAATACGGATCAAATACAATATCTACAAGTATTCAAAATACAAACTCCGTAACAATCAAATCCTAGCTTGATCTCTTATGATCTTGAAGAGGATAACTACTTAAATCCCTTGATAACAACTGCACAGCAAAAAATTAGGGAAGAGTCAGCGAATGGTTAGGGGACTACTACTCCACGCCTATATAATACAAGTCACTGCTTCACAATTGGGTAACAGCAACTCTTGAACTCCATACTTTTGTTGCTTATCATGTACCATCTCTCAAATACTGACTTAGGCATTGGAGTGCCCTTGCTGGCTCACCCCCGGTCTCTTCGATTCTATTGTTTTTCTTGATTGTTAAACCCATCCATCAAGTATTCGACTAGGAGTCGGCAGGTGTGCCACATCACCAATCAGAAACTATGCATCAACACATACAAACATTTTCTCAGTAACCAATCATAGATAATTTCAAACCCCCTTTACCCCGTAACTTGAACCCAACACCACCGGTCCTACCCTTCTTGTGGGATTGAGAATCCTAATTTTTCATCTTGATGAGTTATGCCTCTGTTTCTTCCAAGAAATTTTCCAATCTCTCATATCTTGCACATCAATTCCCTAAAACCCATTCATCGTCAATTATTATTTTAAACAAAAATGAGAGAAAAAGAAAAAGAAAAACAATAAACGAGGGTTAGGTTTTGAGCTTACCCCTGTATTTTGATGGCTGTGCGTCAGAGACAAAGGAATGCAAAATAGGAGTGAGAGAGAGAGGAGGAGGAGAGCATATTTGCGATTGGTTGTGAGAGAGCTTGAGGAGAGAGCGAGCGAGAGAGAGGAACTGAGGTGAGAAATAGTTGTTAAGACTTGCGACACAAGGTAGTAGTAGAGGAGTGCTTTTATCCACGCGTCAGGCATTGATTGGGTAACGAGGTATTGGAGTTCCGTACGTAGCTTTGATCCGAACCCCACTAATACGCGGGAAGAGTTAGGAAGGTTCGAACCCAATGACCTGTTAAATAATGTGTAGTTTTAAGAGCATTGTAAATTTGCAATCTACTATTCAGGAGATCTTTGTTAATAACAGAAAAATAGTCGTTTAACATTTTTTTTTAATTTGAAAATAGTATCTATAATTCTCATTAAAAAAAAAAAAAAAAGTAGTTCCTAAATGTATCCTTAATACAACTTAACTATGTTGTTGTTACTCTTAATTAAAACTCATAAATAGGTGAACAATGTTAAAGATTATAGAGTATATATTGATGTAAGTTAGATCAAAATATGAAGTATATCATGACCTTTTCCTTTGTTTTTTGTTTTTTGTTTTTTTTTTTTTTTTTTAATTCAATAAAATTGTCTGCTTCTCCCCCTAAAAAAAATATGAGAGCCTTTATTATCAGAATGGGCCATAAAACCTCACTCTTACAACCTCTAATAAAAGATTGACACATCATTTAAAAACACTAAATACAATAGACACGAAAGCATTAGATCTTATTAAAAAATAAAACACAATTGACAAAAAAAAAAGGCACTTCCAGTTTGCCCTTTCCACTCAACGTCAACATCTTCTTCATCACATATCAAAACACACACACACAAAAATACTTATAAGCATCTGTTATGACAAATACTACATAAATTAATAGATAATATTTAATACGTTTCAACTCACAAGTGCACAAGATCAAAACAATAGTATAGTGTAGTAAGTACGAGATCGATCTCACGGAGATTGTTAATTTTGTTAAGAATTAATTTTCTAAATTAAAATATCAAAGTTTGTCACGAACTTTATATTATATAAAAGAAATAAAAATAAAGATAAATAAAAGTGTAGGGCTTTGATATCCACCATTAATCATATTCAAATAATATAACAATATGTCAATACTCCAATCATATTATGAATACCTAATGTTTGCCAACATAAGGACATAGGTGTCTACTCCTTAAGCTATTGATTTTCCAAAGCAACGAATTATGCATGGGTGCCTACTTTAATTATTTTCTTTCTTAAAGGATTTAACATGGATGTCTACTAAGTTGTTCTTTAAGAAAGTATAAAAACAGTGAAAATCGACAAATACATGAGGCCTAGGGCATGGGTGTCTACTCCTGGTTCCCCATGTTGATTAACCCAAGAACCCGGTGTGGATTTCTTTTGTTACTCTTATTAAACCCAGGACTCGGTCATCTAGATTTATTTAATTAACTAATCTATACCACATGTATATAATGACCAATCACATACATATGAGGAATTCAATAAAACAAGCATTAATCAAGTTGAGCATCATAATATGGTTATCACAAAGGCGCAAATATTGAAATATTAAATAAACATAATTAGGGTTTCAATCTAGCCCTACTAAAATATTTAGTTACACATAATTAAAATAAACTAAAAAGAAAAGGGAAAAGAAAGAACCGAAAATCGCTCCTAGAAGTAGCCTCCAATTCCTCTCCCCAAGATTGTATGAAATTGTCTATATAATTCTTCCCCTTTCTAAGAGGCTTTAGAGGTCTATTTATAGGCCTTAGAAAAGTCCTAGAAGCCATAGTAAACCTAGGAAATTCGAAATTCTATCTCCTAGTCAAATTATGAGACAATCCTAGTCCAAATCGGAATAGGATTTATCAAGAATTGCATTCTTATCTTGCGGGGTGATTATGACATAGCTTACATTTGAATTAGGAAAATGCTATTTCACAATAATTTGTAGAATTTTGAGTTAACTTTCTAATGCCGTTGAAATCACTTCAATCAGATATTTGAGTTGAAAGTTATAGCCAAAATACTGCGATATGTGTAGAATCCAAATTTAAATCAAATCCGATTTTGACTCTAATTTAAGAAATTTCAATTTAATCATTCTCTTTATTTGGTTAAACTTAACCACATCTTCTAGGTCTTCCCAATTTTCCCTTTAAGTTTGGCACTTTTCCAGAAACGCTTCATTTTCTTCCACGATCTACATAAACACAGAAAACACAAAAATAAAATAAAATAAAATAGCACAACTAACAAAATTAAGAAATATAAATTAAATGGCTTAAATATGAATATTTAAGCACTTATCGGCATCATATCTAGTTCATCGAGCTATGCTAGAACAATACTACATAGAGAACTCAAAAAACCTTGTTCCTGTGAACTTTTTTTTCGTATAATTAATTTTATTTAATTTCATGGTTTGTTTTTATTTTTAAGAAGATCAAAGGATTTGGAAGCACCCAAGAAAAAGGAACGAAACAAACCACAAAAAACTTACAAATAAAATCAACCACCGAAGAAAAGAAAAAAAAACCCAATAACAAGCAATTTCGCCACCCACAATCAATACCCAACTTGAAACACAATATTTCTATTACCCATTTTCCCTAAAAGACGATAGCTTCGGCCGGTGGTCTTTGGTGGTGGCATTGGACGGTGACGTTGGACTGAGGAGATGGTAGGTTTTAGGGCTTGGGGTTAATGCTGAGTGAAAAGGGCAAACTGGAAGTTTGTCAATTGTTTTTATTTTTTATAATAAAATTCAATGCTTTCATCCCTATTATATTTGATATTTTTAATTGATATGTTATTGAATGTTGTAAAAAATGGATTTTACACAACATCATGACTAAAGATATTCTCATATAGCAACGGTATGATTTGTGTGTTCGAATTGCTAGCAATTTAAACTCTAAAGTATAAAAAATCTTATAATTTTATGAGAAGTAATGATATAAGGACGACTAGAATCCTCTTAAATGTGATATGACATTTAAAATCATTAATATATTAAAATTTAATATTGATCTTCTTAAATTCAATGGTGATTTTAAATGACACGTTGCTTTTGGAATGATTTTAGGATGACTAATCCTACCCGAACGGCAAGCCCTATCCGGATAAAGAGGGCTCCTCAATTGTTTTTGCCTATGCTATACTTGGTGCCAAACATGCCCTATCTGGGACCCCACAATTTTACAGACAAAAATTTCCCGCCATGTTAATTCTNATTGTTTTTATTTTTAATTTTTTATAAATAAAATTCAATGCTTTCATCCCTATTGTATTTGATATTTTTAATTGATATGTTAATGAATATTGTAAAAAATGGATTTCACACAACATCATGACTAAAGATATTCTCATATAGCAATAGTATGATTTGCGTGTTCGAATTGCTAGCAATTCAAACCATAAAGTATAAAAAATCTTATAATTTTCTGAAAAGTAATGATATAAGGATGATTAAAGTCTTCTTAAATGTGATATGACATTTAAAATTACTAATATATTAAAATTTAATATTGATCCTCTTAAATTCAATAGTGATTTTAAATGGCACATTGCTTTTGGAATGACTTTAGGATGATTAATCCTACCCGAACAATAAGCCTATGCTCGGCCAAGGAGGCCCTATCCGGATAAAGAGGGCTCCTCAATTGTTTTTGCCTATGCTATACTTGGTGCCAAACGTGCCCTATCTGGGACCCCACAATTTTACAGACAAAAATTTCCCGCCATGTTAATTCTTTTGGGGGCACAATCACTCATTGTTTCGCTTCATAACCCCCCCACCCCCACCCCCACCCCCCTCTCTCTCTCTCTCTCTCTGTGTGTGTAAATGCTCTGGTCTATAATCCAAGATTAGGGGCAGTTTGGTAGTATCTAAATAAAGCATTTGGTCCCCAGCTCAAACCTCGTACAGGTTGAGAAGCAACATGGGGATTCAGGGGCTGTTGCCGCTGCTGAAATCGATCATGGTGCCAATCCACATCAAGGAATTGAACGGCTGTTGTGTTGCGGTCGACACTTACTCTTGGCTCCACAAGGGTGCATTGTCTTGCAGCAGAGAGCTCTGCAAAGGCCTACCCACCACCAGGTGTATTTAAATATATACTTAGATTTTCGTAATTTAGTTGAGCGTGTCAATGGTTTTGTAAAATTTTCGGATCTGGGTTTTTCTTAACAAGTGCCCAAGTAACGAAAAAATCTATTTTGCATAATGTAGTGGAAGATTTCAATGATTTATTGAATTGGGATGATTGTCTTATTGTCTCGGGCATTTGATGCATTTTCAAGCGCCGCAAACCTAAAATCAACTCTCTCACAAATCTCTCTTCGCTTTTATGGGTTTGGATTATCTGCCAAGAGGGTTGGGGGAAGAAATGGAAAATGGGTTTTGTTGAATTTTGTGTGTTTCTGTTGTTGAGTTGCGGAGAGGGCTCATCATTTATTGCCCTGAAACGCACTATGGTGATTTCACTAAACAGTACTATAGCGAGCAACTTTTCATCACCTTTTATCCTCTTTGGGAATGGGGGAATGTTTATCTCAACCAGTTTTGCACTTAGCTCAGTTAAGCCAACCACTTGCAATAGGCTATATATAAGCTTCGAAAAACTTATTTTTGCGAATATCAGTGTTATCATCAACCAATAGAAATGATCTATAATGTGTCTGGTAAGTAATTTTATAAATCAACAGATGTTAGAAGTCAGTGTTTCACTCATATTTTCGATATCCAATGTGTGTAATTCTTATGCATTTTGTATCTGATCTTTCAGGCACATTGAATATTGCATGCATAGAGTGAACCTGCTACGACATTGTGGTGTTAAACCTATCCTTGTATTCGATGGAGGTCTTCTGCCAATGAAGGGTGAACAAGAGAACAAGCGTGCCAGGTATGTTAGATATCTTTTGAAGTTCACCTCCACTTGCACCTAATTAGATGGCTGACTTTAGTAGTGGACAGTGCAACAAACCCTTATTCTAACTGGTTGGAATTGGCTTCATTAGATCTTCAGCTCTGTTTAGATTGCTGAGTATCCAACTGTTGTTGACATATTATTTTTACTGTTGCATCAAGTTCTCCACTCGAATTAAAATTTGTTTGTATAGTTGAACGCGATTGCTTTATGATATTCTTCCTAACCTAAATAAGACAGACAGAGTTCAGATTGGTATTTGTTGTTTTAACATTTGGTTGTTTAGGTATGTGTTACGTACTAGAAATGGTTGATGAGTTGGACCATATGTAGTCACCAACTTGGGCTCTAGCTGTTCTGCCCTCATTATCACTTTCTTGCATAGGGTTGAAACACTTAATTAAGACATTTCATTATGAAAAAGGTTGCGGTTCCTGTAATACCTCCAAATATACAATATGGAGCTTCTCTGCTGTTTGACACCTCTTATGTTGTTTCTTTACTGCTCTCTGTACTGAGATCCAATGGGTTTGGACATGGATTATTCGACTGCGAAAAGGGTTATATTTTCCTTTTGATCTCTGAAATTTGAGTAGTCATTAAAGCCTTCAGCTAAATAATTTTTGTCTACCTACACATGCAGGGCGAGGAAAGAAAATCTTGCACGTGCTATTGAGCACGAGTCAGGAGGAAATTCTTCAGCTGCATATGAGTGCTACCAGAAAGCTGTTGATATTTCACCTCTGATTGCACATGAACTAATCCAGGTAGGATAAAGGTTTTTTTGAAGCACAAGAGTAGACAAATTCTCCAAAAGGTTCATATCATGAAATAGATTTATATTTGTAGATGCTTCTTCATAATGTTATCTCCTTTCCTATTGAAATGGTTTCTTGTTATCTCCTTCCTATTGACATTGTTTCATATGGAAGGTGTTAAAACAGGAGAATGTGTCTTATGTTGTGGCTCCTTATGAGGCAGATGCCCAAATGACCTTCTTGGCAATCAGCAAACAAGTTGAAGCAGTTATCACTGAGGATTCAGATCTTATACCATTCGGTTGTCCCAGAGTGAGTTAAATAGAAGTCAATTAGTTTAATTTCCTATCTCATTATAGTTTCTGCTATGATCCATAGAAAAATCTTATTCTCTTCCTACTGTGTTAGGCTTCATTATTTTAACTATTTGTTTGGGACGCTTAAACTTCTTTCTTGAAACCAGATTATCTATAAAATGGACAAGTTTGGGCAAGGTGTTCAGTTTCAATATTCCATGCTCCAACAGAACAAGGATCTCAGTTTTACAGGTTTCACTAAGCAGATGCTTCTTGAGATGTGTATTTTGAGTGGATGTGACTACTTGCAGTCATTGCCAGGAATGGGCCTGAAAAGGGCTCATGCATTAATTAAAAAGTTCAAAAGTTACGACAAGGTGAGTTTCATTGTCATTGCACTTGATAACCGCATGTGTTTAACTGGATAGAGCAGGAGTGTATGCATGCAAGCACACATAAACAAAAGAGAACAGAAAAAAAGGAGAGATACCAAGAAATGCTTTTGGTTGCGAGTAGAAATAAGTATTTTGGTTTCAACTGGCTCGCAGATTTGTTTTTGTCAGAAGTCGTTAAATTCAGTTGGTGAATTATTAATCTTTTTGATGTATTCCAAATGTTGATTGGCTCGATATAGGTGATTAAGCACTTGAGGTACAGCACTGTTTCTGTCCCTCCATTATATGAAGAATCATTCAAGAAAGCAATATTGACTTTCCAGCATCAACGAGTTTATGATCCCATCAATGAAGAGCTTGTACATTTGTCCGACATATCTGATAATGTTGGAGATGATTTGGATTTCCTAGGCCCATATCCTTTATTTACAACTCAGCTTTTTAGTATAATTCTCCGCACGCTTTTGCTCTAATAGTTGAAATGCTAGAAATCATTCCTTGACATGGGATACATTGATATCACAACATACAGCGAGAGGCATAGCAGAAGGTGATCTTGATCCATTTACCAAAATGCAGCTTCAGGTACATCCTCTCTCTCTCTCTCTCTCTCATTTTCAGGGGCTGTTGCTTTGAGATTCTTTGTACAATTAATTAGGTGACCTGCTTTCACTTGTGCTCCAATTAGCCTATGTTGGAAAGAGAGAAGAAGAAAAGCATAAATGGAAAATTACTCAAAATAGAGAAAGGAAGATTTTAAGGGACAGTTTCTTAAGAACCGTATTAACTAAGGGAGAGTTTGTTAAAAATCATATTTCACTAAGTACTTATACATGTGCATTCATAAACACAAACACATTATATCTTTAATTAATCTAAATCCATACTGGTACTTCAAACTTTATGACCAGGCTTAATCTTATATCCTGGTCTATAAAAGCCAATATAAGTGAATCAATTAGAAAGTGCAAGTCTTGTATCTTGTGTATGATAGTTAATCTTCTTTTCAGTCTGTCGATATCTTTTGTTTGCCTATAATCTCTGTTTTATCCATCTGCCTGACTTCTTTTCTTTTTCATTTTTTCGTACTTCAATATTTTAGGATGATGTTTCTCAAGCACTGAGGTGTCACCAAACTCTTTTTATTCTTTGTGGGTATTAGAATGCTGTTATATATCCAATTAATTCTCATCTCACTGCACATTAGTTAGTTTTATCTTAATTACAATTGAGAAATGTTTGTTGAACAAGTTATGAAAATGAACTATTAAGTGTGGACGTGTAGTTTATAAATGATATTAATATGGCAGAGCAGAATAGTGAGAACTTTCAACTTTCTTTTGATACCTATATGGTCTATTCCATACGGCATTAGAGATGAAAATATTACTTTTGACTAGGGGAATTGAACTAATTAATTTTGTTACACTTTGCTTAAAGTTTGCTCCTCACTACTTGTGATTGTGCTCGACTTGTCAATCTTTTGACAAACAGGGAGAGAATGTTAGTGCTGACACGGTGCTTAACAAAACATCCCAAAGTAAACAATTTAATCCTGATAGCGTGAAGAAAAAGCTAGATTTGCCGGTTCAGAAGAATCTCTTGACTAAGTATTTCTGTATCCTTTAAAACCCTTGTTTCTTGGCTTTGATCATATCATTCTTTCTTTCTTTCTTTCTTTTCTTTTTGGTTTTGTTTATTGTAATTTACATATTACATTTTAAAAATTAAGTACGGGAGTTTCTATATGTATCCTGCCATATGTTTTCTGGTTCATGCATTAGAACCAAAAAATGCTAGGAGCTTGTCTTGTGATGTGGGATCACTTCCTGTAGAGATCTGGCCCGTATCTACCATTTTTCTTGGAACCACATTAGACAAACTTTCTATTTTCCTTTGCACGTAAGCTGCTGGTATGTATATGGACAAATTATAGGTAATTTTTGCAGTCTTAAATTCATCCAACAAAGTTCACAAATAATGGTTTTAAGGACTAAACAGCTATCAGCATGTGATCTATGGCAGAAAAGGACATTATATTAGGGAGGTTAGAGTGTAAAAACTAAGTAATGGTTTATAAGTTTTTGGCACCACCGAGCACCAAAGGTTTCCGTTACATTGTTGTTCTAGTAATTCAATTTTCCTTAACGTCTAAAGGCTTTGCATCCCTTGAAGCAAAGAGAAAATTCAGGGCCCCACGAACATCACCTAATCATCCAATTCCAGAGGATAACTCTCCTCTTGTTTCCAAGGAACACATCACGTTGGAGGCTGCTGCATGTAAAATGAACTGCTTGCCAGCATCCCTGCTTGACTCCGAAAACATGGCCACTGTTTTTCCTGCTGACAACCCTGTGAGTGATATGAACGGGAGTGGTGACAAACTTCAGTTGAATATCACTTGATAGTTGGCTGTTAAAATCTTCTTAGACCGAACTTTGATATAATAAGTTAATTTATTTTTCTTTCTTTAGGTAGAAGATGGTTTTACCGCTGAAATTCCAGAATATCCAGAATCTCCAGCCTATGGTAAGGCTATAGTTTCCCTTAAGATCTACATATTCAATGACGAGTTTACATGGTACTCACTTGACTTGAATATTGATTCATGTAAAAGATATGGTGTCTAAGACAAGATATCCGGAACAAACTCTACGGCAACCCAGGTATTCAATTCATAAACCTTGTACAACATTGAATAAGGAGCATGAATGTAAGAATGTTCCGGATGCAGTTGAGAGCGAAACAAAGACAGGTACAAGAAAGGTCATCATAAGAAGTTCTTACTTTCAGCATAAGTCTGAAAACCAGGACCCAAACAATAAACATGAGAAGGTCAAGGCTGATGATGTCGTGGATACATATGAGAATAACATACCCGAGGATGCTTTTTTCAGAAATAATGATATTAAGGACAAAGTCATGAAACGGAAGACCTCGTCAAATGACTGTTCTCAAAAAGTGGGTGCTCTCACTTTATTCTTTTGGTTATGTTGTGATGGCACCTTGAATAATCTTTGTACTCTTTATCATTTAAACTGCTTCAGGAAAATGTGCAACCCAAGCAAAGGCGTACGGATGCACCTCTTCCCGATAATTGTATGTATCAATGTCAAGAGCCATTAATGAACTCTTTCTGAGAAGTAAAATTTATTTATCTCTTTAATTTTATACTTTTCATCGAGCTGTAATTCTGTGAATTCTTTGTATTCAAGTCTATGCTTTACTAAATTAGACTTATGTGATTAACATATTTAAGCATAGGTGTGATTGTTTGATCTTATGCTTGTCACCTTGCTATATGAAGCTTTCTTTCTCGTTCAATAAGTTCTTATTTTATTCAGTTGTCATTCATTTTTATGGTGGTACCTTTGAAACCTGTTATGGTCCCAGAGTAAAAGCTATTTCTTTTAGTGAAGTCCTGCTTTAGGTTAATAGACTGTCAGATATATGCACTAATCCTTAGAACTCAGTTCGTGACAATAGGTGAGAATTATGGGACTTCTGTTTAGAGGAATCATTATATGGCATAATGTTACGTTGCTTGCTTGCAAATGTGTTTGTCTAATGTGGCACATTCCTCTTATCAGATGATCACCACTGATATATGCAATCCTCTTATCTTTGCACATAAGATAAAAGGAATCCTTCAAGACCCATCAGCTTCTAGAACGATTCCTTTTTTCATGATAGCATAAGATAAGAGGAATGGACATATAATTACAGTATTAACGTCATTGACGTTGAAGAATAGAAGCTCCCTTTATGTTGATTGATCAATGAATGCACATGAATTTCTTAAATGATGCCTGTAGTCAGGGTTGCGGCAGTGATCCATCAAAGAAAGCTTAAAATGGTACAACAAATGCAAGGTGGCTGGATTGATAGGGTTCATCCTATCACTGACATTGTGCAGGCCAGGGAAAGAACCATCTACTAGGAAGTTCGTTGCATTTGAGTTTGGGCTGGGAGTTAATACCTTGATCAACCAGCATCTAAGATATTGAACATCTGCAATGATGAAAGGAGAAATGATAATAGAGAAATTTGTAATAAAAAGTGATAGGGACGGAGAAGGGCCCTAAAGGCATATGATGGAGAGACCAGAGAGAGAAATGAGAAGCTTCAGCTATCAGATTAGGAGACAATACAGTAGAGCAAACTATAGAGGAATGTAAGGCACTGTTTGCATTGAGGAAAAAGAGAAAAAGAAAAAATTAATGAATGGCTGTCATTATGAATGGCATTACACAGGTATAAGTTTGTGGTTTGTTAGCACGTGTTGACTTAGATAACTGAAAGAACAGATGTTTCAATTCTTTCTAAGATATTCATGCAAACAATATTCATAATCTATAATCAGTTAGTTATAGATCTAGCAATTTCTTTCATATGGTTGAAATTAAATATTTGACAAATATAGGTACATAAGCATGAACCTGCATTTGATTTTAGAGGTATATTAACATTCTGTAAGTTGATTTGTGTAGCTAAGTTGTTTTCTTATTGAGTCATGCCTTTTTTGCCAAGTACCTACTAAGGCTGGTCTGTGCTAGATTTTTTTAACATAGCAGAAAAGACATCTTGTATGTTTTTTTTACTCTAGATAATTTAGCTCTTAACCTTGACAAAAACATTTGATATGTTTCATTCCCTTTAGGTCACTCTGTTCATGACTTCAGCAAAACATCTACAGAGACAAAAGCTGAAGTAGGAAAGTTTGGATCCAACATTTCCCATTTAAACCGTTATTCTGAAATAGCAGAAAAATCAATGGAAAAATTTGTTTCAGTAATATCATCATTTAGATGTCCCTCATCTGGTTCTCGCGCCAGTGGTCTCCGTGCTCCTCTGAAAGATGTTCGGAATTCTTGTACCAATAGGTAATATACCTTAACCTTGATGCCAATGTTTTATTTCTCTTTTGACTTTTACTACTAGCATCATGATCTTTAACTAGGTATATTTTCATTGAAGGCCAACCATTGGCAAGGACTTTAGCCAATTTGCGTATATACCAAAGACCCGGAAAACTGAATTAACATCTCGCAGAGGTTGAATTTTGATTGTATTTTGCATAATGTTTTTCGGCAGGATCCATCTCAGTTGCAGCAGGTGCTTTAAAGTTTTTTTTTTCCTTGTTTATCTACTATTGCTGTTTTCTTTTATTTTTATTGGTTACTGTTTCCTTCTGTTCAGGGCTCACTTGCCTCAGGGACTTGTTTTAGATTACTGGAGGCCTTTGGTTACACTGCTGCAAGCCTTTGTGTTTCTTAATCATATTTCTGTAATTTTAGATGTTTCTCCTGTTCTTGTTCTTTAATTTGTGAAAAAATCTTTCTGATTGAAACAAATACAAAATGAACTTGATTTCTCTACAGTTGTCACTGTTCAACTTTATTGTGTTCAAATGTAAAAGATTCGTTTCAGTTCATGTTGTGCCATGTTCAGTATATTATATACAGAGGATAGTGTCATCATTGAAAGCAAAATCTGGATTACAGCTGCTTGTTATCAACATTTTACCATTAATATGATAATGACTATCCCAGATGTTTTTCTCATTGAGCAATATCACCAGAAATAACATGAGAAAACTACATGCAACAATTAGAGCAGTCTATGGTCCTTTCATTATTTTGATGTTTTTTTGGATTCAATAATAGTTTTTGAGACATTGCCATTTCAATTCCTTGCCACATTTGAACATGAAACTTATCAAATTGCTCATTGTTCAATATCAGCAGAAAAATTATGAAATTGTATCATTACAATTGTTCAGACAAGAAACCATTAAAACTAATGGACAGATGAAATGAACTCTACTGTGGTTGTACCACGGCTAGATAGGCGCTCGAGGCACACCAGCTTTGGTGTTTGATTCCAAATTGGAGTTTTCATAAAGTTCATTGCAGTGCTAATTAACCTGTGCATATTCTCACTAGATAAGTCGCTTTTATTGGCCGTAATGGAAGTATTCCCATATCATCACCCCGCCGGTTGTTGTCTCCATTAGTGATCCTAGTCCCCCTTCTTTTTGTTTCTTTTTTGTAGCCTGTTTTTATTGTTTTTGTTAGTTCATTTGCCTTAAAATAATAAGTTACTATATTAAATTGCGTAGAGCGACGAAAGACTTGTAGTAGCTAAACTACCCAAAATTTTAAAATTTCTCCAAATTATATAATTTTTTTATTTTTATTTTTTATTTATGAGATAGACCTTCCAAAATTAAATCTTTACCCCCATATAGCTCAGAGGATAAGGTTGGCAATTATTGACCTTTGAAATTGACATTGCAGTTAAGTATAGGAATGGAGATGATTCATTCATTCAATCAATTATCTCAGAAAAAAAAAAAAGAAAAAAAAAGGAGATGATTTCATCAATTGATCTTATCCGAAAGGTACTGTCAAATACGGCATTTATGAAGGACATGGTATTTGGAAGTGTTACTCAATAAATTAATATCTAAACACAGGGATGAGGATTGAAGATGTCAAAATCAATTACCTAACACCCAAACGCGGCCTTAAGACTTCAAAACTTCCTAGTGTGCACTCCAATGGCATCCACTAGCGCAATCCCATGGGCAACTCCTCGTATGTGCAACACGTAGCCGCACCATCGCTTTCTATGTGCATGTATGGATGTATGTATGGATCATGGATGTATATATGTCTCCTAAGGAGTATGGATAATGCCACCCAATTATTCTTGTGTACCTCAATTTTCTTGCCAACCACATCAACCCTTACTCATAGTCATAACATCTCTTTTGATAGAGAAATGCCGCTAAAAATGCGGTGTCTAGTATTGTTTATTCTGATATCATGTTAAATTGATTTGAAGAAAATTGTTCTGATTAAGTCTATTGAATTGATATTTGACTTTAGAGCATATAATTCTAACATCAATTTTTTAAATGCACGTGATAATCACACGCTCTCAATTAATCATATTAACAAAGCAAACCTCCAGTGATTTTGTGATCGTCTGCTAACTAATGGATAAAGATATCCCGTAATTTAAGCAAAAGATATGAAAAAATTGTACTAGCAAACTTCGCGCAATCGACCTTCTGTTTGAATAGATAGGTTCCATTAACGACCCAAACAAAAAATTATAGAAAATCCGAACCTCAACCTAATCCAAATCCCAAAATCCTAATCATCACATCCCAACTACCACAGTTTTGGACCAAAAAGATCAAAAAAACATTCATTATGTTGCTTGGATTTGATTAATATAAGATCTATTTGACTTTCCTCTTTTCATCTTTCCTAATTAATTAATTAATTTTTATTAGTTGCAGTTTTTTTAACTTCATGACATGTTCATAGTCGATGAACACGTGGAACTGACACATGATGGGGACCTGGCGTTCCGCACGTGGCCTCGATGTCATGGATTTTGTTTGGATTCGGATCCATAAATTAATTGTGTCGTTGTACAAAAATCATTGGTTCATTGTTGTACCTTGTAAGTTACACTAAATAGTAAATAAATAAATAAATTATTGATATATATGACTACTTGTGTCTTTAATGCAAGTTGTCTTATTTGTTTGTTTTTTTTTTTTTTTTTTTTAATTGAAAAAAAAAGGATTTAAAGAAACAATAGGTGTTTAAGTTTTTAGTTGTACCAAAGTTATCTAGAAATTGAGAAAATTCAATGATTATAATAGATTTAGGTGAATTTGATTTTCACAACTAGTTTCTAGTAGGGCTTGGACTTTAAAACAAGTTACAATAAAAAAATGAATTATTCCATTCATCTTTGGTAATTTTCTCATAATCTTCTGTTTTGCGGTTTTGTCGAGGTCTCTTTAGTTTGTCAACAGATGATGTTATTGTAGTTACGTCCAAATTAGGAGTTCCAGCATTTGACCATGCCCTAATCCTTTTTCTTTTTTCTTTCTTTTTGAAAAAAAAAATTAATTAATAAAGAGTAATGCTAAAAAACTACATTTTTATTTTATAATTATTTTACAATGATGATTTGACAGTTGTATCCAAATCTTGGATCAATAGTTAAATAAAAAAAAAAAAAAAAAAAGAAGATTGGCTGGAACGACCATATCAATATTATGTGATAATTTTTTAAAGAGTTGGAAGATTCGTAATGCTAAAAGAGATGCTAATTTTGCGGCCCATGGTCTTGCTAAGTTGGCCATCACACAAATCATAAATAGGGTATAAATCGAAGAAATTCTTGAGGGTATTCATGATATTCCTGAGAATACTATATAGTTTTCTTCAGTTTTGAATGAAGTATGAAATTTTGTCCAAAAAAACAAAAAAAAAAAGTTGTGTGATAATTGTTGGATAAGATTGTATTGATGATTCTAATTTCCCCTTCTTTAGATACAACTCAGAAAAAAAAAAAAAAAAAAAAAAAAAAAAAAAAAAAAAAAAAAAAAGTCAATATAAAGGGCATACTTTCTATGGGTTTGAATAATTCAAATGGGATTAAAAATGTAATTGACTGAGACTTACTAGATTTATTGCTCTGCTAATAAAAATAAAACATAAAAAATTTTAAAATAATTAGTTATGGTTTACAATTTACATGTATGTCTTTTTCTCTCATAGTTGAGCAAAATGGACTCTTCAAGAAATGCAAATGATGTGGAAATATGTGGTAATAGAAAATCTAAATGTTATTTTCATTATACAACATGCCACTAAAATAGAAACATATATATATATATATATATATAATTCTTCATAGCCCAAATAATTAAAAATTTCCAACATGATTATTTATTAATTTTAAATTAAGAATTCGATCAACTTTCACATTAGAGTTCTTGACACGCAAAAAATATTCTCAAGGATACCAAAATATTTAATATCTTTTTTGAGAAAAATTATGATATATAGAATAACATAGCCAAAGCTCTGCAAATTAAGAACTAAACGCTCTAAATTGACAATGTCAAAAAATACATTGGGAGAGTACTTCTTCAAGCCAAATTATGTCCATACTGTTGCAGGTCATCTCTTTTGCAAAGGTCATGTGCTGCCATATTAATTTCTCGTTTGACATAACGCACGTTTCAACTTTTAAAATCTTTAGGGACAATCTTTGAACCTTATTTAATATTTAAAATGTCCAAATTTTCAATGTGATAACTGTTTAGATATTTTTTTAATACTTGGTGAGTAAAAAAAAAATATTTAAATTCAGTCTATTAAATTGATATTTATTGTTAAAGCGTGTAATTCAATCTATTGTAATTGACAATTGAGAGGTGAATTGAAATTTGTGCCACAATATGCCAAGTTTACTAGCAAATTAATCAAATAATTAATGAATGCCAATAAATAAGTACTGCTCAGAAAAATAAAAAAGAAGGCCAGAACCATTATTGCAATAGTACTACCCGATAGAGCTACAGTGCCAGCCATGATCAACCAATCTCCATCCCCATGCCAGAATCCTGGGGGGCATTTTGGATATAAAAATTAATTAATTATTGCCCCTAAATTAATGGCCACACCCTAGTTTTCAGCCCTTTTTCCTTTGTCTTCACGATATAGTTTTTATTTTATTTTTTATTTTTTTATCATTACAATTTAATGAACTGCACGTCTGGATTCTTTGTATTGCAGCTTCCTGCAAATTTGAAAGAATTGTGAAGGTTCTTAATTGGGGAATATGATCCTCTCCCGTTATTGTAAATGAGAGCGGATTTGTCCGTTCATATTTTTTGGCAACAAATAAGAGAAGAGAGATGCGGGAGGGTTTGGAGCTGGGACGGAACTAGAACTTTGAGCGAGGGAGATGGAATTTATTTTTGAGAGCTTACCTCGTAAAAAAATATATCTATATATTTTTATTTTTATTTTTTATGGGTGTTTTAAATTTTTGGAGACTCAAGTCCCCAAGTTATTTCTGCCCCCCAAAAAAAAAACTTATTTCATACATAGTAACAGAGAGAGGAAAGATTTTTATTTTTTAAAAAAATATTTTTACTATAAAATTTGTGGAGTGTGAAGGGTAAGTTTTTTTCTCTTTTAATTAGCCATTTTTATATTCATATATAAGCCATTTTACTACCATAACGAGGGGAAAATAGAAGAAGAAGCCTTTGTTACTACATTTCCTTTCACACTGCGCAAGACGTTCGGATTTGTGCAGTGTGAAAAGAAATGTAATTTTATCGTTATATATTTGACTTTTTAATATTTTTCAGTTCTTTGTGCCATGTGAAAAACCACGTTGATCATAAAACCAATAAATTATTTGATTTGAGAGGCGAAAAAGTATTTTGAAGACGAAAAGTGAAATATTAGGGATAATAGTGAATTTAATAAAAATTCTCGGGGGAGACACTCGTCCTCCAAACGTATATGAACATGCTTCCGCCCCTAGTTTGGGAGCTTGAAGTAATAAACCCTACACCTTAAACAACTCGAAAACTTGCTCAAAAACCTAAGAAATATATTAAATCTCCTTGATTAGGGGACGGGAGTGTTTATAAATAGAAGCTACCTTAAATAAACAAAAGCAACTATGTTGGTCACTCTTAGGATCCCAAAATTCTGTTGTCACATTGTCCCCTAGAGGTGATAGACTCAAAGATAAAAAAAATTAATTGATTATTGTTGTACTTGTGCTTGTTGTATTAAATAAACAAAAATTAAATTATGTTAATTAATTATGGGGCCCCCAAAAATCGGGTGTTATCTAGTGCTTACATACCCAGGACAATTATTAATTTATTATCTAATATAAACGATCAACCTCGAATTTTAACCCTTAGCTTTTATTTGGAATATTAATATATATATATATATATATAACACTTTCTAATCTCTATTGCTAATAAAAAAATAAACCCTAACCACTTTAAATCTACTCTAATAACGGAAAAAGGCACGTGTTCCTTTCCTCCTCTTGAGAGAGCGTGGTCTGGATTTGTCTCATCTATGATACATAAGATCAAGTCAATTTCATTAACAAAAATTAAAATCCTTCTTTCTTTTCTCCTCTTGTCAATTTCAGTATATATGTTAAATTCACTTGTTTGACTCCATCAAATAAAATTAATAAAATTTCTATCGTTACTCCTAAAAAATAGAAAAAAAGAAAAATTTAATTTTGATCGGAGATAAAAAGTATTTTGACGTGATGTAAAATCTTTTTACTAGGTTTCTTAAAAAGACACACACAACAAGAAATTGAGTCATTAGGGGCGATCCCGTTTGGACGCTAAAAATCCCAAAGTGGACGATGTTGATCAACAACGTCGACTGTTGGATGCTAATAGTCTGACTCTAATGATCAACTATTGATCATTAGCGTCGACTCGAAAGTGGACACTAGTGATGACCTTTTAGTGTGCATTATTAAAGGTATATATGCAACATGAGAAACGTGCTATGTACAAGGGTGAGGATTTTGTGTAATTAGACTGCCCAAATAACACAGAAATTTAAATAACTTAAAAGAAAAGAGTTGCGAATCAAACCCACTTGTCTTGTACAAGTTAAAATGCGAGATTTACTTACTTGTAGTAGCTTTGAATATTGTAAAAGGGATTTTAACTTTTAAGAAATCGTTGTCACACTAGAGTATGCTTTTTTGATAAGGCTATGGCAACATGAGAAAAATGTGAGGATTTAGTTTTCTTTCGTGTAATTAAATTGTTCAAATAATATAGAAATTTAAACAATTTAAAGAAAAAAGCTGCGAATCAAACCCACCTATCCTGTGCAGCTTAAAATGCGAGGCGAACCCCACACATCTAGACATACCCAAAAAAAGAAAAAAAAAAAAAA
>CM017321.1:11710397-11748722 GCA_006937295.1 Carpinus fangiana | reverse complement strand
TCTCCCCCTAGGGGGTGGCCGGCCACCCCAGCTCAGCCCAATGGGTGGCGTCGGCCACCCCCTAAGGCCGGTTGGGGGTGGCCAACGCCACCCCATAGGCCCCCGGGGGTGGTTCGGCCACCCCTTGGGGCGAAACCCATAAAACAAAATTTATGGGTTTGGCCCTATGGGGTGGCCGAACCACCCCTGGGGTCTAGAGGTTTGCATCGGCCACCCCCAAAGGCCGGTTGGGGGTGGCCGACGCCACCCATTGGGCTGAGCTGGGGTGGCCGGCCACCCCCTAGGGGGAGAATCAGCCACCCCTTTCTTTTTTTTAAAATTATTTTATTATTTTATATTTAATTTTAAATTTTAAATGATATTTTATTATTTTATATTGAGTAAGACACGTGGCGATTTGGTGATGGTTGGATGAAAATGAGTGGCTAGGATTTCAAAAAAAATTGATGGGCAATTTTTTAAGAAGAGCCGGGGATCTCAATCCCACCTTGGTGCCCTTCTCTTTCATTATTATTATTATTATTATTATCCTGCTTAGAAAATGACTTGGAGCTCATCTCATTTCATCTCATCTCATCTCATCTATGTGGCTCATATTTCATCATTTCTGTACGTTCCCCCGTCTCATCGTTTTCAAGATTCGCCCACCATTTACGTACTGTTGGTGGGTTAAATTCATAACAAATGAACAAATTGACGTAGATTTTTGGACAGTCAGCCAGATGGCAGGTGTTGCTTGTAAGACGAAGGAAGAGCTACCGGACAAGAGGGCTCTAAGAAGATTTTGGACGGTTAAACAGGTGATGGATTGCTTGTAAGTCTGTAAGACGAAGAAAAAGCTACCGGGGCGGGGCGGAGCGGGGGAGTGTTGGCTAGCTAGCTTTGGGGTTGTAACTTGTAGGAACCCAAACCCTGCAGAAAACGTTATTCTTTTCTTAGAGTTTTGGTTAATGATGAGGAAAAATATTAGAAAAAGAGTTCTCATGGCGTAAGAATGAAGGATAATTTTTGGTCTGGTTGAGATTCTAAGAAACGTATGATTGTGCATGCAATCATGAGTTAGAAAAATGCCAAGTTTTTAAATCGTTTTCTAGTGGTTAATTAATTTATTAATTTAATTAATGACGCATGCTTAATGATGCATCATCTTTCAGCTGGTTGATTTGTTTACGGATATTCCGGGCGTCAACATGAACCAGAACATTCAGTTTATGTATATATTGTGTGATCTAATAAAACTCCAAGGTATATTCCTTATAATATAAGAAAGAAACCTTATAACCAAAAAAAATAAAAAGAAAAAAAGTGTGCATGGTTTTTCAGAATTCCTGATTCTCTCTTCCATTCGGATTAGAAATGGGAAATATCCTACCCTTTAACCCTTTTCCTTGTTCAATTAGAAAAGAAAAGAAAAGAGAAAAAAGTGTGCATGGTTTTATAGTCTTTACAAAATTATAAATTTGCTTTCAAATAAAAAATTAGAAAAGAGAAAAAGAAAAAGGTTAGTTTTAGAGATGACAAAACCACCCTCATTATCCTAAACCACGTGCCCCCCACTATCCTTAAAGGATCGTTTACACCGCCAATGATCCGTTTTAGGGGTAGCCAAATTATTCCCGAGCTAATGGGTATGGTTTAGACACTTCCGAAGGCTAGTTTATGGAGTAATTGGCCAACTCTAATATTATGAGAGTGCTTTAATCACCCTTAGAATCGGCCGATGGGGGTAATTGAACCACCTCAAGCATAGGACTTTTTTCTGGTAAGTACATTTCAACAACAAAAAAAAAAGCAAAGAACAACAACAAAGCCAAACAACAAAATAGAAGGAATTACAAGCAAAATGAGATGGGTCTTTGCCATTGCAAATATGGACAGATGGGTGAACATGAAAGTAAGCGAGAATGTAACCGGAGTGAGATCTAGCTAGCTATAGCTCAATAAGCCACATGATGTGCGCATAAGTTGGCATTTATGTGATTCTTGCCTAGCTTGAGAGAGACTGACACTGTCAGTGAAGTTACCAAACGCAAGAGCCTCGCTAAAGTTGGAATCACAAGAAAGCCTGATTTGGGATAACACCTTTAATATTTTGCTGTTGGAATCACAACAGGCTGCAACTTGAGCCAGTAAAGAATCTAGGATGAATATCAAAATTTATTTTGAAAGAACAAAAAGGCGGTGTGGTCCATTTTTCAACTTTCGTGGAAGAGGGAACTTTCCAAGCATTAAGGTGCTTAAGAGCTGTTTTATTGATGGAACCAACCATATACATCAAATCTGGAATGATTCTATCATTGTTTTGACTTTTGAGTGATTAGCTAACTCTAGAATTGGCCAAGAAGTGTAACTGAACCGCCTTCAAAAGCTTTTGGGATGGTTCAACCACCTCAAAACTAGCCAGAGGGGTGGCCGACCACTCTCACATTTTGTGGTATAACTTCATTCGATAAAATTCCATGATTATAAGAAATAAAAGTTTCTTTTTTTTTTTTTAGCAGAAAAGTATAAAAGTTTTTTTTTAAAAAAATTTTTGGTCGGACCCAAAAAGACACACAATGCACCTCCTTTACACAAAAAGGCCTGAAGAAAACTAGGCCCATTATACTAGCGAGTAGTGGCCCACTTTTTCACAGCCCAAATCTTAAACCCATCCTCAAAGCGATAAAAAACCCACACAAAAGCTACAGGCCTCAAATGTATGAACTTCTGGAGAGAGAGAGAGAGACAGAGAGAGAGTACTGGGTCTTGGAGGCTTGGAGCAATGGCTTGGTGTCTCTTGAGCGGGACTGAAAGTGGGGGTTTTGCTTTGTGGGGGATTTCCTGAACTGCTTTGGACATTGGTTCTGTTCTTGTTGGTTGTGGGGGATTTGATTGAAATCTCTGAAACTTCCATTGTAGCTCTCTCTGTCTCATTCTCACCAGGAACTGTGCAGTGGAGTGCTTTTTCGTTTGAGGAACCGAGATAAGAGAGAGAAGCGAGAGTTTTTTTTTTTTTTTATATATATTTTTTAACCCACGACATTATTTCATTTTAAAAGGCAAAATTAAGTCTCACCCGTCCATACAACTGCAGCAGATTGCTGTATTTTTTTTTTCACTGCATGGAAGCTGGATCCCTCAGCTTCTTCCAAGTTCGCATTTGAATTGAAGGAGGCTCTTCTGCTTCCCAAGCGAAAAACCCTACTGGGTTTTCGTTTTCTCGAACAATAAGGTAATCTTTCCTCCTTTGTTCTAAGAAATTTTGGAAAAGCTTTTACAATTTATCTTGTTGAAAATGAGAGTGAACCCATTTTTCTCCACTACGTAATCGTCTCGTCTCGCTCATGCTTTTGATTTCCTACTTTCAAAATAAAGAGAACACCTACAAATGTTCTTCCCAACATGTTTGGATCTTGGGTTGGGGTTGTTTGATTGAAGAAGAAGAGTACGATGATGATTGTCAGTACCAGAAATTCATATTGTTTCTCCTCATTGGGTATAAGTCAGGTAAATGGTTGGGTTCGAAATTATTATTTTTGTGTTGCCTCCTTATTGTAGAGGCTTATCATCTGCACTTCTTATGTGTCCTTATCAGGTTAAGAAAACTGAGGTGGAGTCGTTGTGGGGTCCGAGGCTCTCAAATTGCAGGTTTTTGTTCCTGCAAAAGGCAACAACGTCTACTATCCTCACTGCAAAGGCAAGCAAGAAGAATTAAGTACAGTTTCTTAAATTTCTTTTTTCCTAAAAATTGGAATTATTTGAACTAGAGCTCATATATTTTATTTTTTTACATATTCAACTTTTCCCTGTAACATGTAGGCAACAAAGATTCCCCATGTCAAATGCTCCCTCAATCATGGTGGAGAACTGCGAACTAATTCCAAAGCTCTTGAGAAGTAGGCTATTTCTCTTCCTTGATATTGATGAAAAGTTTCTTCTTTTCATAATTTATATAGCACTTTTGCGCAATTTATTTTAATCGTCTTTCTTCATTGCCTAAATCTTTGGTTGTGCTTTAACTCTGAATGAAAAATGGCAGCCTAGTTCCTTGGGGATGGATAGTCATCACTGCTATTGTTATTTTCCAGATTTCCATTATCGCTTCATTTAGGTTTTCTTCACTCGAGTGCAGGAAAATAATAAAGGTTGAAAAGGGAGAGCACCACTTGTGGAAGAAAAAAGATTCAGCTGGGTCTGGGCAGAAGGCACTCAGTCTTGTTAGAATTGTATGTTAATTGATCGTTTCTTGTGTTTCACCTATTTGTTTTGTTCTTTCAAGTTTTTGGTAAACCTTAAGGACAAAGGCTATTAGGGTTTAAACTACTAGTTTGGATAGTATTCCAGTACTTGAACAAGAAGTAGAAGTGCTAAATTCTGTCTAACTTCTGTAATTGGCCCGTTGTACATTTCGAAATGGCAGGTTTCTGGACTTCCTAATGAAAAAGAAGCTGTTTATGGAGCATTAGATAAATGGATTGCTTGGGAGACAGAATTCCCTTTGGTTGCAGCAGCTAAGGCTTTAAGAATCTTAAGGAATAGGAGGCAATGGAAGCTTGTAATTAAAGTATGAGATTTGTAAACTTTGTGTTTGGCATATATTGTTGTTTATCTGTGGCAGCATTTAGCAATCTTCATGTACTCTGTTACTACATTGCAATTGTAGATGATATTTGTGATATCCAAGCCCATGATTACCTAATAGGAGGATTTTTGATGAAATTAATTTAGGATCAAATCTTTGAGCCAAGGCGATACACCAATTCTAACGCCCCCCAATTATAATTACTTTGAGCCAATTATGTGATATTTCCTAGGCCTAGGATCAAATCTTAAGGTTAATCTTCTTTATAATCATGTAAAAATGTATATCAATTATGTGATATTTCTTGCTTATGTAGTGATTACTAATCCTTGGTAACCCAGGTGGCCAAGTGGATGCTGAGCAAAGGTCAAGGAGCAACAATGGGAACGTACGACACCCTTCTGCTAGCATTTGACATGGATCAGAGAGTAGATGAGGCTGAATCATTGTGGAACATGATTTTGCACATACATACACGCTCAATCTCGAAGTGGTTGTTTTCTAGGATGATCTCTTTGTATGATCATCATAGCATGCAAGATAAGATAATAGAGGTATATGAATGCCATCTCACTTGCTTTGTCAAAACTTGTACACAGGCTGTGCATGAAAACTGGATCTAATGTCTTTGTTCTGTTTCTCTAATGTATGGTTTTTTTTTTTCCTTTTGAATTGTGTGTAGTGTTGAAGATAATTTACTTTAAAGAATTACTACTATGACAGTTCTAAACTATAAATTATGAAAAATTCAGGTTTTTGCAGACATGGAGGAGTTGGGTGTAAAACCAGATCAAGATACCGTCAGGAGAGTGGCACGTGCCTTTCAGAAACTAGGTCAAGAAGAGAAGCAGAAGCTGGTTCTTAAAAGATACAAGTCTAAGTGGAAATATATCCACTTCAAAGGCGAACGGGTGAGAGTCAGAACAGACGTGTGGGATGAAGATAATGCTTGAACCAATTACAGGGAGAACTTATGGCATTGAGGCACACGACGTCTGTTCTTCCCTGTTCGGCCTCACTTACTAGAGAAGATTTGTATTTGGCTGGAATGCAATGCGCAAAATTTTGAAGATGGTTTTATGTACATTCTCTTTATGTTTAGACGACTGCTCACAATAGTCTTCTATTTTCTTTTCTAGAGTTATTATATTTGTTTTTTCTTCTTCTTCTTCTTCTTAGTTGGTTGTCTCTTATGTATATTCTCTATATACTAGGGTTATTCCCCGCATTTTCTATTAAAGATTGAATTACTTGTAAAAATAGTAGAGAATATTATAATTGAAATGTTATGGATTTTGCAGCTAGAGTTGAACAGCTTGAACTCCCCTTCAGGGTTTAGAATAGAGACGTTCTATTTGAACTTTGCTTTTTTTTTTAAGGTAACGAGAAGTTGTACCAAATTATTTTTCCAACTTCCTCCTTTACATTGCATGCTTCTTTCACCTTCAAGTTGGTAAGCATTTTTCACTGAAAATTCCCAATTCGAATTACCAATCCACACTAATTGCTTATTCCGATTAGGACTTATGGACAAAATACAGATACCCCCAACTTCATCTTCACTGAAAATCTCTTTAATCAGAGAAATTTTTCACCAATTTGTGTCTTCATGCTTCTCTGCCAAGCATCCTAATTGAAGGTGCATTGAAAGGAGAGGTCATTTATTTTTTCAATGCGGCTTTAGCAAAAGGGTTTGGTTGGCAAATTTGAGTAAGTGTTTAATAGATGACCCCTACTGAATGGGAAGAAATCATAGATAAAGCCTAAAGGTGTGAAAGATTGGAAAGGAAAAGGGCTACAAGCAGTATTATTCAGTCTTTGTTGGGAAATAAGAATGCTAGTTGTGCCTAAAGGCAAATTTCAGAGAAGCAGAGTAAATGAAGCTTTATAAACTTTCAGTTCTATCAGTTCTATAAAAAAAAAAAGGCGCATAGAAAACAATGTTACAAAGTATGTATTGAATCTGATCCAAAGCCTTTCTTTTCTTTGTTTATTTGTATTGTGTTACAAAAGAAAAAAAAAATAAAAAATCATCTAGATATTCCAGGTGTTAATGTAGTTTATTCAAGCTAATGGTGATGTCCGCTACTCAGTAAAACTTAAATTTCCATGTACCGTGAAGAAGAAAAGGTTTAGCTGCTCAAACACTGTGTGCCATGCCTCTCAACCTTCAGATTGACATTAACATTTGCAGTATGATGTGATCAACTGGATGATGAACACTGCGCCAGTTCCTCCAGGAGAGAAACAACACTGTCTGCTGATCCAAGGAGATACCGCGCATTTGATCGCTTTCGCCCAACGGAACAAGAGAAGTAATTGTCACCTTTGAGATCAAGCACTGAAGCACCCTCATGCAGTGACATTTTATCCTGCAACATAGGTTGCAAGGCAATCGCACTTCCGGGATTGGTTTCTTTCTTCTCTAAAGTAGACAAGGAATGCTGCTTCTTAAGGCGAGATGCAGATGCCCTCGGCCCACTTTGGCAGGCCAGATTATTTGGCATAGATGTCTTTACATGATTGGCTACCATGGCTCTTGCTGGAGGTGGTGAATCACAAGGAAGCTCTGGCTCAAAAAATGTATAGACGTCTTCATCCTGAAGCATCAAATCCAGATAAGCTTGTGTTTCCATCATTCACATTTAATCACAAAGAAACATGCCTCTTTGGGTGCCTTCATCCTAGAATTCTCGAGCAAAACTCTAGGGAAAGACTAAGGAACACTTTAAAGAAACATTGCATGCTTACAAACAGATTGAAAATACTTTCGAAATATTACAATTTGAAGTAGAAGTAACTGCTCTTAAATTAAAAAATTCATGGTAACACACCTTTGCAAGAAAGTGGCCTATACAGAGGACATAATCAATAGGTGACTTCATGCCTTTGTGATGAACTATTTCTCCTAAGATGCGATCTATAGCTGCACCCTGTATAAACATGGAAAGTGAAGTTGATAAATGACATTATAGTCATCAAAGACTTCCAAGCTAACCATAACGCATATACCTTTGTAACACCAACTGCTCGGACCTCGACAGATCGGCCACCTCGGACAACATCAACAGATGCATTGGAAATTGGACCTGTCCACAGATGCTGCAACATATCCCTTGCTTGAATCCTTCCAAACTCAACATCTAATGTTGTATTTATAAAAGTAAGTGAATGAACAAAACAGAAAACAACAAAAAAAAGCATAATTACAAACACTTTAACCAAAATAAAATAAACTAATTGAAGGGGAAGAAAGTATGGGCGTATATATTTTCTGGTACCTGCGTATTTGTAGTTCCATACAAGTGAAGTTTCACGAACTTCAAAATGAGATCGAGGTGTTCTTTCAGTAAAATACTCGAAAACATGCTGATATTTTAAACAAGCATCAGAAGTCATAAAATTAAAGTCAGACAAAAATTCGTGTAAATTTCTAGCCCAAAAAAAGACAATTTTCATTAGTACATGAACCTTTACACTGTCAACCCAGTCCATGCATAAATTTTCTGGCATTGTTGTCATCCATTCTCCCTTTGTATGACGTAAAAACATCCCATGTTCTGCTGCCAACCACATGTTGTATTCGCCAAAGTTCTGTACCAGAAGTTATCAGTCCGAAAGTATAATTTTCAAGGGAAAAATAATTACTGAAGAATTGGAGAAAACGAGTGTACATCATCCAAGACAGCTCTGTCACTGCCACTGAGGACAACGATTGTTGTCTTTGGGTCATCACAAAGCTTCCTTAAAGGTTCCTTTATATCTGGGTGCAATTTAAGCTCCATTTCTTTTAATTGACCATTTCTACCTAGGGCATCCACTGGTTCAGTTAAGGTAGAATTGAATCCCTGTGATGTGTAAGCAAAATGATAAGGAATCTATTATATGTGATGTTGAATAAAAAGACTGCATAACAGAGTGAAACATGCAGTGAACAGTTAATAAACACAGTTCATGCAGTAGAAAGGTTACCAAGTAAAACATTAAGACAGCAAAGTGGACTCATAAATGTGCCAAACTGTTTAGGTCCGTGTATAAGTGACTTGTACAAAATAATATCACTTTGATAAAACTTCAAGTAATTGATAGTCCAAGTTACTCTTCAAAGGACAAGAAGGAATGTCTCATAAGGAAGATTGAAACATAAAATTTTTACTATGAAATATTGCAATTAATTTACAATAGCCCCTATAACATCTGAACATAAGCTTACCAGTATGACCAATCTATTACTGGATTTCAAATAACGATCAACTGCTATTTCGGTTGGAAGTAATGGTGGAACTTGTCTTGTCCTAAGTTGAGCTTCAACAATAGTATCATTGAGTTCACTACAAAAGACGAGGACTTCAGAATCAGAAGAAAGTACGAAAGAATATTTAAGAAGGAAGAAAGAAAAGAAAGGCGCATTTGCTACAAAGAAAAAAGATAGAGAAATCTATTCGGTGAATAAGACAACACATAAGCTGATATATCTATGTTAATCTCCTTTTTCCATATACACTGTTTAAATCTTACACCCAATGCAACATTTGAAGTGATTTCAAATCAATGGAACTATATAAGTATATCAATGACAGTTGAAACATTATAAACAACACGGCCACCAAAATATGCTTTGAAAGAGAGGTTTGTTCCTATCAATTTTTTCTTTTTTAGTTCCCTCTGCTGCTCACTCTTTCCTGTTTATTTTTTATTATTATTATTTTTTTATGCAATCATTTCACTTACAACATCTCCTCAAGACAGGATTGGCTACCTTTACATGGGTTATTGTGGAAAAGGTTCATTGCACTTTATCTTTATTCTCAATTCCATCTACTTCTGTACATCTATGTATCTGCTCCCTACAAACCTAGGTTAGGGATTAAAAAATGTCAACTTCACCAGTCCACCTCACAGAAAGACAATTTATTTTATTTTATTTTATTTTTTAAATTAGGAAATCAGTTGCATTGGTATGCTACTTCATGAACCCTTGAAGATTGCATAAGCCCGATTTGAAAACACTTAGAAATTAAGATTTTGAAAACAATAGTGCACAAAAAAAAAAAAAAAATTTTTTTTTTGCTTTTCTTTGGGTAACTGAGCATGTAAGACCACATTTGTGGCAAAAGAGTGTGTGTTAGGGGGGGGGGGGGGGGGGGGGTCTAACTGACTAACTAATAGACAAATGCATAAACATGGACTGCAGTCCAAACTCTATGCAAAATGAGTGCTTTGCAACACCAGGACATGATCAATACCTTACAAAGGTTGCAGCCCATTCTTGAGATGTGTGAGTTGTCACATGCTTGAAGTTGTGCTGATGCCTTTTCTCTCGCTCATCAGCTGGCATATCCAAGGCATAACTAATGGAAGCAGCAACTTCAGTCACGTTCCATGGGTTTACCAAAATAGCCCCAGCCCCTAGAGACTGTGCTGCACCTGCAAACTAGGAAACAAAAGAGAAGATTTGAACACAAATTTCAACTTAATAATATCTCTTACCCATACTATAAGTAGACTTGATAAATTTCATTTGATGAAGCAAATCACTCTCTTCTTCCTTTTTTCTTTATATAAAATATCATTCCCCAATTACATCACCAAAGTCCAGAAATCAAAGCAACATGCAGTAACTCAGCTGCAAATACATAACTAATGAAACCCCACATTCACCATGTTACCATTAATTCCTTCCAAAAACTGAATAGAAAATTACTCATTTTATATTGTTTTCGGATGATAAAGAGTACCAGAAATAGGTTTCAAAGTGACTTTATCTCCAAAAGTCTCCACTACAGTATTCAAGCCAAGTTCACGTTCTTATTTTAAATTCAGACTTCCATAAATTTGAAATAATGACAAATCATGAAAATTTTGTTTTTTTCATCATCGGGTCGAAACAAATCATCTGACCCTCTTCATCCTCTTCTTCCCTTAAACTCTTATAATCAAGTATTTAGGTAGGTAGGCCTATAATGCTTAGTCCCAAAACAATGTAGGGTTTCAAAGCATGTAAGCCAACAGCTGTCGGAAGTGGCTGGCAGTCTAATGTTAAAAAAGAATTAGCAGGAAGCACCCTTGGTAAATCTGCCTACTAGATGCAGCCATAAATCAAATGCTTAAGATGAATGTCCTTGCAGGTTTAAAGGAATGCAGTGTTAACTGATTGTTATATTATCTAATTGTGTATCCTTGTCTAGTTTTTTAAGGCCAATTGCCTTGTTCCTTCCTGTATCTCTGATGTTTTCTAGGGTTAATACTACACTCCAGGTAAGCAGGCCAATGGGTTAGTTTGTCCATGATAATCTCAGAAGGGATAGAAATGCTTCCAACTTCACTCGTTGTCCTCTTCTTTTGTGCAACTCTAATCATCAAGTGATTTAGATAGGCCTGTTGTGCCTAGTCCCGAAATTATGTAGGGTTACAAAGCAAGTAAGCCAACACCTGTAGGAAGTGGCTAGGAATCTAATGCTAAATAAGAATGTTCTTATGAGTTTTAGCAGGAAACACCCTCGATAATCACTGCCTACTAAATCCGACAATAAATCAGATGCTTCACATGAATATACCTACAAGTTTGAACAGAATGCAATGTTAACTGGTAAGTATCTTATCTACTTATATCTCATTGTCTAGTTTTTTAAGGCCAATCTCCCTGTTCTTTCCTGTAGCTGTGTATGTTTTCTTGTGTTAATAGTATACTCTAGCTCACCGGGTGAATAGGTAAGTTTTTATGGGATAGAATGTATAGAAACACTTACCCTCAGTCAAGTAGTTACTTTTGGATTAAATTATTCTTCTCTTTATGTCTCAAATATATCTTCAAGCTTACAAACTGTTTATCAACAACTAAAAGATACATTTCCCGGATATTGTATATGATGTTCATCCTCATCATCATTGTTTTAATTTTCTTTACGATGGTCTCTAACCAAAAGTAATATTTTCTTCTTTTAGGTGATGGCCAAAACATCTTTGCTTGCAGGTATATCATTTTAAAAAAGCCAACAGTTCACTATGAATCAACTAATAATCAGAAATAAAACCAAATAAATGGAAAGCTTAATTACCTCACTTAGAATGAGAACTCCTTTGTTGGAAGCTTGGCAGGCAACAAACTCATAGCTGACAAGATTCATTCCATCCCTTAAAGATGTTACAAGTGCTACATCTAAACAAGAAAGAGTGAATAAAAACATTTTAAGTGCAAATCTCCCATTAAATATAGCCTTTTATACAACAGTACGGAAGAAATGATAGGTTAATTGCATCTCCATATTGGTGGCTTGCCTCAACAATTTTAATTAACAACAATGCTTCAATGTATGTCAACATGAAAAAAATATTGCTAAAATTTGGACAACCAAAAATGTAAAAATTATTATTTGGCCAATCAGAGAGGGAACAAGCATTTCGTGCATTTATCTTAAGGAACCTTCTATTAAACCTTTATTAAGTATCTGAGCACAACTTCAATATATTGTCAATAGCAACATGTAACCATCTCTCTTGCAATTGTCTTCAGTTAATGTGCTCACAGTGCTCTGACAGTATGCCAGAAAGTTAAAATATTTATAGCCAATTTCCAGAAAATTGGATGGCTTATCAAGGACAATATAAAACAATACCATTTAAAAAACAGATGGCATGATACATTTAAAGGAGTGTAGTAACAAGAACATAAAAACAATAAAGAGCATAGGCATGAGCTGACTGGAAGACTTTATTTGCATTTAATTAGCATGAGAACTCAAGAAACAATTGATTAAGATATTTAATGATTTAATTTGCCTCCTTATACTATTTCAACACCTTAGCCATCTTCTTAACTTGGGGGGGTGGGTGGGGGGGTGTTGGACAAGACAAAAAAGAAAACAATGACTATGACTATTGATTGATGGCACAAAAATGAGTACCAGTGATAGCATATAGTGCACATAACGCATGAAAGTCGAGAGATCGATCCTGTAAATAAAGAAGAGAATGCTTTAGAAATCTTCACATTATCAGCCAACAATAGTTGCAATAGAGAAATGTTTTTCGTAAAAGCATAGCTAAAGGACTTATTGATGCATAATAAGAAACAGATCGAATTAAGAAAGAACAATAATTTGATGATATTTGCCTAATTTTCAGCTTATGCAAAATCAATACATGACAAAAGTGTAACTTCTTATCTTACACTGCTTCCAAAGACTATATAACAAAATGCATCTCTAGGAGTTTAAAATTTCTGAGTCCACAAATACTTACAAAATAAAGAAAGAAAGGGGGATGGTAGAACTCAGCATGTGAACATGGAATGCTATTTTTTTTTTTTTTTGACATGTTCACACAAGAGTGAGCTCCGCTTCATTAGGCGTGGTTCTAGCCAATTGAGCTCTCTCTTGGGGACAACATGGAATGCTATTAGTGAGCAATAAAGTCACTAAAAAGTGCATAACCAATGTTTGATTTACAATTAAAAAGATACCTTTTACAATTAAAAAAACAAAGAGATGAGTTTAACATCTTAACCATTAATATAAGTTTTTATATAATTTTACATATATGAGTTTGTAATTGATTGGATAAAAACAAAAGTTGATACGGTAAAGACAAACCAGATGATGTATTGGAACTGCAGTTAGAGTACCAAATTTCCCATTAATGCGTCCAACAATCTCATGAACCTGGCTTGTAAGCTTTTGATCTATCAAAGCAACAAGTACAATATATTGATAATGGTTACTACAAGATGATATAAAATTTTGGAAAAGATTAATTTCAAGAAAAAACCTCTAATTGAATTCCCTAAGAATTGCAATTCTATTAATGAAATTTTATTAAAATAACCATAAAACGAAGCATGCATGAGACTAATTCTAAGGCAAGGCAAACCAAGTAAAAATTAACATGATGATTATAACTTAATCAAACAGTCCCCCAAAACAAATTCTAAGTGTAAAAAATTGACATGAAAATGAGGAAAGGAGATGGGAAGGGAGGGAAACTAAGAAGGCTTGTAGGTTATAATAAAGATATTTTTATATATTAACAAAGACCTTTTATTTTGCTACAAAGAGAGCAGTTGAACTTGGTCTGATGTAAAGTTGGACTTTGTTTGAAGTCCTCCAAATGTAGATACATAAAGGAGGTATAGATAAAGGGTTCGACAGTAAAATAAGATTTATGTAGCCAACCATAAGGAATTCAAGTAAAGGCTATCTTAAGTTAAATAGAATTGTGTGTATAAGTAACCAACCCCAAGTATCTAAAAGGTAAGGCTCTGGTAGAATTAAGTGGGGAAAGTAGGATTCATGTAACCAACACCACATTTCAAATAAAGGTCCTGTTAAATTGAGAAAACATGTACATGTACACTTATAAACATATGTGTATTTGGAGAATTATTTCCTTCTCCTACTACTTTATCATAACTTACAAGCCTTCATTGATGTTAAAAGCTATAATAGTAGGATAGAAAAAATCAATAATAAGCACAAAATTTAAAGCATGTGTTTCACTAAGTCAAATACAAAAATATAACAACCTACGTGAAAGTGAATTTTATTAGTTTATCTGTTTTGCATATTGTGATTAGAAAATCAAAGAATTTGGACCCGTATAATTGGTTATTGGAGAGAAATAACATTTTACCAGGTACCTAAGGAAATACGTTAACAATGATCAATCATCCATCCAAACTTAATTCCAATTGAGCGAGTATCATGTGCATAGAACAAAGATAGCTTTCCAGTTATATGAATTTAAATGGAGGAAACATGTTAAGATGGAAAAATACACTCAGGAACATCCGTCCTTGTTGGAACTGCAATCTGCAGCAAAACTACTCGATCACGCCAATGTGGATTTTCTTCAAGGAACTTTTCAAACGCCAAAATCTTTTGGGGGATTCCCTTAATCATATCAAGACGATCAACCCCCAACATTACCTATCCATAGAAGAACAATAACATGAGCAAAATTAAAAGCAAACAAACTGATGATAGTAAGTCTAGCAATCAAGACTAAGGATTCCAGAATGAAGACATAAATCAAATCTAAGCAAGAACAGCATTATTATAGCCATGTCTAGCCCGACCAACCCCTAACATGACGACTACCCCAACAGTTAATTTCACTCTATTCATAATCAAGAACTATTAACAATGGTGCTTCCAAACAAAACAGGTAGCGCTTACCTTTCGGCCGGCAAATCTTTGTTTCAGTTCTTTCATGTGATTCTGAACTTGAGGGAGTTCAAGAGCTCGAGTAAATCGTTCATAATCTATCCCAATAGGAAACTGTTGTTTCAAGCTCCCACGAAAATAAAACATGGGCATGATGAGAAAAAATTAAGGGAGGACTTCATATTGATAATTATAATCAATGCTGACAAACCTATGAAATATATGAAACAAAATGTGGATTTTGCAGGAGAATGGAAAACAAAGAAAGAAAGAGGGTGATCAGCTAATATGTACCGCAGCTACACGTGTAAGCTTTCCTTGATCCTCTACTCCTTCAGGTGTACCCTCAAGTCCAAGAATACGAGTGCAAGCACTTACAAAATGCCTTGCGTAATCATATGTGTGGAAACTGGAAGGTAAAATATCCACCAATTAAAACATTATGGTCTTGAGAACTTAAAATAAAATCTATATGAGCAGTCATTAAACTCTTTTAAAAGTATTGTTGATATAAGAGGATATTGAATGCTCATTTCCTGGTGCAACCGAAGGATGACAAAAAAAAAACTTTTCTTTTGCCTCTCACTTTTAACTTATCAGAATCCTAGATCTCCAATGATATAAACTTTATAGTAACTTTCATATTATTGAACACTTCCTAGGGGAAGCTTTAAAATCCCCAACTCCACAACTTGAATAATCCTTTAAAATGGGGAACTAGATTTAGCATGATGGAGGTCGTCAATAAGGAAAAATGGCTCTGCTTATATGGTGGTCGTCATTAGTATTAAGGCGCATGTACTCAACTCCTTCAAGGAGCATAATACACTTTCATGCTCCTTTTCACTGAAGTTGATAAAACTACTTAAAGGCCTGACTGAACCTAACAAGAGCAAGCTACCACATTTCAGTTGCAGCTGCAGAGAGTTCATGAAGTTGCCTATTGATTTAATTAGGTTTTGTTTACTTGTATCTGAAAGTGACTTGAGTATTTGTAGCATAAGAGAATCGGTATAGAATTATTTGGTATGAAGTTGACAATTAAAAGGAGGGAAAATGACGTAGGAACTAGCCTTTCTGAGAAATGGTACTATAAGGGCTATCATATATACATACATATAAATGTACATGTATACATACAAACACACATATAAATTAATACATTAGTGTTCCCACCCAGTGAACCCTAGGCATATTTGTTGGAAAGTTGGATTGCACCCTTCATATCCTTAAATGTGCTGTTAGGAGAAATTCATACGATTTCCTTGTTCATAAATTTTATGTCACGAACACTTGGGACAAACAGCAGTCTATCACATCACATGCACATATTTTTCAAATTTGACCTGATCAATCATGAAGTAAATCACTTACTCAATAAAATTACTGGGTAAAGCAGCATGATCTAAAAACAATGAATACCTTTGCACTTCTTGTTTATTCAACAATTATAGAAGCTTATGAATTTCCTAATGTTCTTCGGCGGTGGTAGGAATGTATGTCAGTGTCATATGTAGGCATTGAATGGAGTATTGGCATCACAGATGTTATAGTGGTCAATTGCTACTTAAAACATAGTAATGCTAATATAAAATAAGAAAAACGAATATGAATTTGCATCTAATACAAAGACTTGAACACAAGCGTGCAATATATAGGATGTCACCAAAATGAGCACTTTTTAAATTGGTAATCAAGGAGAAAGGTGAAGACAGTTTCTCAACTCCTAAGGAGACATCAACCAAGGCAGTGGCAAGAACACAACCATAGTTTACCAACTGACCAAAGTCTCACTAAACTTGGATGACATTTGGAGGCCTTCCTAGACATGGGAACTATGAGTTCCATCCAAATATCAGTCTACTCCTAAGAAGCATTATGAAGTAAAAACATAATAAAACAAAGAATCGTGCATGTCCAAATAATATGCAGAAAAATGAATAGCTTACCCAACTAAATCAGCAGCAAGAACAGATCTCAACAGCTCTGACCGAGAAGGCAGCATCCTATGTATTTCAGAGGAGGGAAAGGGAGTATGAAGAAACCAACCAACTTTCATTTTGTTGTTATATTCTTTTAGATATTTCGGAAGAAACATTAGGTGGTAATCATGGCACCAAACTACATCTCCCTCCTTGTAATGTTCTTTTACTACTTCAGCAAACATTTGGTTTGCCTTCTTATATGCATCAAATTGAGACTGGAAACTACGGGTTGTTGCAAGACGATCTTCTTGTGGAATCGCAAGATAATGGAAAAGAGGCCACAAGATGTTGTTACAGTAACCATTATAATACTGATGAACCATCTCCTCATCGAGAAATATTGGGATGCACCTCTGCAGTCAATAAAACAAAGTTAGAAAGGGAGAGACAGTACATTATTTGTTTGCGTATTGGGGGGATGGGAGCAAAACTTACTCATCATAGACATTATCCAATATTATAGATGATACTTTTATTAGTTGTTAAGTTTTATGGGACTTCAAATGTAACCAAATTTCCTAACCTTTTCAGCTAAGGAGTTAGTGAGTGCTCTTTGTCCAACTTCATCGGGTACATTTACACCAGCCCAACCAATCCATTTGGCATCAAACTCCTTCAGGCCTGCAAAAGAATTTCAAGGCTTCATTTAGCCTTCACTTCAGTGAAAAGAGAATAAAAACATGCTTTTTAAAATTTAAACAAAAAAAAGAAGAGGAAAATAGAAAATGTAATTCATGAGACGTGGTTCCCGGTCGATAGAAATATAAGAAGCTTAAAGAAAGAATGGGGATAAGGAAAGATTTGACCAATCACTTACCTAAAAGTGCAGTGACTAGCCCTCCAGCACTAAACTCAAGTTGCCATGAGTCCTCACCCCTTCTGATAGCAGAGACCGGCAACCTATTGGCTACCACCAACAATCTTTGTTTAGAAGGGCGCCCATCTTGCCTTTTGCATCCATCAGCCAGAAAAGTTCTTGCAGCTGCAACCCCATTCAAGAACTCTTCCACGCGAGGTAGACCCAAATTATTATTCTCAGTTGAACATGAATCATTCACGGGGATTTCTGCCTCACTGTTACAATCTCTTGCTTCCTCACTTGATAGGAAACACCGGTTGGATTTCCTTATCTCTCTTTCCCTCAGAAGCCTTTCCAATCTAGTTCTTGGTGTCACAGGACTACAGTTATACTTATTCCCTGGCATGTGTACAGTCTGTCAAGAAACCTGCAATTTGCACGTTTCCATGGTCATGCCTATAAAGTACTTGATATTTCGTCACCCTAGTGTCATACATACATAATCATTGAAATGGTGAATTTTCTCTTCTACTTCAAATAAACAAGAAATTGTCCACACTAAATAAATCATCCAAACTAAGAGGACTAACGCACCTACTACTGTACACGAGCTACAAACTTTTCCAAGAACTGTCCATACTTGCCATATTAGCTGTTTGATTTTTCATAAGAGCTACAAATAATCTTTGGTTCAACCAAGCAAAAGGATTCATAACAGTGCATTAACCTATCAACTGAGCAAAAACATTGTCAAAGACAATTAAAAAAAAACAATCCCAGAAATACTGAACAGAGTAATGAGTGTTCAAGAAATGGCAAAGAACTTTACCTTGAGTGTGATCATAAATAAATATTCGGGGTTTTATTCTAAAGGCAGTAAGGAAGAATACAAAAAGGCAGAACAAAAACAAAAATAACCCATCAACATATCAAGCGCCAACAAAAAAAAAATAATAATAAAGAAAAATCAAAATGAGGATTATTGTTGTAATCTCTACAAACCCAGAAAACCAAACCCAAATACAAAATAAAAAACCCAAAATTTCCTTTTTTTCACAATGGCGTACATGAGCAAGAATGGCCACAAAGAAGTTCAAGAAAGAAACAAAAGAAACCCAGTAAAAGGCTCTCACCGGATTGTTCTGTAAACTAGTGCCAATTTCTTGAGAAGAATCCACGTTCATCAACAAAATGTGACACTGACCCTGCTTCTGTTGGGAGCTATATATAGAAGCGCAAAGCCTGGCCATACGGAGACGAGGGAGCAAGTTGGCTAGCGATATTTTAGGCGGCTATGCTCACGAAAGGAAAAATCTACATTCGAAGTATGCATTTGATGATGATTATTAATGGTACAAGGAAATTCATTACACAAAGTTATAGCCAGGGATTACGATGAAGCTAATATGGTATATATGCAGAGCTTTTTTGGCCATGCAGGTGACACCCCAAAAAAGCATATGCAAATTCAAATGATTTGGTGCTTTTTATATGCTGAATCCAGGAATGTGTGCCAATCTTGCACATTGGACCCCACCAACATAGAATATAATATAATATATAAATGCTTTAATCACTCTATAGGAAAATTGCTTGGGTTATGATTTTATGGAAATTTTATTTTTTATAGCAACCAAAAAAAAAAAAAAAAACTTTTGGGTTTTGACCCATTGGTTCTTTTGGTATGTATGAATTCAATGCACCCAAAGATAAAATTTGATGACATATATCCTCATTTCACTGGGATGATATGGTAGTGATTATCAGTCTCTTTAATTGATTAGTTTTTGTTAAAAATAAATAAGGATTAATGGTTCTTGTCATATCAGTCCAATAAAATAAGAGTGGCGTAGAGTGTAGTATGTAGTGTTGCTCGTGTGTATTAGAGTCTACTTCATAAACTTGGTTATAAATCGTATGGATAAGAGAAATGCTATTTTTTTTTTCTTTCAAAATTATTATTGAATCTATAAGAATCACATGTAGGTCTTATAGATCATGTGGGTCCTATATATTTAATAGTAAATTTGGAAGAAGAAAAATGAATGAAAGATGGAGAAATAGCGAATTTGAAAATATATGGATAATGGTGCAAAGAGAGTTTATAACTCTAGCTAATTCCCCTGAAGGGCCGAATAAAGAAGAAAATTATAAAAGAAAAATGTAAAAGGCATCATAAATATTGGGTTCTTATCTTTGTCATGGCATTTGGTTCACAAAATCTAATCTTTTTCTTGACATCCACATTTTTTTCATAAGTTAAAAAAAAAAAAAATGTTTACTTAAAAAAAAAATGTGGATGTCAAAAGAGAAAATACTTAGAAATGTGATGCCTCCAAATCTAGATTCTCAATAGCAGGCGAAACACGTGTTTGAGAATTATTAAGAATCTGATAAGATTCTTAGAGCTTATTTAAGATTGTGTTTGAGAAATAAAGTTTTTACATCAAAAAGAGCTTTTTGGACAAAAACGCTTTTGCCAAAAGTGTTTTTTTAGCTATTTTTAGGTTGAACATTTAAAAGCGCTTTTTAATTTTTTTACTAAACAAGTAATTTTTTCTTTAAACAGACGTTTTAAGTGTTAAAAGTACTTTTAAACCTTTCAAACACAATCCCAATACAGGCCCTTAATAATAAAAAATTCTCGCCTTATACTCATTTTTCCTCGCGATTGTTGAGTAAATATTACAATTTTTTACTTGTCAATGAAAATCATGGAACCATTAATTCATATTTGCATATTAATCTGTGTCAAACACAATCCCAATACAGGCCCTTAATAATAAAAAATTCTCGCCTTATACTCATTTTTCCTCGCGATTGTTGAGTAAATATTACAATTTTTTACTTGTCAATGAAAATCATGGAACCATTAATACATATTTGCATATTAATCTGTGTCAAATTAAGAATATTAAAAATATGCATATTCTCTAATTTCTTTTATCCTTTCATCAATTTGTTTTCTCTCTGTTGAATATATTATAGAGCGGAAGAATGAAGTAAAAGAGAGAGAGCGGAAACATATGTAAGGACTACATTGTATTGTATTGAGATATATTAGAATAGATACAAGGACCTCCTTATATAAGAGGGAGAGATGAGCCTTGGCTCCAAATCTTTACCAATGTGGGACAAGTCCCACATATACATTAACATTCCTCCTCAAACTCAATGTATCTAAACATTGAAGTTGAAAAACAAAAGCAGGGATGATAAAAAAAAAAAAAACACAATTTTTTTTTTTGTTGGCCGGAAAAGTCACTGGAGGTGGCCGGAGTAGGGAGGTCGGAGGCAGTGGACGGCGGCGGAGTAGCAGGCGGCAAAATCCGGTTCTAACTCGTAGGGCCGAGAAATCTTGGATCCGGTTCTCTTCACAAACACTCCAAATATTCCCCCTCAAAAGAAAGTGATTTTTTTTTTTTTTTTTTTAAGTCCGCCAGAAAAGTTGCCATGGCGGTCGGAGGCGGTGGACGGCGACTGGTAGCGGCAGCTGGTGGCTGGAGGTGGCTGCTTGACCCAACATATTTGGGCTTGAGTCTTGTATTGGGCCAATTAAATGGGCCAATATTTTGGCAATAACCAATGGACCATTTAAAATGGTTAACCCACAAATGAAATATGAACCGGGTCTAACCTGTTGGATCGGGTTGACAAATGAACTGGTTTGGAGAGCTTGACCCGGCGACCTAGTTTTAGAAAACGGGTATTGGACTGGGTTGAGGATCCGAACCCAACAACCCGGTTTAGAAAATCGGTATTGGATAGGGTTGAAGAGATCACTTGACGACTGGAGTTGGGCAGTTGCCGGAAGGAGCGCAAAAATATTTGCGGAAGGAGCGCTGACGACTAGAAGGTCGCCAGAAAGAGCACTGGAAAACGTCAAAGACGTTTATTGGAGGCCACAAGAAGGTGGCTCTGATACCGTGTTGAATATATTGTAGAGCGGAAGAAAAAGTGAGAAAGCGGAAGTTAACAATGGACTATATTGTATTGTATTGAGACATATTAGAATAGATACAAGGACCTCCTTATATAGGAGGAAGAGAGGAGCCTTGGCTCCCAATCTTCTTGTCCCACATATATATTAACACTCTCCCTATAATCCCCAAGACATATATTGCATAGCAAACATTACTAATTACAAACAACATGATTTTCGAATAGGAAAAAAAAAAATACCAATCTTTTTTTAATTACAAAACATATATTGGACCTCACTTGGAGTTTTTTTTTTTAAAAAATATTATATATTGAATATCAATTTACATCTTCCACTATTTTTGTCTTGCCATTGGTGTCAGTGAAAATGGAGCTTTTCTGCTTTCACAAACAGCAAGATTTTCAGGACTTCCACTTGTGACAACGAAAGTGAAGGTTCATGGGTCAACATCTTCTACTTTTTCATTTCTTTTATATAAAATAGTGCAGGTACAGGAGTATGTTTTGTTTTTATTATGTGAAGACTTTTTTACAAATATAAAAAAATTGAATTAAAAATAAATAAATGAAAGTATGATACCTATAATGGTTCATTTGGTTCGTGAAATAGGTCCTTAAAATAGGTGGGTGGTCAGCCTTTCCGGTGCCATTAGGGCATGCTAAGACCACCCTAGGTTCTTTTGTGGATTGCCAGCCACAGATCCAATGTATCTGTGCTTTTATTATTATTATTATTATTATTAGAAAAATAAGAAATCATGGGAGATTTTTAGGGCTCATGTGTTGTCAATGAAGGACAAAAAGCAAGTCTATTTTCAGGAAAGCTCATATGTGGTGGAAGCCATATGTCCAAACCTTTTTGAAGTAGAGAGTTTACTGAGAACTGGAAATGAGAGGTTGATTGATATCTGGGGAGAGAATTTGGGCTTAAGGATTGGTCATGTCAGTCAAACATTATAACAACCATATCTTAAAAAGGTTTGTGGACCTAATTGATTTTGAAAGGCTCTTGCAAAGTGAATACTGATAGTTTGAGAGAGCAGGTTGTAAAAGTCACTTATTTTGGATAGTTTAAGGTGTCGAGCCTACTTCTCCGGAACAAATGAGCCTCACAATCTCTCTCTTAAACTGTTTGAATTTTTGTAAAATTCAAACAGTCTAATTTTAGGGATCTCAGTTCGTGGTGACCAATTTGTTTCTCAAAAGTTTATGAGCAAGCAAGTGGTGGAGGTATTTCACCTTTGTCCCAATGAAATGAAAAAATTCAATATTTTTCTAATCCTTGAAATAACTAACAATTTCTTATGCTATGAGGATTTGATTGATTAATTAGGGAGGGTTTATGATGGTCTTTTAAGTTCCAAACTCCATCTTCTTTGGTCTTTGTTTCCTTCCATCCCAGTACCAAAGGACAATGATATTCTCTAATTCATTTGAAGTAGAGAGGATCTACTTGATTTTATTCATAAGGGCAAAATTGTCATTTTTACATTTTTTGGACAATTTTGCCCTTCTAATGAACTGAATCCCCTCCAAGAGAGGATCTAAATTCAATATTTGAAAGGAATGGAATATAGTTAGTTTTATTCATAAGGCAAAATTGTTATTTTTATTTTTTTGGGGACAATTTTGCCCTTAAATATAACCAACCGGATCCCGATCTGTTCAAATGAATGGAGAGGATCCAAATTCAATACAAAGGAACAAGGATCCTCTCTAGTTCATTTGAATTAGAGGGAATCTAGTTGGTTTAATTCATAAGGACAAAATTGTCCTTTCACATTTTTTGGACAAAAAAAATGGTCAATAACATTTATAAGAGCACTCACATTGACTTAGTCATTTATTACTTTTATTTAAAATAGATAAGCAAAACACTGAAAAATCATCTGCATCGGATTATGCATCTCAAATGCAAAATACATTATTATTGCATTTGTGAATAGTGTACCGCTACATGTAGTGGACATTGTTCACACATCCATCTCATTAGTATACTATTTCTTTTTCCATATCTCTCTTTTGCCAAAATTTTCTCCTACTATTTATCTCTCACGCCTCTCTTCTTCCAAAAGTTTAAAAAATAAAATCTTTAGGAGAAATTCAATCCTTAAAAAAAAAAAGAAAGAAGTAATATTTAAATGATATAGATAAAAAAAAAAAAAAATAGATAATTGAATGTATGGTTTCTTTTAGAACTCATTAGTTAAACTAGATAAAATAAATTTTGATTAGCAATTTTGCATAAAAATATGAATGAACCAATGTGAATATGCTAAGCATTTAAATGGAAGGAAATGAATATAAATAAAGTGTGTGTTTGTCATCCATTTAGGAGCCAAGTAGATAAGGTGACCTTTCACATGGACCACAATCTCGATATTTTAATAATGAGAAAATCAATCACTTTCTTCTATAATAAGTTTGAAATAAGAATACCCCACATAAATATCTAAGAAGTTAATTCATCCAATAACCAATGCGTAAATAATAATGCCTACTCAAAAAGAAAAAGAAAATAATAATAATGATACTTTCTCCCATAAACTGGAGGAATATTAGGTGCTCTATTGTATTCTTCTGATCCTATGTGAAAATTATTTTATAAAAAACAAAAAACAAAATTATTCTATAAACTGCCATTCATTGTTACTTATTTTATAAATTTTAAATTAATGCAATTTAGACCATTTTTTGAAGTTTTGGTGCGAGTTAGTTTATGAAAACTAGTAAAAAACAACTAAATAAGTTAATATTAAGGGTGAAAAAAATAATTACAAGTTACATTTATATGTTTTAAAAAATAGTTAAATTCTTTTGAGTTATTTATTTATTTCGTTCTTTATATTTTTTAATATTTATAGTAAATGTTTAGCTTTATTTTTTAATCTTCCATATTTTGGTTGTAACAAATGTTATTGCATCACTAAAGTGGCTTGCATCAACCCAAAAGATACCGGTAATTGACTCTCTCTTCAACATTAAAATATCCTTGTGGGGACAACAAGGTAAGAGTAGAGTAAGACTATTGGGTGGTACGTGAAAATCATGTGCCAGCGCGTGAAGACCACGTCCCGGCCCATGATGGTTGGATGGAGGGGTAAAAGAGATCGGCAGAGTAGCCGTAGGAGACGTTGGCAAGGCTCATTGGTGGACATGACATATGGAGGGCATATATAGTTTTGAAAAACCACAAACTAAGCTCCATTTCAATTCCGAGGGCAAAAATTTATTAGCATTACTCTAAAAAGATTAATGAGCAAAAAAAAAAAAAAAAAAAAAAAAAAAAACTAGAAATTACACTTTTATCTCACATCAACACACTTTGCTGCTATGACCCTACCAATGAGTATTTAAATCAACCTTTGTTAAAAAAAAAAAAGAAAAAGAGAAACTTCATTCACTCCCCTATGACCTTGCGTACCTTTTGTAAACACTCCTCCAATATTTAAAATCTCACTTTGGTGTATTAAACTTTCATTTCGTTCAAAATACTCTCTTACTGTTAAATTAAACAGAAAAACAATAAAAATGACACAGTATTTTAGTAATTTCACACATCTTTGTTAATATTTTAAAAAAAATCCCAACGGAAGAGAAAAAATAGAAGAAAATCAAAATTCAATATACTAAAGTGAGATTTTGAATATTGAGAGGGTGTTTGCAAAGTTTCCCCTAAAAAAAAATAATGCGAGCAGAAAACATGATCCTCAAGTAATGCTCAACTTGTGAGGAACTTGTAACAGTAAGGTGAGTACAATTATTTGTATTTATATGCACCCTTTACCATTTGGATTTTTGAGATAAGAAACGAATAATGCACATCCAAGACCAAAATAAACTAAGCAGACAAGAAGAGTGAGGAATTTTTGAGAAACTTGAGCCACTAATCACTCTACATTGGCATTTAAAGATTTGATTGGAGGAAGTGTAATTCAGCTTATCATTGTAAATTTCTTTAACAAAATGGAAAATAGTCCAAAGCAGGGGCAATTCAGACCAAGCCCTAGAATGGTATCTAGGAAGAGGCAGCAACAAGAAAACATCTTGCGTCCTCTTGGCATACACATCATACTGTGTAGCGATTCTTGGCAGCTTTGTCAAGTTTCTTTGCATCATCCTGAAGGAGGAAGACCAGAAAAATTACTTGCAAAACCAATAACCTATGATAAATGAGGTGAGCCAATAAAGGAAAACAAATTAAGTACATGCTCCAAAAAGTATTCTTACATGGAATATAAATCCTATCGTCTCATTGTAGTCGAGAAACTCCTTCCACTGTTTCCCAATGCTCATCTGTAGCCAAAACAAATTGGCATGAGATGCTATGCAAGCAATTTACAATGAGAATAAAAACAATCGCTAAAAATGACCAATAACAGCAATTCAACCAGGCCTTGTTTACAGGTGAAATCCATGAAAATTTCTTAAATTGATCTAAGGAAGCTAAGTCAATTCTTATTCCTCTCACTTGAATCTTAGAGAATCGAAGGATTATTTCATATAGAACCCATGAATAAAAAAGTGAACAAGGAGAAAATATAAAATGTGTCAAATAGATTAATCCACTGATCACCCAATTACTCCACTTAGTATCAAGTATTTTGAGTCATACGATGACCATTCCAATGTGCACATATAAAATTTCCCTTCTTTTTCCTCTACCTTCTTGCCATCCAAGTGGGGCATTAAAGGGGAGCAATAAAGGAATAGCCACAGTAAAATACAAACCAAGGATCCATGTTGTGCTCATATAAACAAAAGCAAAAATTAATGTGCATCAGTGATATAGCATCCATACGTGGGAGACAAAGCATGAAAAGTTTTCTTGTGGGTAAAAAAAAAAAAATGGGGACAAATAATAAATGCAGTATGATGAAGGCTGGTGGGTTTATCTGCTTCAAAAAACGTTACCTGTGCAGCTTCATTTGAAGCATTCTTGGTCCACACGCTTATTTTTTCCTGCCTAGTTCGGACATTGACAACTGCTCCACAAATTTCATCCCCATGATCAAATTGCTCTCCAATCATTGCCAGCAACTAGTATCAGCACTCTCAGAAAATTAGATGCCACAAAGAATTTTTGATTCAGTGTTAACTTACAAAGATTGTCTGAAACATACCGTATACAACCAAAAGGTGTCAGATTTCCCTCTATTAAAAAAGGTTATGGTCCACTTCCCTCCATTGGCACAAACAGGGTCCTCCCATTTTGGCTCTATTTTATGTTTAAAACAATAGAAGTCTGCTCCGTGACCCAACTTGCTTGGATGATGAATATTATTGTAAACACTGTGCAAGGAATAAATTGACAGGCAAATTTGTCAGTTATTTTGAGGAGATTGATAAGAGAGACCAGAGGTATTGATAGTTCAAGAAGGCAAATCCGCAGTAAGGGAAGCAGAGATTCGAGATCATAATCATACAAACTATGCCAAAAAATTTAGATGCAATGAGATGCTATGATATTCTCCCATGTCTTCAGGCCCCATTTTCATTTTATATATGTGCAGAGAAATAGGGTTCTCTGGCCAAAACCAAAGAGAAAAGGGTTAAGGGGGTTCACATCATTCAATTGGTACCTATATTTGTTTAGATAGAGTAAGGGGATTGTTAACGAATTTTAAGAACTAGATAGAATAGAATTTATTTTAGGGAAAGAAAAAGTACAAGATCAAACAGGTTAAGTCAAAGAGCTAATGTTTGGCAAAAAGGTATAGAAGTGGAGCCAACTACTCCCACAAAAATGTTAACTTCATTAAATACTGTCAAATTTCAGGGGAAAGAAACACTAACAGCACTCTCTCTGCCTCACAGAGGTACAAGCAGGACAGCCTCTGTAATGGGGAGTAGTTGCCTCTATTCCATGAGATAAGGAAAATAGGATATTATGCGAGAAGGCAGTGATGGTGAAGGTAAGGCTAGAAGAAGCAGCAGTAAGAGCAAGCTTCCAAGAGATTCTGGCAATAGGAAAATTCCAATAAACAAACATTTGCATAGGCTGGTTCTCATTTATGTCATGCAAATTTGGTTTCTTCAAGGAGTCAGAAGCAAAGTCCCTCCTCAATTATTAAAGAAAAAGGAGTTTGACACACATGCACTTAACATTTGTTAAATTTGACTCTGCGTTTACACTTAATAAGATTATTACTTATAAAAACCTTATAAGATGGATGATTTTAAAAAACAAAGGTTACTCAATATTCATATAAAAAAGATGGGTCATTACATGTTCTCCTTAATTGACTAAAAATTGCTATAGCTTGAACCGGTTTGTTTGAGGAAAGAAGAAAGGTTACTCAATATTCATCAAAAAAAGAAAAAGAAAGAATACTTGATTCAAGGCCCCCTCCCACCGGGCTCCCCAAAATTAAAAAAAAAGCAAAAAGGTGTTGTCTTAATATTTGATAATTTTTTAAAATAAGTCTATATAGTTGATGTTTTAGTGGTCCATGACAATTGATGTATCTACAAACTTGAAAGAGTTCAACTTTGCACCACAAGGATTAAGGAAAAAAATCCCACGGTTAAGAATATAATTATGGATTTCAGCCCTAGCAAACAAATGAAGAAAGTCTACTCACTCAAAAATAGTAGAGGTATATGCAGTTCACAAAGTTTTGCTTCTCTTAAAATTATATGACGTGCAAGTAGATGGATGCACATATAGTTGGGAGAAAGGGGTTAGAGGGGAAGAAATTAAAACTTTCTGAATTTCAGGGACCAAAAGTGCATTCAGTCAACTATAAAGTATGTCACATAATTAACAAGAACAATGGACATGAATATGATAGCATACGGTGATCAATCTCAACAAAAAAGTATGAAACCAACATTTAACTGAATAAAATACGAGTATCTGCACAAATATACAGAATACTCTACAGATTCATGTAATACTCCATAAAAATAAAAATAAAAAATCAACTACGTGATGCATATGAAACCAGACATTTTGTTAAATTAGGGTTTTGAATGCAAAATTCAACTATCTGCAAAAAACCTACCAAATTCACTTAACCGAGGTTCTTTTAAACCGAAGCACAATGTCTCTACCACTTGACACACTCAAGAACCGATTGTTTCACATGAAAGAATAAAAAAAATGCTCTAATGGTTCCAAAGAGAAAGCTACGAATCCAAGCAAACACAATGTTCCGACCAAACGTACCAAACTTCACATTCTTTTTAAACTAAAACAAACATAAAATGACACAAAATTCCAACCCCCCCTTCCAATTCCTCCTGACTCTCAGCAACCACAAACAGATCATAGTTTGAATTCAAGATCCATAAATGTTCAGCTTATTCATTCCCATTAGCACAGAAACAGTGATATATCAACCTAACTCTAAACAAACAATCTTTTCCTCATTTCTCTTAACAACAAAAAATTGCCAACTTTTCTTTCCATTTTCCCTCAAATTTTACATTTCCCCTCCAAAATCCAAATCTTTCACTTCCTCAGCACCCAAACAAAGATCAACCAGAAACAAAAACTCAATACACACACATATTGTACAGGATAGCAAAAACAGAAAAGATTTAACCTCCAGAACTCTTCGACCGTAGCAAAGGTGTAGATCGGCCTCAGAGAGCTACCCCAAGCGGCCTGCTTGGACTTGGCAGAGGGGTTGTCGAACCAGAATGTCCACGAGTGCTCGAGAGGGTGGAGCTGGTCCAGCACCGCCGTGCCCGTTTGCTTCGAGTCCTCATCTCCCCCTACGATCTCTCCCTCCTCGGGCTCCTCGTCCTCCTCTCCAGCTCCGCCAGCCCTAGGGTTCGGGTTAGGGTTTGTGTTCGTGTTGGTGCTGCTCTCTTCCTCGGTGGTCTCTGACTTTAGAAGCTCCTCCACCACCATTTTCCTCTTCCTTTCTTCTTGTTTCTCAGGGATTTTCCTTCGCTTTCTCTCTCTTTCTCGGCGTTTCTTTTCCTATTTTCTGAGTCATTGGAGATACAGAGAGATATGTATGCATGAATAAGCAGGTGGCAAATGGGTTGGGCTGGGCTTCTCTTAGTTTTTGGGCTCAGTCAATGGCCCATATGGGATTTGGAAATATGTTCAAAGTCGGGCTGGGCTTCTCTTAGTTTTTGGGCTCAGTCAATGGCCCATATGGTGTTTGGAAATATTTTCAAAGTCCTATGCCTAGAGTAGTGCTACACGACTTCTTTGTGTCCTCCTTATGTCTCTTGAAACTATTGTTGTATCACCCCAACCTAAATTATATAATATTGTCTGCTTTAGGCCAAATCTATATAGTTTTATTATTGAATTTACCCCAAAATGTCTCATGCAATTTAAAATGAGGTGTTCCGTGTGGTATCAGAGCTATAACCTTGCATGAGATAAAGGGAGAGTGCAAAAGCTCACAAGGGTCACTAGTAAGGACGCTGGGTTCCCAAAGGGTGTGATTGTGACGTTCCATATTGCCTGAATATGAAAAAAGTAATGTGTTTATATGGAATAAGCTCTCTCTAAATTGTATGAAGCATTTTGAAAGTAAACCTAATATAAATTAGGTGCGAGCTTGACCCAAAACAAACAATATCATATTATTTGGAATAGGGGTGTTACATTACAAATGTAACTTTTATAATTTTAGAATTATAACTGTAACGATGGTAGTCAAGCCTACTAGCCTAATATGGTTAAAAGCTTTCGACCAAGTAGAGCCATCCTTCAATTTTTTTTAATTTTATTTTTTAATTTTTATAATTAATTAATTTTTTATTATTATTTTTGCTTTCTTCTAGACGGTTCCCAAGGTCGAGGCAAGGTAACCCTGTTTCTTCCTTTCTGTTCATTCTTGGTTTTGAGGTGCTTTCCATATTGATCCTCAAGAGGGGTTGAAGAATGTCTTTCAATGATCTTCCTTCCCCACCTATTGCTTGGGGGTGATAACGTTAGACTGTTAGAGCTTTGTGGGGCTCAATATAACGCTAATTATTCCCTTAAGACCCAATGAGGGTATTTTGGATTTTTCACAGCTTCCGTTAAGATTTAACGCCAAATTGCATCAAATCAGAAGCTCAAAATGGTGAAATTGAGAGTTTTTTTTTTGAATTGGTTTATAAAGACACTTGACTAATGTAGAGTAAAGTCAAGATACAAGATTCACTTGATTTGTGTTAAATCTTTCAATTATTTCACCTATGATATACAGTAATATTGGGGAAGCACACTGCACAATCTAATTGCCTTCAGTTTTGATCCTCAAATGCTCTAAATATGTCCTCCCATTGAGCCTCCGGGAGAAGAAATCCTCCACATACTTCTCCATTCCAACCCTTCTAAATAATGGTGGGTTGTTTGGGTTTAACAAAGTAGTTGCCGGCCCAACCTCTGCCTCAAATTTTGGGTTGAAGAACAAAGCAACAGAGATCCTCTCTTTCATTGTGTTTACAGCTACCCTGTGCTCAACGCTGTTATAGAGTCCATTGCTCAGAATCTGCAAAAGCATGCACACATTAAACAGATGCTAGTTCTTGTTTATTTGTTTCTTGGTTCATTTTTTGGGTGAATTTTAAAGCTTTTATAATTATATTACATTGTTGTCATATAACACTAATTTCGTCTACAAGGACTTGTTGTTAGATAGCATTAATTTCTAGTGTTAACATGAGTAGGGGTGTTCGGGTGAGTGGTTAAAAATTACCCCGTATCTGCTACTCACCTGTCTACGTTGGTTACGAGTGGATTTTCAAACTTTAACCCCCGGGTGGATAAAAATAATAATTGTCTTATAAAAAAAAAAAAAGCCATTTGGGAATTTAATCTCTAAAATTGGATTAAGAGCATCTAAGAAAGCTCATAAAAAACTTTTAAAAAACAAAAATACCCATAAAAAATATGTCAAAGTCCATAGTTTTTTTTTTTTTTTTTTTTTTTTTTTTTAATTTTTAATTTTAAAAAAAAACCCAAAAAAGTATAAAAATGGAGTAATGCTATAAGTCTTCTTAGAGTCATCTCAAATGTCTCAAATGTGATGTAGCTTTTAAAATCATCAATAGATCAAAAGTCAATAAATCACATTTCAAATTCAACGGTAATTTTAAAAGCCACATCACATTTGGGATGACTCTAGGAAGACTTATAGCATTACTCATAAAAATGGGCCCAAAATGCAAAGCAGATGTCAAAGACAATTACTACAAAAAGTAATAATCCGTACATATGTAGTTATGGGTAGATTTTGTCTGCCCTGGATGGGTGTCTACTTACTAAATATTAAAGCTATATAGTATCTAAGTTTTCACTTTTTATCCAACAAATTTGATGAGGCGTGGTCTTCCCATAACATTTGGTGGATGAATTTTTTGGTTGGGTATCTCGCCACATCAAATTTAATGAATTGAGGTAGATACTTGGGCGATATATACTCTCTACTATAATCCACTTTCCACAAAGTGCGGATACAAATGTGTAAAATAAGGATATTATCTACTCATATAAAGGGGTTTACACTCCTATGTGTGAGGGCTATTGTATATGGCCGGGTTTAAAGCCTGGACCAATTCTATTTGTGTATCTTTAATTATTTTTGGGCATTGACTTTTAAAATTATTATTAAATCAAAACTTTATTACAAATATAATAATAATTTTAAAAGTCACATCAAATGAGGATAAAAAAAAAAAAAAAGTTTATGAGGATAAAAAGCTTTCTTATAGCGTATTACTAGGTTAAAATAATGGCAATATCAGCAGTACTCCAATCCTGTCATGGAAAGATCTCAGTTGCCCCTGACTCGCTCTTAGTGCACAAAAGAGGGAGCATCTCCATGTGACAAAAGATTTGCCTACTTTATCATATAGTGTGTTAGCTAGTCTTGGTCAACAACCATATTTTTTATTTTATTTTATTTTATTTATTTTTTTGACATGTTCATACAAGAGAGGGAGAGAGATTCGAACTAGTGACCTCCGCTTTATGAGGCGTGGTCCCAGCCGATTTAGCTACCTTTTGGGGACATATTTTTTATTTTATTATTTTATGAAGATAAACAGGTTTGAATATGATAGCACTAGGGATTCCAAAAAAGTGACCAGATTCTACATTTAGCACATGTTTTTTTTTATTTTATTTTTTTTTTTTATTTTTTAAATGAAAAGTTAATCCTTATGGTTTTTACAAAGTTTAGAGGTGTCTAAGGTATATTAAAAAAACAGTTTAGTTCATATAGTCAAATTTTGTTCACTAATTTAACAGATTTTGTTAATGTGACACTGACTTAAATAGAACAAGTATCATAATTTTATTCACGCTAACATAATTTGTTAAGTCAATGAATAAAATTTGAATATGTTAACTTTTAAAAAGGAGGAAGATTAGGGAAAGGAATGAAGAACTATCAAACCTCCAGAACATCTCCAGCGTTCACAACGAAGGCATCTGGAAGGAAGTTTACGGGAATCCAGACGCCATCTTTCTTTATTTGAAGACCTTCAACTCCATTAACTTGGTGGAGGATGGTGATGCCGGTTGCGTCGGAGTGAGGGGTGATACCCATAACTTGCTCCGGTTGTGGGCAAGGAGGATAATATGTAATCCTTGTAGATTGCATTCCATCTTCAAACAACTCTTTCATCTCTTTCATTTCTATCATTAGGGCTTTTCCCAGATGCTCCAGCAGTGTCATTGCCAGCTTTTGCAACTCCTTTAAGTAAGACTCCATCGTTTCTCTAGTGAAATCCAAAAGGAAAAATAAATAAATAAATAAATGAGAGAAATTCAAAAGGTTGGGGTCAAGAATTAAATTGCTTGACTCGTGATTCATGAAGCTTCAAATCTAAAGTTTGATTATGTTTAAGTGCAAACTTGAGCTTTACGTACCCGATTTGTGTAAAGGAGGCATTTTGCATGGTGTTTTGAATATTTAAAGCCTGTTTAGGTGTGCGTTTAAGGTCTAAAAGTGAGTTTAACACTAAAAAAGCTCGTTTGAAGAAAGAAAAAAAGAAAAAACACCTCCGTTTGGCAAGCAAAAGCTTAAAAATGAAAAACTTTTGTCAAAAAATTGTTTTTTTTTTTTTTACTTAAAAACTATATTTTTCAAACACAATTCTAAACATTTTCTTAATTGTTCCCCAAATAGATGGTCTTAATCCAATTTTAGGGATTAAATCCCAAAATGAATATATTATGTAGGTGTGATCCCCAAATAGGAAAAAACCAAGAACTCTTTGCGGGCCGCAGGTTGGCTCGGGCGATAACTCACTTAGCCATTGTGCTTTATGAAGTATTAGGTCTAAGGCTCGGCTCTGCGTGAATGCAAACTTGAGCTTTATCCGACCTGTATGTGGAAGTGACACTAAATTTGTACGGTGTCCCGGATATCAAATCCAGGTTTTAAAAAAAGAAAAGAAAAATGAGAGATAGAGAACCTGAAAGATGAAGGGAGCTCTGGGAAGAGGTATGGCTTTCTTCTATGAGTAGGGTTTATTATCATATACACCCTATCACCCCAATCAAGTCTTTGATCATCAGATCGGACGATGGTCCCATAGCCTTCAACATCTCCTGGTCTTACCTTGAACTTCATTTTTTCTTCCAATGGAAGCTTGAAGAATTCTTCAATCTCATGATTCAGCTTCTCCAGGAGTGAAGAGCTGACTCCATGGTTCACCAACTGCACAAGAACAACGTATATATAAAACAACTTCTACGTTAATTTTTCATATAAAAAAGAGAAGCTAGGAGACCTGAAAGAGCCCCCATTCCATGCAAATTGTCTGCAACTTCTCTACTTCGAAGTCTTTGGTTTCCACAGACGCCAGTTTTTTCATGTCAACCGTTGGGATTGCAGGGAAGAGGGTTCCGACAACTGGAGGGTCCTGATCAACCCGGACATAGCGTTCTGGGACGACCTTGATCTGGGGATCTTTGGCGAGCTCCTCCTCTATGCTCAGGACCAGATGATCAGAAGATGTGGAACCCGTGGCTGCCATTGATTTGCCAAAGTGCTGCACCCTACACCGTCATTGGTTGATGATGGCTCTTAATTATATAGCCAGACAATTATAGAAGTTTCTATATAAAGAAACGTGTCAAATAATAAAATATCTCGTAATTATTATTAAATGTTATTAATGAAGTATATATATCATCGGGGATGGGTCAATTAAACCAACTAGAAATTCAAGTAGGTCAATTTTTGCGTTTTTGCATTTAAAGTTTGGGGTAATTACCTTTTTTCCCATCAACTACAATTCATTGTCAATTTCTCTTGGTCTACCCCTCAATATATATTATTTTATTTTATTTTAAAAATAATTTATATGTAATATATATTTTTAATTTGTTTAATTTTAAGGGTATTATATGTAATTTTTGTTTATAAAATTAGGGTATTTAGGACATTTCAAATTTTTTAATGAGTTTGATTGACAGAAGATGAGTTTTAGGAAGAAAATGTAGTATGATAGAGTCAGGAAGTTAGGTTGGCAGTTCATGAAAAAAAATTGACAATACGTTATAGTTGACGGTAGAAAATGTAATTACTTCTTAAAGTTTAGAAAGTGACATTCGACCCCTCACAAATTAACAAACTGTGACGACAAGTTTTTCTGTCTTTTCGGATGGAATGTCCGTCATGTGGGTTGCATGTAACTTTTAACTACTTCAACTCTCAAAAATGCACTTTACCCCTTAAAAGTAGGACAACTTTTATGTTTTAGCCTTAATTTGTAGAGGGTAATTAATGTCATTTTTTGAACTTTGAAGGCTAAATCGTAAAAGTGGAAGCCATAGCTAATAAAAGTAAGTTCTAAAACAAATTTTGGGAAAAAAAAAAAAAAAACCCTTAAAAAATTTGTTAACATTTGGTGGAGGATGCAGTCCCCCTGGTTCGCCGCTAGAAGTGGTCAAAGAAACGGAAGTCAACTGAGAATCAAGGAAAAATATGTAGTGTTTGAATAAGGGATCACTTTGAGGTGAGATTTTTATAATTTGAGAATTATGATTAATTTACCTGCATATATATAAAATTAATTTGGAGTTTAAAATTCATGAAAAATGTGTGAATTGTACGACCAAGGATGTTATTCTCACACCATTATCATTAATTTTGATATTAAGTTACCATGGTAATCATTATTAATATAATTACTACAATTGTTGTGTCAGCACCACCATTAATTGTCCACCCACCATTTTTGATGATCTTCGATCACCACCATTGTTAATGTCGATAGCACCGGCCACCACCACCCCTCGTTGCCGCCACTATCACCATTGTTACTGCTACTGCTGCTATCACCACCATATATGATGATGATCATCGATCAATTAGTATAGTATTTTAACTTTTTAATCTTAAAATAAAGTGGTACTCATTCCATCAATGAAAATCTAAATTGATGGAATTGAAATTCCAGTGAATTTTAAGAATTAGTTGTACTTTTTAAACAAAAGGATTCAAGTCATGAGAGAGATGATTATTGGTGATATCGGAAAAATTTGGACATTAGGGTTAATTTGGTACACGAAATGATCATTTCTTTAGGAAAAAAAATGGATATTACTAGAAATAGTTCAATCCATTGCTTGTTGGGTTGGGAAAAACTTTGAAGCCAAAAAATGAGGGGGAGGCTTAGGTTCCAAGGACATGTATGCTTTAAAAGAGGCTCGAATGAAACGACTATTCTTATTTTGTTTGATGATAGCCTAAGAGATGGCCGGCCGGCCACCCTAACAGAATGCCGGGGTGGACTTAAGACCACCCTTGATGAGCATGCAACCACCCTTGCGGATGTTTTGTTAGAGTGGTCGGCCCCATAGAATTTAATCCAATTTATTTATTTATTGTTTGAAAACATACAATATAAAATTTTTGAAAAACACAAATACATTTTGTTCGTTTAATTAATTGAAATGATTAACTCTTCTTGTATTTAGGGAAGGAATGATGCGCAACCATGATTATTCATTCCAATCGTCTATTCCAACGTCCCTAAGAGAAAATAAATAAATCACAACAAAAGGAAAATCATACCTACAATCATTGATTGTTTCATTCGATTAGATTGATTAAACAAAAGGAAAATAAATAAATCACAACATCAGGACATATTATAGGCCTTAATGGAATAATTAATTGATTTGATTTATATCTCTACATATTTTACAAATTCATGACAAGATGTAAAGCAACCTTTAATTTAAAGGGGAAATGCCATTAATTTAAGGTACATTTACAACTATACTACCTAATTTAGCACTTGTAAATTAAGAAGGCATAAATTATGTGCATCAATTAAAAAAATATGAGTGGGTGGCCTTTCAAAAGTTGGAAATGTAAGTTCAAAGGTTGATTAAAGTTATCCTAAAAATCACATTTTTATCCTTGTTTATATATATATATTAAGAGACAAAGTTTTTCTCCAAACTGAGTTGGATGAATTTCCTCAAACTTAATCTACAAAAGTGATATATGTCTATTTTTTTAATAATATATAAGATACACATGAGTTTTTAATAAAATTTATTCCAACTTTATTCCTCCTATTAAAAAAACATGTACATCTTACATGTTTAAGGGATATATGTCACTTTTACGGATTAGGTTTGGAGGAAAACTTTGTTCTGTATTAAGAATGGTTCAATTCAATAGGTCGATTATTGTGGAATAAAAATATAATTTTTAATAATGTTAATAATTTATTAAAAAAATTCCTTTTGGTAATTCATGTTGCTGATAAACCTCTCTCCAGCACACTAGGAAGGCATAAATTTTCAACTTATAATTATAATATGTAGTTGTTAGTCAAGTCATGATCACCTAAATGAACCAGAATTATTCAGGTTGCGTAATGGATATCTTCACCTGCTACAGTACGTGTTACAATATTTTCTAATTAAAGCTTCTAAAAAACGTGCATAATTATCCACTTCCTTTTCTTTTATAAAGTTGATGAATTTATTGACAATTATATACGTGATTAATCAGTTTAATTATTACTATTTAGCAGGCAATTACTCACGTTTGTGATTGTGACATGCTAATTCCGGGGGCTTATTTCAAAGACTTATTCAAAAAAAATAAAATCATTATTTATGTTGACATATTCCAATAGGGCTTAGGTCCACCAAACATATATATGGATAGCAAACTCAATATGGGAGTGGCTCGTACGATCTCTTCAATTCAAAATGAATCGGAAAACATATAGTTTATGGTTAGGAATTAGAAATTCTAATAGCCACAAATGGGACATCTATCCCATTAACAAATAATAATAAAAAATATTATTTAGATTAAATAAAAAATAAAAAATAAGGGGTGGTAGCTGGTCACCCCAAGGGTCATGGGGTAGTCCGGCCACCCCTATGGCCAAGATGGGGTGGCTAGCCACCCCTTATTTTTTTATTAATTTATTTTTAATTTTTAATTTTAAATAATATTTTATTATTATTTTTAGTTAGTGGGACATGTGTATCATTTGTGGTTGTAGGATTTTTGAGAAGAAATCCTAACTATGAATCGGATATTCTTTAGTCCATTTTGGATGGAAGAGGATCGTGTTCCAAGTTTAAGGTGTTGTTGTAACGACCTAGATTTTAAAACTCTTATTAAAATAATATTAAATAGATTAAAAGAAAAATAAATAAATTAGAGTAATGATATATGAATTAACGATATTAAATAATTATTTGGTGTTAAGGGTATATATTATATTGATTGTTGATATCTTTTGAGTGTCACTTTAATTATCAAATTTAGTTTCATAAGTATGTTTATGGGCATAATTAAACACAATTTAGTGAATAAATTATTTATGTTAGTGTTTGGTGAAATCAAAAATTGATTTGGAGCGTTTTAGTTTTTTGGCTTAAAAAGCAGTGTCTTAATTTTCATACTGTCTAGTAAAGATTAAAAC
>CM017321.1:11649771-11708916 GCA_006937295.1 Carpinus fangiana | reverse complement strand
TCCTTTTGTTGGTTTTGATGGTTGATAGATTATCTGCTACGAGATTGATGTTTACCCTGTGAAGCCAGTCTCATTTATGTTAATCGCTTTTATTAGATAATGTGATGTGTGCAAACTTGAAAAGTATTACTATATTAATTTGGTGCCATCTGTGGCTTATATTTGGTACACCTAGTGTGTACATATGTTGTAATGAATCCATATTTCTATTTTCATTAAATAATATATCACCTTGAGGTATTTCAGTCAGCTCAATTGTGTTGTGCAAACTATTCATAGGCCATAGAAAAAGAAAAAAATTATATACATATTCCGCTGTAAAATTATATCTCTAAAGTTGCAGCGTAATGACTTCGATATTTGCTAGTTTAAATATCGGGGCGTTACAGTTGTGTTGTCTCAGAAATTTGGGGAACATTGACTTGACCTATTCATTTCATTATCATTTGGAATTGAACCAAGTTTGGTTTCTAGTTGGGTTGGACCAAATTCTTTTAGCTTAATCTATTAAATTGACACGTGTCATTAGAGTATGTAAAATGCACGTGAGAATCGTATGCCTCTAAGAACATATGTTAGTTTAATAAACTAAGTTTAGGAAGAAATTTCTTTAGACTCGATTTGGAGGAAAGCTTTATCGTTATCATTTTGCATATACTACAATATTGGCTTGGCCTATCCATTTTCATTTGGTGTGTTTGGAAAGCTTTTTCTTATTTTTGTTTTGTTTTGTTTAAATAATAATAAGAAATGATTGATGTGATATATAGGTGAAGAAGTTTTGAAAATTTTGTAGGAAAATATTGAAGAAAGTTGTTTGGTAACTTAAAGAAATTAAGAAGCTTGATATTTTTGAGAGAAACGAAAAAGAAGAGGAAGAGGGCTTTCTCATACACATCATTATCATTTGGATTTGGACATAGTTTTGTCTCAAGGTAGGTTGGAGAATTTATTTATTTATTTTTATTTTTTCAGTTTAAACTATTAAATTGACATCTGCCTTTAAAGTATGTGATTCTCACATGCTATTATTATTATTATTCAATAAATTAGGGAAAACTTCACAAAACTTCCATGAACTTGCACACATTTTGAAAGTATCCATCTCAAGTTTAAAAATTCTCAATTAAGGGTATTGAATTTTCAATTATTCAATTTTTCTTTCAATTATTCAATTATGTTAGAATTTTCTATTAAATCTTGTCAAAACCAAAATACCCATGTTTTTTATTATAAAAAAATATTTGCAATATTTTTTAAATTTTTAATAAAAAAGTAGGGGTATTTTGAAAAAAAAATTAAAAATCCTAACGAAATGGGGTAATTGCAAGAAATTGAAAGTTAGATACCCTTAATTGAGAGTTTTTAAACTTTGGATGGTAGTGTCAAAAAGAATTAAAGTTTCCCAATAAATTATTATTCATAAAAATATTGGTATGCTGAAGATTTATTTTTACTTTAAAATGTCATTATACACTGCATATATATAGATTATCGCTGCCGCCCACTTGCATATATAGCTATTTTTTGGTTAAGAGAATATAGAATATTCTTCCTAAAAGCTAAAAGCTATAATGAAAGGTTTAAGAGCATGTTACTACTCTAATGCAAATTTAACCGCAATTAGTGATTGATGTAGACCCTCAATTAGGGACGGAGCTAGAAAATTTTATGGGAGGGGGTTAGCCAAAATTTTGTTCCCGGTTCTTTAAAATTTTTTTATTAAAAAAAATTATTTTTGTTGTTTTTTATGAATTAAAGACTACCTAAGGGCAAAAAAAAAAGTGAACATTTGAAAGTAAGGGCAAAAAAAAAAACTTAATGGGAATAACCCAAAAAAATTAAGAAGAGGGTCAAAAATTTTTATTAGGTATGGCAAAAAAAATCTAAAAATAGGGACCTTTTTTTTTTTTTTTTTTTTTTTAGGGGGCCAAATGACTAAAACTTTACAATTTTTTTTTTTTTTTTGTTACTTAGAATTTTTTTTTTTCTTTATTTTGGGGGGGACCATTGCCCACCCCGGTCCCCCCCTCCCTCCATCATTGCCCTCAATCATTAATGTGACTCGAAGAGCCTCAAATTAATCTTGAAATTTTTGTCAAACCATGCGGATAGAAAAAACATGATGATTAGGGAAGGCAAGTTCAATTTCTCTAAGGGTTTGAAATATAAAAATTTAGTTGTTCAACATATATATATATATATATATTCAACTCAAAATCTAATATATATAATTATCTTGAACTTGATCTTTATCGATCTATTAGAAAACGGACTATTTAACTTCTAAATTTGACCATTAAAAAAGTTGTTGATGGGTACTCTTCTTACAATTCACATGTGACCTTTGTTTCTCTAACAACTAGTTGATAATTGAATCAATAGTTAAAAAGAACAACTAGAGGGAATTCGATTACGATATGTTTTAATTTAGGGCACGTTTAATATACAGAATTGTGATTCCTTTAGGAATAGAAATGACTATTATGAACCTTAGCCGCCTAAGGAAAAAACACAAGAGAAAAAACACAGAGGAGCCGTTCTTCCTTCCTTCCCCTGATAGTAGTGCATGGTGTTTTCTTTGTAATCTCTTTCGGTGTCCGTTTTGGTGGTTTTAGAGTCTCGCGTGCTGAAGTGTGTTTCTCACTCCCCGACGCGTAGATCTCATGTGCCAAGTTGTGTCTTCCTGGGATGTCTACGATGTTGTGCTTCTTTGATGCTGTTTCTAGTGGGATTTTGTTGTTTTTAGTTTTTTGCTTTTATTTATTTATTTATTTTTGTTCTGGCTTTTGGGTTGAAGATGTGAGTTGAATCTTGACCTTTGGGTCAGGAGGATTAGATCGGTGTAGGGGATTATTTCTCACGGCCATAAAATAAGTTTTGAGAATTTAAGCTACCCATGTCTTAGATTTAGTCTGTTTGGAGTAGATCCGTTTTATAATTGAAGTTATACATAGGTTACTGGAATCTGATGTCATAGATAAGATTTGATTGTAAGAATTTTCTTGTTATGACTTTGTAAGTTCATAACATTTAACTATGTTTTATCAGAATTTTATGCTCTATAATATAAGGGCAATTGTCATACTCTTAATTTTTTATGAATGAATTCTGAAAGATTTCCATTCAAAAAAGAAAAAAGAAATGAGTATTATTGGGGATATAAGGAGTTGAAATTGAATGAGCATTCATACTCTGGGAATAATTTCAGTCAAGATTTAGTGTAAATTCACTCGTTTACAGCAACTAACAAAATTTTGACACGTCAGTTTACCCATCTCCTTTGCCGCCAACCCTTGCGTGGAAAATCTTCGGTCTCCCTTTCACCTTAGCTATACTATATTAAACATGCGAAACATAGTCATCTTCAGCTAATTAAGGCGGTGTGTTTGTTTTGTTGTTTTTGTCTTTGTTGCCCTTTTCCACGTTGTCCACGTACATCACCAGTAAGTCTACAATTTTAATGTCTTTGTCTTGAGTCCTGGGTTTCTTCATCCAATCTGACCTTGGAGAACAAAAAAGAGACCATGCATGCATGTATATTTTTTAGTCTTGCGGAGTTAGGTTTATGGGTAGATCCCGTGGTGAAGAGTATAGGTGTTAAAAGTAAATAAAAAATATAAAGAGAAAAAACAAGGAAGAATGATACAGATTAATAAGGTAGTCCGGCCTATGGCGGCCTACGTCCACAAGTCAATTAAAGCCTTTTCTTGATTATATTTTTCCTTCACTAGATATAAATTATACAATAAAATGACATATTTATAGTTGAATGAGCCCAATAATACAATAAGTACATAATCAATATGTAACCTGTGAGAATTAAGATTGAGTTATATAATCAATATGTAACATATGAGAATTAGTAGAGTTACATAATTAATAAATATGTAATATATGAGAATCATGAAAGTTACATAATAAATTATATGTAACGTATGAGAATTAGGAGAGTAAATAATGCATTAATTTAATTTTAAATGACTATTGTACGTTGTCTTTAGATATCTCAATATATAATAGGAAATTATATGGTGTTTTTATCTTAGTTCTTTTTTGTGTTCCGAGATGACGTGTTGGTCTACTATTGGATACTAGCTTCTTTGCAGTTGAAAAAGTATTATTATTTTAATTTCTCTCTCCCAATCTAGGGATGACTCACGTATAATTGAGTTTCCTCTCAATCTCTTCTCTTAGAAACTGCATGTATAGACAGTGCAGTTTCCGAGACAAGGATCACTAGCTAGAGAAAAAGACAAGGTGACCTCTTCTTCTTCTTTTTTTTTTTTTCCTCCTTTTCTTTTTCTTCTTCTTCTTCTCTCTCTCCCTCTTCTATCTGCACGCCCAGCTCCATCTTTTCTTTTTTTTTTTTTCTTTTCATTTTTCTTTTTCTTCTTCTTCTTCTTCTCTCTCTCTCCCCCTCCTATCTGCACGCCCAGCTGCCTCATTTATTTTTTATTTTTCCTTTTTCTTCTTCTCTCTCTCTCCCCCTCCTATATCTGTACGCCCAGCTCCCCCCCCCCCCCTTTTTTTTCCCTCCTTTTTCTTCTAGCTTCTTCTCTTCTTCTCTCCCTCACGCCCAGCTCCCTCTTCTTTTTTCTTTTTTTTTTTTCTTCCTCTCCTTTTTCTTCTATCTTCTTCTCTCCCTCCCCTCTAATTCTTTTATTTCTTCTTTATCCAAGAAATTAAAGGAAAAAAGAACCTGCAGCTAGAACCAAAAAAAAAAAAAAAAAAAGAAGAAAAAGGACTAGCTAGAACCAAAAAGAACAATAAAAAGAACCTCCAGGAAAAAAAAAAACCAACAAAAAAAAAAAAAAAATTTCTGTCGTGACACTGTTCACTACATCAGAAAAGTTTTTGACGTGTGAATTTTCAAACGTCAAAAAAATTTGTGGAAAAAAAAAATTTCTCACGTGGCACTGTTCACCACGTCAGAAAAGTTTTTGATGTTTTAATTTTCAAACGTCGAAAAAATTTCTGAAAAAAAAATAAAAAAAAAAACTTTTCTGACGTGGCATTTTTCAATATATCAGAAATTTTTTTGACGCTCCAAACAGTGAAGTCAAAAAAATTTATGACGTGTTATTGTTCACTACGTCAGAATTTCAACTTTTTTGACAGGCGATTTTTTGAGGTTTGAAAAACGTAAAAAAAGGCACGTCAAAAACGTTTTTGATGTGTCAATACATATCAAAAAAGTTGCCTAAAAAATGTGTGTGATTTTTGTAGTGGTTTTTGTGTATTGTTGTGGTCAACGTGTGTGATCTTGATCATTTCATGTATTGTGTCAGATTTATACATGAAATAATAAATTAATTACTGCAATTTGATAAGATAAAGATAAAGATAAAGATACAACTGTTGAACATCAGAAGAACTTTCAACTTATAATATATATATATATATATATATGAGAGCCCCTACTATGCAGTCCATCTGTAAAAGGGGCCTTTTGCAGCATCCAACCACACAGTAACACATCATCAAGCTTATTTTGACAAAATAAACTCAAAACACCAGATAAACCAAACCACCCATTGCTCTGGCGATGACGAAACAACTGGCGACGTGTGACCCACCGGCGAATTCACTAGCGATGGCTGGGTCACGGCAGACCCAGCCGGAGGTCACCATTTCCGGCCACACATCTCCGGCGACTTCTTCATTTCCGACCAAACCTAACCGGAAAATACTGAAAAATACAAACTCAACCTCAAAAATCGATTCTAATGCCTCAAAAATTGATTCTAATGCCTCAAAACTTTTTTTTTTTTTTTTTAATTCAAATCTAAAACCTAAAGGGCAAGGTTAACCATTTTTAGGAATTTTTTCATCCTAAAATCAGAGCATTTTATCACCCTAAAGTTGCCGGAGCCATGCTAAAAACCAAAAAATCAACCCAAACCGGAGCAAACCCATCAGAAAAAACCAAAAAATAGACCCAAATGTTGCACAACAGATATGCGCAAATCTTTCAACGTTTCAGTAATGGCAAACCTTCCACAATCGTTGTTTGGGTCAGATCCGCCGTCGTCGTCGTTAGGAGCGGCGGTTCTGAGCACGTCTGGAACCAACTCATCAAGACACACAGTGCAAACGAAGGCCGGCGAGACCCAGTAGTGGGTCTCGGTGGCTGGCCAGATCCAGGCTGGCCGTGGGTCTGCAAACCAGTGGCTGGGTCTGGTTTCTTCCTCCTTCTTTGTTCCTTCTTTTCCTTTCCCTTTTCTTTCTTCTCTAAATGGGAAAATCAGTTGCAGCACCCACTAGATTTTTTTTGTGCAATTTGTTCTCTTTGTGTGAGGTGTCATTCTCTTAGTGGGTGCTGCAAAATCCACCTTTTGCAGATGTACCGCATAGTAGGTTTTCCCATATATATATATATATATATATGTTAGAGTGAGTTTTTATCCTTTTGATTAGTTTCAACTTCAACTACTTGGATCAATACTTGCGGGATTGTCTATAACCCATCAAGATTTATTAGGCGTTTGATTGAATGAATGATCCAAATCCAACCCTTTGGGTGAGCGGTTAATTTACGGAGGCAATATTCCAAAAATAATAAGAATCGCGACAAGTGAAAAGGCGCTCCACAACATTATCCTTTAAACATTAATTCATGTCACATACCAACAACAATTTATTTATTTATTTTTCATTTCTACAAAACATCATACTTAACACAACATGACCTCAAACAAACCATTAAGCAAATTAACCAATTTAGACCCATTCAAGCTGCACGTAGCCAAATGGGATTATTTCAACCATTAGAAAACACACTATAGTAGTCATAGGACTTTGTTGCCACACAAATTTAAAAACATACGATCTTTTCATTTTCTATCATCAGGCAGTAGTATTAGTGCTGTCTTCCTCATGAGTTTTGATTCTCATTTTCTCCAAGTGTGATTTCCCATTTAGGTTGAGGGAAAAGAAATCTTTCACATATTCTTCCATTCCAATCCTCTAAAACAATGGAGGGTTTTGTGGGGTTAACGTGCTAGTTGCAGGCCCAATCTCTGCTTCGAATTTGGGGTTGAAGAACATAGCGATTGAGACCCTTTCTTTCTCAGAATTTACAGTTGCCCTGTGCTCTATGCTTTTATAGGCCCCATTGCTCAAGATCTGCAAAACCACACAATACCATGCATGCTCAACTCACCAGTTTACTTGTGCATGCATATTTACGTTACAGTTAGCTTAAGGTTGCTGTTCTGTATGAATTGTCGTGAATATGCCACCCATGAAAAGTTATGGCTGGCATGAGCTACGTACCACTAAAAATTCTCAAGGGAGTAGTCGGGCCACCTTCAAAAACTTCTCTAGGTGCGGCCCGAGTGAGGTTGTGGTACAAAGTATTAATTACCAGAAAGAAGACGGAATTGGTTTTATCTAGGGGAGAATATATTTTACATCTAAAGTATTACCACTTTGACATTTTTACCTCTATTTGCCCTAAAATGTCTCGGGGGACGTGGAATAAAGTATATTTTTCCAAAACTTTCTGGGGGTGCTAATGCAACTCAACTGGCCGGTATACCTAATAAAAAATTAAAAATAAGCAAGAAAAAAAACAAAAAGAAAAAAACAACTTACAAGATGAAATTTCACTTAATTAACCCCTTGAACTTAATTTTATTACTTTTAATCTTCTCATCCAAAGTTTAAAAACTTTTAATTTAATGTATTTAATTTTAAAAAATTTGCAATCTTGCCCATCCACTTAGAATTTTCTATTAAATCTTAAGGGATGTGTGTGAAATTCCCAGAATACCTTTTTTTTAAAAGAAAGGACATGGTATGATTGGTCACCAGACCCACAAGATGACCCACGGTCAAAGGTTAGTACCAGACCCCACTATGGGTCACAACCAACAGTCATGGGTCAGGCGACCCATGGTTTTCCCAACTCTTTGTTTTTGGTTTTTGTGTTTTTTAATTTTTAGTTAAGAGTAAATTTGTAATTGTATAAAATTTTTAGGGGTATAATTAAAGGTTATTTCACCCTTTGCCATTTGGTTTAACCTCAAACCCTAATTGGGAAGGATGATATTAATTACAAAAAATTAGAAGTTGCATACACTAAATTGAGAGTTTTTAAACTTTTCAGAGGAAATTGCAAAAGCAATGAAAGTTCATGGGAGTTAAATAAAATTTTTCCAAACTTACAAAAATTAATGCAGCAAAGAGCTTCCACTCCCCACCACTTGGAGGTGGTTAGATCACCTTGTCACTTAGGGTGGGGGTTCCAACCACCCTCGAAGACATGTATGGGGGTGGTTGGATCGGGTGACCAGATCAATCTCAAAAGGCTAGAGGTTGTACAAGCCACTCTAAAAAACTCCCGAGGAGGTGGTCGGACGACCCCCACCCTCAGGTGAGTGGGTGGTCCAATCACCTCGAGGCCTCTCCACCATCTTTCATTTTTTAAGGGGGGTTTTTTTTTTTCTTTTTAATAATTTTTTTTTTATTATTATTATTAAATTTTTTATTTGGTGTACATTAGTACCCTACCAAATTTTTGAAAAATACATACCTATTTTCCAAAGCAATATTTGGGGCTAAAGTGTCACGTACGACGCATGTGACATAATTTCCGTCCAAACAAATCATGAAAGAATTTAAACTAAGGGTGCAAAGTGTTACAATTTGATAGTTTGTTGATTAGTTTGAAGTGTAATATGTTAAGCTTTGAATTAATAATATGGGAAAAGTACTGTTCACCCCCATGAAGTTGGTAGTGATTTTCAATTCGGCCACTAAAATTTTAATTTTCTCAATTGACCCCCCAAAAGTTTCAATTTCTTTCAATTCAGGTACTTTTGATTTTTTTTTTTTTTCAAAATGCCCTCAACAGTGATTCTGGCGAACCATCAACAGTGATTCCGGCAAGATCTCGCTGGAATCCGGCGAAATCTGGCCAAATTTCGGTGAAAACTGGCAAGCTTTTTTTTTTTTTTTTTTTTCCAGCGAGCCTAAACTCATCGGAGAAGATCTTCTTGGCCGGGAGCATGGCGTCGGAGAAGAGGGTTCGCCGGATTTCGGCGAATCCACGGGATTCCTGCCACTTTTTCAGATTTTGCCGGAATCACTGTTGATGGTTAGCCGGAATCACCGTTGAGGGCATTTTGAAAAAAAAAAAAAAAAAAAAAATTATTGTTAAGGGCATTTTGGAAAAAAGTGTCTAAATTGAAATAAATTAAAATTATGAGGGAGTCAATTGAGAAAATTGAAACTTTGATGGCCAAATTGAAAATCATTGCCAACTTCGGGGGCAAGGGGGGGTAAACAATACTTTTCCCTAATAATATCAAAGTAGTTACATACATTGAGAGTTAAAGTGTATTTTTCCTTTTATCTGCCATGTTTGGAAATGATATTAGACCAATAAAATATTTGAATTGGATACTAGGACTTCAAAAAAAATCTAATAAGCAGATTTAATACATAGGAAAAGATGAAGCATGACAGACCTCCATAACATCTCCTACATTGACAACAAAGGCATCTGGGAGGAAGTCCAGTGGCATCCAAACCCCATCTTTCTTTATCTGGAGACCTCCCACTCCATTAAGTTGGTGAAGGATGGTAATAAGAGTAGCATCCGAGTGAGGGGAAAGTCCCACAACAAGTTCTGGTTGTGGGCATGGAGGATAGTAACTCATCCTCATTGATTGCAACCCATCTTCAAATAACTCCTCCATCTCTCTTGTATCCATCTTTATAGCTTTTCCCATCAACACCACAAGTGTCATGGCAAGTTTTTGCAACTCTGAGAAATATGTCTCTAAGGTATTCCTGCATGAGATAAAAAAAAAAAAATGAAAAAGTCCATTTCTGAGAGAGAGAGAGAGAGAGAGAGAACCTTAAGGATGAAGGGAGTTCTGGTAATATATATGGCTTTCTTCTGTGAATAGGGTTGATTATTGTGTAGAACCTGTCACCCCAATCAAGCTTCTGATTTTCAGATCGAACTACAGTTCCATAGCCTTCAAAGTCACCTGGTCTTACCTTGTATTTCATTTTCTCTTCCGAGGGAAGCTTGAAGAATTCTTCAATCTCATGTTTCAGCTTCTCTAAAAGTGAAAAGCTAACTCCATGGTTCACCAGCTGAAAAACAACAAGATATTGTTCAAGTCTTTGTTTTGGTTAAGGAAAAAAAAAAAAAAAAAAAATTAATTTTTTCGTGAGCAAACAACCTGAAATATGCCCCAATCTTTGCAAGAGAAGTGCAATTTCTCTAGTTCTAAGTCTGTGGCCTCCTCCCCCAAGACCAAATTTTTCATGTCAATTGTGGGGACTGTTGGCAAGGGCCCAGCGCCATGAGAGAGAGCAATAGGCTGTTGATCAAGACGAATGTATTTTATTGGGACTGCAGTCAATGGCTCTTTGGTGATGAGCTCCATAACGCTGGGGGCTGGTTTTAGTGATGCCATCTCCTAATTAATTAACCTAGCTAGGTGTGCATCATACCAGCATGGTGCAGTGGGTATATATAGCCTGAAAATACATTTTTTTGGGATTTTTTTTTTTTTTGCTAATAGTAATTACAATCAAAATGGTATTTGGCCTAATTGACAGACAATTCATTGTTGTGACGAATTATAGATGTAAAATAATGAGCAGTGTTATATATATATATATTGTTAAAGTATTAATTAAATGATTAAATTCATTTCTATCTTAAGCTTTTGGATAAGTAGTGATTTAATATGGTATGAGAGCCAACGGCTTTGAATCATGACTCCGTCAATTCACCCATCATTTAAATTAGAGAAATGATAAAAATCATTGTCTCAACTATCTTTCAACCATCTCTTTCTAGTGAATAGGTGAATCTACCATTAAATTTTTGTAGGACTCACATGAGTTCACAAATCAATGGTATATCTATTAGATTTGAAAAAAAGATGGTTCAGAGAATGATGTGTAACATATCTCTTTAAATTAAATATCAACGTGTTAGTCATCACCTATTAAAAAGGAGTTTGAGTTAATCCGTAAGGGGATATTAAGTATTGATTAAACGATTAAATTTATCTCTTTTTATCAACTTAAGCTTTTGAGATAAATAATTATTTAACATGTTGACTATCAATTTACCCTAATTTTTATTTATTTATTTTAAAAAAAACAAGGCCAGGGCTGCTTATTGGTAGTGCCATATTAAATGAGATAAAATGAGGTGTATAGCAATTATTTAAAAAAATTAATTGGTTAACGTACCTTTTCTTTCTGGTTATCAAGTTCATCTTAACTCACTACAAAAAAATAGGGGATTACTAATGTGTATACTGTTCATTGTTTTTGCCATGTCACCATTTAGTAACGTGCTAAGTTGACAGGTTACCATTTGGTATCGTGTTAAAATTGAAACGTTACCAAATGGTAATGTGTGAAAATGCCACGTTACTAAATGGTAACGTGGCATTTTCACACGTTGCTAAAATAATAAATATTTTAAAAAATTATTTCAATATATAAAAATTAAAAGTCATTAAAATTATTTAATAATAATAATAACTGTAGAGGATCACTTAATTTATATATATAGTAACTACATTATTAATATATATCTAGGGTTATATATATATAGTAACTTATTTAATATATATCTAGGGTTATATATATATAGTAACTTATTTATAATATATATCTAGGGTTATATATATATATAGTAACTTATTTAATATATATCTAGGGTTATATATTTAGTAATATATATATAGTAATTGAATGAAAATATTGTACAGTAACTTAATTAATATATATCTAGGGTTATATATATATAGTAACTTATTTAATATATATCTAGGGTTATATATATATAAGTAATTTTTTTTTTAATAGTTATTATTTTGGTAACGTGTGAAAATACCACGTCACCAAGTGGTAACGTGTCAGTTAATTGTCACGTTACTAAATTTAGTAACGTGTCAAGTTTGACATGTCACCATTTGGTGACGTGTCAAAAATTGACACGTTACCATATTTTAGTAACGTGTCAATATCTAACACGTTACTATTTGGTAACGTGTCAGAAATTGACACGTTACTAAAGTCCCATTAGTAACTTTTCGTCACATGTTACCATCCATTAGTAACGTGTTAATGGTCTCTTGACACGTCATTAATGGTTTGTTACAAAAAAAAATGTTTTTTTGTAGTGACTATCAAATTAACAAAAGAGCTGATAGTGGTAATGTGACAGAAAAGTTCATAGGTTTGCATACACGATTTTTTGTACTACTACCTTTCAATAAAAAGACACATGCATGATATTACTTGCATATGTAACACGCAACTCAAGTTGAAATCCTTGTCTACGCACACCATTAATAGAGGTGATCGTTGACAAGAGATCATATATAGCTCCCTGTATCTATATATGATCACTAGCATAGTAATTTTCTGGAAAAGAACATCTCAACCTACATATATATATATATATATCTATGATTATATATGTAATAATGCCATGTGATGCCTATAGGGTTTTAACGTGTCTTTGAAACTCTTTCCAAGTGTAATATTGACGAGTACTACATGCCTAGCCTGTTTCATAATTAAACAAAAACAATTATAGTGAAATATATGCTGGGTGGGGATGGTAGCCTTTAAAGGAGATCGAAGAAATAATGAATCTAACACTAATTAATAATAATTGCAAATAAAACAGCATCACTAAAATTAAAAAATAAAGATAAAAGGTTATTTATTTCAAGTAAATTGTATCGGCTTAAGCTTTTGAAATAAGTGGTAATTTAACATGGTATTAAAGTTAAAAGTCGTGATATCCAACCTTGACTCCATTAAATCACCCTCCATTTAAATTAAATATTACACTTATTGAACTTCACCTATTAAAAGAGAGTTTGAGTCCACACGTTAGGGGGAGTGTTAATGTAATAATTAAGTAATTGAATTTACCTCTTCCTATCTGCTTAAGCTTTTGAGATAAGTGGTAATTTAACAAATTAGAATGAATTAATTAACCATCATGGATTCTACTTGTATATATGGATCCCAGTATATGAACAAATCTGTTTGGATTGACGGGAAGCTTTTGAAAGACATTTGTCATGTTTGTTTTTGGAGCACAGCAAAGATCCATCATCCATGAATTGGTGCATGCATGTGAATATATATAAAGATGGACAAAGTTTTCTTTTAAATGGGTCGGAGAAATTTCTTCAATCCATTATATTAAATTGATGTTTATCTTTAAATAATGTGATTTTCATATACATTTTTAAAACATACATGTGAAAATACATGTGAAAATCACATTGTAAGAATATATATATATATATATATATATATGCACAAGTGTAATTGAGTGGATTAATTTTAAGAATTTTCTTCCAATATATAAGTTTAGGCATGAATATTAGTCATCATCGCGAATGAGTAGCAGCATTTGAAAACAATATTGACTTCATAAAAACCCATGAGCCATTCATGGAAAATTGGGAATTATTTGTAAATATGGGTTTTACGGCAAGGAAGATTGAATAACATGTATGATATATATAGAGTTGGTAAACCTGCCTCTAGAAAGGTTGATCGAGTCCAACATGCATATTAATTATTTTGTTGCATCTAGGTAGCGGTATTAATGATGTCACGTTACATTGTTTAAATTTTTTAAATAACATAATAACATATTGATGCAAGCTACTGCATAGTATTATGTACACCGTTAGATGCAATAAAATAAAAGGATTACTTTTTTAGTAAGCTAGTTTTCACGTTTTTATTTTTTCTTACCAAAGTTTAAATTCGTATCACAGATGGTATATGACTTATAAATAAATGCCAATTTAGTATCTATGTCACTATTCTGTCGACCAAACTAACGGACTGCAATGTTGGTGGTTTTAGCCACATCTTGTGGCCCGTCTGGTGGTGCCTGAACCACTCCTAAAGCCCTTAGGAGTGGTTTGGCCTCCCCCATTAATGGCCAAAAAGGAGTGGCTGAAACCATTCACTCCCAAAGATCTTGGGGGTGGCCGAGCCACCCACAGAGGCCCTAGTTGAAATAGGGAATTGAATTACTTCAACTTTTTAGCAAAACCTTAAAATGTAATCTTGAACCAAGATTTGTATCCTTAATATTCTTTCAAATTATAGTATCCCTTGAACCCGTCTAGGTTGCGTCATGCGTGCATGACTTTCGGCCACAACATGTTCCCGATCATCAAAGTAATGTATTTTTATAATGAATATAACAAATTAAACGTGCTTCAAATCTAGATTTTCTTTTGTAAAAGTTGATGATGCTTGAGCAACGCCTTAATTTGTAGGGCAAGTTCAATGTTACCATGGATCATACAGTCGTCATCCGTGATGCATGCATGTGCCAGACAGGCCAATCTTGGGAATATCTATTGCTCAGCTCGCACATGGAGGTTGACGAACATCATATTTTGCTTTATCTATCATGTCACTTTTCTATGTATCCAACGTTTATATATATACGCACATGTCATAATTCAGTGGTTACGTAATTGTTGTTAAATCAATCTAATCCAAAGAATTGGATAGTTAGGTTATGTTTGATTGATGTTTATATATGCTCCAAAGACGGGGACATTAACTTGGCTTGTCCCTATAATTACGCTATTTAATTTGTAGATAAAAAGAGAAAGAAGCTTTGACTGATAATGGATTTCGAATCTTTTTTAAATGCTAATTAATTAAGTGAATTCTTACTTTTATATATATATATATATACAGTTGATATGATCAAACGTTTACTTACAAATATTGTTCATTACAAAGAATAATAATTAACAATGATAACATTCTTCAGACGATTCAAGGCCATCCACGTATATATATTAATGCATAGAAAAAAAAAAGAAGAAGTTTACTTTTGCTTAATATAGTATTGTAGTTCACACATGTGGGATTTGAGATTAAAATATTATTTAATTTTCGACTTCAATATCTAATTCATTTTTTTAATTTTTAATTTTTTTATTATTATTATTAGGAAAAAATATAAAATGGTGCTCCAAACTACCAGTTATTTGTAATTTAGCCCCTTAAAGTTTCAATTAGTATAAAGTAGCTCTACAAACTACCAACCCCTTATAATTTGGCCCCCTCCATTAGGGAGAACTGTGAAAATGGATGAAAAATCTAAAACGACGTAGTTTTGGGGCTGCAGAGTTACTAAAATGCCCTCTTTAGAAGAAAAAATAAAATTAAACCCCCCCTAAAATGGCGTTGTTTCGTTGGCAATGAAAAAAAAACCCCTTCTTCCCCTTCTTTCCCCGTGTTCTTTCTTTTCCTTCTTAATCAACTAAACCCAGAGAATCCCACTGCATCCCAGCTAATCCCCATGTTCTTTAACCCACGAATCCCAGCGATGGAGATTCGTGGATTCATGGTAGGTGTCACATTCTAGAACACCGCTGGACCTGATGCCCACCAAGCAGTTACCTTTAAATCGGACAATGATTTATCTGTCATCGAGAACTGCGAGTTCTTAGGCAATCAAGATACCCTTTTCGCTCACTCGCTCCGCCAGTTTTACAAATCATGTAGCATCCAAGGCAATGTCGATTTCATTTTTGGAAACTCCGCCGCAATTTTTCAAGATTCCCAAATCTTAGCTCGACAAGTCGATCCAAAGAAAGGCGAAAAAAATGCTGTCATTGCACATGGCAGAACCAATCCAACCCAAGCAACGCGGTTTGTTTTCCAAAATTGTGTCATCAATGGGACCAACGAATACATGGCATTGTACTATAAAAACCCCCAAGTGCACAAGAGTTACTTAGAGAGGCCATGGAAGGAGTACTTGAGAACCATTTTCTTAAACTACAACATATAATCTCTTATTACACTAGAATGTTGGATGCCTTGTACTGGTGATGTTCTGATTGAAAACACTTTATTATGGAGATCGCCGGCAATTCTAGACAAGGTTCTAATTTGTCCCAAGGGGGGTAACATGGAGTAGTCGGATCCCCGTAGAGCACATTTACGCATATTCAGCACATAATTTATTCAAGGAAATGAGTGGATTCTCTCATATTAATACTGTAGCGTGGATGCTTTGTCTGGGATACTTTCAACAATGAAAGAAAGAACACCGGGGGGTAGAGTTTATTTTTTCCATTGCCAACGAAACGACGCCGTTTTAGGGGAGATTTTTTTAATTTTATTTTTTCTTCTAAAAAGGGCATTTTAGTAACTCTGCAGCTTTCATCCATTTCCACGGTCCTTCCTAATGGAGGGGGCCAAATTATAAGGGGTTGGTAATTTGGGGGTTACTTTATACCAATTGAAACTTTGGGGAGCTAAATTACAAATGGCTAATAGTTTGGGAGCCATTTTATATTTTTTCCTTATTATTATTACTATTATTATTATTTAACGTGAGAGTTCGATAAGGACTTGGTAAGGCACAAACAATCCTAAAGTCTTTAGATGATTAGAATACTTGGCGAATTCACAAAAAAAGAAAGTACTTGAAAAAGCTAATTAAGATGATCAGTTTAAGGAAAGTACTTAAACCCCACTTAGACTTTGTTAAGCCACACAAAAACAAATCATCAATTACCAAGGTTTCAAGTTGCAAAGGAGCCTTAATAGAAGATTGGCTAGAGTTATTGAGCTATTGCGGTACGTGTGACGGTATGAAATAAACAGGTCGTTTATTATGGACTGGGATCCTTTCCAGTCCAAACGGACTGGAGGGGATCAAGTACCTTATAATGCATGGGCATTATTGTCTATCAATTTTTTTTTGGACAATAATGCCCTTGCATTATAAAGAACTGGATCCCCCATAGTCCAAATGGACTGGAAATTAAAGGATCCTTCTCCGTTTATTATGTACAATTTATGTTTACTACAAAGGTATTGCAAGTATAACTATTGTGATTTATCTTCAATTGGAAATAATTCACTATAAAAAGAGGCCCAATTAGTGACGTTTGAAAAAAAAAAGGTACTAAAATGGGTCATTTTACTGTTCAAACGATACTATTCATGCATTGAAAGGTGTAGTTTGAACAGTATTATTGTTCAAATGACACTAAATAATTTTAAAAAAATTTGGCTCTCAAAATTGTCGTTTATAACAACCACACACACTAAAAAACTTCAATATTTCTCCCTCTCTCACCCACACACACTTAATCACCCACACACACTTAAAAATTATTATTATTATTTATTTTATGTTTTAAAAAATAGAGGCCAGGGGTAACCCTGGGGAGGGGGTGGCCGATGGGCCACCCCCAGAGGTTTCCGGGGGTGGCACGCCATAGGCATCGATTGCATGAGTAGACCACATCTAGGCCTTGGGTTGCAATAATTAACCGCGTGAGTGGTGTGAGAATATATATATAAATTTTTTTTAAAGCAAGGGTATATGTAATTGTATAAATTTAAATGGGGTATAATGGTCAATTAACATAAAAACGATACGTGTCGAGTGCGCATGTGATAAGCTTCCGTTAGAATTTAAGGGGAGATCATAATGGAAAGAGGACATTAGCTCAACCCTTTTGGTAGTTTCTCATGTTTTAGAAAAAAGAAATTATCATCCAAGCTCGTGTGTATATATATATATATATATATATATATATAGTTGACATGTTTGCACAAGGAAAAAGAAAATGAGAGAAGAAAATTTAAACTTGTGACCTTTATTTCATAAGTCGTGGCCGTAAACTCGCATATATAATTATTCGTGCGTGGTAAGATAGAATATCAAAAGAAGCAATAAAGGCACACTATCCCTCACTGGCTTATAACAAAGTCATGAAAAGCTATCAAAAGGGGTCGCTTTAATTTGAATTAAGCAACAACCATTCTTTTTTGATGGCTGCAGGCTTGTTGAGATTGTTAACCCTAAAAGCAATGGTTCAAGGATGGTGACGAAAAGAAAAAATCTAGCAATTACCCTCATACAGAATTGGACCAAGTTCAACACACATCTTTGCACCTTTGCCCTTGCCATTATTAGCTGCCGACACAAAACTGCTTCCACAAAACTCCTTCCTGGCCCCATCAACTTCCTCTCATACTAACTTTTTCAGTAACTTTCCAAAAGCTAGCTTTAAAGTTGTGATCGATATGATGCTAGCTACTCATATGTGTACACAAATTTTATTCTACTTTTCATTTCCACAATTAAAGAGACAAACATGACAATGGATGTCTACCATTTGAACACGTACGTACATAACATGGGACACAAGACTTTATTGCCACACCCACACACCACGACATTATAGGATTCAATTTCGAAACTATCAAGTAATACTATCATACATGCATGTGTTGCATATGTTCCCCGTTTTGTATCCTCATGTTGTCCAGTGACTTTCCATTCATGTTACGGGAGAAGTAATCTTTGACGTATTCCTCCATTCCAATCCTTTTAAACAATGGTGGGGTTCCTGTGTTTAAAAGACTTTTTGCGGGCCCAATCTCTGCATCCAATTTGGGGTTGAAGAACATAGCAATAGATATCCTTTCTTTCTCTGAATTCACTGTTGCCCTGTGCTCAACGCTGGTATAGGCTCCATTGCTCAAGATCTGCAAAATTACATTAAATTGGCTGTTTAATTACGTATGTTATGATATTAAGAGTCTGTTTGAGTGTGTGTTTGAGGGGGTTAAAAGTGTGTTTAATATTCAAAAAGTCAATTTGAGTAATTTAAAAGTACCCGCCTGGTAAAAAAAAAAAAAAAATGCTTTTAAGTGTCTAAAAGCCTAAAAATAGCAAAAACACACTTTTAACAAAAGTTTAAAAATGATGCTTTTGCCGAAAAAAAAAACTTTTTGACTTAAAAACTCTATTTCTCCAACACAATCCCAATTTAACATGCTATAATTAGTGTTTCACATAGCTTAATTAAGCATTATACAATTTTAATCATGTATATATAGCTCTAAGACACAATTTCTTTATAAGCCAGTTTTCAAGGGTGAATTATATTTAAAGTGGCCGCCATGTCGAGTATAAGATCAATTGAGTTCTAAATTTGTGGTTGAGTCACATAGAGAGCAAGAGATAGGTTAGCCTTGGTACTATGTGTGGAAATAGTATTATAAGTCATTAAATACTAGTGATAGGTGAGTAGAGTCGCACTAAAGAAAAAAGGGTTATGTATCATTAGGTCAATGTCAATAGAGTAGGCCACTGTGGATGCCAGATGTAGAGTGTGATAGTACTATATATATAAAAGAAATGCTACACACTACTATACTTTATGAGGTTGCACTAAAAATCACAATTATAGTTTAGATGAATCATTATTATTGGATTGTGGATTCACAAGTACCCCTAATGATCCACTTTAGAAAGCTTGATATTTAATCAAAAGTTGGTGCAGTCAAGTCAAGGGTGGGGTGATCATCACAAACACATGATCAGTTAGGGAATTGATTTGTAGTTTAGGATTTATATTTCATAATTCTTAATGATTAAAATAAATGTTTTCTATATGAAGAATTGGAATTGACTTCTTAGAATATTTATTATGTGGTAATTAATTTTACAGTTAAAATAATATATTGGCAGAAAATATGCATTAGATCATAATTCACTACAAAAAATTAAGGTTTAGAGACAGTTATTTTGAGTGTTTTTAGTCAAAAAAAGGTCTCAATTGATTTAGCAACGCTTGAATAGGGGTACTTGGGGTATGTCAGATAGGATAGTGACTGAAATTCAATTTCAAAATATCTTTTTAGTAAAAAACAACTCTAAAATGGGACATTTGAAACTAAGCGCTCCTTTTCTAAAAGGGGGTGCCCAGTTGGGCGAAAGCCCCATTTTGGAAAGGGGGGCTTGCACATCGCAAAGCGCCCTCAATAATTAATATATGGGGAAAAATCTTTTCCCCTGATATACAATTAAATCCATAAAATTTTCTCCTAATATGCAATCCAATTCTTATATACATTTAAATATACAATTTTTCCACTCATCAATCTCATCTCAATTTTTATATTTCATTTGAATTAACCTCGCTGGCGACATTGTTTTCCAGCTTTCAGGTTTTAAAAAAACTTATTTGGACAATTTAAAAGTATTATTTACCTTGTTTCAAAATGATATAAATGGCCCCCACCCCACTCACTCATGTAAAATCATCTCTCTCCCACTGCAGAACTTTTATGGAGACGGCTCAGAGGGGACATGGTGATGGGCCATATTACAAGCAGAACTTTCATGGCAGCCACACTCTCTCTCTCTCTATATATAGTGCATACAATTTATGAGAGAATATTCAGTCAGATCATATGAACAAGTGTTATTATATGTGCATGATTTACGAACAACGCCGCCTTATCTCATGGCACATGCACATACATTAATAATACAAAACGAAAAGAAACAATTTAACATGGAATTGGGAATACGTAAATATTTCTAAGGCATTCAAATCGGAAAGTTATAGTGATTTGATTAACAACACCAAGAAAAAGGTGTTAGTTATATACTGTTCATGCTTCAAAAAATGCATGTCGGTATATGCATATTACTCGTGGACACGTAACATTTTTGGAAATGATATTGGACCAATAAAAAAGCTAGTTTCCAAAAACCTTGACTAGATTGAATTAATATACCACATGTTTTCTTTAAAAAAGAAAATAAAAATGGGGAGAGAGACAAGTAATTTTACAAGTCTCTCGTGTCACTTTAAAAAATGAGATGTGATTTGATTAAAATTTAATAATAATCAATCATAGACTCAATGATAATTTTAAGAGTCATATTATTCGTAAAGAGACACAAGAAAGACTTATAGCGTTATTCGGGAGAGACAGATCGATAAGTATGACAAACCTCCATGATGTCTCCTACGTTCACAACGAAGGCATCCGGGAGGAAGCTCACCGGAATCCAAACCCCATCTTTCTTTATTTGGAGACCATCTACTCCATTAACTTGGTGAAGGATGGTGACGCCGGTGAGGTCCGAGTGGGGGCTGAGGCCGATGACAAGTTCTGGTTGTGAGCATGGAGGATAGTAAGTCATCCTCATTGATTGCAACCCATCTTCAAATAACTCCTCAACCTCTCTTGTACCCATCTTCACAGCTTTTCCAATCAACACCATAAGTGTCATGGCAAGCTTTTGCAACTCCAAGAAGTATGACTCTAAGGTATCCCTGCAAGATGTGGAAAATGTCATGAAAGTAATCCTAATTAAGGGAGTCGGTTGGCGAAAGCCTGAGCTTTATCCGACCCATGTAGAGTAGAAAGAGAACCTCAAGGATGGAGGGAGCTCTGGGAATAAATATGGCTTTCTTCTGTGAATAGGGTTGACTGTCATGTAGAATCTATCACCCCAGTCAAGTTTTTGACCTTTGGATCGGACAACTGTTCCATAGCCTTCAACATCACCTGGCTTTACCTTGTATTTCATTTTCTCTTCCAAAGGAAGCTTGAAGAATTCTTCAATCTCATGCTTCAACTTCTTTAGTAGTGAAGAACTAACTCCATGGTTCACCAACTGTACATTAATATATATTCAAAGGGAAATCATATTTAATTATAAATAAAACAAGAATTAATTAAAGAAAATTGATAGAAGAAACCTGAAAGAATCCCCAGTCTTTGCAAGTTGAATGCAACTTCTCTAGCTCTAAGCCTGTGGCTGTGGCCTCCCCGAAGGCCAACTTTTTCATGTCAATTGTGGTGATTGTTGGCAAGGGAGTGCAATCTGCAGAGAGAGCAAGAGGCTCTTGATCATGTGGACAAATATAGCTCTGTGGGATTGCTATCATTTGCTCTTTGGTAAGCTCCATGACGCTAAGAACTGAATTTGAGCTCCAACAGTCATTTGGCTCCAGTGATGCCATTGCTATATGCCAGCATTGCTTGCAATGAGTATTATATATATAGCTTGAAAAAGCTGGGAAAAAAACATTATTTTATGCATTAAAACATGAAAAATAAGAAAGTAATAAATAGTTTGTGGATATGAAAAATTGAACGGTTGTGAGCCTCGATATAAGGTTATTTACTGGTGAGCCATACAAAACAGATAAGGGCAAACTAGAATTTTAGGTGTGAGAGAGGCAAAACTAATAGAAAACAATTTTTGAAGGGGCCGAAGTTAATTTTGGAGAAATTTGTATAGTTTTTATATTTTATATTTATTTTTTTATTTTAATTATGAGACCCAAACCTCATAAAAATGAAAGTAATTAAATAGCCAAAACTTAAAAGTCTAAACAGTTCAAAAATCCAACGCATCTCATACCCATTCAGCCCACAACCCATTTGCTTCTATATATAAACTATGCATCAACTTAAAAAGAAAAAAAAAATAATAATAATAAAATTTCACAAAGGCGCTCTGAATTTTCACGCTTTTTGAGATGACCATCTAAAGTTTAAAAACTCTCAATTTCATTATTTGAACTTATAATTTCTTGCAATCTACCAATTTCATCAGTTTTTGGTGTTAAATCCTAATGAAATCTATGAAAAATGCCAAAATATCCTTGAATTTTTGTTTTGTTTTTTTGTTTTTTTAATTATTTTAAAATTTATAAAAGTTTTAGAGGGTATAAAGGTTATTTCAACCATTTTATCGTCTGTTTTAACACTAGAAGGGGAGATTGCATCAAATCAAAAGTTCGATGGGAGAAATTGATAGTTTTTGAATTTTGGAGGTTCTCAATTAAAATGCGAAAAATTTCAATGAGCCTTTATGAAGTTTCCCCCAAAAAATTGACGTATGAAACACGCCTAAGTCAAGAACTCGTCTCTCTATATAGTAATTTAATCTTAGTATATTTTTTGTTTATGCTTTGACACCCCGAGAAGCAATCCTCATTTCTATTCAAATGGGGAGGGGAAAATGAAATTATATATAGCGGGTCTTTCTAGCTGTGTTCAAATCGTGATCAAATTAATTAATGAACATAATTAAGGAGAAAAAGTCACCCTCAAAAAGTACAAACTTTGACCATCGAACAGCACTATGATCCTAATATTCTATATCAAATAAAAAATTGAAAGAGATTCTTTCTTGCTTAAAAAATTATTGTTTATCACATTAATTAATTATAGTTGACATTTACACACTTCTCTTCATTGCCTCAAGAGTCTCTTCTATGAAATTCAGCTATATTAAATCTTCCACCTCCTACTCCTTCACAAGTTATTTTGCTAAAAATATTAAATGTACTTAATCAAATATGATTTCAAGAGTATGTAAAAGAATACTAAAAAGATTAAAATGCAGACTCAATGATCAAGAGATAATGAAATAAAGGTGATAGTAAATTTATTTGACCTTTATATTACTTATCAAAATAAATAAATAAATAAATAACTTTAGTTTCACTATGGATATTTTTTTAAGCAAATTGTATACTCTATTAAACAGGGACAACATGCTCTGTGATTACAATACTATAGATACGCTTTAGAAATTTTTTAACCCAAACTCTATCTATGACACACTTAATATATGGCCTCTTTGGTTAAATCATGAGCGGCTGAGTTTGCGTCCTTCATTACATGGGATCTCAATTGAAGCATTCCCACTTTAATTATATCTATTATTTGACTAAATTTGCTCCAATTTTTACTCTCAATTGTATCTACTCTAATAATCTACAATGCATCTCCCTCCAATTAGATTATATTGAGAAAACTTATCTTACCTATGGATATTTTATGGAGTGGTCAAATGCAATTATAAGAAGTTAATGGATCTCTTGATTAATCAAAATATATAATAGAGTGTAATTACAACTTTTGATTGGAATAAGTTGTGATTAATGACAACCTATAACAAGTCATGATATAATTACCATTTTGGGCTTGACTTTGATAAAGGTTCTAGACCCATTGGGAGCTACTTTTTTTTGTTTTTTTTACCCATTGGGAGCTACTTTATCATGTTTATAATTACCATTTTGGGCTTGACATATATAATTGCACAATGATTATAACCCGAAGTAGGAGTGTGAATTGGTTGTGTAAGACTTAGTCTTCCAAGTCATAATTATATACTTAATGCCTCAATTAATAGATATAATATAAAATATATATTTAAATGGAGAGCCCCTACCATCCGGTCCGTCTGTAAATCCAACCTTTTGCAACAACCAATAATTAATAGACACGTTAACTTATTGCATAGATACAGAATAAAACTAAAACACCAAATAAACAACTCCTTTTTTAGAAATCAAACGCAAAAAAACTCCTTCTCTCTTCTCTCTTCTCTATAGAATGGGTCTTCTCTTTGAAAGTCGCTCCCTTTCTTCGATTCTATAGAACTGGGTTTCGATTTTGCCGATTCTAGAATCGAAAGAATGGGTTCCGATTGATTTTTTTCATTTTTGTCAATTCTAAAATCGAAAGAATGGGTTTCGATTTTGCCGAATAATCGTCGATTTTTCCAAGTCTTGGCAGGAATGGGTTCTAATTGTGGGTTTTTGTTGTTTGTGAGTTTTGGGTTACTCTTTGCATAGAATGGGTTTCGATTTGCAGTTTGTGATCTAGCCGAGGAATCGTCGTTTCTCACACTAGAGTCGTCTAGATGGCAGATGGGTTTCGATTTTGCTGAGGTTAGTCGTTTCTTTCTCTAACCAAGTTTCTCTCTATGTCTCGAACAGGGATGGCCAGGGAAGGACGCCGGCACAAGGATGTTCCTATGTTTGTTTTGCAGCAAATAGGCTTGAATAATTGTTCATGTGTTTGTTTTCCTGCGTTGGGTAGGGGCTTGAATAAGCTTTAGGGCATGCGTGTCTTTAGGAAAAGGTTGGGTTAAGTGTTTTTGTTCCTATGTTTGTTTTCATATTTTATTACATGCATCTAGCTTCTGTGTACCTTTTTTATTGGTGGTTACAAAAGACAACTTTTGCAGCCCATCCGTATTGAAGTTAAATCCATTTAAATGAGTGTCGTGTATGAGAGCCTATACGAGAATGCATGTTGCCGTGGGGAAAGTTTTCGACTTTAATTTCAGCAGAAAAGTTAATATATTCTGGTAATTTTGACCAGATTGTCTTGCGGCTACAAATCAATGTAGCTGCAATACCCGTAAAAGTCACGAACCCTGCGCAGAAAATCTCCTCTATCTTTTTGGGGCTACTTTTGTTGGATGTCTTGGATAAACTTGCCGAGGAAAAATCATCAAACTTATACAATCCTCCTAGAATCTGTCCTTTCTTTATATTCAAAAACTAATTAGTGTTCAGTGAAGGAAGCTAAAGCCTTTATGACATTTGAAAACGCACTCTACTACATGTTCTAAGAGCGATTGACTTGAACATAACGACATTATTGCATCTCAACAAAATTTATTGTGTTTTTGTTTTCTTCTACTTCTAGAGACTTGAGGAGGAATTTAAGATCAGGGGGTGGGGGGCGGTGGTGGCTAGCATTTTATGATAGAATAATGCAAATTATAATTTTTATTTCATAGTTATCTCATAATAACTTTTGAATTTATGATCGGATTAAAAAAAAAAAAAAGATAAAAAATTTAGTCAAATCATGACCAGAGACACAAATAATATTCTTTCCTATCCCAAACCTACTAACAATTGCATGTCGAGTAATTAATGCTTGAATCCGTCGTAGTTGCGTGATGGCTTATATTTTCATACACTACGTACGTATTTCATTCTCAAAAGTGACATTTTTCTAAGCCTATGGATTACAAAACGTGCTTAAATTCAGACTTTCTTTTGTAAAGTTTATGCAAATGGTTTGACGAATATGCCATTGGCAGTGATTTTACTAATCTCAAGCAGCACGTTTCTGATCAAGACAATCAACTTCTCAATCTGTGGGAGTTGAATTAATGCAACTTCTCTAGCTCTAAGCCTGTGGCTGTGGCCTCCCCGAAGGCCAATTTTTTCATGTCAATTGTGGTGATTGTTGGCAAGGGAGTGCAATCTGCAGAGACAGCAAGAGGATCTTGATCATGTGGACAAATACAGCTCTGTGGGATGGCTATCATTTGCTCTTCGGTAAGCTCCATGACGCTGAGAACTGAATTTGAGCTCCAATAGCCGTTTGGCTCCAGTTATGCCATTGCTATATAACAGCATTGCTTGCAATGAGTATTATATATATAGCTTGAAAAAGCTTGGAAAAAAAAAACATTATTTTATGCATTAAAACATGAAAAATAAGAAAGTAATATATAGTTTGTGGATGTAAAAAATTGAACGGTTGTGAGCCTCGATATAAGGTTATTTACTAGTGAGACATACAAAATAGACACGGGCGAAACTAGAAATTTAGGTGTCAGAGAGGCAAAACTAAAAGAAAACACTTTTTGAAGGGGCTTAAGTTAATTTTGGAGAAATTTGTATCTTTTTTTTTAAAAAAAAAATAAAAAATAAAAATTATGAGACCAAGTGCATGCATGTTCTTCATTCAGCCCAAACCTCATATAAAAATGAAAGTAAATAGCCTACACTTAAAAGTCTAAACAGTTCAAAAATCCAACCCATCTCATACCCATGCATGCCCACAACCGATTTGCTCCTATATATAAACTATGCATCAACTTAAAAAATAAAAAAATAAATAAAAATAAAATAAAATAAACTTCACAAATGCCCTTTGAACTTTCACGTATTTTGAGATGACCTTTTAAAGTTCAAAAGCTCTTAATTTCATTATTTGAACTTTTAATTTTTTGCAATCTACCCCTTTAGTCAGTTTTTGGCGTTAATTTCTAACGAAATCTATGAAAAATGCCAAAATATCCTTGATTTTTGTTTTTTGTTTTTAAAATTTATAAAAGTTTTAGAGGGTGTAAAGATCATTTCAACCATTTTATAATATGTTTTAATGCCACAGGGGGAAGATTGCATTAAATTAGAAGTTCGATGGGAAAAATTGATAGTTTTTAAACTTTGGAGTTTCTTCAACGCAAAAAATTTCAGTGAGCCTTTATGAAGTTTCCCAAAAAAAATTGTCTTATGAAACATGCCCACGTCAAGAACTCGTCTCTCTATATAGTAATTTAATCTTAATATATTTTTTGTTTATGCTTTGACACCCCGAGAAGCAATCCTCATTTCTATTCAAATGGGGAGGGGAAAATGAAATTATATATATATATAGCGGGTCTTTCCCACTGTGTTCAAATCATGATCAAATTAATTAATGAACATAATTAAGGAGAAAAAGTCACCCTCAAAAAGTACAAACTTTGACCATCAAACAGCACTATGATCCTAATATTCTATATCAAATAAAAAATTGAAAGAGATTCTTACTTGCTTAAAAAATTATTGTTTATCACATTTGTTAGTTTTAATTATTGACTGAATGTTTGGAAAGCAAAATGGATTAATTTACAATGTATTTGAGTTCTAATTAGACTATAAGTCTTTTAGGTGTTATATTCTAGGTCTAATTTACAACGTATTTGAGTTGTAACTAGACTAGGAGTCTTTTATGTGTTATATATAGATCTCTACAGATCTGTATTAGGTACGGATTCTACTTCTAAAATTTGCCGTCGTATGCTAAGAAAGTTTGTGATATTGATCGTTGTGTTCTATCTCTTAGAGTATTTGTTCATTGTTCTTGTTAATTGTTGAAATGAAGTCAACCGGAGTTCCGGTGAAGGAAAATCACGTAAGAGGATTGTGTTAGCTGTCTTTGGAAAGGGTTACTGCGGTAGAAGGCAAGTGGGTCGCTTGTCTTATACAAGAGTGTGTCATAGCAAATGTTTTGTAAGTATGAGCATCTTGTAATCTTTTATTCTTTTACTGAATTAGTTGATTTCCTGGATTTGGTTGCTCCGGAGAGGTTTTACAATTAGAGAGTTCTCTAATTGGTTTTCTCTTCGTAATCAAAATCTGTGTGTTATTTATTGTTTATTACATATCTGTTTTTAGTTAATTATATTTTGTTAGGTCAGATTTATTTCCGCATAATACTATGTAAAACACCTATACATTCAGAATAGGTGTCGTTTGGAGTCGTATATAGAATTTTCAACATTAATTAATTATAGTTGACATTTAAACACTTCTCTTCATTGCCCCAAAAGTCTCTTCTATGAAATTCAGCTATATTTAAATCTTCCACCTCCTACTCCTTCACAAGTTATTTTGCTAAAAGAGAGCCCTATGGTCCGGACTAGGCGTAAAAGACCCATTTTACAGCACCCAATATGTTTTTGACACGTAAGCTAAACTCAGCTAAGCTTATTTTATAGAATAGGATTGAAAACACAAGATTATTTTACAGCCCCTTTCTTCTTCATCGCCGAAACTCCATAGCCTTTCTTCAACATAGTTTACTAAAAAATCAACCCTCCCAAAGAACCCAAATCGCAATACCCAGAGAAAATCTCAACAATCAACCCATTAAAATCCATCCCAAACCCATTCGGCCAAGCCAAACCATCACCATCCCAAACCCATTCGGTCAAACCATCCCTGAAAGCACTACAAACCAAACTCACATACACGCACAGCTGAACCGACATCAATACCAAATTCAAAAAGAACATAGCACTACCCATTCAATTAAGAACACCCAAAATCAAATACCCAACTTCTCTGTCTCATCGCTCACTGTGTCCCTCAAACCCAATTTCTCTCACTCAGTCACCGTCCTCCTCTCTCTCATAGTTCCCTCTTTCTCAGTCTCATCGCTTCTGCCTCTCGCGGCCCACCCCGTGGCCAAACTCAAGGGGGGTCTGGCCCAGACGTGGGTCACGGCCAAAAACCCACGGTCGTTGCCCTCCGCTTCCTCGCCGGCTAGACCCACGTGGGTTTTGAAGCCAATTCTCCTCCTTTGGTCTACAGCGAAGAAAGGGCCATGAGAAGAAAGTCTTTGTCTTTTATCCGGTGTATTTGTTGTATGGTATGTTTGTGCAATTTTTTTGCTTTATCTGAGGTGTTAGCATATTATTGGATGCTGTAAAACACCACTTTTACGCCAGGTCCGGACCGAAGTTAAACTCTTGCTAAAAATATTAAATGTACTTAATCAAATATGATTTCAAGATTATGTAAAAGAATATTGAAAAGCCAATGTACGTGGCGATATGTTTCCTGGCCATTTGGTCGAGGAGGAATTGTTTCCTGGCCCTTTGGGTCGAGGAGGAGTGTACTGGTGTGAGAGTATTTCTCATGGCCGGATTATTATTATTTTTTTTTAAAAAAAGAGAATATTGAAAATATTAAATTACGGACTCAATGATTAAGAGATAATGAAATAAAGTGATAGTAAATTTATTTTAACTTTATATTACATATCAAAAAAAAAAAAAAAAAAACTTTAATTTCACCATGGACATTTTTTAATTTAAGCAAATTGTATACTCTATTAAACAGGGACAACATGCTTTGTGATTACAATACTATAGATACGCTTTAGAAATTTTTTAACCCAAACTCTATTTATGACACACTTAATATATATATATATATATGGCCTCTCTGGTTAAATCATGAGCGGCTGAGTTTGCGTCCTTCATTACATGGGATCTCAATTGAAGCATTCCCACTTTGATTATATCTATTATATGACTAAATTTGGTCCAATTTTTGCTCTCAATTGTATCTACTTTGATAATCTACAATGCATCTCCCTCCAAGATGATATTGAGAAAACTTATCTTTGCAATGGATATTTTATGGAGTGGTCAAATGCAATTATAAGAAGTTAATGGATATCTCTTGATTAATCAAAATAAATAATATAGTGTAATTACAACTTTTTAGTGGAATAAGTTGTAATTAATGACAACCTATAACAGGTCGTGAGATAACTACCATTTTGGGCTTGACATATTGATAAGGGTTCTAGACCAATTGGGAGCTACTTTATTTTTCCGTTACGACCCTCCTCAAGTTGATAATTACCATTTTGGGCTTGACATATATAATTGCACAATGATTATAACCCCCTAGTAGGAGTGTGAATTGGTCTAGATGTTCCTCTAGTTTCCACTCTTGAAGAACCTAATGGGCAGCAACTTGGGTAACCTTTGAGGTGACTCTTGTTATTGTCTTTATTCCACTAGGGTGAGAGTGGAAGGTGGGACATGTTGTTTTCTTGATTTTTTCGTGAGCTGGAGTCTGGGGTATTCTTGACTTTTTGATTATGAATAAGAATGATTTTCTTTTTCTTAAAAAAAAAAAAAAAAAAAAAAAAAAGGGAATGTGAATTGGTTGTGTAAGACTTAGTCTTCCAAGTCATAATTATATACTTAAGGCCTCAATTAATAAATATATAATTAAGGCTTCAATTAATAAATATAATATAAAATCTCTATTTAAATGAGTGTTGTGTATGAGAGAGCCTATACGAGAATGCATGTTGCCGCGGGGAAAGTTTTCGGCTTTAATTTCGGTAGAAAAATTAATATATTCTGGTAATTTTGACCAGATTGTCTTCCGGCTACAAATCAATGTCGCCGCAATACCCGTAAAAGTCACGAACCCTGCGCAGAAAATCTCATCTTTTTGGGGCTACTTTTGTTGGATGTCTTGGATAAACTTGCCGAGGAAAAATCATCAAACTTTTACAATCCTCCTCAAATCCATCCTTTCTTTATATTAGAAAACTAATTGGTGTCTAGTGAAGAAAACTTAAAGCCTTTATGATGTACATTTGAAAATGCACTCCGGTAAACATGTTCTAAGAGCGATTGGCTTGAACATAATGGCACTGTTGTATCTCAACAAAGTTTATTGTGATTAGAGACTTGAGGAGAAATTTAAGATCGGGGGACTAGCATTTTGTGATAGAATAATGCAAGTTATATTTTTATTTCATAATTATCTCACAATAACTTTTGAATTTATGATGGGATAAAAAAAAAAAAAAAAAGATAAAAAATTAAGTCAAGTCATGACCAGAGACACAAATAATATTCTTTCCTATCCCAAACCTACTAACAATAAGTGCATGTCGAGTAATGCTTGAATCCGTCGTAGTTGCGTGATGGTTTATATTTTCATCCACTAGGTGTTTCATTCTCAAAAGTGACATTTTTCTAAGCCTATGGATAACAAAACGTGCTTAAATTCAGACTTTCTTTTGTAAAGTTGATGCATATGGTTTGACGAATATATATGCCATTGGTGATTTTACTACTCAACAAATTAAACAAGCAGCACGTTTCTGATTAAGACAATCAACTTCTCAATCTGTGGGACAAATTCAAACCCATTTGTATATAGCGAAATCGTCATTGGTGATGCATGAGATAATTAATCTCCCAGCAGCAGTTTGCCAAATGGATGAGTGCTCGAGGTTAGGCACTTGCCAAATCTGTAAAGAATTGTAATAAAGAATGAAATGTATGAGAAAATAGCGGAAGGAGAGAGAGAAGAAGACGGGAATTTTGGAGTGATTCGGAATTAGATGCCCTATGATGACGTTGACGTTCATTGCTAAGAATTGTTCTAAGGCTTAATTGATAAGTTTACAATACAAATCATCCATGTTTATAAAGAAAAGGTTGATGATGAAGATAATATTATAAATAAGGTTGATTTGATTACAATCAACTTACTAAGGAAAATATATTGATAAAGAAAGTCGATCAAAACCTAATATAGAAACTCTAAATTCTAACACTATACAACTCAAATATTTTGACTTTAGAAATGATAAATTGTTTTAGAAAAAATTTCACAATTAATTTCCTGTTTGGTCGGGTTTTCCAAACTTAATTTATAGAAGGGAAATGTTAAGTGTTTTTCTAGTATTCTCTTAATGTTCTCTTAACTGTGATGTGGCTTTTAAAATCACCATTGAATTTGAAATTATCATTATTGACTTTTAATCTATTAGTGATTTTAAGTGTCACATCAGAGTTGAAAGAACATTAGGAGAACACTAGAAAAACAACTAGCATTTTTCTTTCTAAAAATTTCTACTTTCAGATAACAAAATGAATCTTGCTAATATTAAATGTTTTTTTTTTTTTTTTTCTTTGAACTTGAATGGTTTTGGAATAAGAAGGCGGAAATACTGACATCAAATTTGTTCTTAATGAGATTATATTCGGGATTAGGTTAAGGATTAGTAGCCTTCACCGCATTCAGTCCTCTCAAGAGAATGGGTGACTTTAATTTGTAGGTCCTGGAGTTTCTTAATTATTGATAAATGACTAAAACATCGAAGAACAAACAACACTAGTTAGAATTTCTGCCCAAAAGAAAACTATACATGAAACGACAATCCTTCTATCAGTGGCGGGTTTTGGGGTTGGGGGGGGGGGGGGGGGGGGNACTGGGGATGGCCCAGGCCTCACCCCAATTCTAATAAAAAAAAGAAAAAAAAGAAAAAGGTATTAAAAAAAAAAATTACATGCATTGACCCTGCCCCAAAAAAATATTTGGGCCCCCTACGGCCTACTAATTCCTCTTATAATGTTTTACAAGCCATAATTCATTGGCCCTGCCCCAACCTAAATTTTTTATTTTTGAAAATTGAAAGAAAATTGAAAAGTCATTTTTAAATTCTATTTAAGCAAAAGCAAACAAAAAAACAAAAATCTAAATCCCACCCTAACCCTTTGTAACCAAAACGGCAGCAAATTAGGAAAAAAAAAAACAAAAAACAAAAGAGAGCTAACCCTCTTCGAGGCTCTGCTTTTCACCGAAGGGCCTGTGCGTAGCCGTGAGTCGGTGAGTGACTGAGTTTCTTCCCTCTATTTTCTTTCCTTGCTTGATGCTTCTAAAACTAGAATTAGAAGAGTTTCTATATTATATATATTGCTATTGAAAAGAAAGGAAAAGAAAAAATTGCTTTATGTTATGTGCCTGCGTGCAGTGGTTGCACCGGCCTGCAGTCCGTGCATATATATATAATTTTTTTTTTCCTGGAGAGTGGAGAGGTAGTTTGGAGAAATATATTATATATATAAGATACCTAATACCTTGTAGATTTGTAGACAGTAGGGTGCTTTGCTGTTGAATAGAAAAAACAAATTGCTTTATGTCATTACGTGTCTATGCGTGCAGCCTGCAGGGCCTGCAGTATGTGTAGATATATATATATTTTGCTTTATGAGTTATTAATTATTAATTTTTTTTATTCTGATTAATATAATATTGGCATTTTTTAGGTGTTTTTTTATATATATACTTTGAGATTTTGTCAAGCATCAACGAGTTTCAGTAGATTATTGCTAATATCAGGTATGTTATTTGTTATTGTTTGTTTCTTTTATTCATACATTTTTTGTTGATTTGTTAGATTAATTGTTATTGTAATATGCTAATAATTCTATTATAATATCATTAAAGTATGTGTCATTATCCCTGAATTGTTTAATATGATAAGTATTAAAACTAATAGGTAAATAAATATATAAAGAAAAAAAAATCTACTCATATTTTTTCTTTCTTTTCTAAAGACTTGAAAATAATCATGTAAATTTATTTGTAGATGATGGGAAAGTTAAATACAATACTTGACTTTTTCAAAAGGAAAAATGCATAAAGTTCAAATGTACAAAATTCAAATGTCAATGTTGGTGATACTTCATCACCAGCTTCTGATATCTCAATTTTTGAAAATTCTCCTAAAAGACTTCAAAGAGTTGATATTAATGAATTTGATATTAATTCATTGGAGTTCGATCCTAGATTGCGTCGTTAGATATGGGAATATGATGTTAATCAACGAGATGAAATTTGAAGAGCTTACATTAAAGCTGGTCCATACCGACAACTCATGAAAGACTACCCGAAATCTAGAAAAACAAATTATCTTTGTAGCTTTCAACCTTCGTGGTTTAATCTATTTTCTTCATGGCTTGAATATTCGCTTGAGAAAGATGCAACCTTTTGTCTACCTTGCTACCTCTTTAATAAGCCATCTAGGCATTTTGCACAATGTGTATTCACTATAGATGGATTAAGGAATTAGAAAAAAATTAGAAATGGAAAACAGTGTGCTTTTCTCTATCATATATGGAAAGATCCTAATTCATTTCATAGAATTGTAGAGAGGTCATATGAAGATTTGAATAATCAATCTCAACATATACAGAATATGTTAGAAAAGTATACTTTTGAACAAATTGCAAACAATCGATTGCAGTTGAAAGCCTCAATTGATATTGTTTGAGTGCTTGCATTTCAAGGTGTTGCTTTTAGATGTCGAGATGAATGTGTGAGTTCAAAAAATCATGAAAATTTTCTTGAGATATTGGGTTTGATGATTTCATATAATGAACAACTTATTGAAGTGATTGCTAAAGCTCCTAAAAATGCCTCTTACACATGTCCAAGGGTACACAAATTTTTTTTACATGTTTTTTAACTAAAGTAAAAAAGGCAATTTGTGATGAAATTGATGATGCAAAGTTTTGCCTATTTGTTGATGAAGCTCGTGATAAGTCAATGAAGGAGTAAATAGCTATAGTTTTAAGATTTGTTGACAAGAATGGCTTTGTGCGAGAATGTTTTTTTGGACTTATTCATGTCTCTGATACTGCGGTATTTACCTTAAAAAAAGGTATATATTATGTATTGTCTAAACATTACCTAGACATTCAAAATATTCGAAGGCATGGATAAGACGATGCAAGTAATATGCGATGGGGGTTGAATGGATTGCAAGCTTTGATTTCAAATGATTGCCCATATGCCTATTACATTAATTGTTTCGCACATCGTTTGCAATTGGCATTAGTGGCGGCATAAAAAAAAGTCATTTCAGTTCATCAATTTTTTACCAATTTGAATTTGGTTGTTAATTTTGTTTGTGCCTCATGTAATCGATATGAAGAATTGCGGGTTGCCCAAACTACTAAGAATGCATACATGATTGCAATTAATGAGATTGAGAGTGAAAGTGAACTTAATCAAATTAGTACGTTACTGATAAGCGCTGAATATTGCACATTCATGCCCCTTAACTCACATATGTTAATTCCTTAACATTGTTATTTGTTTGATTTTGTGTTGTTTTTGTGTTTTCAAGTATTTAATAAAGATACAAGAAAAACTATTGATTTTGGGCTTAAAGCACAATTTGAGAAAAGCTAGAAGATATGATTAAGCTTAACCAATCATAATAGAGGACATATATGATGTGGTTAAATTTAATCAAATCAAGAAAATGATAAAATAGGAATTTCTCCAATTGGAGTCAAAATCGGATCGGATAGAATTTTAGATTCTAAACACGTCTCACTATTTTAGCCATAACTTTTAGTTCAAATATTGGATTAAGGTGATTCTAGTGGCATTGGAAATCTAATTCAAAATTCTACAAATCATGTTGAAATATGATTTTCCTAAATCAGACTCCCGCTACGCCAAAATCGTCCCACAAGAGAAGGAGGCAAATCTGGACGAATCCTATTCTGATTTGTACATGGATTGCTTCCTAATTTGATTAGGAGATTGAAATTCGAATTTTCTATGTTTCCTAGGGCTTTCAGGCTTGTTTGCTCCCTATAAATAGGCCTCTAAGCTTCAAGAGAAAGGTACTTAGTTTTGGACAGAAATTATTTCTTGGAGGCTTAGTAGAATTATGAGCGGCTAAACCCCTTGTGGGGTGTTGATATAACCCTATCCAAGCACAATGATTTGATTGTATTTAATTTCTAGATTTTTAGTTTATGCATGTTGATTATATAACAATGAGAATTACTACAATTGAATTCCGTTCTTAATTATTAAATGCAATTGTTTTTAAATTCCAAAATCAATATTTGTGAAATTCTTATCTTGTCTTAGAAAGTATTTTACTTTTATTGAACTCAAATCATTCTTATTTTCTATGATTATAAGATTGATGGCTATGCAATAGGTTTTAATAGACATATGATCAATAGGATTTGATAGGCCATGTCTAGGGAAGACGGATTGTACTACACCCTAGTTTAGTGTAATTTAGGCAGACAGTCCGTGCCAACCAAAGATGGGTTACACTTATTCATTGATTGTATGTATCCTGTTATAGAGTTTTATAATTTATGCATAGGGAAAACGGGTCGTGCCGCATCTTAGTAGTTAGGTGGACGATCCGTGCCAACCGAAGATAGATTATCCTTCCTCTTTAATAATGTAGTTTCTTGTTTAATTATAATATGCATAGAATGAATTTCTGGGATTAAATTTGATTAGCCATTGTTGTGTGGATAGAGGTGAAGTCAATACCCTACATTCTTTTTCATATTTTAATTCGCTTTTATTTTCATGCACTTTAATTTTTTAAAAAAAAACCAAATTAAATATCTTTTTAATTAAATTAATCTTTTGAATTTGATAACAAAACCCCTGCAGTCCTTGAGGTTCGACACCTTCTTTATAGCCGTATCCTACAAAGATTCGTCCTATTGCGAGTGATTATTTTTATAATTGATAGTTTTTATCGCAAAAATACCACATCAATTTTTTGCGCCGTTTCCGGGGACTACTTAACGGTTTAGTTTTTAAGTTTAAAGGATTAAATTTAGCTTAATTATTTCCTATTTTCCTTTATTTTCTAATTTATTTTCTATTTCCTTTTATTTTTTTTTTCTTTTTGTTTTGTTGTTGTTGTTTTCCTTACAGGTCCATAGCTGCATAGTGCCTAGTTCCAGCTCTGAATTTCCAGCACATCTATGAGCCATTTATGAGTTTTTATTTTTAATTTTATTTTTTGTGTTTTTTTTTTAATTTTATTTTGTTATTTTATGATATTTATATTAGTTTAGTTCATGTGGGGAAGCATTCCAACACCCCATGGACCATGTTCATATTGCAATAGTCCTTATCATCATGTTAGAGATTGTCCTATTGCAGGACAATTTTCTAATTATTCTTATGAGCATATGAATAGGCTGTTCTCTAGATCGGGGAATGACCTTTATTTTGATTTTTATAACCCGTCATGGAGCAACCAGTCTAACCTCTCGTGGCTAGCTCAAGCTCCTAGAAAGTATGCTCCACAATGTCATGAACTGTACCATCAATCATATCTGCAATTCAATGATCAATCATATTCCCCTCAATATCAAGCAACTCCACAGCAGCAGTACCAAGAGGAGTCACCTCATCGGTCAGATCCTAACTTTGAAGATCGGATGCTGCAAATGATGAGCAAGTTCACCGGCATGGTGGGCGAGATAACCAGCAAGATAGGCAAAATAACCGACAAGGTGGGCGAGATGACTCAGACAGTAAACTCGCACTCTTAATCCATTGCCAGGCTAGAGGCTCAGGTAGAACTAATAGCTGATATCATCAATAAAGAGGAAGAAGAGCTTCAAAGTCAACCGATGGCTAATCCTGATGAACACTATATGGTGGATGAGAGTACTTCTTGTCATAAGCAAGCTATCACCATACTGAGGAGTGGAGAGGTGGTTGAAAACCATATGGAAGAGAGGAAGGAGGAGCAAATTGAAGCCCTACAGGATCTACATCAGGAAAAAGGCAAGGAAGTGAGCACTGAGGCTTCTTCACCATCACCTTCTATTCTTGAGATGCCATATGAGCCTCGAGCCCCTATTCCAGTTCATGATTCCTTACCGGATGAGAAACTGTTTGAGAATACTCAGAGCGATCTGCCTCGATATGTGGAAATTTGGAATTACCTATCTATAGGTAAAATCCACTTTATGTGGTTCAAGAGAAGACAAGATTGGTGCTTTAAATTTAAGGGTTAGAGAACACTGAGCATATCAAGGATATGGATTCCGTTGATTTGGCGGGTTCCATAGATTTCGACTAGATAAGTCAACTTCTTAGGTTCAAGCGCAGGCCCTGTGCACTTGAACTTCACTCCGCCAGGGTATATGATCTCCATCCAGGTTTATTTTATCTATTATTGTTTCATTCTTTGATTATATTTTGACAACAATGTGTGCACTTGATTGGTATTTGGTTGGAGTATCACTCACTTTTTCAGGACATGTGTTTTTGCATACAAGTTTGGGGGTATGATATGCCCACATCTGCTCATTCAAGTATTCCTATCCTCTTGACCTTATTTTTCAGTTTTGGACATACATTGGGGACAATGTACGATTCAAGTTTGAGGGTATGGAAAAACAAAACACTGTCCAAAATTGTTGTTATGTCATTCTTAAGCATGTGGTTGAGCTTTGATTTTAGTTTGAATTTCATTGGTAAGCTTAAGGTTATGAACGCATGATCATATGACTTAGGAATTTTGAGTCTTGTTACTTACTTTTGGCAACATGAGATGCTTCTTGTTTCAATTTAATATTTATCTTGAGCACACTAGCACATGGTTGTGAAGTATGAAATTGGAGACCAATTATGTTTGTTTTCAATGTTTTCAATTTTGTTGGGTGACATATTGGATGAATAACCTTGGCATGCTATATATATAAAATAAATAAATAATAAAAATTCAAGTTGAGTTTTTCATCGAGTAACCAAACCTCTTGCCTCATTAAGAAATGAGTGTTCGCGTCAAAAAGTGAGAAGTTTGGTTTGATTAATAATATGGCTAGCTTAGCTTTGTAGCTTTTTTGACTTAAGTTAGTAAGTCCTTAGGGCTGTCTTTACACCTAGTGCCCTAAAGCCATTTGGTTTGAGAGTCATTGACCTAACACTCGATACAAGGATCAACTAGAAAGCTTAAGGAAGCTAAGCATTGCAAAGCATGTTTGGAAAAAAATAAAAAAAAATGTATGCCTTGGTTGTTTCATCTGATAGGAAGTTCAATAAATTATGAGATGTTGATGCATTTATGTTGAAATTATTTTGAATCCTCATGATTGTGTGTTAGTTCACTTTACACTAATTGAAATTTGTTGCATCTCAACTTGCCATTTGTAAGTGATTCAACTTGAGAATTTCTTGAAATTTTGAAGATTGAGTTTATCACTTTAAGCTTGCTAATGAATGAGAACCATTATTTTTGTGACACTTTATTCTTTTGAATGACATAATGATGATAATGTTTATGGGTATCATTCGTAGAAAACCCTCACGAGACTTCACTCGTCCTCTAAGGAATTCCTAGGGGTTTAAAAGGCTTGTTGTATACGCTAAATGCAATCGTACATCTCACGAAAGATGAATTTATCTTTTTTGTTTTTTAGTTTAGTTCCTATTTTGTATTGCTAAAGGACTAGCAATATGTAAGTTTGGGGGTGTGATAAGCGCTGAATATTACACATTTAAGCCCCTTAACTCACATATGTTAATTCCTTAGCATTGCTATTTGTTTGATTTTGTGTTGTTTTGTGTTTTCAGGTATTTAATAAAGATACAAGAAAAACCATTGATTTTGGGCTTAAACACAATTTGGGAAGACCTATAAGATATGGTTAAGCTTAACCAATCATAATAGATGACATATATGATGTGGTTAAGTTTAATCAAATTAAGGAAATGATAAAATCGGAATTTCTCCAATTGGAGTCAAAATCGAATTGGATAGAATTTTAGATTCTGAACATGTCTCAGTATTTTGGCCATAACTTTCAGCTCAAATATCGGATTAAGTTGATTCTAGCGGAATTGGAAAACTAATTCAAAATTCTACAAATCATACTAAAATAGGATTTTCCTAAATCGGACTCTCGCTACGCCAAAATCGTCCCACAAGAGAAGCATGCAAATCTGGACGAATCTGATTAGCCAATTCCTGGGATTGAATCTGACTAGCCATTGTTGTGCGGATAAATGTGAAGTCAATACCCTACACTCTTTCTCATATTTTAATTCGCTTTTATTTTCATGCACTTTAATTTTAAAGAAAATCAAATTAAATATCTTTTTAATTAAGTTAATTTTAATCTTTTGAATTTGATAACAAAACCCCTGTAGTCCTTGAGGTTTGACACCCTCTCTATAGCTGTATCCTACAAAGATTTATACTATTGCGAGTGGTTATTTTTATAATTGATATTTTTTGTCACAAAAATACTACATCAGTTACAACGAACTGGAGATACGCGTTGGAGTTGTCACTTGAGATCAGTTTCTAACTTTATCAAAATTTTTAGTCCAACTTGTGAAGTTATTGTTAAAATCATTGATGTGGGAACTATTTCTTCCCAACGAGCAGAAGCTGATTCAATTCATCAAGTAATGACTTCATTTGAATTTGTATTCATCTTACATCTCATGAAAGAAACTATGCAGATCACTAATATTCCATGTCAAGCATTGCAATCCAAATCTCAAGATATTTTAAATGCCATGCATCTTGTTTCATCCACTAAAAGGTGTATCCAACAATATAAAGATGCTAAATGAGAAGTTTTACTTACCAATGTGAAGTCGTTTTGTAATAAACATATAGATGTTCCAGATATGAATGCCTGTTATGTTGAGAGAAGAGATCGAGTTCGCCATCAATAAGCTGAATTTACAATTCAGCATCGTTATCGTGTGGATATTTTTTGTGCTGCAATTGATTCTCAATTGCAGCGTCGGTTTAGTGAGCATACAGTGGAATTGCTTATTCTCGGCTTGGCTCTTGATTATCGAGTTGCATGTGAGTCTTTTAGAATTGATGATATTTGTCAGTTGGTAAACAAGTTTTATCCGCAAGACTTTACCGACCTTGAAAAAGAACAGTTGGAAATAGAACTTCACCATTACGTGCATAATGTAGTTCAACATTTAAGTTTCAAAGGATTGTTAAATATTTCCGAATTGTGCCAATAGTTAGTTAGAACCGAAAAATCAACTATCTACCAATTTGTTTTTCGAGTTGTTGTGCTTCTGCTTACTTTTCTTGTTTCTACCGCAACTACAGAATGAACGTTTTCAGTCATGAATATCATCAAAACTAGGCTTCGCAACAAAATTGAAGACGAGTTTCTGACGGATTCTTTGATGTTGTACATCAAAAAAGAAATTGCTGCGACATTTAGTACAAATTCAATCATAGATGATTTTCAGGATATGAAAACACGACGGGTTCCATTTTGATAGGTGTTTGAGCTTAAATTTATGTTTTTATTTTTTTTTATTTATCTTTTTGTTAAAACTGAATTGAAGCTAATTTTGTTTTTATATATTATTTTAATATATTTTGAATTTATATCTTGGTCCCTCCCCATCAAACTTTCTGGATCCGTTCATAAGTTATATATATAAAATACCAAGTGGGAAGGGTGGAAGCGTAGTATGCAATATGAAAATAATGTAGTAATAAAAATAATAGAAAGCAGTAGAACTGTCCAATATGGCGGTATGCAGTAATATGAAATGATACAGAAAAATAATGAAAATAAGTACTAAAAATAAATTGGATAAACTGAAGATTTTATTGAAATCTTGAAATACACTTACAAAAGTAATAACTGGAAGGAGAAAAGGAACTAAGAAACAAAGTAGGAAGTTGGTTACAATCAAGAAGAAAAGTTTGGCTCAAGGATTCAAAGGTATGAAAACTTGTGCCTTACAATGGTAGAGGAGTCCTCTATTTATAAAAAATCTCCAATTACATTCGGAGAATAAAAGTACAAGCATGCGAGTTAACAGTAAAAGTGAATAGTAAAAAGTGAACAGTACAAGTGAACAATAAAATTCTTTAATCTTTGCAGCACTGTTGTGTCAGTAGACAAATTCTGAAATCCTAAAAATCTTCGAGAAAATCTTCAACTATGATGCTGAACAGGGAAATCTTGAAAGTCTTGGGGAAAATTGCACTGGCAGACAAGCAGGAAATCTTGGGGAAAATCTTTGCATTGGCAGAGAAGCTGGAAATCTTGAAAAAATCTTGGGAAAATCTCTGCACTGTAGAGTCGGCAGACAAACCTGTGATCATGAAATCTTGAAAAATCTTGAGAAAATCTTGAACAAATCGAACTTGATAAATCACAAATCTTCAAGTCCCGAAAAATAATCTTGAGAAACAAATCCTGAATTTCCAAATAAATCCCTTTGTGGATCAATTGTACCATCAGAAGATGATTCAGAGGCTTCTTCATCCTCTTCAGAACTAACATTTAGAGAATCCAAAAAGGCTTTCATTAATGCTTTCTTTTTCTCCTTACTCTTGGAAGACTTTTTCTTTGAGGAAGAAGAAGAAGCAGGAGGAGAAATATTAGAAGCAGGAGTAGCTTCTTTAACTAAGGGAAGAAAAGCATCAGGGGTTAAAAGCATAGGGGGAGCATTTGTGGGGCAAATCTGAGCTTTGGGAGCTTGGGCTAATTCTTTAACATTCTGGACAATGGTATCAATCTAGGGGCATTTATCCCAGCATTTAACATACCAATGTCTTTCAAGTTTGTCTCCTACAATGACATATTGCCATTTTAAGATCCAATGAATTTTAAATCTTTTAACAAAATGAAGAATGTGAGGAAATTTGGAACCATAAGCATCAGTCTTGAAATGAGCCTTAAAAATGTTGAAGGCTTCAAGAAGTTTGAGAGGTAGAATTTCTTGGATAAGACCATAGTGCATCCACCACCTGGAAAACCAGAAGGGAAGAATTCCACCAAAATTATTGCAATCAAAATTAATAAACCAAGAATGGTCAAACTTAAGAGTTTAGTAAAGGAAAAATTTGGACCAAGCTTCAATATAATCATAATAACAATAAGGAATATCAAAATCACGAAGAACTCTGGGAGAAGAAGGATGATCTCCTCAATCTTTTTCAGAAATTACTTTGTCAAAATAAACACTGTGGAAAAGTATTCTCTTGGGATTGAAAATCTTGTCATAAATTGGTTTAAAATTGACAGACTTGGTCTAAATCAAAATATTAGTGTAAAAAGGAAGAGTCTTTAGTGGATGTTTAGGAATCCAATGAAAATTTGGGAGAAGATAAGAGAGAGCTAATTCACTGGGGGATTTAACATGAGAACGATTCATTTCAATTGTGAACAAATGTTCAAAATAGGGGACTGCCATATAGGCAAAAGGTTTATCATAATTGGTGGATGGAACTTTGGATTTTTGGGAAGAATCCACAAATGGGTCGTAAGGTGAAATCAAAGTAGTTGAGTAAGAAATTGGCAAATCAGGACTAAAAGGTGAGAACTTGTTAGTCAAAGCAACTAAAGAAATTGGAGAAGAAAAAGCAACATCAGACTCTGGTTTTATGACCAAAGCCTTAGAATCAGTCTTTCATTTATCTTTTTTACTTGCCACGGTGGCACTGCAAAAATTCACGAGTGAGAAAATCAGGAATTGAATTGTCAGATCCTTTAATATATTCAATATCGAAATCAAAAATACTCAAAATAGCTTTGCATCAAGCAAAAATCTGTTTTAATGCAATATTTTCAACATCTTTTTTTTCAGTATGTATTTTGCAGACTTACAGTCTATTCTCAATAAAAATTTTTGATTAAGCAAATTAGCTTGAAACTTAGTAATGCACAAAACAATAGAAAGTATTTCTTTCTTAAAAGTACTATAATTAGATTGCGCTTTATTCCAGGATCCAGAATGAAATCGAACAATTTGTTCAGGAGATCTTGGTGAAACAACTTGTTTCAGAATTCATCCAAAACCAATTTCGGAGGCATCTGTTTCAACAATATGATAAAATTGTTTAGTCAGCCAAAGCCGAAGGAACTTTGTGATTCCTAGCCTTCAACAGCAAAAATCGACAAATAGAATTTAGACCGTAAACTTTATGTCTGAACATTCGGGTTTGAGGTCGAACATTTGGTCAGAGTGTAGCGACCATTTGGTCAGATTTGTTGCCTTCATTATTCGAATTATTTTCTTGGAAACAATTTTTAAGTTTTAAAAGCAAAAATTCTTGTTCCATATTTTTGTCGTTGGTTTTAACATCTTGCAAATCTTTTTTCAAATCAACAATGTCTTTCTTAATATTATTAATCTCATGCTACAAATCTGAGATAGTAACAGCCTTGGATTTTTGTTTAAAAAATATTTCCAAGGTTTCATCAAGAGAGATCTTGGATTTGGGAAGTTTGTCAACATTTTTCATCATAGTCTTTTTAAGTTTTTTAAGATATTCTTCTTTTAATTCAGCATCTTCTATTTTTAAAATAAGAGTAATCAATAAATTTTCTTGTTCTTCTTCTTTAGTCAAAACATTGCAAGTCTTTGTTTTGTTGCAGCAAGAATCAAAACATCCAATTTTTACATTTTCTCTAGAAAATTCATTAGTTGAATGGTAATCAGAATCATCAGAAGTTAAAAAATCATCCTTAGAAGAAAAATCGGAGAAATCATTGTTTTGAAGAATTCTAAAAATATTTTATTTTTTACTTTCTTCAATGTTTAAAGCATTAAGTTCTTTTCTAATCTTTTTGGGAGGTTTTGGACATTTATTAGCAAAATGTCATGATTCTTCACAATTAAAACATTTTCCTTTTGAAAAATATTTGTCAAATTTAGAAGTCTTTTTTGTTTTGGGTTTTTTAGAAAAATTATTTGAAGGTTTATTAAATTTTATTTTTTTGTAACTATTGTAATATGGAGTAGGTTTTTATTTTATTTTATTTTATTTTATTTTATTTTTTATTTATTTTATTTTATGAAAACCTTATCAGATTTCTTCATATTTTTTTGAGATGGAGCAATAGGAGGCAATCCAAATTGTTCGCAGAAATTACCCATTTCATATTTAGCTTTTTAGCATTTTTTTTTAATTGTTGTCGAATCATTTTTTGATCAATATACATTTTAATTCCATGTTTTTTAACAGTAGAAAACATATCACCATAAGTGAGATTTTCATAATTAATTAAACCAGTGTCAGTATTAATCAATTCGTCTTTAACTTTGTGAGCAAATAATGAAGGTAATCCATCAATAAATTTTTCTTTCCAATAAGGTTTTTGACTATTAGATCTAACCATAACACGAGAAAGAAAAATATCCTGATACCATCTATTATCATACATAATAGGACAACGAAGATTATTCAAATAATCAGAAATTTGAGAAGTAATATTAGAAGGAGTACCAACAAAATGTTTAATAATAGTATAAATCAAAGAATTAACACCATCTGGAACACCTCTACCAATCGTTTCATAAAAAATGGGTAATCCATCCTCATTCTTTTTGATAGCTTTTCTAATTTCTTCTCTGGAATCTTCTGTGAGATGTTTGTCCCACCAATTCCGAAGAGTTCTAGAAAATTCAGTAGTAAGCAAATCAACAATTTCTGAGTGGCCTAAGCTTTGATTGGTGTCATAGGCATTGGCAACCATAGACATATGATTCATCTTATTGATCAATTCTTGTTCAAACAAGCCATCAATATTCCATTCATACAATTTGTCAGAAGAAACAGAAAATTGGGATTGAAGAAATCTTTCTTCAAATTGTATATCGGGAGGAGTGGATCTAGAATACCAATTTTTTGTAAAATTGACAGGTTTGGACTTGTCAAAAATTCTTTGGAGTTTTGGCTCCAAATCAATCTTTCCAAAATTTTCTTTAAGAATTTTAATGTCAAAATCAATGGAATCATGGGAGGATATGGAATTTGTATCAGAAAAATCACTAGTTTTCTTATGATGAATTGCAGAAGTACTAGCCTGGTTAGTTTTTAATTCAGAAAGCATTTTCTCAATTTTTTCAATATTTTTCTGGTTGTTGGTTTTCAAGCCAAGAGATTTTCTTTTTTCGGGAAGAGAAATCGAAGGTTTTTCAACCTTGGGAGCAGCAGGGGAAATGATATTTTCTTCAATACGATCTAACTGTTGTTTGATTGTATGCAAAGATTGGTTAACAAAATTGTTTTGTTCAATAATGTTTCTATTTTTAGGATGAACATCATTGGTTGATTTGAAAGGAGAACCTTTAACAGTAATTCTTTTGCAATCAATAAGAATATTTTCAAGAGGAGGATGAGAAGACTTAACAACTGTTTTGTCTTCTTTAACAAAATTCTTTTTGACAAAATTTAAAACATTGTTAGAAGGGAAATGTTTTTGAAGAAAATCAAATAATCAAATATGTTTCTGAGATTCAATCATCTTTTCTGTCCAGTGGACTTTGATGAGATCTCTTTCTTTTTCTGAAAATCTGGCACGGTAAGCATGTCGTAAATCATGATTCTTTTTTTGAAGAAAAATCTTTTTGTAAAGCAGGCCAATCAATTTGTGAAAAGAAATCTTTTGTAGCAGCATAAATAATGAAACATTGATAAGCAGGAGGAAGAGGACCATTGACATCAGAAGCAGAGGGAGAAATAGAATCTTCATCATCCTTGTGTGTGGGAGGATGAGTTTTGGTTGAGTAAAAAACAGAAGAAACTTGAGAATTAGTGAAAATTCCTTTTAATTTCAAATCAGGAGGAGCAAGCAAATCATCAATATCTTTGTCTCTTTTGTGGAGTCCTTCAGTGGTTATGAAACCAACAAAAGAATTCCTTTTTTCTTCAATGACAAGAGGTCTTTGAATTCAGTTTGAAATATTTAAATCTGAAAAACTAATTTTTACAAATCCATCCAAATATTGTTGGATATAATCAAGATTAGTGGTATCATTGACTACTTTAGAAGGCTTAGATACATTCTCCAGAAGCTATTCGTTAGGATGACTAATGTCATCCCATTGAATCATTTTTGGAGTACGTATATTAGCATCCTGAGTATAACTTTGAATTAACAAAGTAGAGTTACCAGATTCTTGATCACAGCTTGGGGATTTAAATTAGTTTTCATCAATTTATAGTAAATTCGATAGATGATAGCAAGAGGTTTGCTACCTTCTTCCCTTTCATAACCAAAAGTTAGAACATTCAAAGTCAAGGCTTTGAGGACATTAATATCCTCCAAAGCAAGGGTTAAATTGGGAAAAAAATCAAAATGAATAGGGCCATTAAACAAAGAAGATTGAATCATTTCAAGAATACTAGTTCTAAAATTTATGAATCTAGCATCTCGCAAACATAATAAAACAGAAGCATTAATACTAAGTCTGGTTAAAGATTTATCAGCAACTTGAACAGATCCAACATGCAGAAACTTATAATCTTTAGCCAAAGAAGCATTAACAAATATTTTATTAAACAATTGAAATGTTGAATTATTACTGGCAATAGTAAAAGTTTGTTCAACAGTCTTAACAGAATATTTAGCCTTAAAGGAAGACTTTAACCAAGAAGTAATGTAAACATCTTTAGTAGAAAACTTTGGAATGTTCCATTTATCAAAACTAAAAGCATTATCATCTTCAACAGAAAATTGTTCGCTATTAACAATATCAGGTGGTAAACTTGATCTAGAACTGACAAAAGAGGTTGATGTCCACATTTTGAAATTCAAACGGCTCACATACCTTGGGCCGAGCACTAACCCTTCACCTATGTCCTAAAACACGCCAACTCCAGGATTCAAAAGGGGCTTAGAAGATAACCTGAGGCAAGTATGATTGGGTGGTAGGTTTATAATTGGAAGACAGAACATAGAAAGAAAGATCACAGAGAGAGCATAGTGGATAACAAGCAGCAAAGAGATTGCAACTCTTATGGCTCTGATACCAAGTGGAAAGGGTGGAAGCGCAGTATACAACATAAAAATAATGCAGTAATGAAAATAATGCTATATATATATTAAGGGGAAATCATTCTAATCTAATTAATTGATGAAGGATTGAGCATAAAACGCTTACATCACAAAGAATAAAACTTCGAGAAAATCATAGCCGAAGCTATATATGAAGTTACAACGTCATAAATACAAACATAATAATTTTACATTCAATATCTATCTATGACATCAGCATTCGTTAACCCATGACTAATCTTTAGTTGTAACAATAGATATGCTCCAGGCAGACTCAATCCAATACATAGGTAGCACATATTACTAGGCATGAGAGCAGGAAGCTCCATGCCCAAAATCAGACTCATCGACCCGAAAGCCAGGAAACTATTTATATCTACAACCCAATGGTCTTGACCAAAAACCAATCGCTTGAGACCAGATCCAGGGATAAAGACAATCCTTATTCAACAAAAATACAGAAAATATAAGACCAGTAGACAATAGCATTGATGGAGGTGAGGCAACCAGTGCGTGTAAAGCACGCGCAGGAGAGTGAAGTTCACACGTTGGCGTGTATAGGCCATGCGCTGGCACATAGTGGTAGTGTTGTGACAATGAGGGTGGTGACAGGCGGGGGGGAGGCTAGAGAAGGTAGAGGTGAGGCGCATCTTGGCCTGACAAGCCCGAAAGAAGTAGATCTAGCTTAGAGGAGATTGGATCTAGAACCCACAAGGTGAACGAAGCAAAAGCGACAACTGGATGAGGCGTTGGATCGGGGAAGTGTGGCTAGTTGTTGCTAAGGTTGGAGGAGAGAAAAAACAAAAATAGCATACCGGTGATGGGAACCAAAAATAAAAAGTGCTGAGAAAGAGAAAGAAGGGGTAGGGAAGGGAGGGATGGACCCAAAAAAAAAAAAATCTATTGTTCGCTTGTTATTATAGCTAAATGTGCGATCTATGATTTAAATATTCAAGGAACTTTTGATCCTCCTCTTTTTTATTTTATTATTTGTTTTAACCATCAAGAATTAATGGTTGTTTAATAGCCCAAAGAAATTCTCAACTGGTTAGGGCATGTACTAAGGTGTGGGTTCGAATCTTCGTTATAGAGAATCCACACATAGGCCCTCATGTGCGGCTCCCAGCAAGTAGGTGTTATTATGATCATGTTCAAGTAGGATAGCTATAATTGATCTCCCTAGCCTACCTTTTTCGGTTAAAAAAAAAAAAAAATCCTTCGGTATTTTTTGTTGTTGTATTTCTATGTAGCATCCCAAAGTTAATTACTTTAGGCAAAGGCCAAGTTAATGGTAGGGCTGTAAGTAAACCCACCCGACCCGCAAAACTGCCCCGAAAATCGTAGATTTTCAGTGATTTTTATCAGATATGGGTCCATTTTACCCAAACCCGGTCGGGGCAGGGCGAGTTTCGGGTTACATAAATAAAATTTCCCCGAGTACCCGCCCCGCTATACTAATGTACTAAAACTAAAAAATTAGGGGTGAAATAGCGGTTGCAGTTAGCGGTTAGTGGTTAAACTGCTAACCGTTAACCTCCTAGGCGGTTAGTAGAATCTACTAACCGCCTTCGCTAACCGATTAGCGGTTAACCGGATGCGGTTAACCGCTTTTCTACTAACCGCTTTTTATTGGACTTTTTATTGGGTTTTTTTTTTTTTTGGGCGATTTTGATCTCACTTTAAACCCTTGTTTTGCTCACTTTAAAACATTGTTTTCCTCTTTCATGGTCATTTTAGCATTAAAAATTGTTAGTTTAAAGTGAGCATTATAGATTATTATACCAAAATCTTGTTGGTCACCTTCTACAATATATAACATACGAATAAAATTACAACAAAATTATCATTATATTATATAAATAATAAAAATATAAAACCCAAACAAAAGTCAAAGGTGGGGGGAATTGAAATCGGGACTCCTGAGTAAAAGAGGCGCGCAATAACCACTAGGCTACAATAACTTATTGTTATTTATTATATGAAATATATATAATATAAATATATATTATATTTTAAAAAAAGGCGGTTAGCTGTTAGGCGGTTTTTAAAAATCCACTAACCGCTTTCAAAGCGGTTAGCGGTTAGTGCGGATAGCAGTTAGCGGTTAATGTGGTTAGCAGTTAGCGGATGCGGTTAGACGGTTTTAAATTTCACCCTTATAAAAAACCCTAACTCTCCTTAGTAGCCGCCTGCCTCTCTCACTCTCACACACACAACATAATCCCTAACTCTCATTCATCGTCTCTCTCTCTCTCTCACGCACACAATCCTTTCGGCCTCCGGTCTGCTTCTTCCTCTCGTGCAGCCTATGCAGGTAGCCATCTCTCTCTCTCTCTCTCTCTCTCTCCAGCTTGCCATCGTGCAGGCTGTGTAGCTTCTGCCCTTCTTCTTATTTTCCTTTCAAGGATTTTCAACTTTTTTTTAATATCTCTCTCTTTCTCAGAGTTCTTGTTTCCCACCGGCCACTGATCGTTGTGTTTTGCAGCTTTTGCTCTCTCAGTGACTCAGTCTACACCCGTCGGCCTCAAGTAATGAAATCTCACTAAGTCGTTAGATATTGCGAAATATAATGAGTTAGGATTTTTCCATATGCTGTTAACTCTTAAAGGAGTTGGATATGTGATCTGTGATAAGCAGTTAATTTTTTTGTGATCTGTTAATTTTTTTGTTAACTGTTAAGGAGTTAATATTTTTGGTCTGATAATCTGATTAGATGCGTTAATGTTGTTGGGTTGTGTTGGATGATCTGTGATACCATTTTTTTTCCCACCTATTGTAGATTCATGGATTCTACTGATAATGATAATGTTGGATCTTTATCAATTGTTGGTACTCAAAATCCTAGTTCAACTCTCCCACAAAAAACCTAAAAAATGTGAGCAAACATCAATGGTTTGGGAGCATTTTACCAAGGTAGAGAATGGTGATCTCGAGGATCCTAAATCAAAATGCAACTATTGTAACAAACTGTTTAGTTGTCACACTAAAAGGCTAGGCACTTCGTCCATGCTATCCCATTTGAAGAATAGTTGCAAAAAATATCCCGGTAGGTTTGATAAAAGTGATAAGACACAATCAAAGCTGAGCTTTGAGGTTAAGAAGGGCGAACAAATGGCAGTGGGAGAAGGATCTATTGGTTGGAAATTTAGTGATTACGAAATATAATGCTGCAAAAATAAAGGCAGCAATTTCTAAGATGATAATTGTGGATGAGTTGCCATTTAGGTTTGTGGATGGTGAAGGGTTTCAAGAATTCATGAATATGGTTGAGCCTAGGTATAAAATTCATTCTCATGTTACTGTGATGAAGGATTGTGTTTCCCTATACATGTCTGATAAGGAAAAGTTGAGGGCAATGTTCATGAAACGCAATGCTCGAGTTTGTCTTACCACTGATACTTGGGCTTCAGTGCAGAACCTTAATTATATGTGTATAACAGCCCATTTTATTGATAGTGATTGGAACTTACATTAAAGAATTATAAACTTTTGTTTAATTTTTAATCACAAAGGACAGACCATTAGGAAGAAGATTGAGTCGTGTATACTTGAGTGGGGTATTCGTTCCATTTTTACTGTTACAGTTGACAATGCTACTTGCAATGGTGCCGCTTTGGAGTACTTGAAGGCGAGAACTAGTCATAAGAAGAGTGCCATAGTAGAGAATGAGTTTATGCACGTGAGGTGTTGTGCACACATATTAAATCTTATTGTGACGGAGGGTTTAAAAGAACTTAATGGATCCATTTTGAAGGTTAGAAATGCGGTGAAGTATGTAAAGTCTTCACCTTCAAGATTTGAGAAGTTTAAGGGATGTGTGGAAAGGGAAAAAAATTATCTTCAAGGGTTTGTTGTGCCTTGATGTTGTAACTAGATGGAATTCTACATATAAGATGTTGGAAGGTGCTGAAAAATGTGAAAGTGCATTTGTACTTATGAAAGAGTTTGATAGAGACTTTGCTCCTACGTTGAGTGAGGAAAAGCAAGGTAAAAAGGGTTTGGGACCTCATACTTTTGATGATTGGCATCGTATTAAGATTTTCCTCAAGTTTCTAAAAGTTTTTTATGATGCCACATTGCGACTTTCGGGGTCTTTGTATGTAACATTTAATATGTATTTTCAAGAAATTTGTGGCATTCAAATGCATTTAGATAAGTATAATGAGAATGATGATTATGTATTGAGTGCCATGTCGGAGAAAATGAAGTCGAAGTTCAATAAGTATTGGGGGGATCTTAATAAGGTTAATTGGATGATATTTGTTGCGGTTGTACTTGATCCCCAAACCAAATTGGCATCATTGGAGTTTTGGTTCAAAGAAGCTTTCACCTTCGTACAAGCAACTGATATGACTACAAGAGTGAAGGAACTCATAATCAAATTATATGATCAATACAACGTTGGAGAGAGTTCAACTCAAGTTCAACATGGTAGTCAATTGCCTTAAGATTCCTCAATGAAAGTAGAAGAAAATGAGAATGATAACCTTTCACTTCAATTCATGAATAAGTTTCATAAGTACCTAACTTCTAAAAGTGATGTTGGAAACAAATCGGAGGTAGATCGGTATTTGATGGAAGATGTTGAAACCACAAATGCAAAATTTGATATTTCAAATTGGTGGAAGGTGAACTCAAGCAAATTCCCAATACTTGCCAAAATAGCACGAGATGTGTTGGCCATTCCCATTACAACGGTTGCTTCAGAGTTGGCTTTTAGTACCGGAGGTCGTATATTGGAATCTTTTCGAAGTTCATTGGCTCCAAGAACGGTGGAAGCATAGGTATGTTCACAAAATTGGTTAAGATCAAAGCCCCTAAATTATGACTCCAAAATGGATGACGATAAGGAAAGTTATAAGCTCGATGCTGGTAAGCTCTCTAATCTCTATCACAATAATGCTTTTTTTTTTTGCTACTAATTTCATTTGTCGGTTTGTATTGTGATTGTGATTATTTTTTCTGTTGCATTCTTTGTAGAAATTAATTTGAAGAACAACAGTAATAACAGTGGCCTTGAGGATGATTACATTGATTAGTGACTTGAAGGTTCTGCACTTCTGCAGGTTGCTATTTTCTGGATTTTGGTTCAGTACTCATGCGTTGGTTTCTACTTCCAAGCTTGATTTTGTAACTTTTAAGTATGCACACAGTATTACCTTTAAGTTGAATTTTTTGTAACCTTTAAGTTTTTTTTATTTGTAAAACAAACCAGAAACATGCACTAACTCTGATGATGTAGCAGGTTTTTTTGTTTTCTTTGTTGGGTTTGTTTACATTCTGATTATATCTGATTTTTTTTTTAATAAAAAAAACCCATTATTATTAAGTAAAATTGTAAAAAATAAATAAATAAAAGGAAGAAAACCCATTATGTATATGTCAAGTGAAGAGAACAAAAAAAAAAAAAAAAAAAAAAAAGGCTCATATACCATTGGGACCAACCCAATTGAATAAAGAAAAAAAACCTGCAGCTAGATACCCAACCCGCACAACCCGCACCGCAGTACCCAAATACCCAACATATATTTCAGTTTTGAGCGGGCTACGGGTCCGGTTTTACAAAACCTGCCACATGCGGATCAGATTAAAAAAAGCTCAAAACTCGCTCGATCTGACCCATTTACAGCCCTAGTTGATGGGCTTAGACTTTAGAGTGTGCAAGCCCATTAGTGATGCCTATGCTAAACTTAGTTAAATGACTAAAGGCCCCCTAAATTAGTTTTTTGGCATCCTTATTTAATGAAAATTGTTGCAATGTAAACCCTAATACTAAAACCCTAGCCGCCTATCTTGCAGCATTTATAAAGAGTCATATTTCTCAATTGGTACGTGGAATGATTATTCTATTAAGAAAAAGAATACCGATTGCCGGGTGTTATGGAATCTCAATAGTTGATGAAGTATGGGTTATATGAATTATGTGAAGCTTTTGTAGGATAGTTTGCTGTGTTTTTTTTTAATTGTGGAAACTTGGGTTGCATGTGATGGTTGTTGAAATTGATTTGGCCGAAAATTTGAGTTGTAATGGGTGTGGGCTTTTTGTGATGATTTTGGAACCTAACCGATTGAGGTGAAGGGGTAGATGGGTAGCTCTCTTGTGTTTAAGGAATATTTCACATCGTCTGTGAATAAGATTTTGAGCATGTTTATAAGGAGTGGGCAATCCTCTCCTATATAACCGGTTTTATGAGATGAGTTAAGTTCACAAAATTCTTCTTGGTATCAGTGCCTTCCACAGAACAAATAGAGCCACATTACTTACCCCATGACAATGGCTAGGAAAAATATTGGCCTGTACGTGGGGAAAGATGTTGATGAATAATCTCACATCACCTGTGGACAAGACTTTGGGTATGTTTACAAAAAATGAGCAACTATCTCCTATAGAACCTGTTTTATAAGATGACTTAGGCTCGCGAAATTCTTCATTATTTGGGTTGTGCTGTAAGACGATTTCATAGATCAAAAGAAAGGAAGAAATTTTTTGGAGTTGATGGGATTCTTGGATGTTTTTGAATGGATGTTATAGTGTTGTGTATATTGTGCAAATATGTTTGCGATTTTATTTTTCAATATTTAGGTTTGCAGAAAAATTTTAAAAAAATTAATGGATTTTTTGGAAAACTCATTTTTCATTCCTCAAAGAATTGTTATAATAATAATAATAATAATAATAATAATAATAATAATAATAATTTAGAGAAATAGGAGGATTAGATGAGAATAATTATTCTTAAGAATAGAATGCATCAAATAAATAGTCATTTCATTCAAAGGGTCCGCATGCCAAATGCGACTTAAGGACCCGTTTGATACACATAATAAATCATTAGAATGAAATAACAGTTCAACAAGAATAACTATTCTTTTATTTGATTGTACACCATTAATAAGAATAGATAATATTCTCTATTCCACTAAAAAGAAAAAGAAAGGAATAGCTTTCGCATGAATAACTTTAATTTTCCTTGAGGAATGGAATAGGTTTTCCAAAAACCAAATTTTGTTTTTGTTTGCAAACTTAAATTGAAAAAAAAAAAAATCACAAAATATTTTATGAGTGCCACAGCTTCTGCTCGATCAACAAGATCGAGGCAAAGCTTCATATATCCTATCAGTTACTATATATATATATATATACACACACACAACACCTGTGTAGAACAAAAAATTGAAGTTAGGATGACAAAATTTTTATTTCTCATATTTTTTATGCAATATATAGAACTCGATCCGTGAGATGATAAAGTTGGCAACTAGCGAAGCAAAGCACCCACTTTATTTTTCTCAAGAAATAAAGCAGCTCACGTGTGTTCTCGTACTTCGACCCCTTTGTCCAACTCTCAAGTCATATTGATTCCTTCTTTCTATGGCTAATTAAATCAAACTGTCTCCTCTAAGAAAATACGGCCTTAAAACACCAATTATGTTGTTGATATTGATAATCTCTCTCACAAAATACTTAGATATCGGGATTGTTATTATATAGCAGATAAAATGATATACACAGCTCATGCTAGCTGCTACCTCTGAGACATGCCAAGATTGCTTCCATTACAGAGACAAGTCGTCTTCCTCCATTGTTGCAGGCTAACTTTCCTTTTTTTGTCCCTGTAATACTCGGTGTATATCTTCTCGTACACTAAAATTAGAGCCGACAATTTTTTATATACATGGAGCCAATACGAACTTAACACGAAATTAAAAACTTAGTGTTGAAAAGTATGACCTACTTAATTAATTAGGTCCAGTTAGAGTTGATCTATATGATCTTATATATATCTATAATTTGACGCGACGCAAACCTAACACGCAACATAATAACAGACAAGTTTTGACATGACATGCGAACCCAATATAAAATTGGAGCATTAGAGTTGATAGACTTAACCCGTTTAATTAAATAGATCAAGTTAAAGTTGACTTATATAGGGTCCGTTTTGGATTGTGGTTTAAATAAGTGAAATTTTAAAATTGCATTTTTGAAATCGCAAATGTATTTGGTAAAACATATGAAAATTTATTTTTTTATCAAATATTTGTTATGCGAAAGAGTGATTGCATGTAGTTTAAATTCATGGTTTTTCAAATAAGCACTTCATTGTTTGCTTATAGAAATTGCGATTTTTTTTTCTTATTTTAGATTAAATGCTTTTTAAATCACAATGTCAAACGTCTTACGTTTTACAATATTTTTTAAAAGCACATATTGTTCTTGCGAAATTACAATTCTAAACGCATTTATAATCTTATATATATATATATATATCTTGAAGTCGACCCTATGAATCTCCTAACTCTAAAGATTAGCTACAACATATACTTGAAAGGTTATTCTTGAGATAATCACACAGCAATTAAAGGTCGCGTATAGAAGATGGCGCCAGGGTATGTGGCCGGCCATGCAACATACGCGCGTTGCTGTGATAGCTAGACAGCAACAGGCTCCAGCTCTTCATCAAACTCTCATTTTCATGCAACCTCTTCAGCCACATCACTTTAGGGTCCTGCACGTGTCCTCTTGCATGATGTCAAATATGTTATCTCAGCACATATATTAATCATGCACAAAGCTTCAAAATTGGGGAAAGTTATAACATTTATATGTATATGCAGGCACACTGCTCTGTGCCTTCCACGGCTGTTTGCCAAAGGCAAAGCCAAATCTGCCGGTGGGCCCTCGCCATTCGATGCAAATGCACGATTTTAAAGACAAAACAGCAATATACTCCAAACTCATTCACAGCTTTCTTATTAGCTAAAGACACCCAATTGCCAGCACCATTCCCTCTGTGTATTTATCGATACATGTACACTTCTTAAAGCATCCTACACCCTTCACCACACGGTCCACACCTCTCTCTTTTCTCTCTCCATTACCTATAAATTCCTCTCCCCAAGTCCCAACACCACAAATATAAATACAATCTCACCATATTCCAATTCTCTCGATCTCTAGAGATGGCAGCATACAATGTTTGTCATGGGATTTCAGAGTTGTTCTTGGTTTCACTCTTTGTGAGTTCCTTTGTGGTTGCTTCTGCTGGCACTTTCGATGGAGATTGTGACATAATGTGGGGGGATCATCGTGGGAAGATACTCGATAAAGGGAAGCTTCTCACACTCTCACTTGACCAGATATCTGGCTCTGGTTTCCAATCCAAAAGAGAATATCTATTTGGAAGGATCGACATGCAGCTCAAGCTCGTCTCTGGTAACTCTGCTGGCACCGTCACGGCCTACTATGTAAATCTCTATCTCCATTTTTGACATATATACATACAAGCTCTCCTTCAATCTACAGCTTAAATATTGTTGAGAAACAAAAGAAAATTTGCTCCAAGTTTGTTCTTCTCTGCAGCTATCCTCAGAGGGGACTAATCATGACGAGATTGATTTTGAGTTCTTGGGGAACCTGAGTGGACAGCCTTATATCGTCCACACAAACGTCTATACGCAAGGGAAAGGGGAAAGAGAGCAACAATTCTACCTCTGGTTCGACCCAACAAAAGATTTCCACACCTATTCCTTTGTATGGAATCCACAACGAATTATGTAAGATCTCTACTTCTCACATCATGCATCTCAGTTTGCTGATACACAAATTTTGACCGCAACCCATTAACTAGATATATGAACCTCGCATAAAATTAGTGAATTTGAAATCACTTGACATTTATAATTGCCACTTTTAATGTCAATGTATTTTTAACATGATCTTGAGACTCGTCATAAACTCGGCATAAAATTAGCAAGCATAAAATTAGCAAATTATGATTAAGGGTTTGATGTCACCCGGCCCTAAGATTCTTAACCAATGTTTTGAATATTATAGTCCACCATTAATTTAAGCAACATTTTTGTCATAGCTTGGTATCTCTCTCAGTTAATTTAAAATATTTATTTCTGCCATCATGTAATCCATTTGAGTGTGATGATATGCAATTTTTGACCCGATTGTGAACTTGACATGAATATCACATGAAATTAGTGAAATTGAGTGATTTGACTCGTTTAATTAAATAAATCAAGTTAGAATTGATCTATATTAGTCTTATACACATATTTTGATGATCAATATTAGTTTTATACACATATTTTGGCACACCTCAAAGTTGTCGTGTGACGTTAATAGTTTGCAATTTTTGACACGATCCAGAAACTTGTCACAAAACCAGCATAAAATTATCGAGTCATAATTAAAGGATTTGACGTCACCCAGCCCGGCCCTAAAATTCTTAACCAATATTATTTTGAATATTCTAGTACACCATTAATTTAAGTAACATTTTTGGCATTTCTCTCTCTCTCTCTGCAGTTTCTTAGTGGATAACACCCCCATAAGAGTATTCGACAACGAAGAGTCCATTGGGGTTCCCTTCCCCAAGAGCCAGCCCATGAAGCTTTACTCGAGCCTCTGGAATGCAGACCAATGGGCAACAAGAGGTGGGCTTGTGAAAACGGATTGGTCCAAGGCTCCTTTCACTGCCTACTATCGCAACTTTAATGCTAATGCCTGCGTGTGGTCGAGAGGCTCATCTTCTTGTGGTTCAACGTCAACGAGCTCACCCACTCCTAGTGGTTGGCAAACTAAAGGGCTCGATGCAAATGGGCGAAGACGACTCAAATGGGTGCAAAAGTATTTCATGATTTACAACTATTGCACTGATTTTAAACGATTTCCTCAGGGTCGCCCACGTGAGTGCCGGCGTGCTATATAGCTATAGCTAGCTAGCTTCATTTGAAACTGAAAATGTTGTACGTTTGTGTGAGTATATATATATATATATATATATATATATATATGTGTGTGTATGTATATGTAAGATATCTTTCTGCTATGGTTTGTATAATATGTTAAAAATATTAATTATATTATTAAATTTATGTATTTTTTGTGATTGAGATCACATGAGTTATTCTTATTTTATTATATTTTATTATTTTAATTAAATATTTTACATGATAGGCTTCATCCATTAAAAATGGAGTTTGAGCGTGAGAAAAATTGTTAAAAGTATTGATAAAACGTTAAATTCATTTTTAACAGAGTTTGAGTGAGAAAAATTGTTAAAAGTATTGATAAAATGTTAAATTCATTTCTTTTTATAAGCTTAAGGTTTGAATAAAATGAAACACGTCAAGTTGACATATGTTAATTAGGTAAATAATTATATATGAACAATAACATTACTTGAATAAATTATCTAATAAGGTTTGAATAAAATGAAACACGTCAAGTTGACATATGTTAATTAGGTAAATAATTATATATGAACAATAACATTACTTGAATAAATTATCTAAATTCTAATCACTCGCGTCATGATTGTTGATACACAGTTTCCCGATTGGTGACGTGGCACGCTTATTGACTCTCTGATGAATGATCCAAGTTTGACTTTTCCTGCACAATAGAGAAGAGAATAGGATCGAAGAGACCGGGGGTGAGCCGGCGGGGATACTCCGATGCCTAAGTCAGTGTATGCTCTTGAAATGATGAGGAAACAACATAAGCTTTAAGAGTGCTAGAGTTGCGTTACCAGAACTTGTGGAGGTGACTTGTATTATATAGGCATGGAGTGATTGTTCCCTTGTCAATGACTGACTCTTCCCTGATTCTCTGCGAGGCAGTTTGTTACCAGGGATTTAGGTAGTTATCCGTATCAAGACCTGATAGGATCGAGATAGGATTTGGTTGTTGTGGCACTTTAAATTTTGAATGCTTGTAGATAATATATCTGATCTTG
>CM017321.1:11619018-11642360 GCA_006937295.1 Carpinus fangiana | reverse complement strand
GTATGTATTCAGTGATTGAATACACAGAGAGCTAAGAGAGAGAGATATAGAGATATAGAATTGAACGTATGAATCTCTCTTAGAGGAAATATTCTTGATTAACAAATTGAAGTCAACCGGAGTTTCGGTGAAGGAAAATCACTTAGAAGAATTGTACCAGACGTTCTGGAAAGGGCTACTGCGGTAGAAGTCAAGCGGGTCACTTGACTTATGCAAGGAAGTGTCAAATACGAAGGGTTGTAAGTATGAACTCCTTGAAATTCTTATTCTTACATAGTGAAGTGATTTTCTGGGTTTGACTGCCCCGGAGAGGTTTTACATTTAGAAAGTTTTCTAAATGGTTTCCTCTTCGTAACCAAATTTCTGTGTCTTTAAAGTTTTGTTTACATATTTATTTTGGTTGATGATTGTTTGTTAATTTGATCTATTTCGCTTCTTGTCAATAAAACAAGGAAACTCCTATTTATTATGAATAGGTGTTAATTGGAGTTTGTTAGGTTTTTCAGGATGTACGGTATCAAAGGGGCACCATTGGAGAGTCATTCGGTAAACTTGAAGAAAGGTTCAAAGATAATCCAGAGAAGGTACAGAGGTGGAGGGCAGTCCTAAGACAAGTTGGAAATATTAATCCTCGGTGGCATTTAGATGGTAACAGCAGGTAATTCTTATCAGTCTCCTGCATTCAATATAGATTTTGTTTTTTGTTTTATTTATTTATTTTTCTGATTCCAATTACTTATCTGGGACTAGAGAATTGGAAGATAAATTTAGGAGAAAAACCCTGGATCGATCTGAGGGAAGTTTTTTTTTTCTTTCTCTGTTCTCAAACTTCAACCATCTTTCTGCAACTTTTTATTGGTTGTTTTTCTTTCTATCTGTTATATATTTTGTGATATAAATCCAGTAAAATAAATACATTTTTAGTTAAAAAAAGAAAAAAGAAAAAAGAAAATTAAACTGCCTAAATTGGTGAGGAATTTGTATCACTTAAAATTATTTAATATTATGATTTTCACAGTGAATTTCATGGAAATCATACTTCAATTAGAAATGTGTTGATTGAAGCGTTTGATATGCTACAATTACAAACATTTTTGATATATGAAATGCAAAAGATATTCTTGATTAGTTTGTTTTAAGTAGGAAAAACCAAATTTGAGGATACTGAAAAAAAAATGCTAAAACAACAAACCCACAGGAACAAACTAAAAGCAAAAAGCTAGAGCTACTAGAAAGCCCCAAGAAAGAAGGGGATGTTATCCCGTATCTTTGTAGACTATGATTGCCATTAATTTCCGCTGAATCATGTTCCTATGTTTTTTCATATGAAAGGTTTAACTCATTAAATGTTTATGATATTTTGTATTTTGTAGTTATGAAGCTCAAGCTATTGACAAATTTGTTTCGGGAATTGCATCGGAAGTTGCCAAGCATCCAACTTTTGAAAACTTGCCCATGTTGTTGAGGTACGGTTCCCCCTTAGGGGACTGGTATTTCTTAGTCCCCAAGGGGTAGTTCAAGCAACTGTGAACCATACCTAATGAAGTGGAGGTCACTAGTTCGAATTTTTCCTCCTCCTTCTCTTGCGTGGACATGTCAAAAAACAAAAAAAAAACTAGTATTTCTTACCAGTTTTGTGCATTCATTTGTAGATTATATTTTTTCCTAATTCCAATTACAATACATCCTTATAGACTAGACACACTGCATACATACGTAACATACATATATACATATATTTATGGGTATGTGAGGGTAAAGAGAAATTTAGGAGATAAACTAGAGAAATCCTGAATCTTGGGGGAAGCTTTCTCTCTGCCCTTTGCAATTTCTTGTTCGTTGTTTTTCCTTCTATTTATGCTGCTCTGTATGTTTTGTGCTTTTTTTTTAATAAATATGTAAATCATGTTAATTAAAAACACCTTGTTTAGTTAAAAAAATATTTTAAGTAGCCTAAATTAGTGAGGAAATTGTACCACCTAAAATAATATAGTATTATGATTTCTGCTTTGGATTTCATAAAAATCATACTTAAAATTTGAAATCTGTTGATTGAAGCGTTTAATATGGCACAATCATTTTTGTGTGAAATGCGAAAGATATCCTTGATTAGTTTTATCGAGAGAAAACCAAATTTGAGGATACCAAAAGAGTTAAAAAGTTCAACAATACCTATGAAGACTGAAAAATATTAGTCAATTGAGGGGAGGACTTGTGGTCAATCCAAAGGCAAATTGGGCATTTAGGAAGGTAAGCATTACCTTTTCTGTATGAATGATAATATGTTTGGTTCCATTGACAACAACAAACCCACAGGATCAAACTAAAAGCCAAACAAGAGCAAAAAGCTACAACTACCTAGGAAAAAAGAGCAACTAGATCATGTTCATATGTTTCTTCGTATGAAATGTTCAACTCATTAAATGTTTCTGATCTTTTGTATTTTTTAGAAATATGACTCATGAAGTTGGAAAGGTTATCAAAGAGTCCAGTTTCACCAGAAAAGTTGCCATGCATTCACAAGGGCCCCAGTCCAGTTCCTTAAGTACAGATGAAACAGAGTCTCCTGTTCAAGTGCTCAATATGTCCAGTTCACCCTCAGGGAATGGGTATGCTTACCAGAATTGTGCATTCATTGTAGATTTTTTTTTTTTTTTCCAATTACAATACAATACATCCTTATAGACTGGACATACTGCATACATGATACTTACATATATCTATGGGTATGTGAGGCTAAAGAGAAGTTTAGTTGATAAACTTAGAGAAATCCTGGACCTGGGGGGAATGCTTTCTCTCTGTCCTCCACCTCCATCCACCATTAGACTTCAACCACCCTTCTTTTTGCAATTTCTTGTCGGTTGTATTGCCTTTTCTCTCTGTCTCTTTGTATGTTTTGTGTTTTTTTTTGTACAATTATGTAAATCCCGTCAATTAAAATCACCTTGTTTAGTATATATATATATTAAATAGCCTAAATTAGTGAGGAAATTGAACCACCTGAAATTATGTAGCATTATGGTTTCTACATTGGATTTCACGAAAAACATACTTAAAATAGAATAGACATACTGCATACATACATATATACATATATACATATATTTATGGGTATGTGAGGGTAAAGAGAAATTTAGGAGATAAACTAGAGAAATCCTGAATCTTGGGGGAAGCTTTCTCTCTGTCCTCTACAATTTTTTGTTCGTTGTTTTTCTTTCTATTTCTGTTGCTCTGTATGTTTTGTGCTTTTTTTTTTTTTTTTAATAATTATGTAAATCCTGTCAATTAAAAACACCTTGTTTAGTTAAAAAAATATTTTAAGTAGCCTAAATTAGTGAGGAAATTGTACCACTTCAAATAATATAATATTATGATTTCTGCATTGGATTTCATGAAAATCATACTTAAATTAGAAATCTGTAGATTGAAGCGTTTAATATGGCACAAACATTTTTGTGTGACATGCGAAAGATATCCTTGATTAGTTTTATTGAGAGAAAACCAAATTTAAGGATACCAATAGAGTTAAAAAAGTTTAACAATACTTATGATAACTGAAAAATATGAGTCAACTGAGGGGAGGACTTGTGGTCCATCCAAAGGCGAATTGGGCATCTAGGAAGGTAAGCATTATCTTTTCTGTATGAGTGATAATATGTTTGGTTCCATCGACAACAACAAACCCACAGGAACAAACTAAAAGCCAAACAAGAGCAAAAAGCTACACCTACCTAAGAAAGCAAGGGGGGTTATCCCGTATCTTTGTAGATTATCATTGTCATTAATTTCCTCTTGAAAAAAGAGCAACTAGCTATAGATCATGTTCCTATGTCTCTTCGTATGAAATGGTCAACTCATTAAATGTTTATGATCTTTTGTATTTTGTAGAAATGAAGCTCAATTGAAAGACAGAGTCGAACAGTTTATCAAAAAGGTCAACGACTCACAAGTTGCCAAGCATCCGGATGGAATAGAGTCTCTAGTACAAGAGCCCCATTTGTCTAGTTCCCCAAATCCAATTGGAATAGTGTCTCCTGTACAATTGCCCCAGTCCAGCTCCTCAAGTACAAATGGAATAGAGTCTCCTGTTCAAGTGCCCAATTTGTCCATTTCGCCTTCAGGGATCGGGTATTCTTACCAGCCTTGTGCATTCATTGTAGTTTTTTTTTCCTGATTCCAATTCCAATACAATACATCCTTATAGACTGGACATACTGCATACATACATACATATATCTATGGGTATGTGAGGCTAAAGAGAAGTTTTGGAGATAAACTCTGAGAAATCCTGGATATGAAACGAAACGAAAATAAAAATGATAGAGAGGAAAAAACATATAATATCATTTAGCACTTCCCTTATAATGTTAGTGTATATGTGGGGCTTGTCCCACATTGGTAAGATTGGAAGCTAAGGCTCCTCTCTCCCTCCTATATAAGGAGGCTCTTGTATCCATTCTAAGTAAGCTACTCAATACAATGTAGTCTATTATATGTTTTCGCTCTCTCTCTTCTCTCTCTCCTTCCGCTCTCTATAATATATTCTACAATATATTTAACATGGTATCAGAGCTTGGTTCACTTGGTTGTAATTTGACTTTGAAAACCATATACTAGTAATGAAGAAACTTGCATGCCTGAAACCCATGGACCGTCTCGCCTGGTGGGCTGAGCTAAAGTCTGACCCAAAAATTCTAACTAGTAGATTGACTCGGCCGGTTGAAGAGGCTAATCATGCCTGAAACCCATGGACCGTCTCGCCTGGTCGGTTGAGCTAAAGTCTGACCCAAAAATTCTAACTAGTAGATTGACTCGGTCGGTTGAAGAGGCTAATCAGTAGGGAGAAAAAGGGCCGGTTAAAAGAGGCTAAACATGCCTAAAACCCTTGGACTGTCTCGCCTTGTCGGCTGAGCTAAAGTCTGACCCAAAAAATTCTCACTAGTAATGGATCAATGGCCTAGGAGAGGCTGCAATGTCCGGTGATGGCGGCATTTGACAAGGCATAAGTGGGCCAGTTGAAAGGGGCTTCTTTGGCCCAAAAAAATCATCTGACCTGAGAGTGCCTACCGTAAGAAAAATGAACCGGATTGAACTGCACCAAAGAGAGAAAAAAAAAAAAAAAAGGTCGTGGAACCGAAATGACCAATACATGAATCGACGTGAACCGCAAAAAATACCTAAATTTGGAGAAGAATCTTCTTTGCTGCCATATAGAGATGCCAAAAGCAAAAATAGACCAAAAATTTGAAATCAGGACGAAAAATTAAGTCGGAAACACCTGGTCAACTTTTGGACTCCCGGTCAAAGTCAACGGTCAACTTTTGAAAAGTCAAAATCAATAGTCAATGTGATGATGTGGCAGACGTACTGACTTAGGGCTGACATGGCATTCTGAACAACTTGCGTAGGGCTGACGTGGCTCGCTGATGTCGAGGAAGAAGACCCAGGCACGTGTAATACACGAGCGAAAGAGCTAGTTGCACCGGAGGCGCGTGGATCCCACGCGCAGAAGCTTCCACCGGCGCGTGGAGGCGCGTGATATATCCGATGGGGACGTTCTTGGCGGGGATATGACCATCGTCACTGGATCTATAAGGTGGACCGGCAACCTTCCTGATCGGGCCAAAGTGGAGGCCCATGATGGCGCTGCAGTGGCGCGTGGGCAAACGGCAACAACTTCTAGCCGCGCGTGGAGGAGCGTGGAGGTTCCGATAAGGCTGTGCTCAATGGATCTAGACTCGTCTGGCCCGGATCTGTTGATTGGCGTGATTACCGAGGCTATTGGCAGCAGTAGGGTGACAAAACTAAAATTTGGCAAAAAGAAAAACGCTAGAAAAACGTTTATTAAAGGCCACAGAAAAGTATATTGTTAAATATATTGTTGAATATATTGTAGAGAGCGGAAGGAGAGAGAGAAGAGAGAGAGCGGAAACATATAATAGACTACATTGTATTGAGTAGCTTACTTAGAATGGATACAAGAGCCTCCTTATATAAGAGGGAGAGAGGAGCCTTAGCTTCCAATCTTATCAATGTAGGACAAGCCCCACATATACACTAACATATAATAATATATACGCACGTTAGAGAGGAATCCTAACGAGCGAGGTTTTGAAATGAAATACAAGGCAGGGGGGCCTATGAAATTCAACCATGCCAGCTGCAGGTACATACTACTTAGAGAGAGAGACTTGCGTCGTCTCAACTACTACGACATGTCCAAACACAAAAATCCCAGTCCAAGATTCTAACCAACCTTCTTTTTTTTAATATTTTGTTGTGGGCGTCTGCAAGCATGGCCACTTGCTCATTTAACTTAACAAGTTACACCTATATACTTCGCTGTCATCTCAAGCTCTTGCTTTCCTTTATATATATATATATATATATATATATATATATATTTTATGGTCTCAAACATGCTTGTAGAAGGGTCTACTGCAAAGTAACAGAAAATATATGTACTGTCTCTCAGTAGGATTGCAATTTTTTTCTTATGATTTGTTGGAATTTTACAGGAATTTTTGTTTTGTTTTTTTGTTTTTATTTTTTTTGTTTATTATTATCAAGCTATTTGAATTTTTAAGAGGGGGTTGCATTTCTCATCTATTTCAAGCAATTAGCAGGTTTTGCATTTTAGGCCGTCAAATGGCAAGTCCCCGCAACTGAATTTATGTAAGATTTTACGGTAAGGAGGTATTTGAAATGAAACAAAAATTCGATACACTAAAGTGAGAGATTTTAAACAATAGGATAGTGTTTGCAAAAGTGCAAAAGTTCGTAGAGAGTAAGTGAAATTTCTTCTTATTTTTAAGTAGAGAAAACCAAATATAAGGATACTAGAACCATAAATGCTAAAAAAGTTTAACAATACATATGAAGACTGAAAAATATGAGTCAAATGAGGGGAGGATTTATGATCAATCCATAGGAGAATTTGGAAGGAAGGCATAGTCTTTCTGTATGAATGATAATGTGTTTGCTTCCATCAACAACAACACAACAACAACAAACCCACAGGAACAAGCTAAGAGCAAAAAGCTACAGCTACCTAGACAAGATATGATTAAAAAAGCCCCAAGAAAGGAAGGGGAAGTTATCCCGCATCTTTGTAGACTATCATTGCCATTAATTTCCGCTGAATCATGTTCCTATGTTTCTTCATATGAAATGTTCAACTCGTTAAATGTTTCTGATCTTTTGTATTTTGTAGGGATGAAGCTCAAGTTATTGACGGACTCGTTCTGATAATCATGGACTTGGCCCTTCAAGCCAAACATCTAGTAAAACGGTATTTCTTACCAGTTTTGTGCATTCATTGTAGATTTTTGTTTTCCTGATTCCAATTACAGTACATCCTTATAGACTGGACATACTGCATACATACATATATACATATATCTATGGGTATGTGAGGCTAATTAAAGAGAGTGGGAAGCTAAAAACAAGTTTAGGAGATAAGTGGAACAAGTACGCACTCTTTTTCACTGATTAATTAAGTGGAACAAAAACTTTAAATGTTTGACTTCATATTTTTTTGCAATATTATTTTTTTTTAAAATGACAATGAAGAAAAATACCATTTTTTATTTTTTAAAAAATACAAAAAAAAAAAAGATGGACAAAAAATAGATATTATTGCTTCAAACATTTTTTTTTTTTTCATTTTTTTTTTCAATTACAAAAGAAGGCAAAAGTTGGACATTTATTGGCCAAAATAATTGGGCCTTTAACATTTCCCTTGTTTCTCTCTCTCCTTTTTTCCTCTCTCTCCACGTCTCTCTCTTTTTTCTCTCTAATTCTTTCACTCTCTTTCCACGTCTCTCTCTCTCTCTCTCTTTCTCCACTCTCTACTTTCCAACATTAACATATCTCCTCTATTTTCTCTCCACCTCTATCTATCTCTTTCGATCTCCACTACCTAAGAGGTAACTCAATCAGTTGGGACCACACTTAATGAAGTAGTGGTCACTAGTTCGAATCCCCATTCCCTTCTTTTGTGCAGACATGTCAAAAAAAAAAAAAAAAATCTATTGGCCAAAAAATTCAACTTCTTCTTAACCCTTTTTTTTTTCTAAGACCAACAATATTTGAACATATTCTAATTTATATAAATTAAACTAAAATTAAAGATCTTATGTTTTAATTCATTTGAATGTTTATGGATTTTTTCCTGTAATTTACTCGAATTTTCAAGCATATTTTTAAGTGTCTTTATATAAGACAAATAGATACTAAATTAAGTACCCAATACAGTTGAAAATTTTTGTTTTACTTTTTATTCCTAAAAAAATAAAGATTTTGTTTATTTTGCTTTGTATTTTTTTTAAAAATATTCGGAATTATATAGGTTTTATTTGTATTGAAATAAGATAGATGATTTATTTGATTGCATTAAATCTTGATTGAAAGATTTTGTGTTCATAAAAAGGTTTTTTTTTTTTTTTTTTCAAATGTTTAGAATTATGTGAATTTTATTTGTATTAAAATATAACATTTAGTAGGTCTTTTTATTGAAAGAGCGATGATTGATTTTTTAACTTGACTATTTTAGCCTGTAATTAAAAAAAAAAAGTTAAGATGCATTTAATTTTTAAAATCAAATATAATAAAGAACATTGTGCATAGCGCGAGTTATATGCTAGCTACGGTATCTATGTATACTTCTTCATTTTTGTAGAGGTAATCAAAAATAATTTTCCTTCCAAAATGCTTCTTCATTTTTGGATTTATCTTTGTGTATCTATGTATAAATTTTTAATAACTTTAAATTGATTATTTTTATGTTTGTTTCTCGAGAGAGTTTCTTTGTATTGAAATATAATAGGTATCATACCAATAAGATTTGATATTTTAATTCACTTGAATATTTTATTGGATTTTTTTTTTTTTCGTTTTTGTGATTTTCTCGAATTTTCTAGCATTTTTTTAAAGTGTTGAAAGAAAGTTATTTGATTGCATTAAATATTGAGCGAAACGTGTGTTTTATTTTGTATTAAAGAGAATAAAGAAGATTTTGTTTATTTTATTTTGTATTTTTTGAAATGATTAGAACTTTAAGAGTTTTATTTGTATTACAATATAATAAGTATCACATCATCAATATCAGAATTTCCTACTAATTTTCTAATATTTTGATAATCAGAATCAAGTTTCATTCTTGCTATTTTGTTTTTCCTTTATACTGTTCATTAAGTACATGTTTGGTACACTTACAAAAAAAAAAATATACAATACATATTCAATAATGTACAGTATTGATGTATATCATTTAGTATATATTTTCATTAAAATATACGTGATAGATTTTTTCACACACATATTTTAACTTATAATGAAAAGTAAGATGTGATGTGTTTAAGTTATGAAATTAAATTATAATGAATAATCTCACGCATAGCGCGGGTTATGTGCCGGTAGATATAACTGAAGGAGCATGAGAAAATTTATAGGAAGTAGGCCATTTTGCTATTTGGTGTGCTCTCTATTTGCAGTACCGAGCATCTGTTTGAGTTAAAAGTGTTTTAGTTATGTTTTTGGTGATTGTGCAGTGAGCATGGGAGTAAGTCTTTCATATCAAGCCGTGGAGTAATCAAAGTTTTTATGGCATCAGTACTGATTGGCCTACCCCAAATGCATCATCAATTTGGGACTCACTCCGCAAACTTGTGGATCGTCGAAGCTGCCTTGGTCATCCTTTGCTTGTCAGATGCTGCCAGGGCAAATATTTATGGAACTCGTTGGGCTAGATACTCTAAAATCATTGCGATATTAAATATCCTTTCAGGAATATTATTTGCAGCATCCACAATTGTATCGATCTCACCGTCATCAATCCCTCTTCTGCTTCTGATTTCATTGCCATTTTACGACATTTTGGCATTATTGCAAGTTGCCAAGCATCTAGTCAAGCTTCTACATGGAATATTGTCTTCCCGAGCAGAGTCATCTTCTGGAACAGGGTCAGTTTCTTTATATATCGATGATTCGAGCAGTTCCCCAAGTAGAGAGGAGCCACATCTGCGTAGGTCCCCATTGCAAGTTGCCAAGCATCTAGTCAAGCTTCTACATGGAATATTCCGAGCAGAGTCATCTTCTGGAACAGGGTCAGTTTCTTTAGATATCGGTGATTCGAGCAGTTCCCCAAGTAGAGAGGAGCCACATCTGCGTAGTTCCCCAAGTCAACTTGCAACAGAGCCTCGTGTACCAGAGTCCCATCAGCCCAGTTCGCCCCCCAGTCCGCCCCCAGGGAACGGGTATTTCTTACCAGTCTTATGCATTCATTTGTAGATTTGTTTGTTCTTTTTTTTTTAGATGAATGAGTAATTTCATTAAGATCAATACACAAAACAAAATTCTCCCTAGTCTTGTGTATTCATTTGTAGATTTTTTTTTTTCCTGATTCCAATTACAATACATCCTTATATATACATATATATATATATATATTTATGGGTATGTGAGGCTAAAGTAGTTTAGGAGATAAACTAGAGAAATCCTGAATGTTGGGCCGGGGTGTTGAGAATAATGTTGTATATTAAATCACACTGAATGATGTACCACTACAAAAATTTCTTAGGGCTCGTTTGGTTCGTGGAATGGGTATTCTATTAGGAAAAAAAATAAGTATTACTAGGAATAGAGAAAAACGGAATGAAATAGTTATTCCTTACTTTGATAACAACATATGTATTCAAAGGGGAGTTAAACCAAAATTACTAAAAACCTCACCCTTCTTTTAAAAAAAAAACTCAATTACAAAAAAAAAAAAAAAAAAACCCTAAAATTATAGGGGTGGCCAACAACCCCATTGGCTAGCCGGCCACCCCCTGCATGACCTGGGGGTGGTTGCACCATCCCCGAAGCACCTTGGGGTGGACCTCAAGGTGCCTCGGGGGTGGTGCGACCACTCCCGGTGGATTTGGAGGTGCCCTTGGTTTGACAGTGATGAAGTCTACCGAGTAGGTGCTGTTGGCGTGGATGCCGCTGACCATGGTTGCAGCGAGGATCACAAACTGGGGCTTCTCGGCAGCGAAGAAGGACTCCACATCGCTCTAGTGGGTCAGGTCGTGCTCGGCGTGGGTGCGCAAGACGAGTTGGCCAAGCCCAAATGGCGGAGTTTCCGCAAGATGGCCGAGCCGACTAGGCCCTGATGGCTGGCCATGAAGATCTTCGCCGGAGAATGATGATCCTAAGGTTAGAGTTTTGGAGATCTGGGAAGATAGGCAATGTTTGGAGGGTGAGAAAATGTAGGAAAACAAAATGGAGAAATCTTTCGTAAACCCCTAAACGTCCAACCCCATTGGCTGGCCGGCCACCCCCTGCATGACCTGGGGGTGGTTGCACCATCTCCGAAGCACCTTGGGGAGGACCCCGAGGTGCCTCGGGGGTGGTGCGACCACTCTCGGTGGATTTGGAGGTGACCTTGATTTGACAGCGATGAAGTCTGCCGGGTAGGTGCTGTTGGCGTGGATGCCGCCGACCATGGTTGCAGCGAGGATCACAAACTGGGGCTTCTCGGCAGCGAAGAAGGAGTCCACATTGCTCTGGTGGGTCAAGTCGTGCTCGGCGTGGGTCCGCAGGACGAATTGGCCAAGCCTAGATGGCGGAGTTTCTGCAAAATGGTCGAGCCGACTAGGCCCTGATGGCTGGCCATGAAGATCTTCGTCGGAGAATGATGATCCCGTTGAGAGAGAGAGAGAGAGAGGTTAGAGTTTTGGAGATCCGGGAAGATAGGCAATGTTTGGAGGGTGAGAAAATGTAGGAAAACAAAATGGAGAAATCTTTCGTAAACCCCTAAACGCCGTGGGTGATGAGAGATGAGGAATAAATTTTTAGGGTTTTTAAATAAAAATAAAAAACAAATTTTAGTGTTAAAATAAAATAAAAATAATGAGGGTTTTTTGGAAAAATCTATTCCATTCCATAGGGAATAGCTATTCCACTCATTTTTTTAGTGGAATAGCTATTCATGTGTGTATGAGATTAGTCATTCCCATGGAAATAATTATTCCCAAGAATATACCCCTACCAAACAAAGGATTGACTATTCCATAGGAATAGTCATTCCATTCTATGGGTCTATTCTGCAAACCAAACGGGCCCTTAGTTTTGTGACTCACATAAAATGACATTTGTTGGCTAAAAAATGTCATTAAATGGTTTGTGACATTCAAATAGTGACCTTTTCAAAATGGCAAAAAGTTCATAGACTAGAAAATGGGCTAGTGTCGTTTGAACAATGCAAAACAGCACTATTTGATGCCATTTTCAGCAAAACGGCACCTTTTAGAAGGTGCCGTTTGAAAATGCACTGTTCAAAAGTCACTAACCTTTAAAAAATTATTAGAAAAATAAATTTTACCAAAAAAATATTTATAATAATAAAAATATTTATATTTATATTAATATATATAATAAATATTTAAATATATTCAAATAAAATTTCAATTAAAAAAAATAGAGGGGTGGGGGGTTGCCCGAAGCCTCTGGGGTGGCTCGTGGGCCACCCTTTCCCCATGTGTTGTTACTGGTTTGGAACTGGCAACCACATGTGTTTTTCATTTTTTTTTTTTGTTAAAAAAAAGGTTTTATGTGTGTTGGTGAAAGTAGATTTTTTTTTAAGAATTTGGGCATGGGTGGTTGTTTTAAACGCAAATTTCGGGTGCCAATATTTTGAAATTTTGATACGTTTTACTGTTCACGTGTCACTAATTGTGCATGATTAGTGACGTTTGAACAATGAAAATGCCGTAATTTAGTGACATTTTCTGAAAACGTCACTAGTGGAAATGTCATTAAAAGTGAAAATTTTTGTAGTGCACATAAGGGGCCTATTCATACAGGCTAGTAATACAGACACTACATATTTCTAACCCATGTAGGACAATACTACATATAATCTAACAACCCCCTTCAGTCTTAAGGTGGACTGCAAGAGACCAACTTAAGTTTTGAAACATCACAAAAACGCCTTGGAGGATGTGACTTTGTAAAAATGTCCGCAAGTTGATCATGAGACGTAACATAATGAAGTTGTAGTGAGCCCTGAAAAAGATGATGAACAAAATGACAATTAATCTCAATATGTTTGGTTCGTTCATGAAAAAAATCACTATGAGCAAGTTGAATAACATTCCCATTGTCATAATATATATGATAGTAGAAGAGAAACACCCAAATCATGTAACAACCATCGCAACCAAAGAAGTTTCGAGGGGTGTCAACTAAAGCACGATATTCTACCTCAGTGCTAGATCGAGCAACAACGGTTTGTTTCTTACTTTGCCAAGAGAAAATAAAGTGACAAACAATAACCCATAATAGAACGACATTGGTATAAGCATGTAGTTGAAGAGGAGACTGAGAGGAGAAATAGAGCCCATGAAATAATGTCCCCTTTAGGTAGCGAAGGATGCGAAGGACAGCTAAGAAATGAGTGGAACGATGAGCAGCGATAAACTGACTCACCTGATGGATAGCACACGAGATATCAGGCATAGTGACAATAAGGTAGATAAGACTACCAACCAAATGCTGATACAAAGTAAAATCACGAAAAGGCTTGCCATCATGAGGTGTAAGACGAGCACTAAGCTCAGTTGGAGTGACAACAATCTTACTATCTATGAGATTGGCCCGGGAAAGCAGATTAGAATGGCCCAGGAAAGCAGATCGGTGTGTCAACAAGCTTAGTCGGTGTGTCAAATAATAACCATTAGAAGAGGAAATTTCAAGACCAAGAAAATAGTTGAGAGGGATAAGGTCTTTCATTTCAAAGTGTTGACCAAGAAACTGTTTAAGCTCCTGAATACCACTTGTATCATCTCCAATAATAATCATGTCATCAACATATCATAGAAGAAGTATGGTGCCCTGGTCTATGTGGCAAACAAACAAGGTTGAATCATAAGGAGTTGATATGGTATCCAATGCTAGAGATAGTGGTGCTAAACCTAGCAAACCATTCTCGAGGAGCCTGTTTAAGTCCATATAGAGCTCGAGGAGACGAGAAACCTTGTTTGTAGGATGAGATAGTCCAGGAGGTGGTTGCAGATAGACTTTTTCACTTAGATCGCCATTAAGGAATGCATTTTTGACATTCATTTGAAAAAGTGACCAATGGCGAGAGGTTGCAACAGCCAACAAAGCACGCACAGAAGATAGGCGAGCAATTGGAGCAAAAGTCTTCTCATAGTCCACATCATACTCCTGAGTAAAACATCTGGCCACAAGTCAAGCCTTGTACCAGTTAACAATACCATCAGAACAAGTCTTGGTTTTGTAAACTCATTTATTCTCCACCACAGCCTTTCTAGCAGGCAAGTCAACCAGATCGCATGTCTTATTATTGTGTAAAACATCAAGTTCCTTTATCATTGTAGCTTGCCAAAAATGGTTAGTGGAAGTCTCACGATAGGAGTGAAGCTCATGCAAAGTAGCTAAGGCATGAAAACAATGAAAATCCTAAAGTTGGGATGGGAGAGATCTTACTCTGGTGGATCGACGAAGGTCTGGAGGCGGAGTGGGATCCTCATATGAAATAGATTGTAATGATGCAGGTGGAGTGGCGTCAAAAGCATCAGATGAAGCTTGTTCATTAGTGGGAGTAAAAGGAAGAGGAGTCTCAAGAAGTGTGGTAAAAGGAGGAAAAGATGGCATGCTGAATTTTCGACTTCATGTAATAGCCGATGCTCCTAAAAAACTACATGACGGGAAATGAGAAGACAGAGGATCATAACACCTATAGCCTTTTTGTTCCACTCCATATCCAAGAAAACAACACAACCGAGAACGAAGCTCAAGTTTTGTTCGTTCATGAGGTTGGAGTAAAACAAAGCAGACAGAACCAAAGACACGAAGATGATGATAAGGGGGGACAGTGCCAAACAACCTCTTGCGAGAGGTGCAATTATTAAGGATGGGGGTAGGCAACCTATTGATCGTGTAGACAGCTGTGAGAGTGACTTCACCTCAAAAAGGGGTAAGAACGGAAGAGGAAAGCAGCAGAGCACGAACAGTGTCTAAAATGTACCTAAGTTTACGTTTAGCTTGACCATTTTGTTATGAGGTGTCTGGACACAACAAGTGGGGAGTAGTACCATTGTTACGGGTCTATGAAATGGTAATAGTATATTATAATTATTATTAAAGAAGGTAATGATGAATTATTAGCCTTATTAGGAAAATAAGGAGACTTGGTCATAAAGCAATATCTCTAATAGGAAATATGGGATTTGTCTCCCATTAGAATTATATTTTCCATTTATATGTATTTCTATTTTTGTCATGTAATAGTCTATATAAACCTAAGAGTGATTTATAAAATATATGAGAAGTTTAATATTCAACTTTAATAGTTGTTTTAAGAGGTTTAGGGTTCCTCGAACTACCCTAAAATTAGGAGGCCTAGGATTCCTCGAATTATCCTACCATAAATCTATCGTTCTTGTTGATTGTTTATCCCTCGTTACGGAGGCCAATAACAACCATAGTGTTTGAGGATGGATTGAAAATGATGTTGAGTATATTCTAAAGCATTATCATAGCGAAAAGCTTCGATGCGCTTTGAAAATTGGGTTTCAACCATTTTGGTAAAATTTAGATCAATATCCAATTATTCAGAACGAAATTTCTTGAAAAGCACCTGGGCGTAATAAGAAAAATCATCAACAAAAATGACAAAATAACGTTAGCCACTCATACTAGCAACATGAGAAGGTTCTCAAACATCAGAATGAATTAAATCAAAAGAAGCATCTACATTCGACTCATTATTATTAAATGACAAAACCGGTTGTTTCCCAAGTTGACACGAAATAAAATTAAAATGACTATTGGACACTAAGCCTAACGACCCATTTGAAGCTAAAAGTTGTATCCGAGACGCAGATGCATGACCAAGACACGAATGCTAAAGTGCAAGAGATGGTGACGACGAAAAGGCAATAACAAAGACACGTACTAGAGGTGGGGAGGTGTAAGGATGATGATGATGAGGCAACAATAGAGACGCTGGAAGTGGGGAGGTGGAAGGATGAGAGTTTGAACATGACCTCTACTCTACGCCCAGTCCCAAGGGTCTTTCTCGTATGAGGATCTTGCACATTCACACCAAAGAAGTCAAAGACAAGTCTATATCTAAGTTCACATAGTTGCCCAACAAAAAGAAGATTATAGGATAATTCTGGCATATGAAAAACTTCAAGAATAGAAAGAGAAGGGGGTATTGATTGTGCCTATATTTTTAACAGTCATACTAGAGCCATCAGCTATGCGAACGGATGAGGAATGGGGTGAAGGTGTCATATGATTGTAACAAGCGGAATCAAAAAGCCAAGAGGAAGAATTACCTAGCAAGACTAAGAGGACGGAGGAAGATTCATTACTAGAACGAGATAGGATGACATGATTAACTATTGTCCAGTTTGCCCTCAGGGAATAGGGTATTTCTTACCAGTATTGTGCATTCATTTGTAGATTTGTTTTTCCTTATTCCAATTACAATACATCCTTATAGACTAGACATATTGAATACATACATGTAGACACATATTTATGGGTATGTGAGGCTAAAGAGCAGTTTAGGAGATAAACTAGAGAAATCCTGAATCTTTGGAGAAAGCTTTCTCTTTGTCCTCCACCTCCATTGACCGTTAAACTTCAACCACCCTTCTTTCTGCAATTTCTTGTTGGTTGTTTTTCTTTCTATTTCTGTTGCTCTGTATGTTTTGTTCTTTTTTGGATAATTGTGTAAATCTCATCAATTAAAAACACCTTGTTCAGTTAAAAATTATTTTAAGCTGCCTAAATTAGTGAGGAAACTGTACTACCTAAAATTATATATTATTATGATTTCTGCATTAGATTTCATGGAAATCATACTTAAATTAGAAATCTGTTGATTGAAGCCTTTAATATGACACACACATTTTTGTGTGAAATGCAAAATATTGAGGATACAGAAACCAGAGAAAACCAAATTTGAGGATACTAAAACCTTAAAAAGTTTAACAATACATATGAAGACTGAAAAATATGAGTCAACTTAGGAGATGACTTTTGATTCTAAAGGATACAACAGGAGGAGCATGAGAAAATTTATAGAAAATGACCCATTTTGCTATTTGGTGTGCTCTATCATATGCACTGAGCATCTATTTGAGTTAAAACTGTTTTAATTATGTTTTTGGTGATTTGCAGTGATCCAGGGAATAATCCTTTCGTATCCAGTGAGCAACAGAGTGATTTTTCCATATTAATCGAGATCAGTTTAATCCTATTTTTGATTGGGACAGTGATTGCCCTACACCAATTGGATGATGGATTTAAGAAGCACCCTGCAAATATGTGGCTCTCCCAAGCTTCCTTGGTCCTGTTTTGCTCGTCATATTCAGCCATCCTAAAGATTAAAGGGACTGAATGGGAAGTATACTCTCAAATCATTGACGTATTTCGTATCTTTTCAGGAACATTTTTCGATTGCCTCAGTGTCATCAATCCATCTGCCGCCTAAGCTTGAGTGGTTATTTTATGTCATGTGGGTTATTTTAATGTGTCTTGTAGCTGCATATAAAATATATAAAAAAGAAATTGTTGCATGGTGTAGACGGTTTCACTTAAAAATAATGCGAAGGTGGTTCGAGAACAATACACCGACACCCGTAAGGTCACAGAAAAAACATATGGATGATCTGTTGGCTGTACAGCACAAGCAGCTCTTGATGGTCAAACAAATTAATAGCGTACTTGAATAACGGAGGAAAGAACACGAGGAACAGATGGAAGCACAGAAAAAACAATTGGATGCTCTGTTGGCAGTACAGCTCAAGCAGCTGGCTGTACAGCACAAGCAGCTGGCTGTACAGGACAAGCAGCTGAATGCACTGATAAAACATATGGATGATCTGTTGGCTGTACAGCACAAGCAGCTGGATGCACCGACTGATTTGAAGCCCAAATTAGTACGGCAATATTCCATTGTTTTTGCATAATCGTACATGTATGTGCACCACTATATTTGTATTTAGGTTTTTGTATTGATTATTATTGGATTTTGAAATGATATTGCAACTTTTGTTAAAATTGATTATTCTTGGTTGATTTGGTGGTGGCTGTAGGTTGAAGCTTTGCTTATTTAATCTTACCATATTTTTTGAAGCTCACCAAATTAGTGACGTGTTAAATATGACACGTCACTTTTTTAGTGACGTGCCAATATGACATTGGTGACATGCAAAAAATGACATGTCACCTTTTTTGGTGACGCTCTAAACAAGACATGTCCACGTCACTAAAATATGGTGATATGTCAGATTTGAAAACTTTGATAAGGTTTGTATTCAAAGTGATAAATTTACAATGAAACAATAAGCTGTTTATATACACAACAAAAGCTTGACCTAATACTTGAACAACAAGGAAAATCTAGTTTACAACTCATACTAGGAGAATCTACAAATCATGCACAAGATCTTGTTCTTCCTTGCTGCACACTATTCCTTGTTGCACACTAATATGTTGCTCTTCCTTGCTGCACACTCATATGAATATTTCCTTCTTGGATACCTCAAGAAACTTTCCATATTGGTTTTCCTTTAACACCCCCCCGCAAGCTGATGGGTGGAGGAACCACTTGTACTCTCAACTTGGACTTAAGAGATAGGAACCATGAAGATGTAAGACCCTTAGTAAACACATCCGCAACTTGATCATTGGTGGAAATAAATTTGATCAGAACATCACGATTCATTACCTTTTCTCGAACAAAATGATAGTCCACCTCTTTGTGTTTTGTTCGAGCATGAAACATTGGATTGGATGCAAGGGCTAAAGCACTCAGATTGTCACACCATAGAACTAGGGGTACTTGGAGAAGGATGTCAATCTCTTTAAATAGCATTCTAATCCAGAAGAGTTCAACTGTGGTTAGGGAAAGAGCTTGATATTCAGCTTCAATACTCGAGTGAGAGATCACAGCTTGTTTCTTTGCACTCCAAGCAATAAGATAATCACCAAGAAATACAGCAAACCCTGTGGTGGACCTGTGGTCATCAGGGCACCTTGCCCAATTTGAGTCACAAAAAGCATTGATCTGCAGGTTGCTCTTGGTGTAATACAAACCATGATTTGGGGAACCATTGAGATATCTTAACACTTGTTTGGCTGCAACCCAGTGAGTTGAGGTAAGTGCATGCATGTGTGTGACACAACTGATTAATAGAATAAGCAATTTTTGGACGAGTAAGGGTACAATATTGTAGAGCACCTACAACCTGCCTATAAGTTGTGGGATCAGTCAAAGGATCACCTGCATATCTGGATAATTTTGAACCAGACACACAAGGAGATTCGGATGGTTTGGAGTTAGCCATGTGTGCTTTTGGAAGTATCTCGAGAATGTACTTGGTTTGGCAGAGATGAAGACCAGAGGTAGTCCGAGTAACTTGAATGCCAAGAAAGAAATTCAAGGATCCCAAGTCCTTGAGTGGAAATTCTTGTTGTAGTTTGAGAATAAAAGTAGAGATGACAGTAGGGTGAGTACCAGTGATAATTATATCATCAACATAAACAAGCATGTACACTTGGACAGATCCATGTAAGTAAATAAACAGAGAAGTATCCACCAAAGACCCCCAATTTAGTGACGTGTGGAAAACATGTCTCTAAAAGTTTAGAGACGTGTAGGCACTACAAAAAACATAATATTTACTAACGCTCATTTACTAACATTTTAAACCATTTAACACGTTAGTAATGAGCCTAACGTACTGTTTCTAACGTTTTTGACACATTGGCAAAGTGGCCGTTAGAAATGGTCATTTCCTAACGTGTTATACATGTACCACGTTAGCATTTACTAATGTGTTACTATTCACACGTTAGTAAATGGCAAAATTAAAAAAAATAAAATAAAAACAAAGGCTAACGTGTTTGAACATCACACGTTACCCCTAGGGTAACGCGGCATATCTACCATGTTACCCCTGGGGTAGCGTGGTAATTATTGAAAAACGTTAGCTTATGTTTTTTCTAAAATAAAAAACAATTTTCATTTATTAATGTGGTAGGTATACACACGTTAGCATTTGTTTTTCAATTTACTAATGTGCTGGTATTACACACGTTAGCTTTTGTTTTGCATTTACTAACGTGGCAGCTCATATACACGTTACCTTTTGTTTTTCATTTACTAATGTGCCAGCATTTTCACACGTTAGCTTTTCTTTTTTATTTTATTTTACATTTACTAACGTGGTAGCTCAAACACACGTTAGTAATTGATTTTTTTTTTCCTTTTTTTTTGTTTGTGTTTTGTTTTTTTTTTTTTTTTGAACCACCTAATTCAGTCCAATATTGAACATCAAACTTGGTAAATCAATAATCGTATCTCTATAATCAAAAGCACATTCATAATCAATAATCACATTTATATAAAAAAATACTTCATCTGTTACATTTATATTACAGAAATAGCATCCTATACACACATTACTGTTATCCAACTATTCACACATAACAATTTACCACATTCATCGTATATAAATAATTAACAAACAACTTAAGTAAAAATGTCTCTATACATCAACACTTTGATCCAATATATATAAAATAAGAACATAGAAAATAAAAAAATAAAAAATACAATGTGAAAGTCACGTGACAACACATGCATGTATGTAAAAACACCACCTAGCGTCCTCCGTGGAATTGAAGCGATCGAACAAGGTAGAGACCACCTTGACTTCTCTGCACGCACTAACTGAAACTAATAAAAGAAACAAAAAATAAATGAGGAGCATGATAGAATATCAAACTACTATAGTATTACACTAAATGATGTTGGGAATGAGTTTGAAAGGAGGCTTAACAAAAGCTGGTGATGGATCATATCTTCCATAGTCTTTGGTGTTCACCTTGAGAAGCCTTTCATGGATGGTGTCCTCTTCATTGTGGCGAGATGGTGGCTGTGGCAACAACAAATCAAAAGGAGATGGTTTCTGTTGTATTCCCTAGCCAGTAAGAACTCAAAAAAATAAATCAGTAAATCTGACAAATAAGGAAGATTATTGAGCAAGTTTAGATTTTAAATTAATTAAACAATTAGTTATTCGACATGATATCATAGCAGAAACCCTAAATTTGAATCAAAAGAGATGGTTCCCGGTCTAGATGTTCTATTCCCTAGCCATAAAAACTCATAAAAATGAGTCCACAAATCTTACAAATTAATAAGGAAGATTATTGTGCAAGTTAAACCTTGTTCATCAAACAAAATTTACATGATTAGTGTTAGATTATAAATTAAATAATTAAATTCTTTATTTATGATTAATTTAAACTTTTGAAACAATTGGTTATTCAACACGATATCAAATCTGAGATCCTAAATTCGAACCATGCATGTTCTAATAACTCAGCTCAATTCAATGAAATATTCTACGTATTGTGTCTCACTTAATGAAAAAAAAGTTTGAATCCACCCCATGAGAGTGTTAGAATCCATCATTTCCTATCGCTTAAGCAGATTTAAGTGCTTAATGTTCTGTCAGCAAATTTTCAGGGAAAAGTGCAAACTTTTTCAGATACGTTATAACGGTACAATTCAACCCTACCCTAGTGCTTTTTATCATGCATGCATCACATGAAACGGCTGCAGAAAGAAAGAACACCCCCACCCCACCCCCACGCCAGACACACACGCAAAAAAAAACATCACAGGAAATAAGAGAACAAACCTCCTTAATTGCATCAGCTTCTTCTGTAGCCAACTCATTGAAGAACTTGGACTGTCGGCTTGTAGGAAAAAAAAAAAAGCAATTCAAGCAAATAAGTGGTGTAATCTTCTCCTCTTATCTTGCCTTATATATTTTAAACAAATCACAGCCCATTTTATTCACATGCCCTGCACTAATATAAGCAACATGCAAATAAGATCAAGATCAAGCCCCAAGAAACTTTTAGTGAGCATGCAACTATAAGCCAACATGATGGTTGTCAGCACTCAGTGTGTGTATATATCACTACAAAAAAGGCGCCATTTACTAACGCTCATTTACTAACGTGTTAGATATCTTAAAACGTTAGTAAATGGGCCGTACATACTATTTCTAACGTTTTTAACACGTTGGTAAAGTGGCAGTTAGAAATGAAAATTTCCTAACGTGTCATACTGTAAAACGTTAGCATTTGCTAACGTGTGACTATTCACACGTTAGTAAATGGAAAATATTAAAAAAATAAATAAAAACAAAAGCTAACGTGGCTGAAAATCACACATTACTATGGGGTAACGTGTGACTTTTATTGCCACGTTAGCTTATGTTTTTTTTTTAAAAAATAATAATTTCCATTTCCTAACGTTTTAGTCAGAGACACGTTAGCAATTGAAATTTCATTTCCTAACGTTTTACTCGTAGACACATTAGAAATTGCAATTCTATTTCCTAACGTTTTACTCGTAGACACGTTAGAAATTGCAATTCCATTTCCTAACGTTTTACTTATATACACGTTAGAAATTGCTATTCCATTTCCTAACGTTTTAGTCATAGACACGTTAGCAATTGCAATTCCATTTACGATTTTATTTTCCATTTCCTAACGTTCTAGCCGTAGACACGTTACAAATTGCAATTCCATTTACTAACGTTGCATTTGGTGCACACGTTAGCTTTTGTGTTTCCTTTCCTAACGTACTACTTAGAGACACGTTAGAAATTGAGCTTCCATTTACTAACGTTGCATGTGATACACACGTTAGCAAATGTGTTTTATTTATTTGTCATTTACCAACGTTGCATGTGATACACACGTTAGGAATATTTAAATTTTTTTTTTTCGGTTTTTTTTTTTTTCATTTTTTTGGTTTTTTTTAAATCACCTAATTCACTCCAACAGACATCCAACCTAATATCATCATATCTCTATAATGAAAAGCTAATTCATAATGAAAATTATATAAAAAAACACTCCATCCATCACATTTATATCAAAAAAATATAATCTTATACACACATTAATGTTATCCAAACTATACACACAACAAGTAACCACATTCATCCTATATAAACATTAATTAACAAACAACTTAAGTAAAAATAGATCAACACTTTGGTCCAATATATATAATAACAACATAGAAAAACAAAAAAATACAATGATACAAAAATACAAGTCACGTGATCGACAACAGTCTCATGTATGTATCCAACACACCACCTAGAGTCCTCCGTGGAATTGAAGTGATCGAACAATGTAGAGACCGCCCTGATCGAGAATCTGTAGAAAAATATAGAAATTGTCAAGAAATCATTAAAACAACTTATAAAAAAAAAAAAAAA
>CM017321.1:11582999-11615852 GCA_006937295.1 Carpinus fangiana | reverse complement strand
AAGCTTTAAGAGTGCTAGAGTTGCGTTACCAGAACTTGTGGAGGTGACTTGTATTATATAGGCATGGAGTGATTGTTCCCTTGTCAATGACTGACTCTTCCCTGATTCTCTGCGAGGCAGTTTGTTACCAGGGATTTAGGTAGTTATCCGTATCAAGACCTGATAGGATCGAGATAGGATTTGGTTGTTGTGGCACTTTAAATTTTGAATGCTTGTAGATAATATATCTGATCTTGTACTTTTGAGTACTTGGTATTTGAATGAAACGGATAAGATAGGATTTTTGATTTTAATCTCTTGATCCCTAGCTTTTCGGGCTTCGGAGGCCTTAAGCTCAGAATATCGGTGATTTATTGTGATCGAGGCCCGAAGTGGTTCTCGGACGATCGAGGCCTGAGGCCTTCTCGTCTGTTCGAGGCGTTCTCGGGTGATTGAGGCTTGCCTGGGCTCTCGAGGCTCGAGACGCTCTTGGGCTCTCGAGGCTCGAGATGCTCTTGGGCTTTGAGAACATGGGCCTTCCTTGGGCTTAGTACAGGCCGGATGGTTTTATGGGATTGATTCATGACCCAACAATGATGATGATGACAAATTACTGATTCGACAAACATTTGTCTTAGAAAATGTGAGAATTATGTGCTCCAAAGACAAACTAGTCAATTTAGTAAATTGGATTGAAAATATTTGTTCCGGAGAAAATAATCATTCTTGTGAGATAAATAAGAATCCTAAATAAAATATTTTGCTTTGTGTTCTATGACGTTTAAGAACTAAAAGCTGGAGGGAATATTCCCTGAACCCATTTTATAACCATTTTCATTTCATCCAATTAGAATATATATCAAATTCTCATTGGATCAATTTGGAACAACAAAATTTTAAAGAGCATGCATGGTAACATGCATTTACTTGCAAAGAGAATCGGTTTTTGAAACTTAATTGGATGAGTACTTGGATTTCCTTTATTCCTCTCTCACGTGTGCCTTGGAGTTTTGGTGAAAGAAATTTTGAGAGAAAGCAAGGGATTGCTGAATGGATTGAAGGTTTTAGGAAAATTAGGGTTTTTGGGTGAAGTCCCCAAAAGTTATATATGCAATTTTTGGAGTAGTTTTAGGAACTCTCAAACTCAAATCTTGTTAACCATTGTGGCATGTAGTACGAAGGATTTTAAGTTATTTTGAAAAATAAATTTGTGATAATGTGGTACATGGTTTAGGAGAGATTATAGGTAATTTTTTAAAATCAAGAATATCACTGGAAGAATTTTTCTTTTTTTGTTTTTTTTTTTTTAAAAAAATCGAAATAAAAATTAAGAAATGCTAGGGAGTCTAGAGGCGTCAGCACGGGATCATAGAATGAGTTATACTTTATGTTTAAAAGACTGCCCCCTAAAAACATCTCAGTTGGAGGTAGGCTCCGACAGTTGAAAGAGCACTGCATTTCACACGTTGTCCAACACGCGCCTGACAACCCTTGAAAGCCGGAGGACTAAGTGTCTTCCACTCCTGGTTGTACTCATAGCCGCATGAGGTCTCTAAGGTGAACATCTAGCCAACGAAACAGTGTAGGCAAGGGGAGTTAACAAAATGAATCTCAGTCCTGAACCCATTGGCTGTTGGTGGACTTCTTGAGTTTCTCTCGCAGCGATAAAGAAAACATGCTATTAAAAGGACACACAACTTTTTTAGAGGCTAGCTAGTTAAGATATAAAAATTCTTACAACCCAGTTTTTAGAGACCGGGTTTTATGTTGGTTGGCTAACCATGTGGTTTTGCTAGGGTGGTTGGATTCCTTTTTTGACAAATCGATCAAACTTTTGACAAATCTGATCTCTAGGTAGCGTGTACATATGTGGAGTAATATTAAACTTTTGGCTAATAAATTTGATAAGGAAAGTTTGAGAGGTTTGAATGCTTGATTGGTGCTAATATTTTCCCATCTTTGATATTTGTTTTGAATTTGAAATCTAAGAGAGACCGAGATGGAGAGTTCATCTATTAAAAAAAAAAAAAAATTATATATGTAAAATTTAACTTTGGTCAGGAGCTTCCTTAAAATACCACTTTTACAGCACCCAATCTCTAATTAACACCTCAGAAAAAGCTAAAAAAATGCACCAAAATAACATAAATCCTATTGCACTGAATTGCTTTGAGGAAGAAAAAAAAAGATTAAATAACCGGTGAAGGCAGAGACCTTTTCGTGCCAGACCCACAAGACCCACACCGTGGTTGGGTTCCCCTTCATGCTAGACATGCCGTGGGTTTCAATGTGGGTTGGTTTCGACGTGGGTTTCGCTGTGGGTGGGTTTTGCTTTGGGCGGGTTTTGCTGTGGGTGGGTTTCACTGTGGGTGAGTTTCGGCGGGTCACGCGGGTTTTGAATTGAGTTTCGGCGGGTTTTGAAGCAGATTTCGGCGGGTCACGCGGGTTTTGAATCGGGTCGCGAAGGGTCACGGCCGGCGAGACCCAGGCCAGTCAGCCTGCGTGCTCACCTAACCCACGGTCGGAGTGGGTCTGGCCAAACCCACGGCCGACGTAGGTCTGCTGGGTTTGCTTCTTCTTTTTTTTTTGGAGTCTGTTGGGTTTGCTTGCAAGGGTATTTTTGGTATTATATTTATTTTGATTTGGTGTGTTTGTGTTCATTTTTATTTTTTGCATTTCTCTTAAAGTGATGATGTGGCACTTGGTAAGTGGGTGCTGTAAAAGGGGTGATTTGCAGTGCATCATGACCATAGGGGCCTCATATATCTATGTAATATATCTTCTTCTTCTTCTTCTTCTTTTTTTTTTTTGAAAACTATGTAATATATCTAATTAAAGCTTTCAAAATGATGGGCTGGAAACTAAACAAATATAATCAATAGGGATTCCTTTCTAATATGGAGATCTAGAGTTCATTTACTAAAATAATAATAATAATTGAAATACTTCCTTGAAAAGATTAATGTAACAAAACATGGAGTTTTTGTTCTTGTGCTCAAAGTTTTAACCTTAACAATGGTTTTTCAATATGTACAGTTTCTAATAGAAGACCAAGTGATAAATAATGCAACTATCCAATCAAAGTTGTCGGTGGTTCAGTCAGCAGAGGCAACTCAGTGGAAATATTCAATTTGCAATTCTCTACTAAAAATAAGGTAAATAGTAGCGAAAAGTAAGGAGACGTAAACCTAATTAACCACCTAAACTAATTACCACAGTTAATTAATTTTAAGAACGTTATAAAAATTTAGATATAACGAGAAAACTTATTAGGGGTCAAGAGATAGTTACGGTTAGTGGTTATTGGGTAAAACCGCTAACTATAACCATCTAGGCAGTCAGTAAAATTCATTGACCGCCTCCGATAACCGCCTAGGTGGTTAACTGGCTATTAGCGGTTAGTAATTCATACAACTGCTAACTGCTTTTTTAAAGAAAAAAATTTTAATTTTTTTTTGTTAAAAAACAAAAAAAAAAAAACGATGTTGCTTTTATGGTAATACGATAATATCATACTACATACCACATCGTTTCTAGATTTTTATATATTTTTATATATATTTAAAATTTTAAACAAAAAAATGACATTGTTTCATATATTTTTATATAAAAAATATATATAGAGGATTAGCGGTTAATGGATTTGAAAAAAATCTAAAACCTCTAACCTCTAGCAATTAGTGGTTAATGGCTAGTACAGTTAGCGGGTAGTTATTGCATTTTCACCCCTAAAATTATCAACAAAAATCATAAAATAACTAAAAGAGAGCCCCTACTATCAACTTCTGGTGTAAACCAGCCCTTTTATAGCATCTAATTACCATGTGACATATTACCAATTTAAGAAAAATGCAAAAAATGAAAGTAAGATCAATCACACCAAATCAGAGAAAAAAAAAAAACAACCCGTAGCTGGCGAGACCTAAGCCAGACCCACGCCGTTGGTCTAGCCGGCCATGAATGCCTCAAATCCTGGCCCACCGGCCACGACTCACCTCAAAACTTATTTATAATGCTCCAAAACCCATTTCTAAAGCCTTAGAACCCGTTTCTAATGTTTCAAAACTCGTTTTTTGAATTCAAAATTAAAACATAGAAATAGAAAGTTAACAATTTAGGGATTTTATCACCCTAAAATTTAATGTATGTTGGTCCAAGTTATTTTTGTACATTTTTTACGTTTTTGCTTATGTGTCAGTTATTGAATGAAGACTGTAAAAATAGAATTTTAAGGCTTAATCCTGATATAAGTTAGTTTCTAACTAAAAATAGGAGAAATTCCAATAACCAGAATCAACTAAATCAAAAGGAGCTAGCAATGCCAATTATTAAAAGGCAATGCCAATTATTTCACAAGTTGACAAAAAAACACAATAAAAAAATTGGTGAGCACTCAACTTAACAAACTCTAATATATAATTAATTATAAGTTAATAATTGTAATTGTGGGGTAGGCCCACAGTAACAATATAGGCCCTTCCTACCACATCTGTCCCTTATCTGCACACCATCATACAATATTTGATAAGATAGAGCAAGATCCTCCTTCACGCGTGGCTCCACTAGGTTTTGGTAATTTAGTCCAAGAGCCAAAATTCACTAAGTTGAAAATTAAAGGACGAACCACTTGAGAGAGAGAAAAAATGGAAAAGTAAAGTGACGTGTGGTAAAACAACACGACAATAATTCCAATTCTAGACTGATGAATTTTTGACGCGTTATGCATGCACATTACTAATGACACATCACCATTCTATTAGTAACATTTTTCATGTCACTAATTGGCCCTTACTAAAGACTAATTTTTTTTTTTTTGGTAGTGTAAGAAACAGTTTAGTTTTTATAATCAAATTTTGTTTACTGAGATAACAAATTGTGATAGGTTGAAACATCAAAGTTAATGAAATTGTGACACTAATCGAATTTGTTAAATTTGTAGAGGGAATTTTACAATAGATTTTTATTTTTATTTTTATTTTTTTATATATATATTTTTAGGGTTTTAGGGATTTATAACTTCATTTTTATACCACATAAACCATAAAAGACTAATTTTCCATTTTATTTTTTCCTCGCCTAATAACTTTCATTAAAAGACAGATCATTCATCTTTAAAAAAAAAACACACTCGTGCCAATATGCTAAAGGTTGAGTGTTCTTCATTAATCGGAGTAGGTGGAATAGAGGCTTTTGGCCTCTGGGTTTTCTTGGAGCTATGGAACCAGCTGAGCAATCGCTGGGGAGCTCTCTCCCCGTTCCTTGTGTTCAGGAGCTGGCGAAGGAGACGACCACGACAGTGCCGCCGCGGTATGTGCGTCCCGATCAAGACCCTCCAAACATATCCGACACCACTTATTTACCCCAAGTCCCAGTCATCGACATGCAGAAGCTTTTCTCCCCAGAATTTATGGACTCTGAGTTGGAGAAGATGCACTGCGCATGCAAAGAATGGGGTTTCTTCCAGGTCATCCTCTCTTTCCCTCTCTCTCTCTCCTTGACAAATTTGTTTTATTTTGATATGTCAATTTTTTTGGTCAAAAAATATTTTCAATGATAATTATTTTCTTCAAAAATAATTTTTGGTATTTGACGCATACATAAAATTACTATATATATTTTCAATTCATTCAAATCATAATAAAATTTAAATTACGAAAATGTTCCAACCCAGGTCCGGCGGTGTCCTATTTGAGTCTCGGTAGAGTCTTGATGGGATTCTAACCGGGTGTTGACAGGGTTTTAACCGAGTCCTATCAGGGTACTAATTGGGTCATAACCAGATCCCAGTGGTGTCCCAACGGGAACCAAGTCGGGTCTAAGCGGGGGTTCGATTAGGACCCAAAGTGGGTCTTGGTCGGGTCCCTATGATGTCCCATCGAGTCCTGACGGTGTCTCAGCATATGTTAATGACTTTTCAAATGCATTATGCATTCAATTATATATTCTTTTTATATACCATCTAAATATTATCTTTTTTATTCATAATAAAGCAGAAAGAAAGATAGAATGCGAGAGAGAAAAATATAAAAGCCGAGTTGGCTTTCTCTCTCATATAAAACTATTATTTTTTTAAAAAAAATTTCTTTTTATGTAAAAAAATTGGAAATGTTTTTGTAGTTAATAAATCATGGGATGAAAACTTCTTTGTTGGAGAAAGTGAAATTAGAAATTCAAGAATTTTTTAAGCTGCCGATTGAAGAAAAGAAGAAGTACTGGCAAGAACCAGGACATTTGGAGGGGTTTGGGCAGGCCTTTGTCGTGTCCGAGGAGCAAAAGCTTGATTGGGGAGACATGTTCTACATGGTCACTCTCCCAACCTATTTGAGGAAGCCCCATTTGTTCCCAAAGCTCCCCCTCCCATTTAGGTCCCCTCTCTCTCTCTCTCTCTCTCTCTCTGTGAAAAATATGAGAGAATTTATATAAATCTTCACATGCAGAGATGACTTAGAAGCTTACTCAGCAGAGCTTAAAAACCTTGCCATGAAAATCATTGAATTTATGGCGAAAGCTCTTAGAATGGACTATAATGACATGAAGAACCTGTTTGAAGATGGGAAGCAGGCATTTAGGATGAACTACTACCCTCCATGTCCACAACCAGAGCTTGTGATGGGCCTCAACCCTCACTCTGATTCTGTCGGCCTAACAATCCTCCTCCAACTCAATGAAATGGAAGGCCTCCAGATAAGAAAAGATGGGATGTGGATTCCTGTTAAACCCCTCCCTAATGCTTTTATTGTCAACATTGGAGACATTTTGGAGGTAAATCTCTTTTCTATGTGCTTTCTAGAATCATACATATGCTTGTTCTTATGTGTTTTCCATGCACGTATTTGCAGATTGTGACCAATGGAATATACCGCAGCATTGAGCACCGAGCTACTGTTAACTCAGTAAAGGAAAGGCTCTCTATGGCCACATTTTACAACCCCAGACTGGAAGGAGATATGGGTCCAGCACCAAGCCTTATTACTCCAGAATCACCACCACTATTCAAAAGGATAGGGGTTGCAGATTACTTCAAGGGACTTTTCTCTCGTAAACTTGATGGGAAATCATACATTGATGCCATGAGGATCCAGAATGAGGAACATAAAGCTTCTTGAGGTCGACTTACATCTTTCATATTGAAAACCTCTATAAGGAAATAAATACCATGAAAGCTTTTGTGTAATATGAGTGCTAACTCAATCTGGTTTGAATATTATATGCAAGCCAGATTTAAATAAAAACATATTCATGATAAAATGGTTTTTTTCTTCTTTTTTTTTCAAATAAAAACATTTTCATCCTATTTAAAAGGCTAGAAAACTTGAAGGAATCTCACGTTTTTCACTTGAGCTCATCCAGATACATACTGAGAGACTCCTTTAAGTGAAAGACAAAGGTTTATAAAGAGAGAAGCAAGAGGAATACTCATGGGAGGATGCTGTTATTTGTAACAACTCTTTTTATAAGCAACGACCAAGTCGCCACAATAAGTTATACATTCTTAATAACATCTCGGGATAAACATTTAATATTTTAAACTTTTACATTGTTAGGATACACAACAAAAGAATGGCTATAAAAAAGTGTTATATCTGACAGAATGCCATAGATACATCACAAGTGTTTATAAACACGCTAGTCTAATACAAAAGTATGTGGCATTCCACGGCAACCGTAGTAGCTCGGGTATGAGGCCACTGTATCCTCGTCAACATCGCCATACCTGCAACCACAACATTATTTATGCAATTGTGGAGTTATCACGTTTGCACATGCACATTACTGACTCGTCACAATAAGCCGACTTTTTGTTTTTTTATCATGAATTTACAATTGGTTTTACGATATTTGTAAAACAGTTTGCAGCTGATGAAGTAAACATTGTAGTCATGAAAACCTTCAAAATATATTATTTAGCTATGAATGTATGTGCATGCTTCAAACTCACGCTCGAAAACCTAGATAAGGCTCACTCCCACCGGGGTCTTTCTTCCTGCTCATCCAACGTAACCCCATTTGCAAGACGGATGGAGCTTCCCCTCCACCGGGAATTTTTACTCTGCTCGTCAATCCAACACACATTATTATCCTTATTTACATCATTCCATAACATGTTGACGGATGATGCTCACTCCCACTGGGGTTTTTCTTCCTTCTCATCCACACTTTTGCTTGATGGATGGACCTCATTGGCCTCCACCGGAAATTTTAACCCTTCTCGTCAACCCATTATATATACATCATCATCTTTATTTCATTATTCTTTTACTCACATTATTCGTTCGTGTACATATTCGTTATGAATGTCTCACCGTCTTTCTTTCCTTTACTTCCATGCTCATGCAACCATTAACATCATATCTTATACAAAATTCAATAATCATATCTCATTACCTGTAAAGTCAAAGCAAATACTCGTAAAACATCCATCAAAGCATATCTCAACACAATTCAAACCATCGAAACAAGTTCTCAAATCAGCGCCCTTGTCATCCGAATTATGGTGAAACTCTTGCAGCTCTTCGAGCTCTCTCTCTAGCGGCCTCTTTACAGCTTAAAAACTTCACCTTAAAAGGTGATTCTCAAATTGTAATCTCAGCTCTGTAATTTCCTGCCATCACCCATGATTGGCATGTAGAAAAAGTAATTGCAGATTCCCTATCCATTTTTCCAACCTCCTCTTCTTGGGAGGCCAGAGATTTCTCGAGCTGCATTCCCATTTTTTTCCCTTCTTCTTTTCCCCCTCCTCCTGTAATGGTCTTGACAGACTTGCTGTTTTCTTTCCCCCTTGAGGATTTTATTGTTTCTGTTTCTAATGAAAAGTTTGTTATAAAAAAAATAAAAAAAAACCATTGGAAGTACTCATAAACAATATATCATGTATGGACGTGTGTCCTCCATGTCATGACATCACTACCATTGATGCTCTATGACCTCCATCATGACCAAATTCAGAGAACACTTACTCCATGGAGCTCTTCATGTTCAAATAGCTCCATCCATGTCCGGACACCGGTCTTCTAGAACGACCATGTTAATTTGCTGACATGTCCGAACACCGCATGAACAAATATTACTCCCTTGAATTGATCATGTTCGGACATCAATTGTTGAACTTGTTGAACTTGTCTCCTTTAAGCAATACTCTTTACCATCTACAACAGTAATTTTATTAACCTAAATACACAACTACCTAATCTCCAAATAAATAAAGCTAAAGTTTTGGACCCCAAATGAACCAACACGTACAAAACCTAACCCCAATGAATATTAGTTAGATTGCATAGACCATGTCTTAGGCTTGGTAAATGGGAGAAAGAGCTAGATACCCAACAATTTTGATTTTCAATTTGATATTGCTGAAACCCAAATATTCCTCATATAAGACAAGAACACAGAAATATTTTCAAAACCCAATAATGCACGTCTCTATATATTGTAGCACACGACACGAAGATAACGACGAGCCAGCTACCAAAATTCATTTTTCATCCATTTGGTACTAGAGCATTGTAGAGCATTGAATTCATGAGTCCACAAATCGAATGGTAAATTCATTAAATTTGTAAAAAGATATAGTTAATAAATGGTTGAGAGAATGATGTTCAACATATCTCTTTAGAGTATTAATTAACAGCAGCTTCCCAACCATTTTTCCTAAATGTAGGGAATAAAACTACTTTTTGATTCCCTATAAAAAAAAACTTCGCAATAAATTTCCTTATTGTTCACTATTTCTTTTTATTATTGCAACCAATGAGAGAGGAGAGAAAATTGTTGGGACATATATACATGTGAAAGAGAGGAGAGATAATGAGGTGTTTTATAATTTAATAATGCATATGGAGTCGATAGTGTTTTCGTACGCATTGGAAAACACTGTAGATGCTATTTGATGTTAGTTAAATTTGAAGTTTCTAATGTGAGTGTTTTTTTTTAGATTTTTCCTAAATATAGGGAAGGGAATGGGCTTTAGGGAATCTATTACTAGTGCTCTATACATAGAATTCAAGCATTTTTCTTAGAGGTATGGAACTAGAACAAATGTCAAAAGGGAGCTCTCTCCCCGTTCCTTGTGTTCAGGAGCTGGCGAAGGAGACGACTGCGACAGTGCCGCCGCGGTATATTCGTGCCAATCAGGAACCTCCCAACATATCCGACACCACTTGTTTACCCCAAGTCCCAGTCATCGACATGCAGAAGCTATTCTCCCCTGAATTTATGGACTCTGAGTTGGAGAAGTTGCACCATGCAAGCAAAGAATGGGGTTTCGTCCAGGTCATCTCTCTCTCTCTCTTCTTGAATAACTGTGTATGTGTGATCCCAAGCACTCTTTTTCTAAACTATATGGGCTTAAATCAATAATATTGCCATTTGTTTTAATAAATTATTTCATGTTAAAATCAAATAATAATTGATAGAAATAATATAAAATACCACACGGGAGATTAGAATGTACATTTTAAAACACGTGTATGTATGTAGAACCATATAAAAAGTTGGAATTTTTTTTTGCAGTTAATAAATCATGGGGTGAGCACTTCATTGTTGGAGGAGGTGAAATTAGACATTTCAGAATTTTTTAAGCTGTCGATGGAAGAGAAGAAAAAGTATTGGCAACAACCATGAGACTTTGAGGGGTTTGGGCAGCTCTTTGTTGTGTCCGATGAGCAAAAGCTTGACTGGGGAGACATGTTTACCCTGCTCACTCTTCCAACCAATTTCAGGAAGCCCCATTTGTTCCCCAAGCTCCCTCTCCCACTCAGGTCTCATCTTTCTCGCTCTTTTTGTTGATTAAATAATTAAATTTAAGAGAAACTTCACAAAACACTCATAAGCTACAGTTTATTTTGATAATACCCCTTAAATTTCACCCATCAAACTTTCATTTTGATGCAATTTACCTCTGCATCAAATTTTTTTTTTTTTTTTCATTAAACCCTTATGCAAATTCCTAAAAAGACCAAATTACACTTTGATTTTCCTTTGTTCTTTAAAAAAATGAAAAAAAAAAATTGAAGAAAAAAAAAGGGCTCACAAGGTGGTGACATGACCCAACCGTGAGTCACCTTGTGGTTATTTTTTTTATAGTAACTTTACTTTTTAAAAATTTTAATTTGAAAATAAGGGTAAATTTAAAATTTTATAAAAAAAGTTAGCAATATATATAATGATTATTTTGTCACTTTAAACGTTTAAAAACTGAAATAAGGGGTACAACTGCATCAAATTGAAAGTTTAGGGAGGTAAAATTGAGTTTTTTAAATTTTGGGGGGTTTTTTCAAAACGCGTGGTATTTTAAGGGTCTAAAGTAAAGTTTTCCCTTAAATTTATCTTTTCCTATTCGCTTAAGCTTTTAGGATAATTGATGATTTAATATGGTATCAGATAGGGCCGACAATTTTGACACTACCTGTGAACCCGACACGAACACGACACAAAATTAGCCGGTTTGAGTTTACTGTAAACGGGTTTGGGTTGTAAACGGGTCCGTTTACGACCCGTTTATCTTTACTTAAACGGGTCGTGTCACGGGTGACCCGCCAGACCTTTTTTTTTTTTTTTTTAACCTAAAGAAAAAAAAAAATGATAAAACACTTAAAAGTTAAAACTTAGAACCTAATTTCTATGACTATCCCTTCTCCTTTTCGCAGGCCCCCAAATCCCCAATCACCCATACTCTGAGACAGTGAGACTCCGCCCGTCCAGTGTCCACGCCACGAGTCCACGCCTCCACGCCTCATCGCCTCCAGGCCCTCCACGATCCATTGCACACTTCACTTCTCTTCTTCGCAGACTCTCAGTGACTCTATCAGTCTCTCTCGCGCTCGCCGTCGCCGCTCAGCTCTCCGCTCGCTCCGCTTTCACCTCTCAGTTCTCCCCCTCTCTCTGCTGCGCTGGCGCCGCCGACTTTGCATCTTGAATATGTCGCATCCTGATTTGGTATTTGAAATTTGTTTGGATCTTTGGGTCTTTGTAATTTGTTGGGTTTTTTGCCTATGTTTGGGTCTTTGATCCTGTTTGGTTCTTTGAAATTTACTGGGTTTTGTGTTTTTTGGTTTGTTTGAGTTTTGAATTGCTTTAATTTCGCATCATGCTTGTGTATGACGTTACTGAGCACTCTGATTTTATCTGGTTTTGAGGAATTTTGGTTATTGTGAATTGGTTTCATTTGGTATTGACAAATAAAGGAAAAATTGAAAATATCGATTTATTGAAAAGGGTTTCCTATATTCAATAATATCGATTTATTGAAAATGATTACTTTTATAAAAAGCAATCGATGTTATAAAGAACCAATTAATCAGCACATTCAGGTTTGATTGAGTCTATTTGCTCAAGAAGCAAATTAAGCTGCTATTAATGCATGGTAAAGATAAGTGCTAGTGATTACTGATAAACCTATATGGCGGTTTCAAAGTGTAGTAATTACACAAGTATCTGAGAGAAACACACAAGGGTTGAATGGTGAAAGTTGGTGTAAGAGTTTAAGAGTTGCTGCATGTAAGTTGGCTTGGGGCAGCAATTTACAACATTTGGAGCCTGAGAAATGATATTAAATAAGGAAAGTAATCGGATTAATTTTTTTTTAATAAGTAATAGAAAAGTAATCAGATTAATTCAGAGGAGATGGTGCTACAGAAGATTGTTTGGGATGCTAATTAGATGCAGAATTATGAGGAAGGGGAAATTCAAAGGAAAATGAAGAGAATGTAGCTGTTTGTAACAAGTACTGAGGTTTTTCGCATCATATTCTATATTGGAAGGTACTGTTGTATTGTATTTCTGCTAGTGTTTGTATAGAGTAATATTTTTGTTTGTATACTGCTGAATTGTATAGTTGCTGCTGATTAGTATATCTACTAGTGGGTGGTTCTTTGTGGTGTGGTACGGTTGCTGAAGAGTGTTTGGTTTCAGTAGGTTGAGATTTGGTGTCTCTATAGATTTTGGGACTTTGGTGTTGTTTGTTGAAAGATGCTAATTTATTGGCATCTGGGGTTCCAGCAGATTTTCTGCTGGAGTGTATGTTGTAATCTTTGTTTGTTGTTAATAGGAATTCATTCATCAAAAGAATTAATATGATCAATAGAACATATGCTTATGCCTTTTATTCAGCTAATACCAGTGCTTGTCTTAGATTGTTGTGTCCTAAACTTGAGAGAGAGTTTTTAACATTAGATTAGATTTAGACATGCATACTATCCAAAAAGCTTATATTATTTTTTTGATGATCAACCTTAATTTATGGTTCTTTTAAATTCTTCAATTTTTAATTTGTAACTAACTTACTAATGATTATGTGTGTAGGTGTTTAACGAAGATTCAGGTGATGAATTGGTTGAAATAAATACAATAGAAGATGAAAATCCTTCTATTCATACGAATCCGAATCCGATGACCAAAACAAGGGTCCAAAAGAAGCATAAGAAGACCTCAATAGTTTGGACTCATTTTGATCAAGTTCCTTCAAAAGATCCAAATGACAAAAGGATATGGGCACAGTGCAAATTTTGTGATAACAAATACATAGCCAACAGTTCACATGGAACTGGAAATCTACAGAAGCATATGAAGAATTGTGGGGGGAAAACTGAGCATGATATCTAGCAATTGCTCTTATCTGGTAGTCAAGGAAATTTGTCAGTAAGTGCCTCAAAATTTTGTCCTAAAAGATATAGAGAATTGTTGATTGCTGCGATTGTTAAGCATGAGTTGCCTTTTTCATTTGTTGAGTATGATGGTATAAGAGAAATGATTAAATATTGCCATAAAGATGTGCCATTAATCTCTAGAAATACTGCTAAGGCTGATTTGGTTAAGATGTATTTGTTGGAGAAACAGAAGGTAAAGTCTTTGTTAAATGTTTGTCCTGGGAGAATTAGTTTGACATCTGATATGTGGACTTCTTTGAAAACCGATAGATATATTTGTCTTACCGCACATTTTATTGACAAAGATTGGGTGTTACAAAAAGGGTGTTAAGCTTTTCATTCATGCCCCCGCCACATAATAGTACATGTTTGGCTGAAAAGGTAGATGATTTGCTTCAAGAGTGGAGGATTGATAAAAAGATTTTTTCTTTGACATTGGATAATGCTTCTGCTAATGATTCACGTGTTGATAAACTAAAACCAAAGTTAAACATGAAGAATTCCCTTCTTTGTGAGGGCAAGTTTTTTCATATGTGTTATTGTGCCCATATTCTTAATTTGATAGTCCAAGATGGGTTGAAAGAGATCATTGATGCTATTCAAAAGATTAGAGATAATGTTAAGTATTTTAGAGGATCACAAGTGAGAAAACATAATTTTCTTCATGTTTTTACTCAAATGTCGTTGGACAGTAACAAGGGGTTAAAACAAGATGGGCCAACTAGATAGAATTCGACATATCTTATGCTTGAGAGTACTATTCACTATAGGCGCGCTTTTGCTTATTTGGAGATGACTGATCCAAACTATAAGTTTTGTCTTAGTGCACTCAAGTGGGAAAAGATGATTGATATCAGTAGTTTTTTGGGTTACTTTTATCGTGCTACATGTGCTTTCTCTGGTATCAAATATCCCACAGCCAATTTATATTTTTCCATAGTTGCATTGATGTATGTGAATTTGAAGAAAGAACTTTTGAGCGAAGATGAGGATAAGAGATCAATGGCAAATCAAATGATCTTCAAATTTGAGAAATACTTGTCAGAATTCAATGTAGTGTTGGCCATTGCAGTTGTCTTAGATCCCCGTTACAAGCTTCGTTTTATAAAGTATTATTAATCGAAGATTTATGGAGATGAAACTACACAATATGACACTGTTAAGGACAAGTTAACCAAACTTTTTATGGAGTACAAAGCAGCTTCTACGACTTCAAGCTCCACAGTTGTTCAGCCCTAAGAACACTCAGATTGGGAAAAGGTAAATAATATCATAAGTTTCTAAGTTTCTACTATTTCTTAGCTTATTAGTTAATACTTAATAGTTACTAGTAGTTTAGTATATTATATATATATATATATATATATTCATAACTACTTTCTAATTTTATATTTATGTTTTCTTTTTTCATGTAGGAATTTATGGAGTATGATGGAGTTGATGATAATGCACAAAAGACTGAATTAGAAGTTTATTTGGATGAAGCCAGATATATAGAGAATCGTGGCAGTGGGACATTTGACATCCTTTCATTTTGGAAAGGAAATGAATTTCGTTATCGTGAAGTAGCTGCTATGGCTCATGATATTTTGAGTATTCCTATTTCCACTGTTGCTTTAGAATCTTATTTTAGTACTGGTGGACGTGTGATTAATCAGCATAGGAGTTCACTCAAACCTGACATTATTGAGGCATTGATTTGTACTAAAAATTGGTTATATGGACAACAAGGTAATATTAGATTATTAGTTATTTGCATATTTAATTTCTTCATTTATTTATTTTTATCTTACTTTAATAACATTAATTTCTCTTATCTTTTGATGTAGAACAAAATTTAATGAATGTGGGTAAAGAAGAAGAAGAAGAAGAAGAAGAAGAAGAAGAAGATGATGATGATGATGATGATGTTATGACATTAGATAGTGTCAATTCCCGTAACATTTGAAGTTCTGAGATTCCAGATTCATCAGGAACATGCTAAAATGAGCATACTTGTGGGTTATTCAGGTTCAAGGAATCAAGATTTAAGATCAAGACTCAGGAGTGGACAATATGGGAAGTGGGAACCCAAATTGTATTTGTAATTTGTAAATTGTAATGATGACATGATGTGGTTTGTTTTGTTTGTTTGTTTGTTTGCATTTTTTTTTTTTTTTTTTATATATTAGACAATTAGGCTTATTAAGTGATTTGGTGCTAGCCAACTAGGAGTTTATTTTGTAAATTGTAATGATGTGGTTTTTTTTATTTGTTTGATTTGGTTTGATTTGGTGCTTGTTTTGTTTTGTTTATTAAATGTTTGTTTTGTGCTAGCCAATTAGGCTTATTAAGTGTTTGTTTTGTTTTGTAAATTGTAAATTATAATGATGTGGTTTGATTTGATGTTAGCCAACTAGGAGTTTAATTTTAAGAGATGAATTGATAAAATTATTATTTCAATTTTTTTTTTTTTTTTTAAAAAGCATTTTAAGCTAAACGGGTCTAACGGGTCGTGTTGACCCGTTAGACCTGTTAGACACGACCCGTGAACCCTTAAACGGGTCACAGGTCGTGTCGGTTGACCCGTGACCCGTCAAACCCGTTTAGTTTAAACGGGTTCGTGTGTCATGTCGGGTCACCCGTGAAATTTCACGGGTCGTGTCATGTCTGGAGTCCCGGCACGTTCAGTTAAACGGGTCATGTCTGAATTTGGCCTAAATGGGTCGCGGGTAAACCGGATCATAAACGGGTCATGCTGGGTCACCCGTTTTGCCAGCCCTAGACAGAACCAAAGTTTGTACAATCAAACCTAAATAATTAAATTTATCTCTTTTTATCAACTTAAACTTTTAAGATAACCGGTGATTTAAAATCTCTCACTATTACCATGCATAAGTTATTGGAATTGAGCTACCATGATCAAACATCTCAAATGATTGAACCATCTCAAATGATCTCATAATGCAGAGATAACTTAGAAGCCTACTCAGCAGAGCTTCAAAAACTTGCAATGAAAATCCTTAAACTAATGGCAAAAGCCCTTGGAATGGAATATAATTACATGAAGAACCTGTTTGAAGATGGGCGGCAGTCAATTAGGATGAACTACTACTCTCCATGTCCACAACCAGAGCTTGTGATTGGCCTCTGTTGATACACAGTTTCTCGATTGGTGACGTGGCACGCTTGTTGATTTCCCGATGAATGATCCAAGCTTGACTTTTCCTGCACAATAGAGAAGAGAATAGGATCGAAGAGACCGGGGGTGAGCCGGCAGGGACACTCCGATGCCTAAGTCAGTGTATGCTTTTTAGATAATGAGGAAACAACAGAAGCTTTAAGAGTGCTAGAGTTACGTTCCCAGAACATGTGGAGGTGACTTGCATTATATAGGCATGGAGTGATTGTTCCCTTGTCAATGACTGACTCTTCCCTGATTTTCTGCGAGGCAGTTTGTTATCAAGGATTTGGGTAGTTATCCGTATCAAGATCTGATGAGATCGAGATAGGATTTGGTTTGTTATGGCACCTTAAATTTTGAATGCTTGTAGATAATATATCTAATCTTGCACTTTTAGGTACTTGGCATTTGAATAGAGCGGATAAGATTGGATCTTTGAATTTAATCTCCTGATCCCTAGCTTTTCGGGCTTCGGAATCCTTAAGCTCAATGTATCGGTGGCATATTATGATCAAGGCCCGAGGCCTTCTTGCCTGTTCAAGGCGTTCTCGGATGATCGAGGCCTGCGTGGGCTCTCGAGGCCTCGAGACGCTCTTGGGCTCTCGAGGCTCGAGACGCTCTTGGGCTTTGAGAACATGAGCCTTCATTGGGCCTAGTACCGGTCGGAATGGTCCTGTGGGGTTGATTCATGACCCAACAGCCTCAACCCTCACTCCGACGCAGCCGGCCTAACAATTCTCCTCCAACTCAATGAAATTGAAGGCCTCCAGATGAGAAAACATGGGATGTGGATTCCTGTAATACCCCTCCCCAATGCTTTTGTTGTCAACATTGGAGATATGTTAGAGGTAAATCAATCAAATCTCTTTGTTATGTGCTTTAGTAAACAAGACTTGTACGTCATATTATATGTTTTTCGTGCATGTTTTGGCAGATTACTAGTAATGGAATATACCGTAGCATCGAGCATCGTGCGACAGTTAACTTGGTAAAGGGGCGACTATCTGTGGCTACATTTTACAGTCCGAGATGGGAAGGTGATATAGGTCCAGAACCAAGCCTTATTACTCCAGAATCACCAGCATTGTTCAAAAGAATAGGAGTTGCAGATTACTTCAAGGGATATTTCTCTCGTGAACTCGATGGGAAGTCGTATCTTGATGTCATGAGGATTCAAAATGAGGAAGAGAAAGGCACTTAAGACTTATCCTTCACTTTGAAAAACTCGATGAATATGGTTATCTATAAGGAAATAAATGTCATGAAAGCTATTGTGTAAAATATGAGTGCTAGCTAGCTAGCTAGCAGCGGATCCTATGCTCATCGTTCTGGTTTGATTATATGCAAGCCAGTTGATTTAAATAAACACATATTCATGATAAAATTGTTCAGTCAGCCAAAGCCGAAGGAACTTTGTGATTCCTAGCCTTCAACAGCAAAAAATCGACAAATAGAATTTAGACCCTAAACTTTATGTCTGAACATTCGGGTTTGAGGTCGAACATTTGTTAAGAGTGTGGCGAACATTCGGTCAGAATGCCAAGATGGATGCAAGGTTCCTATTTCTAAACCCAACATATAGCGAATTTCATACTAGGCATCTAACAAGTTAATAAAAATATAATAAACCACAAGAATATAATAATCCCATAAAATAAGAGTTGGTTTACGAGTTCCTCACTGCAGGTAATGCATACATACATGCATTTTGATTTTTTATAAAAAATGGGTTATACTATGTCATCTGATGCCAACATATATACATATATATATATATATATATATATATATTAATAGCCTTAATTACTAGATTCTTTTCAGTGATCAACCAGTGATGAGTGGTTTCATGGGATCCTGAAAAATGAATTTGAGGTTTGGGTTTTTTTTTCCTAGGTTTTGAAAATTGAAATTTAATTTAATTTTTTTGTTTGTGTGGCCTATTGAGGTTTGGTTTTCAGGAGACGAGCATGGAACTCTTCAGGTACGTACCTTGATCTCTCTTTCTCATTTATTTCAATATTTTGATTCTGGTAATGCCTGAATTGTTTACTTGATTGAACTTCTCTTGAATCATTTTAATTTTTAATTTTAATTTAATTAATTAATTTATTTATTTTTGTTGCTGCTGGGTTTGGGTTTTTGAAATTGTTTAGTGATCATCACATGAATAATTTCAAGTTTTGTTTATACTTTTTGTTGCAGATTCCAAGTTCAAGACCAAATTTGCTACCTCTATCGCAGATCAAAAGTTAATCGAAAAAAGAATTTCAGAATTTTTTTTTAATAAATTTTTCAAATTTTCTGACATTTCAAAATTATTGGCTGGTCAAAAAATTTCCTAACCTACCAATAATTTTGAAACGTCAAGAAATTCTGACGTGCCACACAATAGAACATCAGAAAAAAAAAATAAAATAAAATTCTGACTCCTACATTTTTCACCTTCTACCAACATCAGAAAATTTTTTTTGACTTGTCAGACACCAATACACATCAGAAACTGGCAGTGAGGAAAAAAATAATTTTTTGTAGTGGGTTATATACCCTCAGGATGCAGGAAGGTATGCCTCTTTGTGATCATCTTGCTGAATTTAATAAAATTCTTATGGATTTGAAAAATATTGATAGTAAAATTGATGATGAGGATCAAGCCTTGATTTTGTTATGCTCACTACCTAAGTTCTTTGATAACTTCATTAATTCAATGTTGTATGGTAGAGATACTATCTCCTTAATTGATGTTAAATCTGCTTTAAATTCTATGGAGTTGAGGACAAGATTGAATGGGAAAGGTAGTGACAATCAGGCTGATGGTTTATTTGTTGGGGGTCGAGAAATAAAGATGAAGTGATAAGGCAAGTTCCTCTTCTGTGGCTGGTGTTGTTGAAGAAAATTATGAGGATGAAGAATTTGTCATTGCAATTACCGATTCAAATGGTCGTCTTAACAACCAATGAGTCCTTGATACTGCATGTACTTCTCATATGTCCCCTAAAAGGGATTGGTTTACTACCTACAAGTCAATCAAAGGTGGTTCAGTCTTTATGGGAAACAATGTTGCCTACAAGAGTGTTGGTATTGGTGCAGTTAGAATAATGATGCATGACGGGACTGTCAAGACTTTGAAGAACGTTCGACACGTACCAAATTTGAAGAGAAATCTTATTTTTTTGGGCACTTTGGACATGGTGGAGTCATCCGGGTTAGTGAAGGCTCATTGGTTATGATGGAAGGTAATAAGATTGATGGTCTCTACTTTTTTCAGGGTAATACGGTGACAGATTCAGCTAATTTGTCTTCTTCAGATAATTTTAGACAGTCAGCAGTGTTAGCACAACATAGTGAGGAGAAGGAGCGTTTCATGTCGCATTTACCTTACTCTAGTGCGTTTGAGAGCATCATGTATATTACGGTGTGCATTTGTCCAGATGTTTCACATGTAGTCAGTGTTGTTGGTCCTGGTAAGGTTCATTGACGGGCAATGAAATGGATACCCCATTGTTTACAGGGTGCTACAGATGTTGGTTTTGTCTTTGACAAAGGCAGTGGTATCATGTCCAGTATCATTGGGTATGTCAATTCAGATTATGCTGGTGATCTGGTTGTGGCATGAGGAGATTTCACATTGGAGCAAATTGTTTTTGAGGAAAATCCAGTGGATATGTTGACTAAGCTAGTTTTGGTTTTTTAAGTTCAAGAGTTACTTGGACTTGATTGTTGTCTGTAGCTTGTGATTATCCTTCGGGGTAGTAAAGGAGACGTCATAAGGAGATTTACTTTGGAGACTTGATGGAATTCAAGTCAAGGTGGAGATTGTTATGTTTGACTTAAATTCTTCAAGGCAAGTCAATTTTGTGTGGGGCCATATATCTTTCCTTTCCAAAATTGGTGTTGGAGTGCACGTCAAGAATTATTAATTGGTGTTGGAATGCATGTCAAGAATTATTAATTGGAGTTGGAGTGCACATCAAGAAACCGACATTTTGCTCCTATTAAAGGAGATCTAAGGCAGTCGCATAAGGTAGAGAAAAACTTGAAAGCATTGTAATCCATACTTCTTTTCTCTCTTTTGTAGCCGCAAGAGGCATAGGGAAGAAAGATAATTTTTCTCTTTTTGTTGTTAATTCCCTTCTGTGTGAGAGTGAGATTTGGGTGTATTGGGGCTTTGAGCTTTGAATGGTTTTCTCCCTATTAGTGAATTTCCTCCGAGTCGTCTCCACCAGTGGATGTAAGCTTGTTAAGCCAAATCACTTAAATCTTGATGTCGTGTGTGGTTAATCTATTTTCTATTCTGCTATTTTTTGCTTTTTTGGGATTCTGTATTTTAATTTCGTGCACAACAATGGGGATATATATGGGACCAGCACCAAGCCTTATTACAGCAAAGAGACCAGCATTGTTCAGAAGAATAGCTGTTGCAGAATACTTTAGAGGATTTTATTCTCGTGAACTAAGTGGAAAATCATATGTAGATGTCATGAGGATCCAAAATGATACCCATTAATTAATATGACAAGTCAATAAGTACTACCTTAAAATGAGGTACATAAATGTCGTACAACTTATTGGATGGAAGTAGTGCTAATGGATTGTATATTCAAACTATTGTATGTAGATCATATTGAGACCAATGAATGTACACAAAACAACTATTTTTTTTGCCTTAATTGTGACTAATTTAATTTAGCCTTGGTTTGTTTTAGTACAAAATGATTTAGGAAAAATTTTACAAAGGATCCCTAAACTATCACGCGATTTAAAAATACCTTATTAAGTTTCAAAACCTCTCAATTTTACCTCCCGAGCTTTCAGCAACAGAGATTTCAGCATACAAGAAAAGATTCCTCCAACCATAATTTGCTACTCCTCTATCCAATCTTTCTTTTATAAATTCTTCATTTTCCCGACAATTTGTCCACGTAAATTGTGGTCCCCGGTAGCCAAGGTCAACCAAATCACAATCCTCCAATGCTTGCTGAAAATCTAGCATAAGTCTTTCGGATTTTGCACTCCCACCCCACTTTTCAGAAGCAACCAGAACTTCGTTGAAATCACCCATCACCACCCACGGTTCGGGTTGCAAATTGGCTAGAAATTTAAGTAAGCTCCATGCTTCCACCCACTTTGTTGCATCTGGATGGCCGTAGAAGCCACTAAATTTCCATGAAGCTCATTGGTTTGGCTCGTGAATAATAACATTAATGTGTCTTTGGTTGAAATTTTGGATTTCCGCCTCAACATCAACACCAAGCGTCCACTTTTTCCCATACTATCCACAACGAACGTATTATAATAGCCAAGTTTTATTCGTATTGTCTCCATTTTATTTCTCCATAATTTAGTTTCCATTAAGAAGTGATTATTGGCTAAAACTGCTAACTTTAGGCGGCTAGTAAAATTCACTAACCACCTCCGTTAACTGCCTAGGCGGTTAATCGGTTGTTAGCGGTTAGTAAATCTAATAACCGCTAACCGCTTTTTCAAAGAATAAATTTATAAAAATTAATTTTTTTTGTTTAAAAAAAAACCATGTTTCTATGGTAATTGATAATATCATACTATACATACTACATTATTTCTATATTTTTATACATTTTTATAAATCAAAAGGTGCTAGCAATGCCAATTGTTTCGCAAGTTGACAAAAAAACACAATAAAAAAATTGGTAGGCACTCAACTTAACAAACTCTAATATATAATTAAGGAAAATGTTAGGGGTTCTCCTCATAGTATTCTCCTAGGGTTTTTTCAGTCCAACGAGGAAAATGATTTAAGAAAAAATAAAATTTTAGTGGTCCCCACCACAGTTTTTTTTTTTTAGATATTAGCACCAAAATTGAGGCATTAACACTAAATTTAGGATGATCAAATCTATTTTGAATGATACCATCCCTAAAGGGTTAACCTTCCATCCCTAGGTTTTAATTATGAATCCAAAAACAAGTTTTAAAGCATTAGAACCTAAATATTAACTCATAAAAATTAATTTGTTGACAAAAAAATTGGTGGTGAGGGCCACTACAATTTTATTTTTTCTTAAATAATGTTTTATGTAAGACTATGAGAACGCTAGGGAGAGAACCCCTAGCAAACCCCTATTATTAATTATAAGTTAATAATTGCACTCTTGTGACGTAGATGCATGTGCAAACTTTAGTGACAAATATAATGGATGGTGATATGGTAATGTTTTGATAGGCTCCCTCCTACCACCTCTCTCCCTTATCTGCACACCATCATACAATATTTGATACCACATATTTTTTTTTTGTGGCATATTTTAGGGATTTTTATACCACATAAACCATTAAAGACTAATTTTCCATTTTTTTTTCCTCCCCTTATAACTTTCATTAAAAGATAGACAACTTGATTTGTATAAAACTCGTGTCTATCATTCATCTTAAAAAAAAAAAAAAAAAAAAAAAAAAAAGGAAAAAAAGACTCGTGTCAATATTCTTAAAGTTGAGTGTTCTTCATCAATCGGAGTAGGTAGAATTGAAGCTTTTGGACTCTGGGTTTTCTTGAAGCTATGGAACCAACTGAGCAATCGCTGGGGAGCTCTCTCCCCGTTCCTTGTGTTCAGGAGCTGGCGAAGGAGACGACGGCGACAGTGCCGCCGCGGTATGTGCGTCCCGATCAAGACCCTCCAAACATATCCGACACCACTAATTTAGCCCAAGTCCCAGTCATCGACATGCAGAAGCTTTTCTCCACAGAATTTGTGGACTCTGAGTTGGAGAAGATGCACTGCACATGCAAAGAATGGGGTTTCTTCCAGGTCATCCTCTCTTTTCCCCTCTCTCTCCTTGACAAATTTGTTTTATTTTGATATGTTAATTTTTTTTTTTTTTTTTTTTTTTGACATGGATATGTTAATGTTTCTAAAACAAAAAATGTTTTTCGTCAAAAAAATATTTTCAATGATAATTATTTTCATGAAAAATAATTTTTGGTATTTAGCACCTACAAAAATTCTCTCTCGAGTCGCTCTATATACATATATTCAAATCATAATAAAATTTAAACTATGAAAATGTCCCAACCCAATCCGGTGGTGTCCTAATTGAGTCCTAGTGGTGTCTTACCTGAGTCCCGACAAGTTTCAACAAAGTCATGGCAGTGTCATAACTAGGTCCTAGCGTATCCTTACCGAGTCCTATCGGTGTCCTAATTAGGTCTCGGTCTGGTCTCGATGTGTCCTGGCCAGGTCCTATCAGTTTCTCGGTCAGGTCTGGAATGAGTTCTGAATGGTCCCGGTCGAGTCTTGACGAGGTTCCAATTGGGTCTTGACAAGGTTTCGATCGAGTCCTATTAGGGTACGTACTAATTGGGTCCTAACCTGATCCAAGCGGTGTCCGGTGGAATCCTAATCGGGTCTGGACGGAGTTTAATCGGGACCCCAAGTGGGTTCTGGTTGGGTCCCCTGTGATGTCCCATCGAGTTCTAATGGTGTCTTGGCATTATTGACTTTTCAAATGCATTCTCATTGACATTTCAAATGCATTATCCATTCAATTATCCATTCCTTTTATATACCATCAAAATATTATCGTTTTTATTCATAATATATCGTTTTTATTCATAATAAAGCAGAAAGAAAGATATAATGCGAGAGAGAAAAATATAAAAGCCGAGTTTGCTTTCTCTCTCATATAAAACTATTTTTTTTATTGTTTTTTTTATGTAAAAATTGGAAATGTTTTTGTAGTTAATAAATCATGGGGTGAAAACTTCATTGTTGGAGAAGGTGAAATTAGAAATTCAAGAATTTTTTAAGCTGCCGATGGAAGAAAAGAAGAAGTACTGGAAAGAACCAGGAGATTTGGAGGGGTTTGGGCAGGCCTTTGTTGTGTCCGAGAAGCAAAAGCTTAATTGGGGAGACTTGTTCTACGTGATCACGCTCCCAACCTCTTTGAGGAAGCCCCATTTGTTCCCACTGCTCCCCCAACCAATTAGGTCTCCTCTATCTCTCTCTCTGTCTCTCTCTCTCTCTCTGAAAAATATGAGAGAATTTATATGAGATAACTTAGAAGTTTACTCAGCAGAGCTTAAAAAGCTTGCCATGAATATCATTGAATTTATGGCAAAAGCTCTTAGAATGGAATATAATGACATGAAGAACCTGTTTGAAGATGGGTGGCAGTCAATTAGGATGAACTACTACCCTCCGTGTCCGCAACCGGAGCTTGCCATCGGCCTCAACGCTCACTCTGACGCCTGCGGCCTAACAATCCTCCTCCAACTCAATGAAATGGAAGGCCTCCAGATAAGAAAAGATGGGATGTGGATTCCTGTTAAACCCCTCTCTAACGCTTTTATTGTCAACATTGGCGACACTTTGGAGGTAATATAAATCTATTGTTTATGTGATTTCTAGAATCAAACATATGTCTGTTCTTATTTGTTTTCCATGCATGTTTTTGCAGATTGTGACCAATGGAATATACCGCAACATTGAGCATCGAGCTACTGTTAACTCAGTAAAGGAAAGGCTCTCAATGGCCACATTTTACAGCCCCAGACTGGAAGGAGATATGGGTCCAGCACCAAGCCTTGTTACTCCAGAATCACCACCATTATTCAAAAGAATAGGGGTTGCAGATTACTTCAAGGGATTTTACTCTCGTAAACTTGATGGGAAATCATACATTGATACCATGAGGATCTAGAATGAGGAACATAAAGCTTCTTGAGACTTACATCTTTCATTTTGAAAACCTCTATAACGAAATAAATACCATGCATGAAAGCTTTTGTGTAATATGAGTGCTAGCTCAATCTGGCTTGATTATATGCAAGCCAGATTTAAATAAAAACATGTTCATGATAACTGAGCAGGGTGACGTCATATTTAGAAAATATCTGAGATTGTTTGTTCAAATGAGGGAAATATCTTGATCGACCAAGCCACGTATCGAGCATGGCATGGCTGACGGGGAATATCTTGATTGACCAAGCATAATTATAGATCGACCGATCCCAGGCAGAACCAAATTCTCAGCCTAGCTAGCTATTTAAAGGCTAGAAAACTTGAAGGAATCTCATGTTTTTCACTTGAGTTCCTTTAAGTGAAAGAGAGGTTTATAAAGAGAGAAGCAAGGAATACTATACTCATGGGAGGATGTTATTTGTAACTACTCCTACAACAAGCCATACATATATACTTAATTACATCTCGGGATAAACATCTATATTTTCAACTTTTACATTGTTACGATACATAACAAAAGATAGATACATCACAAGTGTTTATAAACATAACAAAGATGATATACAAAAGGGGATCGACTAACACATGCTAGTCTAATACAAAAGTATATGTGTGGCATATCACGGCAACCGTAGTAGCCTAGGTACGAGCTAGGCCACTAGATCCTTGTTAACACTATCATCACCTGCAACCACAATATTATCTATGCCATTGTGGAGTTACCATGTTTGTACAAGCGGATACGCGAGTTCACGGTCTCAATAAGTATAGAAATTATTGACTTAATTGTCACAATGAGCCGACTTTCTGTTTTCTGTAATGAATTTACAATAACAAGTACACTTAATTTTACAATATTTGTAAAACAGTTTGTAGCTGATAAAGTAAATACTGCAGTTATGAAAACCTTCTAAACATATTACTTAGCTATGAATGTATGTGCATGCTTCAAACTCACACTTGAAAACCTACAAATACTAACCCATCTAAAACATATCACATCTATACATCATATAGCTCAGCTACAGCCTACACCCATATACTTTGGACCTGAAAACCTTAGGTGAAATACAATTACATAAGTATATCTAAGCAAGAAACCATAAAACATCATATACAACAACTTGTGACGATATATATATGCTTTGTCCCATTTAAGCACATATACATACTGATACATCTAGCATAAAATCTTTTCATAAAACATCATCATAAGTCATTATGTCATGCATGCTTCCATTAATTCCTTCATTTACGTCATCATATAAAAATTGATGGATAAGGCTCACTCCCACCTAGGGTCTTTCTTCCTGCTCATCCAACCCCATTTGTTGTAGGACAGATGGAGCTCCCCTCCACCGGGGATTTTTACTGGTCTGTTCATCAATCCATCATATATCATTATCCTTATTTGTTATTTACATCATTGCATAACATGTTGATGGATGATGGTCACCCCCATTGGGGTTTTTCTTCCTTCTCATCCACACTTTTGCTTGATAGATGGACCTCATATATTGGCCTCCACCGGAAATTTTAACCCTGCTCGTCAACCCATTATACATCATCTTCTTTATTTCATTACTCTTTTACTCACATTATTCGTTCATGTACATATTCATGATGCATTCCTAACAATCTTTCTTTCCTTTACCTCCATGCTCATGCAACCATTAACATCATATCTTATACAAAATTCAATAATCATATCTCATTACTTGTATAGTCAAATCAAATACTAGTAAAACATCCATCAAAGCATATCTCAACACAATTCAAACCATCGAAAGTACTCAAACAATATATCATGCATGGACGTGTGTCCTCCAGGACATGATATCACTACCATTGATGCTCTATGACCTCCATCATGTCCAAATTCAGAGAACACTTCCTCCATGGCGCTCTTCATGCATATTCAAGTAGCTCCATCCATGTCCGTACACTGGTCTTCTAGAATGACCATGTTTGCTGACATCTCCGAACACCACATGAACAAATACTCCCTTGAATTGATCATGTTCAGACATCAATTGTTGAACTTGTCTCCTTTAAGTAATACTCTTTACCATCTTCAACAGTAATTTTGTTAACCTAAGTACACAACTACCTAATCTCCAAATAAATAAAGCTAAAGTTTTGGACACCAAATGAACCAACACAAAACCTATATAACTCCAATGAATATTAGTTAGACTGCATAGACCATGTCTTAGGCTTGGTAAATGGGAGAAAGAGATACCCAACAATTTTGATTTTCAATTGGATATTGCTGAAAAACCCAAATATTCCTCATACATGACAAGAACACATAAATATTTTCAAAACCCAATTATGCACGTCTCTATATATTGTAGCACACGACACCAAGATAACGACGAGTCAGCTACCAAAATTCATTCTTCATCTCATTTTTCATCCATTTAGTACTAGAGCATTGAGTTCATGAGTCCACAAATCGAATGGTGGATCCATTAAATTTGCAAAAAGATATAGTTAATAAATGGTTGAGAGAATAATGTATAACATATTTCTTTATAAATAGATAGAATTCAAGCATTTTTCTTAGAGGTATGGAACCAGAACAAATGTCAATAGGGAGCTCTCTCCCCATTCCTTGTGTTCAGGAGCTGGCGAAGGAGACAACGGCGACAGTGCCGCCCCCAAGTCCCTGTCATCGACATGCAGAAGCTATTCTCCCCTGAATTTATGGATTCTGAGTTGGAGAAGTTGCACCATGCAAGCAAAGAATGGGGTTTCTTCCAGGTCATCTTTCCCTCTCTCTAGCTCTCTGAGACATGAATTTCTCTAGTTTATAGATCCCAAGCACTCTTTTTCTAAACTATATGGGCTCAAATCAATAAAATTGCCATTTGTTTTAATAAATTATTTCATGTTAAAATCAAATAATAATTGATAGAAATAATAAAATACCGCATGGGAGATTAGAAACGTACATTTTAAAACATATGTATGTATGTAGAACTACATAAAAAGTTGGAAATTTTTTTGCACTTAATAAATCATGGGGTGAGCACTTCATTGATGGAGAAGGTGAAATTAGACATTTCAAAATTTTTTAAGCTGTCGATGGAGGAGAAGAAAAAGTATTGGCAACAACCAGGAGACTTTGAGGGGTTTGGGCAGCTCTTTGTTGTGTCCGATGAGCAAAAGCTTGACTGGGGAGACATGTTTACCCTGCTCACTCTTCCAACCAATTTGAGGAAGCCCCATTTGTTCCCCAAGCTCCCTCTCCCACTCAGGTCTCATCTCTCTCGCTCTTTTTGTTGATTAAATAGTTAAATTTAAGAGAAACTTCACAAAACACTCATGAATTACAATTCGTTTTGATAACACAATGTACCCTTAAATTTCACCTATCAAACTTTCATTTTGATGCAATTTACCTCTGCATCATTTTTTTTTTTCCCACTAAACCCTAACGCAAATTCCTAGAAAGACCAAATTACACTTCGATTTTCCTTTCTTCTTTAAGAAAAAGAAAAAAAAAAAATTGAAGAAAAAAAAGGGCTCACAAGGTGGTGACATGACCCAACCGTGGGTCACCTTGTGATTATTTTTTTATAATAACTTTACTTTTTAAAAATTTTAATTTGAAAATAAGGGTAAATTTAAAATTTTATAAAAAAGTTAGCGGTATATATAATGATTATTTTGTCACTTTTAACGTTTAAAAACTGACATAAGGGGTACAACTGCATCAAATTGAAAGTTCAAGGAGGTAAAATTAAGTTTTTTAAATTTTGGAGGGTTTTCTCAAAACGCGTGGTATTTTAAGGGTTTAAAGTAAAGTTTCCCCTTAAATTTATCTTTTCCTATTCACTTAAGCTTTTGGGATAACTGGTGATTTAACATGGTATCAAAGCCAAAGTTTGTACGATCGAACCTAAATAATTAAATTTATCTCTTTTTATCAACTTAAACTTTTAAGATAACCGGTGATTTAAAATCTCTCACTATTACCATGCATAAGTTATTGGAATTGAGCTATGATGATCAAACATCTCAAATGATTGAACCATCTCAAATGATCTCATAATGCAGAGATAACTTAGAAGCCTACTCAGCAGAGCTTCAAAACTTGCCATGAAAATCCTTAAACTAATGGCAAAAGCCCTTGGAATGGAATATAATTACATGAAGAACCTGTTTGAAGATGGGCGGCAGTCAATTAGGATGAACTACTACCCTCCATGTCCACAACCAGAGCTTGTGATTGGCCTCAACCCTCACTCCGACGCAGCCGGCCTAACAATTCTCCTCCAACTCAATGAAATTGAAGGCCTCCAGATAAGAAAAGACGGGATGTGGATTCCTGTAATACCCCTCCCCAATGCTTTTGTTTTCAACATTGGAGACATGTTAGAGGTAAATTAATCAAATCTCTTTGTTATGTGCTTGAGTAAACAAGACTTGTACGTCATATTATATGTTTTTCGTGCATGTTTTGGCAGATTATGAGTAATGGAATATACCGTAGCATCGAGCATCGTGCGACGGTTAACTCGGTAAAGGAGCGCCTATCTGTGGCTACATTTTACAGTCCGAGATGGGAAGGTGATATGGGTCCAGAACCAAGCCTTATTACTCCAGAATCACCAGCATTGTTCAAAAGAATAGGAGTCGCAGATTACTTCACGGGATATTTCTCTTGTGAACTCGATGGGAAGTCGTATCTTGATGTCATGAGGATTCAAAATGAGGAAGAGAAAGGCTCTTGAGACTTATCCTTCACTTTGAAAAACTCGATGAATATGGTTATCTATAAGGAAATAAATGTCACGAAAGCTATTGTGTAATAAATGAGTGCTAGCTAGATATATAGTAGTGGATCCTATGCTCATTGTTCTGGTTTGATTATATGCAAGCCGGCCAGTTGATTTAAATAAACACATATTCATGACAAAATTGTTCATTTTGCCAAAGCCGAAGGAAATTGTGATTCCTAGCCTTCAGTGTTATGATATACTTCACACAAATTTTATCACAATAACTTTAAACCGGTGACGTGGCATTAGTTGAATAAAAGTAAAAAGTTTTATATTTTCTTAATTAAGTGGTTATTCTAGCTAACTCATGCCTTATCAACAAAGTACGTATGTGGTGTAGTAAAATATTGTTCTATTTGCCCGCATTATATATATATATGAAAAAGTCTACATACGCTCTCAAATTACCTCCTAATTAATAATTTCTCTTTTGCTTTTAGTTAGGACAATGTCCTTCAAAACAACAAAAAATTTGTCAATATCCCCAATGACAAAAATTCCCTTAATATGAAAAATAGAACTGTTTTATTTGCCCATACATTACATAATATATAGAGGAAAAAGTTTACATACGCCCTTATACTACCTTATCATTAACAATCTCTCCCTTAAACTTTAAATTAGGCCATTGTCCTCCAAAAATAAAAAATAAAATATAAGGAGGCGGCCAAGCCACTGCTTGGCCAAATATGATTAAAAAAAATAAAGAAATTAGCAATATGAATAAAATTACCAAGTTAGTAAATTAAGTTAACATTTGAGTTGACATCATCAGCAAGGAAAAAAAAAATCACAATGTACATTGAGATGCAACAATGTCGCTTTGCTCATGTGCACAACTCTTAAAACATACCGTGTGAAGTGTGATTTCAAATGCTATAAAAGGTTTTGGCTTCATTCATTGGACACCAACTAGTTTTCGGACTAGATAGTTAAATGTTTGATCCAAAAAAAGGTTCGAGTAGCGGGAACGTCACTTTGAGGGAGGAATTATTGAGGTGCAACAATGCTTATCTGCTCAATTGGAAAACTCTTAAAACATATATTGCAATGTGTGATTTCTAATGCCATAAAAGGCAATGGCTTTTCTTACTAAACACCAATTAATTTTCAGATAAGATGGTCAAAGGCTTGATTCAACCCAAAGCATGTCCCAATCCTACTGCTTGAGAAAAACTAAGCGAAGAGATTATTGGGAGCATGACTCCCAAATGTGAACTCATTACCGAAAAACATAAAATATTACCTTTGATAGACATGAAAATTAATTAGTTTAAGATCATGACAAGGTAAAATCTAGTGACGGGCCTAGGTTCTTTGCGGTTTATTCATTTTTACATCAAAGATCAATGTGTTGGAAAAATTGGTAATTAATTGGCAACCAATTTCCCATTAGCCCTTTATGCGAAAGACAAGTTTGAAAAAAAAAAACACATACCAATCACACACGTACATAAAGAGTTTACATGGTTTGGTAATATGCCTACGTCCATAGGGCGTAATCCGGTCTCTTTCTTTACTATTGAGAAATATTAAGTACAATGGTACAAACTTGAACCTGCTCAAGTTTAATATTCCAAACCCAAGCCCTTAACCCATTATGTACCCCACTCAACTGTCCCTTTCAAATACCCAGTAAAAAACAACTCTACACTTTGTAAATACCATAAAGTGCTCTCACCAATTTGGATTTTCCGGATCATCTCAACCAATGACTACTGATCAGTGTCAAATTGTGTATATTTGACCCCTTTAACTTATATTTGTTAGGCCTTTAGCTTTGTTATTTTCTAATTATTTTTTGTGTTTTTAGTGTTTTGAGTTGTGCAGGTCTTTACAACAAAAGTTGGCCACAAGAGAGCAAAAAGACACCAAGTGAAGATTTGGACCCCTGCCAAGTGCGTTCGACCGCACTTGGTGCGTTCGAACGCACTCACGGTCGAACGCAGGGACACGGTCGAACGCAGTCCCCGTCAGCCCGCGTATCGCGCGGGTGCCCTAGGAGTCCATCGCTTCAGCATTGCGCCGTTACGGTTTTCTGCGGTTGAACGCACTTTGTGCGATCGAACGCACAACTCAGTAGTACGTTCGAACGCATGAGGTGCGTTCGAACGCACTCGTAGGATTTTGTAGCCTATAAATAGGACCCAAGGCCATTTGGTCGAACACACATTCTTTTGGGGCATTTTTGGAGAGCATTTTGCTTCTGTTTGGCTTGCTCCGCCCTTTTTATTTGTAAGCTTTTACTTTAATTTAATTTTAATGCATTATTTTAATTCATTTATGCTTTATTATTCAATGGGTGGCTAAAATCTTCAACTTAGGTTGAAGATGAAGCCTCGCCCTTAGTTTATATTTCGTGCTTTTACATTTTATGCTTATTTTCCGTTATTTAATTCCGCATTCGTCATTTAATTTCTGTGACAAATAATTGAATGGTTGTGTGTTGTTGATGCATTGATAGTCATCCGTTGATGTGTTCCAAGCCGGGTGCACAACGAGTGTTTGGTTGTGATTCAATATCCACTGTGATCCAAGGATACAGTGGATGATTTTATCCATAA
>CM017321.1:11518128-11580335 GCA_006937295.1 Carpinus fangiana | reverse complement strand
TTGTTGTGCACGGAATTAAAATACAGGATCCCAAAGAAGCAGAAAATAGCAGAATAGAAAATATATCAACCACACACGACACCGAGATTTAAGTGGTTCGGCTTAACAAGCCTACATCCACTGGCGGAGACGATCCGGAGGAAATTCACTATCAAAAGATGGATTACAAAAATAGTATGGAGAAAACCACTCAAAGCCCAAAACCCCAATACACCCAAATCTCACTCTCACACAAAAGGGAATTAACAACAAAAAGAGAGAAATAACAAAAGATTTATTGGGGGCTGTTTTCTTCCACTAGTCACTATTGAAACAACTGACAAAGAGAGACACCTAAAACCGTATGACTTTCTCTCTAAGGCGATGCTTTTCGCTCTACATCCAAAGGCCGTAGCACTGCTCCTTATATAAACTCAAGAGTCGGTCAAGGATTACTTCTCCGTGTAGGAGAAGTAAACGTGGCCTCCAAAACCAAATAGAAAAAGGAGAATACAAAGGGATTTAGCTGAAGCACTTCCACAACTCAATAGGACTAAAAAAGGACATGGGCCCCACGTGAAGGACTTGAGATATTCAAGGCAATACCCAACACATGTGCACAAGTGTTTGTGTGTTTTAGAATTTTTGAAGAGAAAGTAATGGTTGTTCTCAAGAAATTAGTAACTTTAGGGTTAGAAAGATGAGTTTTGAGAATGATGTGTTCTAAAACTTTTTCCACACTACCAAAGAGTTTATCTTTAGCTCCGAGATGTGTTGATGTGTAGATCCCTGTGTCTTTTGAGGTGTTGGTAGATTAAAGTTGGGATTTTTGCGTTCTTGACGGAAAGAGTACTCTTGGTTTTGTGTTAAAGGTTTCGTTTTAAGGCTTTACTGCGTGTCTAAGTTGGAAAATGAAACATTTTTTTGGCCCTACAACATCTTAGATGTGCCTATTTAATTTATAAGATCATAAAATGCTCTGTGATTTATTGTTGTGAGCCCTAAATTTCTAAAGATGATGAAATGCCTTTTACAATTATATATTGAATGTGTTCTAATTACACTGACTTACATGCATAAATTAAAATAAACCCATATCATTGCATGACATGACCACAATTGTTTAATGATGAGAAATTTTATTGCGAAAGAAATTTGTATCGTGTGCATACTGGTTAAACGAACTTGATCTTGTGGCCTAGAGTTGTGTGTGAGTTTCTACCTTGAATCCGAGGGCCCTCACTAAGTCATTGACTTACTAGCTAGTTTGTATTTCCACTTGTAGAAGTACAATTATAATTTAATATACTTAAATATTAATTCAAAAACTAATATACTTAAACCTTATTTTAGGAGGTATCTTCTAATATAAGTCTTATTTTACTCAAATCGTTGACTTTAAAAGACAAATAGATTTTAAACATTTTATGCTCAGGTCGGTCATTTCAATTTAAATATACTGTGAAACTTAATTGAAATGTAATATTTTATCGATTAAAAAAATGAAACAGGTGATCGTTTGCATTATACATCACTTGACCGCCAAGAATGGGACAAGATTTCCTAGTTTTTAGGATCTAAGTTTACCGAGTTTGATTGACTTCAAGTGGATTCTAGCAACTTGAAATTCTTTTACAAGTACTGGCTTTCAGACATTATTTAAGTTCTATGGTTAAATTAATCTTAAAATATTAATGCATCATAAAATGTTGGAAGACAAAAAAAGGTCGACATGAACATCATAATTCATAAGTGATGTTTAAGAAAGCATTATTGCTTGCGTGTTATCCCCAGAAAGCTTTTGTTATTTTTAGTTAGGATAAATTAATAGACCTAGATTACTAAATATAAAGTCATATAAAAGTGTTACAAGAGACGTTTTTTATGTTTCTGATCACTAACAAATGGTGAAGATTGTTTTATAAATATAGGTGGACTTTGTACCTTGTAGCCAAACGCTCCAGCAAGGTTTAGTCTCAAAAAAACTCCGTTTCCTTTGATTGCCCAGCAGATCACTCTGAAGCTCAATTTGCAACGGCTACCTAGAATTTGATCTAATAGTAAGAGTTGCCAATCTCCTACAATAAATCTTCAGCATAATAGTTGTTCTCATGATGCCGATAGCAATTTCTCTTACTCATGATTTTTTTTATTTTTTTTATTTTTTTATTTTTTTTATTTTTTTTAACACTAGTATAATATATTATCATTAAAACATCATTATGAGCAATCTGTATGGTACTTCGATTGTCACAATGAATAGGAGAACTAGTGGATTGAGGAACACTGCACCCATGTCAGACAAAAGCCATTGTAACCAAAGAAGTTCAGATGTAGTGTCAGCAAGAGCACGATACTCAGCGTTAGTACTAGATCTTGCAACAACAGATTGTTTCTTACTGCGTCACGAAATTAAAGAAGTTTCAAGTAAGAAACAATACCCAGTAGTGGAGCGACGATCAGTAGGATCACCAACTTAATCAGTATCAGAGTAGGCCAGGAGGTCAAGAGATGAATGAGAAGAGAAATGAAGACCATGAAACATAGTACCCTTGACATAGCGTGATAGCCAGGTGGAGGGTGCATATAGACTTCTTCTGTAAGATCACCATTAAGGAATGCGTTTTTAACATTCATCTGAAATAATTGCCAATGACAAACAGCAGCAACTGCAAGTAAGGATCTAACAGATGTCAATCTAGCAACAGGAGCAAAAGTCTCCTCATAATCAATACCATACTCCTGAGCAAAGCCTTTCGCAACAAGACGAGCCTTATAGCATTCCACAGATCCATCTGCATGAGTCTTAATTTTATAAACCCACTTACATCCAATTGCAAACTTCCCAGAAGGCAAATCTACCAAGTCTCATGTATGGGTTTTAGAAAGAGCATCTAATTCATCAGACATAACTTTTTGCCAAAGAGGGTCAGTACTAGCCTTACGATAAGAGTGAGGTTCGTGAATAGTAGTAAAAATAGAAAAACAATGATAATCATGGAGATGGGCAGGTGGTGCTCTTACCCTATCGGAGCGACGAGGTTCATGGGAAGGCTTGGGAGTGTGTGATGCAGCAAGAGGATCCATAGTCGAATCAGGCAAATCAGAAGCAGCCGTAGAAGGTTCGTCCAATGAGCTTGAGTTATCTACAAATGATCCAGGAAATAAGGCAATGGAGGGGTCAGTGAAGACAGGAGAATATGCAGAGGAGGAATGTGGAAAATGCATTTGACTGGTGAACATTTTATATTCCCATAACTCCACATGACGAGAGTGATGAGTGCCTAAAAGTGCTTATTTGAACCCCTTAATTTATATTTGTTAGGCTCTTAGTATTGTTAATTTCTAATTATTTGTGGTGTTTTTAGTGTTTTGAGTTGTGCAGGTGTTTACAACAAAAGTTGGCCACAAGAAAGCAAAAAGACACCAAGTGAAGATTTGGACCCCTGCCAAGTGCGTTCNGCACTATATTGCACACGATTCGTACACTTGCGAGTATTACTTTTGATACGATCAGAGAGATCTGAAGTTATCGGGCAATGGGGTCATAACAACAATAACCTTTTTGAGTGATGCCATAACCAAGGAAGCAACACAGGCGAGAGCAAGGTTCAAGTTTGGTACGCTCATGTGGAGGAAGAGTGACAAAACAAATACAACCAAAGACGCGACGCAAAGAATAGTTGGGTGTACTACCATACAAACACTCATAAGGAGTTTGGTTATGAATAGTTGGAGAAGGGACAAGATTAATCGTGTAAACAACAGCGAGAGCGGCCTCACCCCAAAAATGTTCAGGAAGTGAGGCAGAGATGAGAAGAGCTCTTACAGTGTCTAAGATGTGACGATGTTTGCGTTCTGCACGTCCATTTTGTTGGAAGTGTAAGGACAAGAACGATGAGAGAGGGTTCCATTTTGTTTTAAAAAAATTTGAAAAGATTTCTCATTATATTCCATAGCATTATCTGAACGAAAAATTTTGATGGTATGAGAAAATTGGGTTTGTACCATTTGATGAAAATTTTGATAAATTTGAGTAAGTTCAGAATGATGCTGTAATAAATATATCCAAGTATAACAAAAATAATCATCAAGAAAAATAACAAAATAACAAGACCTCCCTCAGTGGGAATAGGGGCAGGGCCCCAAATATCAGAATGAACCAAATCAAATGGTGCAGAAGACAAAGACACATTTTTATTAAAAGATAAATGTGTTTGTTTTCCAAGATGACAAGAAATACAATCAAAAGATTTTAAATCTAATAATCCTAAATGACCTTGAGATGCAATAAGTTGGACACGTGGTAGAGAGGCATGACCTAAACGAGAGTGCCATAAGCTGGAAGAGGCATTGAATGTTGTGACAGCAACAGTCAAGTGAGTAGGAGTTTGCAGAAATGAAAGCTGAAAAAGACGTCCAATCTTACAGCCGGTCCTAATTAGTTGACCCGTCTATGGATCTTGCACATCAACACCTCTGTTAGAAAATGTTAACTCTAGACCTAGTTCACGAAGTTGGCCAACTGAAAGAAGATTAAATGACAATTGAGGAACGATGTATGTGTTATCAACAGACAAATTAGGGGAAGAAATAGACCTAGTGTGACTAACGGGTAACCTAGAACCATCAGCAATATAAATGGTAGGGTTGGGAGAAAGGGCAGACTTTTGAAAAAATAAAGTAAGATCAGAGGTCATATGATTATAGCAAGCAGAGTCGATAAACCATGAATTTTTACCTGATGTGACGGACAAGGCAGTGGAGGAATGAGATAGAACCTGATGGATTAATGCCTCAATGTCAGATGCAGTGAGAGCGGAGGTTTGAGATGGATTCTCAGTGTAAGATGCAGGTGCAGAGGAACCAGATGAAACAATTGCGGCTGTTTGTTGGAAAGGAGCTCATGACTGACGTCTATTTTGAAGCTTGTAGCAATTCGCAATAGAGTGACCAGGTTGTTTGCAGTAGTTGCAAATGAACTTCTTAAAGGACGACTATGGTGTTGATCATCCAGAAGTAAATTTAGGAACACTCTGAGGTGCAGCAGCGACAACCATATTGGGAGATTGCAGATGCATAGTGGACCGTCTTGTCTCTTCAGACATAAGTTCGGTTATAGCAGCTTCTAATGTGGGAAATGGAGTGTGGTGTAAGAGAGAAGCCCGGGTAGAATATTATATTTCTATAATATTATATTCTCGTAATATTCTCAATATATTACAGAAATATTTGATACCATATTCATTATTGTAAATATGCTAATTTTATGTGATTTTGTAATGATTGTATTTCCTTTCTTTTAAGGCCTTATTCAACTATAAATAGGCCATTATATTGTACAGTTACAAACATATCAGAAATACAATATTTCTTCTCAACAATTATCTTTCTGTTATCTTTATCTACATGGTATCAGAGCCACCATTGTCTTGGTGCCTCTTTTAAGCCTCTGTTCCCCATCCATATTATGTTCTTTTTTCCGTTTGAGCGTTCTTTTTGGTGTTTCTTTTTGTTTCAACTACACACCAAACGCTTGTTGCGGTTGTTTTGTATGTGACGAAATTGTAGAGGCTTTTTTGTTGCTCAAAATTGGAAATTCGGTGAAGAAACGAAGTCCTACATGCCCCCACCGTCAGCACGTGCCTCCACTCGTCTCTATGCACCTCCACGTGCCTCCACACGCTTCCACGCACTAGAGACTCTATATGCGCGTGAGTTACACGCGCCCCACTCTCTCCACGCGCTACACGCGCCAGTTCCATAGTCCTGTGCCACACCGGATCCCTGCCTACTGGTCTATAGTGTTTGCTGTGTACCGTGCCACACTAGATCGTTGCCCACTTGTGCACCGTAGCTGCTGTACGTGTGTCACACCAGATTGCTCCCTGAGGCTATACTTGCACTTGCGCCACACCGGATTACAGCCCTCAGGTTTATTTATTTAATATTTCCTTTTCCCAAAAAAAAAAAAAAATGTCTACCAATCTCGATAATATTGTTCGTCCCATTGATAATATTTTAGACGATTCCAATTATATGTTGTGGTCTCAAAATATGGAAGTTTTTTTGAGAGGGAGAAGATTATGGCGTTATGTTTGTAGAGAAATTGTTGCTCCCACACATAGAGAAGGTGAATCAAACGACAAATTTGCTAATCGATTTGATGATTGGGATAGTGCAAATTATCAGATTATTTCTTGGTTTATCAACACTTCAGTTCCTTCCATTCACAGTCTGCTCCCCAAGCTTGGAACTGCAAAGGCTGCCTGGGAGTTTCTGGCAAAGCGATACAATTGCACTTATGATGCCTCACTAGAGTTTCAAATTGAAACTAAACTTTATCAGACATGTCAGGAGCCATGTCAGTCTATTGCTGATTTTTATTCTCAAACTAATAGTCTTTGGGAACAATTATCCACTGCAGATCCTCAATTGAAGTATCCTGAAGATGTTGAAATATTGCAAAGTATCAGGATCGACAGAAATATAATATTCTAACACTCATAAACTTAAATGCTTTCCAGATGAACAACTTATTTATGTTAATAGAGTTGCACTTTAGTTTTTGCAGTCACTTTTCATATGCTCATCTGCTTAACTATCCATTTAGATATTCAATACCATATTAATTATGTACTGATCATATGTTTTATATCTGATTTTGTTTCTTACAAAAGAAGAAAAAAATCAAGGGGGCGCTGTCAAGTAAAGAGGCTCAAGAAAGAAGACAGAAGGCAAAGTATGATAAAATTGCATTGTGAATTTGGCTAAAATGATATGTACTTTAAGCGCATTTCTATATAGGCCAAGAGAGATCCCTAAAAGAAAATAGAAAGGATGAAGAGACACGCAAAAGAAAGAAGAAAATTTTCATTTGTTGCTTTATTAGATATTTTATAGGAATATACTAATTGTTCATCTAGTATTCTCTTGGTGTTCTCCCAATTATGATATGACTTTTAAAATCACCAATAGATTAAAATTTAATAATGATAATTTCAAATTTAACGATGATTTTAAAAGCCAAATCACATTTGGGAGAAGACTAAGAAAACATCTAACATTTCCTTATTTTATATGATATGTCATCAAAATATTGTACTTCATATGTGTGTGTTGCTTCAAAATTTCCAGGGAAACAGAGATTTCAATACCTTGACACTTATCTTCGTCTTTATCAAGCTGCCCTAAAAGGTGATTGGCAAGTTGCTAAGAAATCAAGCTGCCCTAAAAGGTGATTGGCAAGTTACTAAGAATTTAGCTGAGAAATCTCCAAATATCTTACGTCGTCCCATAGGGGTGTTCAAGCAGTTATAACCGGCGGTTATTTGTAATAACCGCAACCGCCTCCGCTTTAGGCGGTTATCGGATTTTCAATAACCGCAACCGCCTCCGCCTAGGCGGTTAGCGGTTATAACCGTTTTTTTAAACGTTTTTTTTTAAATGGGCTTTTGGACTTTTTTTATATTTTGGGCCTTCATTTTTCATATTTTTTGGGTTTATTTCACACTACAAACCACTTACTGAAAGTCTGAAACCAAGATCACAACATACTACAACCAAAACCTAACGAGTGAGAGTCTGAGAGACGTAAGTGAGACAGAGACGGAGACGAGTGAGAGAGGGGCTGCGGCTTCGGGAGAACTCAAAGTTAAGATGAAACCTAACGAGTGAGACTCTGTGAGAGAGAGACTGCTGCTTGTGTGAAATGTGAATGTCTGGGAGAACAAGATAGGGTTTCATCTTATAGACTTATATAATATAAATAATATATAATGAGTGAGAGAGGGGATGTGGCGTCGTTTTGGTTTGTTTATTTTTTATATTTAATTAATATATATATTTATATAATTATATATAAATAAAAGCGGTTAGCGGTTATAACCGCTTTTTCATACCTCTAAAACCGCTAACCGCAACCGCCCTAGGCGGTTAGCGGTTTTTAATCACCGCAACCGCCCTAGACGGTTAACGATTTTTAATAACCGCTTTACAAAGCGGTTAGCGGTTATAAGCGGTTAGCGGTTAGTGAGACGGTTATAACCGCTCTGCTTGAACACCCCTATCGTCCCATAACAGAAGGTAGAGAGACTGCTCTTCACAAAATTGTGATGACTCCTGATGAAATTGATGAAATAGCATTACGAAATAAAGATGGAAACAGCCCTTTTCTTTGCAGCTATATCATGAATGGTGTTAATTGCTAAGGAGATGGTGCAAAGGAACCCTCAACTGCCATTAATTCGTAGTAGCTATGTAAGAGCACTAGCAGCATCTTTCCAACCATTTTTTTAAAATGTATGGATCCAAACTACTTTTTGCTTCTTTATACAAATAAACACCACAATAAATTCTCTTAACCATTCCCTATATCATTAAAATAATGTTTTTTACTCTTATTTTTATTATTTGTTTCTCTTTCTTCTTTTGTCTTCCAACCGTCACTTTCCAACCACTTTTTACTCATATTTTACCGATGGTATCATTCTTCTTTGATTTGAATTGTTTTCTTTGATGTTATTTTATTAATAAATTTTCATGGAGTAACCTTTAAAACAAGATTAAATCCCCATAAATCAATTGTTGACATTAAAAAAACAAGTAAATGACAATTAATATTAATTGCATTTATGATAATAATGATGTATTATTGGCCAACACCCACCATTTATGAACAAAATCGCTCAAAATTTATGAACAAAATCCACATTTATTTTATTGTTGGCAACAGGTATATATTTTGTTCAAAATTTATGAATAAAATCCTCATTTATTTTATTGTTGGCCAGCACCCACCATTGAAAATCTTTGTTTAATGGCCAGCACCCACCTATCAACTGGCCAGCACCCAGGGCCTGCCCAATGGCTAGGCCACTTAGGCCTTTGCCTAGGGCCCCCAATAAATAAGGCCCAAAATGTTTTATAATAAGGCCTAAAAAAAAAAATTTAATAAGGCCTATTTTTTTTAACTTAAGGCCCTTTTTTCCGATAAAAACTTAAGGCCTCTAAAATAAGGCCCCAAAAAAAATTAACAAGGCCTAATTTTATTTTTTTTAAATAAGGGCAAAAAATTTTTCCCATAAAAACTTAAGGCCTCTAAAATAGGGCCCCAATATAATAAACCCATTATAAAATAAGATCAATTAACCAAAAAAAAAAACAAATATACCACATCATTTTTTTTTTTTTTTTTTCTTTTTAATCCCTCTATCTCTCTCCTCTGTCAGCAAAGAAGAGATAACACAATTCATTTTTCTCAGAAAATGAGGAATACTAGCATCTCACCTCTATCGCCCTTTGTTCTCTCTCTCTCTCTCTCTCCCCTTCCTTCCTTCCTCTTCTTCCTTTTCTTCTCTTCTTTTCTTCCTCTCCTCCTCCATGATACATCCCATCAATTTTCAAACAGGTTTTATTGTTCTATTTTTGTAATTTATTTTATTATAATCCATAAATATATATGTATATATTTTTTAAATCATATTTGTTTAACTTGTTAATATTTTTAATCAAACATGTATACTAGAAAATATGTATCTAAATATGAAATACTTAAAAAAAATAAAAGAAAAGAGAAAAATAAAAAAACTGATTGAATCTCAATTAGGGCTTTAAATAAATTTGCTATTAGCAATAAACAAAATATTGAGAATAATTTAGGTGAAAAACTTATAAATGAATAATAAATTCATCAAAAAGAATTATTTTATTGGAAGATAATTAAAATATTATTGATGATTTTAATTCTATTGTTACAAATATTTATGACCCTAATAAAATGCAACTAGCTAATGAAGAAACATAAAAGTCATGAAACAACAATGAACATATTACTAACCCGAATGAAAATAATAATAATATTATAATAATATTATTAAAATAAATATTATTTAATTAATATTTAAATATTAAAAAAAATAAGGTCCAATTTCAAAATTTCGCCTAATGCCCTCAAATACATTGGACCGGCCTTGCCAGCACCCACCTATCAACCGGCAAGCACCCATCATTGAAAATATATTAATGGCCAGCACCCACCTATCAACTGGTTCCAACACCAGCATTGAAAATCTTAAATGCCCAACATTTATTTCAATAGCTCCCAGCATTTATTTCAATACCTTTCAATAGCTCCCAACGCAATCTGTTACCCCTTCCTCTTGCTCTCGCCGTGCAGAATGAAGACTTTGTATAGAAATTTTCTTGAATGGCTGTCGGGACTCTTTTGCTTGGATAATTTTCATATGGAGGGGAAATGAAATATGGGATGGGGAAACGTGAAGGAGAGAGAAAAGAGAATTAGATCTTTTATAATTTAATAATCATAGGGTGTCTACAATGTTTTCTAATGTATTAAAAAACACTGTAAATGTCATTTGGTATTGGTTAAAAATTTGAGGCTTCTTTTTATAATCCCAATCATAGGGTTATCACCTTCCTTTTTATTTTTCAGCTTCGAATATTCGAATTTATAATTCCTATATTTTTTGCAATAGTAACACTTAACTTTGTTTTTCAAATTGGACTGTGATTGGCCTCCTTTATTAGAGTCCCTCTAAATGGATTAACTTCTAAAATTAAAGAATTTTTTTGAACAACCCTTAACAAATAAACCCCCAACCTAATTATCACTACCTTTACTTTTCAATCTTATCCTCAACTCCATAGAATTCAAGGTAGATTTAACATCTATTAAGGACATGGTATATCTACCGTACAACATTGAATTAATGAAATTATCAAAGAACACAAGTAGTGAACATAACAAAATTATAGCTTGATTCTCATTATCAACTGTAATATCAATAATTTTAAAGTCCATAAGAATTTTATTAAATTTATCAAGATGATCACAAACAGGCGTATATTATATTCTTGCATCTTGAGGATATATATAACTATTTGCTTCAGAAATAAACAGTTAGTGACAAACTTCTTCATGTAAAAACTTTATAACTTCTTAAAAAATCGAGCAACAATTTCTTCATTGATGAATTCTCTCAAAACCCCACCGGAAAGAAAATAATAACTAAGCATGAATATTATTATTTAAAAGTTATACTTAGTAAGAAAGTTAATAACTTAATAACTTAATAAGTAATGTTATAATAAGTTAGTGTGTAAAATTCTATACTATTTTAACATTGTAAATTTGTGATATAAGATCTAATATCATATGAAATGTTAGATCATATGATCACATGGTAACACTTACGATAAATTGTATGATCAGATGATATAATTACATACTTAGGATAATTCATAATTCATAAATATATATAATTATAAATTAAGCTATGAGTATAAAGTATAGCCACATAATGTCACACAAACTATATATGTTGTAACGCCAAAAAAAAAACAATTATAAAGTTTATTACTAATAACTCCAAAGTAATTTGAATTAATTAAATTAAAGGGATACTCAGGAATTAATCTTGAATAGAATAATAAAATAGTAATAATAAGTACCACTTGTAATGGTAAATTGTAGTTAAATTAAATAAGGGGTTAAATATTAATTAACAAATGATGGAAATAAAATAAGGTGGGGGCAGTTGTGTAGTTTAAAAAAGTTAGAGGTTTGAATTAAAAAGAAAATATTCATACTTCAACGTGTGTGGCTTTGATCGGCTATGCGGGATATCTTATCCAGATATCCCCTTAGCCATAGAATAAAAAGGGCCAAGCCCTTGCATTTGGTAAAACACATAGCCGTTGTCTCCGCTCCCCTGCATGCTGCTTAGCATCAGATAGAGAGAGAGGGAAAGGGCGAGAAACACTGTGAAGCTCGATTTGCAACGGCTACCTATAATTCTAATAGTAAGAGTTATCAATCTCCTACATTAAATCTTCAGCATAATAGTTGTTCTCATCATGCCGATAGCAATTTCTCTTATGATTTTCTTTTTTTGTTCAATTCAAACACCAGGACCTGCACCTTCATGTTGGAATTGAGGTCTTTGATATTTTAACACAACTATAATAAATTATCATTACTCATAGTTCGTGGGAATTCTAAGTTTTGGTCAAGACAAGAAAACACAGAGAACCCCTTCCTTCCATCTTCCCCTGGTAGCGGTTGGGTGTTTTCTTTATAATTTCTTCTGGAATTTGTTTTTGATGGTTTTGTTTTAGATCTAGTTTGTAGATTTAGATCTAATTTTTTAAACTCAGATCTACTCATCTTCATCAGCTAAGACGTGTCTTATCGAGGAAGTCTATGATGTCATGCTCCTTCATTGCTGCTTATATGGGGGATTTTGTCTTTTTAGTTTTTGTTTTAAGTTTTTTGTTATTTTTGTCTTGGTCTTGGGTTGACGTGAGTTGTTTTGTTTCCATTTTAGGCCGAGGAGGAGTAAATCGGTGTAGGGATTATCTCTCTCGGCCGGAAAATAAAATTTGAAAATTTGGGCTACCTATGTCCTAGATGTCTGTCCGGAGTGAAAGATTTCATAATGCTATGAATATCAAATGCGAAATAATAAAATAGATGAGTGACAAAATATTTTACATGGTTCGGTATATGAGCCTACATTATACTCTTACTGAATTAATTATTTTACAATACAAACGATCTCTATTTATAGGAATTTGGAGAAAATACAAAAAATAAAAAATAAAAAATAAAATTATTGATAAAATCAAATCATTATTGAATGTTTCTGATATGATTTTAGCAATTACAATTAATACAAATATATTCTCATAATATTAATTCTCACACAATATATTCTAACATTTCTCCTCAAACTCTAGTAGAAGATGTTAAAACCTTGAGTTTGATTTTCTTCGAATGCATTGGCTGGAGGCGGCCGGCGACGGTGATATGAGATGTGCTTCAATAAAATTAGGCCAACTATGGGCCAAAATGAAAAGCCTATTATCTTATGCAATATATTCTAACATGTAGCAGATCTGTTTCATAACTATAATTGTACATAGGTTAGAGGAAGCTGAAGCTATAGATAGTAGTTGATTGTAAGAATTTTTTAAATGTATCTATGATTTTGTAACCTCATAGTTTTTTACTATGATATATCTTTTACGCTCTGTGATGTAAAAGCTTTATGTTCTTGATTTTTTATCAATGTAATCTGATAATATTTCGTTCAAAAATAAAAATAAACTTAAATGCTTTCCAGATGAACAACTTATTTATGTTAATAGAATTGCACTTTAGTTTTTGCAGTCACTCTTCATCTGCTCATCTGCTTATCCATTTAGATATTCTATAGACATACACAATACGTCAATACCATATTAATTATGTAATGATCCGATGTTTTCTATCTGATTTTGTTTCTTACAAAAGAAGAAAAAATTCAAGGGGGCGCTATCAAGCAAAGAGGCTTAAGAAAGAAGACAGAAGGCAAAGGTGACAATTGCGAGTAAGATATTTCCAAATAAACGAGAAGACCTCAAATGGCTTCTTGTTGTGGAAAAGATAACTATCTAGAAGTATGGGATGAGCCAGTCCCAGATGATGACATATGGAGTGAGAGTGAGTGCTCTCTCATTCTTTGTTGTTCACATACACGTGTTAAGTTTTCCAATTAATGATGTAGGACGACATTTAACTATATTTTCGGTGGAAAAAAAAAAGCAAAAAAAAAAAAAACAAAATATATTGGAGTTACTCATTCTCAGTACAAAAATTAAATATTTGTCATGACTCGAGCTCATTGTCAAATATGTTTAATTTTCTATTTGATATTAGAGTTTTATTTTATTTTATTAGTATCTTATTTATTAAGACTTTATTTCTTTACCTTATTAGTATTAGATTTGATTTAATTATAGTTTTTCTTTTCTTATTAGGATTATATTTACTTCTCAATAAGTATTTATGTTCTATAAATAGGCTAGTTTGTAATTTTAAACTCTCAATAGAATCATTATCAAATCGGAGAATTTTTCTCAAACACTTTGCGGTGGTAAGTCAATTAATATCTTAGCTAGGGAGTAATATTATGAATTCCTTTGTTTTATGGTATGCAATATTCCATTCCAACTTGCGAAAATTGCATTGTGAATTTGGCTAAAATGATATGTTAAGCGCATTTCTATATAGGCCAAGAGAGATCCCCAAAAGAAAATAGAAAGGATGATGCAGGCACACAAAAGAAGAAAATTTTCATTTGTTGCTTTATTAGATGGGGTTTGCTAGGGGTTCTCCCCGTAGTGTTCTCCTAGTTTTACGTAGAACATAATTTCAGAAAAAATAAAATTACAGTTCCCTTTTTTTGCCAACCGATTAATTTTTAGGAGTTAATAGTTAGGTTCTAATGCTTTAAAACTTGTTTTTTGATTCAAAACTAAAACCAAAGGGTGGAAGGTTAACCCTTTAGAGATGATATCACCCAAAATGGATTTGATTATCCTAAATTTGGTGCTAATGCCTCAATTTTAGTGCTAATGCCTCACAAATTTGATGCTAATGCCTAAAAAAACCGGTGTGGAGACCACTACAATTTTATTTTTTCTTAAGAAAAATGGGAAGAAAGAAAGAAAATAAGACAAGGAGACATGTGGTGGGGTTTAGGTGGTTGGAGAAAAATGGGAAAGAAAACAATAAAGGAATAAAGTAATAGGAAGATGGTAGGTGCTAAACGTGGAGTGAGTTTACTTAATAAACAACAAAAGATGCCTAATGATTCCTATTAACATATATAAAACCATATGCAAAGAATCTTCACCACTTATTAAAATCCATCATCATCCACTTTTGGCATTACATAAATATGAACTTTCTCATTTGTTCTCTCACCTCCTCATCTCTTCCTTTGACATTTCCCCATTTTATTTTCTTTGTTTCACGTGAAAGAAGTTCCTCCCTTCAATAAATCCGGCTATTTCAGAAAATCATAAAGAACTACTAAAGTCAACAAGTTTGACTGCAATATCTCACTCTCACCCACTCCCATAATTATCGCAATGGACACCATTCTATAATAACATTACTCTAACTTACCGACTATTATTAACTCTCTTACCATCCAATCTGTCTGATTAAATCATGGTCAACTCCTAAATTATTTCATAACGTAATTTATTAAAATCAGGAGAACCATTATGTCAGTTTCTCAAATTAATCGGTAATTTTCTCAATAGTTAATATTGCATCAAAATGAATATTGAAATAGTCCTATTATCTCACTATTACATCATAAATCATATTAATAAAATATGGGGCGCTACACTAGGAACCCTAAAAATCGTAGGGTTTAATCCTAGTTGCAAAAACCCTAAAANTTTTTGGGGGGGGGGGGGACTACTACCCTCCATGTCCACAACAGGATCTTGTCATCGGCCTCAACACTCACTCTGACGGCGTCAGCCTAACAATCCTCCTGCAAGTCAATGAAATGGAAGGCCTTTAGATAAGAAAAGATGGGATGTGGATTCCTATCATACCCCTCCCTAATGCTTTTGTTGTCAACATTGGAAACATTTTAAAAGACTCCGAGACAAACATTTTATATTTTTTATTTGACTTTATCCCAATTTGTTTGACTCTGTTTTTGTCCCGTACAAAGTTTCCAACTCAATTTAGACTTTAACTACTTACATTCCCACTTGGCCAATTGCCTCATTAAATGATCGTGATATTTCTCATAATCCTTATTATTAGAAGACTTTAAGCTTTCAACAAAAGTGATTAGCCTTAGTATCTTTTCTTAGTAGTTTTAATCTTTATTAGACAGTATGAAAATTAAGACACTGCTTTTTAAACCAAAAACTAAAAAGCTTCAAATTTTTTACTTAATCAAACACTATTATAAATAATTTATTCACTAAATTGGGTTTAATTATGCCCATAAACATACTTATAAAGATAAATTTGAGCATTAAAGTGATACTCAAAAAGAGGTCAACAATCAATGTAATATACCATTAACACCAAATAGTTATTTAATATCATTAATCTATATATCATTGCTCTAATTTATTTATTATCATTTTAATCTTTTAAATATTATTTAAATAAGAGTTTTAAAATCTAGGTTATTGCATTGAAGGCTGGCTATTAACCGCTTTTCAAGTAATAGACTTTTGGACCTTGTTTAGTGTTTTTCACCTTCTTTTACCCTAATTTTAAGGCCTATATGCAAATATTGTTTGTTATAAAATCACTCAAAGACATGCTAATGCATCCACAAATCCTTACAACAAACAACTATTAACACTGATATGATCACTTCATTTTTCTCCCTTAGATTTTGCATCCTACAAATCCTTATACAACAAGTTAACAACTAATATTGCCATAATTGTTCAATTTACTGCTAATGTGCATGCATTTGGCAGTATTAGCAATCAAACAGCAAACCAACAAATCATATGATGTTTTACCAAAATTAAAACCCAATTTTAATTATTATTCTTAATTAATTGTTAACCTATATAATATATTATAACCCGATTACCAGTTATATTATTATTATTCTTAATTAATTGTTAACCTATATAATATATTATAACCCGATTACCAGTTATCAGTTGCTCGATTATCTACTGCTTTCATCATTTCTTGAAACTGCTAACCATAACATCTAATGCCGTGTAGACTCATTCAATTCTCTTAAGTCAACTAAACGCACATAATAATAATAATAATAATAATAAAACTTCATAATTTTTTGTTAAAAAAGTCATATTCCGATGGGCCAGGACTTCTAGAAGGTAATACATTCCTCTTCAAGAAGGGAAAGAAATTAAACGTGAAAGGCTATGTTAATATGTAAGTGCGGTACATGAGAGTTCATGCATTCTTTCTATAAATTCAACCCTCCTTATCGACAATAATTTTTAAAATTAGCAGGTGTCCCTCGAGTTGATATATATATATATATATATATGCCGATCATTAGAGAATGATTGGTTTGGGATCGAGTTATAATTTATTGGATCTGATTGTTATTGTTTATTTAAGGTTTCTTTATATTGTTTATTTGATTGTTAGTTATTAAATTTATGGAAACTCTAAATTGTGTTTACACACATATTCTCCTTTTATTCTATTTTGTTAATATGTTACTATCAATCTCATATTATTTAAAAAAAAAAAAATTAAAAAAAAGAAATTTGAAAGACTGACGGGTAATGCCACATTAACAAAGTGTATGTGATAAAAGCACGCTATATAACTTTTACATACAACACAAACATCCAACAAATACCTCAAAAAACTAATGTACATGATAAGGTCTAATAGTAATAGTTATTATTTATTTATTTATTTTTAACAATGATAAAGGATCCTTGTGTGACATGTAGACATATTACATTTTAATGTCACAATACTGATGTGACAACTAACTATTAAAATAATAATAATAATAAGTGTTTTAAATGTTGGTTACGATGAAATTATGAAATAATTATAGAATAAAAATATAATTTATAATTTTTTTTTCTTAGATTGATAAGATAATTAATTAAGAACAATAAGTGAGCCCCCCAATTCTCTGTTGACATACTGCACCCGGCTCAAGTAAGTCAACTTTTTTCTGATATTTGAAAACAGAGTTGTCTATTCATGGCATCGATCGGCCTCACAAAAACACGTTTCCATATATCTATAAGCAGTTGTGTATTGATTGTGGGTTTTCTTGGTTGGAGCTATGGAACAAGAGAAAACATGGTTAGGGAGCTCTATCCCCGTTCCTTGTGTTCAGGAGCTGGCGAAGGAGACGACGACGAGAGTCCCGCCGCGGTATGTCCGTTGCGATCAGGACCCTCCCAACATCTCCGAATCTACAGCTTCTTTACCCCAAGTCCCGGTCATCGACATCCAAAAGCTTTTCTCACCGGAATTTATGGACTCCGAGCTGGAGAAGTTGCACAATGCAAGCAAAGAATGGGGTTTCTTCCAGGTGATCATCATCTCTCTTTCACTCTCTGCCACTTTTGTCTCTATAAAAAATGTGCTTCATGTTAACTTTTTTTTAAGGAAAGTGGCATGGTTAAACAGTAATAAAAAATAAAAAGACATATATATATTTTGAAAAAGACCTATAAATTTACTATAAAATTATAGAAAAATATATAATAACACATTGAGTCAATCTTTCAGAATTTTAAAATGTTTAAGTTTTTTTTTCGAATATTTACTCTCTTGATCATTTAAAACTACAATAAAATCATTGCCGTCACTTTTTTGTTAACTGCCGTTAAGTAGGATAAAACGAACCGTTTTATCTCATTAAAATATTAATTTTTTAAAATTTATTTTTAAATTTTTAAATCTAAAATTTTTAAAATTTTTTTTTTTAAAAAAAAAGGAATAGGGGTGGCCGAACCACCCCAAAGGTGGTGGCTGGCCACCCTCAAGGCCATGAACCACCCCCATGACCCTAGGGTTTGGCCCTAGCGGGTGGCCGAATCCTAGGGGTTTGGCCCTAGGGGGTGGCCGAACTACCCCCTTGGCCCGAGCCACCCCCATTCGGCCGGTTTGGGGGTGGCCAAACCACCCCCATGACCTAAGGGGTAGTTCAGCCACCCCCTTGGCCCAAGGGGGTGGCTCGGCCACCCCCATACAGCCGGTTTGGGAGTGGCCGAACCACCCCCATGGCCTTGGGGGTGGTTCAGCCACCCTTGTTCTTTTTTTTTTAATTTTTAATTTAAAATTTTTTTAAAAAATAATATTTTAATGAGATAAAACAATTCATTTTATCCTACTTAACAGCAGTTAACAAAAAAGTGATGGCATGAATTTTATTGTAGTTTTAAATGACCCAGACAATAAATATTCAGGAAAAAAAATTAAACATTTTAAAATTTTGAAGGGCTAACGCAAGGTATTATTATATATTTTTCCTAAAATTATTTACAAACTGTTATGTCAGATTATAAGGATGTAGTTAAATAAATTATTAAAAAAAATTTGATTTATTTATTTATTGTAATTATTTTATTTTGGACATACGTGGGTCTACTCTTTCACATTCTTGTCTTGACAGTCCAACAAATCCTTGTTTGGTGACTGACTTGTTCAACTCCAATACGTGGATCTACTCTTTCACATTCTTGTCTTGTCTTGTCTTTACTTCATGTAATTTTCAGAACACTCACTAAATGAATAGATCAAGATTGGCTGCAATTTGCATACAGTATTGCAGTTAATGAGAGGCTCGGGATCTACATGCTCGAATAAGAGTTTTTTTTTATTAAGAGTTTTTAAATCAAAAATATTTTTTGGGAAAAAACTTTATTTCTAAATTTTTATCAAAAATGTGTTTAGACCATTTTTAAGCTTTTTGATCTTTAAAAGTGTTTTTTAATTTTTTTACTAAATGGGTATTTCTTTTTCTTCTTCAAATAAATTTTTTGAGTGTTACAAGAACTTTTAAGTACTTCTAACATAATCAAGCGTATGGATCCCATTGGGGCGTTTCTTAGTAGCTGCCCTGCAGGTTGGCTACAATTCGGTCAATCCCATTTCCATGCTCGAGTAAGTGAACCCCACACTTCGAGCATATGGATCCCATCGGTGCCTTTCTTATTGGCTGTCCTAGCTATTAGCTGCAATTCGGTCAATCCCCATCATAAATGAATGGATAAGTTTTGTTTAGATTATAAGAGATGAATCTCTCATATATATGAAACTATTATTATAACTCCTTTCAAGTAAGAGTTCGAAATGTTTTGTACGTAGTTAATAAATCATGGGGTGAGCACTTCATTGTTGGAGAACATAAAATTAGACATTCAAGAATTTTTCAAGCTGCCGATGGAAGAGAAGAAGAAATACTGGCAAAAACCAGGAGAATTGGAAGGATTTGGGCAGGCCTTTGTTGTGTCCGATGAGCAAAAACTTGACTGGGGAGATATGTTTGCTCTTACCACCCTTCCAACCCATATGAGGAAGCCCCACTTGTTTCCCAAGCTTCCCCTCCCATTCAGAGATAACTTAGAAGCCTACTCAGTAGAACTTCAAGACCTTGCCATGAAAATCCTTGAACTTATGGCAAAAGCTTTAAGAGTGGAAAATAATGAGATGAAGGACCTGTTTGAAGATGGGTGGCAGACAATTAGGGTGAACTACTACCCTCCGTGTCCGCAACCGGAGCTTGTCATCGGCCTAAACGCTCACTCCGACGGCGTCGGCCTAACAATCCTCCTCCAACTCAATGAAATGGAAGGCCTCCAGATAAGAAAAGATGGGATGTGGATTCCTGTCATACCCCTCCCTAATGCTTTTGTTGTCAACATTGGAGACATTTTAGAGGTAAATCAAATCATGGACTTGGAAGTTCGAACCACATCAAATCTCCTTGTTATTTGATTAATTTCTTCTCATTGTGTTTTCATGCATCGTTTGGCAGATTGTGACCAATGGAATATATCGTAGCATCGAGCATCGTGCGACTGTAAACTCAACGAAGGAGAGGCTTTCACTGGCCACATTTTACAGTCCAAAAGTGGAAGGAGATTTGGGTCCAGCCCCAAGCTTTATTACTCAAGAATCACCAGCTTTATTCCAAAGAATAGGTGTTGCAGAATACTTCAGGAAACTTGCCTCAAGCAAGCTCAGTGGGAAGGCGTACATTGATGCAATGAGGATCCAAAATGTGGAACAGAAAGGCTCTTGAGACTAGCATCGAGTATTATACTTTCTATAAGAGAAATAAATGTCATGAAAGCTAGTGATGCAGGAGAATAATAATAATAATAAATTATATTTATTATTTATACTTTAGTTTTCCTTTTTCAATAAGGATTAGGTTTTTCCTTTCCTATTAAGATGTTTTCTTATTAGGAATTGTTTTCCTTTTCCAATTAGATTTGTTTTTGCTTTCCCTTGTTAATTTAGGAGATGCCTAACCTATATAAAGACATATAATCTTTGTAATTTTTCAATTCAGTTTATATTATCAATTAAATTTAAGTCTTTTATAGTTATTTCTCTATTTGCTTATTTGGGGCAATTAGGAACTTTTTCTTCCCTATTTGTTATTTTTTCTCTTCTTGAGTTCCATTTTCTATCTTCAATTCTTAATTTCTGTTGCTATTATACGCTGTCAGAACAATCATAGTTCTGTCCAGCATTAGCTAGCTACTGTGTAAAGAGTGCTTGTGGCTCATATGCTTAATCTCGTTTGATTGTATGCAAGACAGATTTAAACAAACACATTCATGACAAAATTAATGCTTGTTTTGCTTAATAGATCACTTATGATTCCATAGTGAAAAATCATGACAAACACATATTCAATATTCATGACTATCTTTCTCAAAAAAAAATATTCATGACTGTCGGTTATGTGATCCAATTTCAACGAACATAATTATTAACAGAAATAGTATTTGATTAGACCGATATGTTAAGAAAAGGTGAAGATAAAGCACATCCATTTTTTTTTTTTTTACATGTCTACACAAGAGGGGGAGGATAATTCGAACTAGTAATCTCCGCTTCATTAAGCATGGTTACAGCCAATTGAACTACCTCTTGAGGATTAAGCACTTCCATAATTAGAAACAAGTCATGGACGTAATCACGTAAAGCTTGATTATTAGAGTTCACCCGTGCATGGATAAGAGTAATGATGAACAGTCCATAAGACTTCCAACACCAAGAAAAGCCTTATTCTTTAGCAAAACACATAGAGAAACATGAGCAAAAAGTCCCAATTTTTTATGGATTTAGTGTTGATATTATTTTATGAAATTAAATTTCGAATTTATTATTATTTCACCATTATTTTGAATTTCAAATAAATAACTGATCTCTTATTATCATGTTATTTATTATTATTTTGAATTTCAAATAAATAACCAATCTCTTATTATCATGTTTTAATAGTCTTTTAATATTTAATAAATAACTATTTATCTTATTATCTTGCTTTGATCGGTTACCACTATTGCTTAAATATCTCCTATTATTATGTTATATATGATCATGTGTTTTCAGGTTTCAATTGCTGTTTCAACTACTTTTTCAACGTTAGATTTTAAATTATCTGTAACTGCTATTTCAATTGATATAAACCGCTTATGTAATTATATTAAATTAAATATATATAATTTTTCAGCAGTTTATTGTCGAAGAGCCCTTTGGGTCCGGTTCATCTGCAAAATGGGCATTTTGTAGCCTCCAATCCCATTTTGACATGTCACCATCCCAAGAAAATTGCAATAACTTAAAGTGAGAAAAAAACAGCAAATTAAAGGGAGAGACCCAAGCGACCCACTGCTGCCGATGACCCATACCCGACCTCCAAACTAAACCGCCAAGGTGCAACCCACTGTCGGAGCTCCAGGACCAACAAAACCTCCAAATCGAACAGTGACTTCGCCGATCTCTGACCTATCAAAGATCCCAACGCACGGCCCACACACACCTGCCGGAGACCCAAAGGCCAAAGCCGAAAGCTCACGCTACTCACGCATGGCAACCCACTGCTGCCGAAGACCCATACCTGACCTCCAAACCAGACTGCCAAGGTGCAACCCACTGCCAGAGCTCCAAGACCAACAAAACCTCCAAACCGGACAGTGACTTCGCCGATCTCTAACCTACCAGAGATCCCAACACACGACCCACACACACTTGCCGAAGACCCAAAGGCCAAAGCCAAAAGCTCACACAAGGAGGCCCACTATCAGAACCTCCAAACACGCACCCAGATCGACTTCGAAGCAAGCCCAGCACGACCGCCAGAGCTTCAGTTACACAGCACCTCCGATCTGTCATCGCCGACTCCCTAAACGATCCTGCGGAAGATTAAACGTACCTGTAGATCTGCGAACCCACGACTTGTTGTTCGCCTTTTAGACTGCTGGAGCCGCTTCATGACCAGACCTACAGCGCTGTTGTGGGTCTGGAGAGACCCACAGCTTGGGTCTGGTGAAACCCATGCCTGGGTCTCTCCAAACCCACAATGTCGTGGGTCTCGCCTTGAACAACCACAAAATCACCTGAAATTGTCTTGACCCGCCTGAAATCGTCGTGACCTACCTGAAAACCCGATTCTAATGTCTCAAAACCCGTTTCTATTGCCTCAAAACTTTTTTTTTATTCAAAACTAAAACCTATAAGTGAAAAGTGAACCTTTAGGGATTTTATCATCCTAAACACCCTAAAAAATGGCTCCGACGCCGGAGAATGGCCGGAGAAGATGACCCGACGGCGGGTCTAACTGTGACCCACCCACGGGTCTGACTGACCCGTCACCCAGCTCTTTTGAGCTCAAAATATTGTGTGTGTGTATGATATTTTTGTGGAATTATTTTGTATTTGCTTATGTGTCAGCTTATGAGTGGTGTCTGTAAAAGGGGTGTTTTACAGATGAACCTGATTCAAGGTTTTCTCTTATTGTCGACAAATAATTTTTCTTTTCTCTTTTCTTCTCTCCATTAAAAACGGTTGTTATCAAATATTTCTTTTTCTGGATAGTGTTCAGAATTTGCAATCTGCACACTACATCAGGTAGTATTGTATCCTGAGGATAAGATTGCTCTAATTCCCTTTTGCAAAACTTTTAATACAAGTGGGAGGCAATATTTATCTAAGAGATAAGAGTCACAATCGCCTTACTGTCTAGATTTCAATTTCTTCCATTCTGTTTATGTTCCACATTTATTTTTTCTGCAATTCTCATATCTATATTTTCAACATTTAGGAGTTAGTAGAATTACTCAAGGAAAAGAAGGCTATAGGTTACAAATAGGTCTACAAGAAAACAAGGTTCGCTAAGAAAGCTTTGTGGCCAACGGGACTAGCTAGTAGAGAAGCCTTGTGTTATGACTAAACCATGTCATATGCTCAAGTTCAAGAAATGTTTGAACTTGAGCGGTACTTATAGATTGTAATTGTCCTTAGAGGCTTTGGCACATGCATCTTGAGGAAATTCGTATTGTTAGACTTGAGGGAATTCAAGTCAGGTGAAAATTGATTCAAGTCAGGTGAAAATTGATGTCATTGGTGGGACGTCCCATTTTAAAAGAAAAGCAACTTTGGTAGCCAACTTTTTGTTCTATTAAGGCCCTGTTTGATAAATGGGTTTGGGATTGTGTTTGTACTGTGCGCATTTGCACTGTGCAGTCAAAATACAATTTTACCCTCAGCCCACAAACAAATACTTTCTCCTTCTCCAATCTCATTTTCTGCTGTACCCATTTTCTGCGGTGGTCAGCGCGTCTCTTACTCCAAATTCACTTGCAAAACCCAGAGCCTAACCTCATATCTCTGCTCCGTTAACCGGACTCTCCAAAGGCGACACTGCATTCATTCTTTCTCAAAACCTTGTTCAAGTTCTGATCCTCTACTTCTCGCTGCTCTCGCTTGGGGTGGTCATCTCGCCGGCAAACCCGATAAGCACCGATTCGAAGATTTCCTGGCTGGTCCGTCTGTGCAATCCGGTGATTGCTTTTGCTACGTCATCCACCGCTCACAAGCTCCCCACTTTCCGATTTAAACCCATTCTTCTCAACTCGCCTGAGTTCGACTCAATAACGATAAGTCCGGCACAAAAGCTAGACCGAGTCGAAGTGAGCCAATCTGATTTGGCGACGATCATGTACTCTTCCGGGACCACTGGGAAAGTAAAGGGACCGACGAGGACGATGTCGGTCTCTTTGCCTCCACTGAGTACGATGAGGACGACAAGGAGGCCGACGCCGTTTGGGGGGCCATCGACAAGCGCATGGACTCGCGCCGGAAGGACCAGAGGGAAGCCAGGTTGAAGGAGGAGATCAAGAAGTACCGAGCTTCAAACCCGAAGATCACCGAGCAGTTTGCCGATCTCACTCCGGAACAAGAAGAAGTGATTCGAGAGCTTCGTCCCTGTGCCATACACGCTTTTGGAAAAAGCTCGGTAGGAGAAAGAGCACGTCACCGCATTGGACCCGAAGAAATGTTTCGCCAACGGCACCGAGACGCCCTGGTCTCAAACTCCGGTCACGGATCTGACCGCCGTTGGCGAAAGAAGAGGCACAGTGCTATCGTTGAAACTCGATCGGTTGTCAGATTCGGTGTCAAGACAAACTGTCGTGGATCCGAAAGGCTATCTCACCGATTTGAAGAGCATGAAAATCATGAGCGACGCGGAGATTTCGGACGGTTGGGTGAGACTTGCAGAGAAACGGAAACCATGGATGAAGAGAACAAGAACAAGAACAAGAGGGTATTTCGGTGATGTTAGAAGATTTATTAAGAAAAAGACAAAAAAAAAAATGAACAGTACAAACCCAAACAGTAACAACACAAACTGGTTGTCAAACACCCCCTAAATAGAGGTATTGGGGTCTTTTTTGAGATACATGAGAAAGCTACAGCCCTTTTTTCTTTCATTTCGGAGGCACTGCACAAGGAGAAAAGAATAAGTCTTTTGGCCGACCACCAAAGCTAGAGAAGCTGGAAGAAAGCAAGAAAAATGCCACATAGTGAGAGAGGAGCAGTCTGAGCAGAGTTGTCGTTTGTTGTCCCTCTTAACTGCAACCCGCTGTAGGCAATTATCATTTTTAGTTACTAAAATTGTTAGGTCGATTAGCGGTTAACCACAACTAGCAATTATGCGGTTATTGAAGGCCGGTTATTAACCACTAACTACTTTTCAAGTAGTAGACTTTTGGGCATTGTTTAGTGATTTTCGCCTTCTTTTAGCCTAATTTTAAGGCCTACATGCAAATATTGTTTCTAATAAAATCAAACACATGCTGATGCATCCACAAATCCTTACAACAAACAACTATTAACAATGATATGATTACTTCATTTTTCTCCCTTAGATTTTGCATCCTACAAATCCTTATTCAACAAGTTAAAAACTAATATTGCCATAATTGTTTAATTTACTGCTAATGTGCATGCATTTGGCAGTTTTAGCAATCAAACACCAAACAACACAAATCCTATAATGTTTTACCAAAATTAAAACCCAATTTTAATTATTATTATTAATTAATTTTTAACATATATAATATATTATAAACCGACTACTAATTATCAATTACTCGGTTATCTACCGCTTTCATTATTTCTTAAAATTGCTAACTACAGCCATCTTAAGTGGTATGCGCACTCGTTCTTTTAAGTCAATTAAACACTAATAATAATAATAAAACTTCATAATTTTTTGTTAAAAAAGTCGAGTAGTGCTATCTGGTTGCCAAACTGATGCAGCCTAGCGTCATCCAACGCATGGCATTTGTAGGAAGCAAATGATCGAGTCTCCTTCTTGAATTCCCTATCTACGTTGATTTGTAGGTTTTTTTATTTATTTATTTTCTTTGAAGCTAAAGTTTATCCAATGATTTTCTCGGTTTCACAACTAACTTTTTCGGTAATAATCCAAATAAACTATAATTATTTATTGAATTTCAGCCCGAACATCTACCCTTCTAAATTTCTAAAGCATCTTGAGTCTTAAAAAACAAATAAAAACATATTGAGACAATTGTACGTTGTGGTCCTTGTGGATGACCTTTTGGCTAATATCAAGATGCGGATTTATATATTTATTTAAGAGTTAAATATCTAATACTTTCATAGAGTTTCACAACTTTTTTTTTTTTCATAGGATTTAATTTTTATTATATAAAATTTATGTGGTTTTGATAAAGGACCAAATTGATTATCTTGTTAGTTAACCATTAGTTAACTTAACGGAAGTTCATGTGGACGAATGAAAATTTGACACCTAACATAAGTGGCCACATCATCATTAAGTTAATTAATTTTTTTTAAAAAAAAAAATTGGGGGTGGCTACGGCCGTAGCCACCCCCTTGTACACCAAGGGGTGGCTTGGCCACCACCCTTGGCACCTTGGGGTGGCCTGGCCACCCCCATCTGGCCGGATTGGTTTCACTCCTTATACAAGAAGTTAACAACTAATATTGCCATAATTGTTTAATTTACTGCTAATGTGCATGCATTTGGCAGTATTAGCAATCAAACAGCAAACAACACAAATCCTATAATGTTTTACCAAAATTAAAACCCAATTTTAATTATTATTAATTAATTTTTAACATATATAATATATTATAAACCGACTACTAATTATTAGTTACTCAGTTATCAACCGCTTTCATTATTTCTTAAAACTGCTAACTATAACCATCTTAAGTGGTGTGCGCACTCGTTCTTTTAAGTCAACTAAACACTAATAATAATAATAATAATAATAAAACTTCATAATTTTTTGTTAAAAAAGTCGAGTAGTGTTATCCGGCTGCCAAACTGAGGCAGCCTAGCATCATCCAATGCGTGGTTGTTTCTTAAATTCTGCTTTTCTTTCTTTCTTTTTTTAATACAAAAAACATGTATTAACTAAATTTTTATGTGCTAATATTTGGGTTCTAATGCCTCAAAAATTTTTTCTAAAGATGGAAGGTTAACCTTTTAAGGATGGCATTACCCTAAATTTTCATGAGTTAATATTTGAGTTTTAATGTCTCAAAATTTATGTCTATATTTAAAACTAAAACATAGAAGTGAAAGGTTAACCCTTTAGAGATGATATCCTCTTAAAGGGATTTAATCATCCTAAATTTGATACTAATACCATACAACACTATCTCAGTTTTATATAATTTTACTAATACCAATTTCTAATTAGTGATTCATGAAGGTCAATGAAGGTCAGTAAATTTGATATATAATTTGATCAATTTCAAATTAATAATTTTCGATTTTAAATTTAGCAGGCGCCTCTCCTTTAAACCTCTTTCCTCTTCAATTTTTTTTTTTTTTTTTTAAATGGCTGACGACCTCAATTTGGCAGCCAAAAATCCTTACTCGAAAAAGGCATACTCCAATGGGACAAGACCTGTAGAAGGTAATAGACTGCTCTTGTAGAAGGGAAAGAAATTAAACGTGAAAGGCTAATTTAGTAATTTTATTCATTTAGTGGTTGGCAGTAGAGTATGTTAATATGTAAGTGCGGTACATGAAATTTCATGCATATTCTTTCTCTAAATTCGACCCAGTCCTTATCAACAATAATTTTTACAATTCTGTGTTCACATACTGCATCCGGCTCACTCTTTCTGATATTTGAAAACAGAGTTCTTTATTCATGGCCTCGACCGGCCTCACAGAAGCACGTTTCCATATATATATGAAAGCAGTAGTTGTGTATTGATAATAGGTACTAGAATTCAAGAATTCTTGGCTTGTGGGTTTTCTTGGTTGGAGTTATGGAACCAGAGAAAACATGGTTAGGGAGCTCTATCCCCGTTCCCTGTGTTCAGGAGCTGGCGAAGAAGACGACGGCGACAGTCCCGCCGCGGTATGTCCGTGCCGATCAGGACCCTCCCAACATCTCCGACTCTACAGCTTCTTTACCTCAAGTCCCGGTCATCGACATGCAAAAGCTTTTCTCACCGGAATTTATGGACTCCGAGCTGGAGAAATTGCACCATGCAAGCAAAGAATGGGGTTTCTTCCAGGTCATCATCTCTCCTTTCACTCTCTGCCACTTCTATCTCTGTAAAATGTTAATTTTTTTTTTTTTTAAAGGAAACTAGTTAAAACAGTTAAAAAAAAAAAAAGGCCTGTAAATTTTACTATAAAATTATTTACAAACTGTTCTGTCAGATTATAAGTAGTTAAATAATTATTTAAAAAAGTTTGATTTATTTATTTTAATTATTTTATTTTATTTTGATTTAACTCCATAAAGAAGATAGGTTAACGATTTGAGAGTCCAACAAATGGTCTTGTCTTTTCTTCAACTAATTTTCAGAAATAACATGAGGGTAAAATATAGTAATTTTACGATCATTTTATCCTGATGTTATATAATTAACCGGCTCATCTCCGGTTCTTTTGAACGGAAGAGGATCCTAGTTCATAGAAAGGATATTTTAGCCGCTGCAATTGATTTGACTAATCATTCATTAAATGAATAGATCGGGATTCGCTAATTAATAGCCTTAAACTTTGCACCTTTTGTACCAAGGTCTAGAATGTTCTATGGAAGTGGAACATTATTCAGATAAATGTTTCATGTGAGACCATTTTGTGTAGACTTGATGATTATTCTAGATTGCTTATCTATCTTCAACAAAGTTATTAATTATTTGAGGAACTCATCAGACCTCACTGAAACATAATTTTTCTCTGCCTTCAATTAACCTTCTCGTGTTTGGAGTTATGCTGAAATGTTATATATGTTCTGACTCTAATTTTGGATTCTTGTCCACATATTTGAATGTTCTTCAAATAGATTTGTGTTAACTGTTAAGATATTATTACAACTCTCTATTAAGATACTATGGGTTGTATTTAATATTTAGATTCACTTGTGCCTTCTTTATTGTCGGAAACTCAATTTGGTTTGTAGGTGAATGCTCAAAGAGGATGGAAGTTGGGGCCTACTTCGTGGTTCTTCTGCTTTATTCGGACTTGTGATCATCCAAAAATATTTTCTCATATTAGTAATTTTTTGTCATGTTTTTCAATATGGAATTTTAGCACTTGTACTGGGGCATGTGAAAACTTTCTTTTGAAAGAGATTTACACTTGCATAAGTTGGTTTTTGAGGAAGATGTACCGTCAGATGGATTTAATATCAATGGTAACATATTGTTCTATGCCCTTAGGTTTATTGTAACAAATTGGGTTAATTTGTTCATTCAGCTTGCTCCATAGTTCCTTGAGTTGCATTTGAGAAAATAAAATGTGTTATTAGCTACTTTTATAAATATATATAGGTAGGATTTGTGTAATATGGATTTTGAGTCATCGCTAATAGGACCACGTTATCAACGATGACCAAATGTGTCGTTGATAAAGTGACAATAGCGATAACAATTCGTCTCATGGAAGGTAGGTTTAGTGACTGCTTTTAAGGTGTAGTGACCCAAATTATTAACTAGGCGTAAGTAGCTTAGTTGGAGGGATTAATTTGGGTTTTGGGTCACTAAGGACGCCAAAAGGGTAATTTGGACTTTTGGGCGAACGTACACTAGGTTTGGCGGACGTATGCTGCTGTATGTAGTGCGGACGTACGTGGAGGGACCACCGAACGTACGCTTTACAAACCGTACAAGTGGATGTATATGAGACCACCGGACATACGCTACTTTTTGAATACCTTCTAGTTAATACCTAGACGTACGAGGCAGCCATGGAACCGTTGGGCAAGAACCACCGGACGTACGCCCCTTGGCCGAACGTCCGCTGTTTTCTGAGCCTATAAATAGCACCCTACCCTTTCATGTTTTTCATAACTTCAGAACGCCCTCAGGCTACCAGAGTGTTTCCAAGTGTTTGTGAGTGTTTGGTGAGCGTGTGTGTGAGGCGTTTACAAGTTTCGGAACGTTCGTGAGGCGGAACTCTTGCGGTTTTGTTTCAAGGAGGTAACGTTCGATCTTTAACTTTTAATTACGTCGTTATGTTGCTCGTTTTATGTTTAGTTGTAGTTATTAGCTTAGTTGGACTATAAGACTCGTTTAGATTAGCGTTTTCGTTAGCTTAGCGTTGTTACGTTGCATGAAGGCTATTAACTAGACTAGAAGGCTTTAGGTTGTTCCTAGTAGCCCTAGGAGTCGGAGAGTAGGCGGACAGTAGAAGAGAAAATGAGGTTCTCCCTGAGAACCCATACACCAGACGTACGATATCATGACTGGACGTACGGCTTGTCGTTGCACGACGAGCGTACGCTCTCGAGCCCGGACGTACGATCACTGTGTGACAGGGAAACCCTATTTTTACCAACCGTCCCATAACTCATATTTTCCTTACTTTAGAGTTGTTTTAGTGGAATTAGGACTAATAAAAGATTTTCTACAGATTTGAAGAACCCGGATCTTTTAGAGTTTTCAGAAACGCGTATCGATCCAGGTGAGTTTTAACTCACATAATGCGTATTGTTATTTTTCATGCACTGCATGTCTATTTTGTGTACTAAGCGAACATGCATATTTTACAACTCTCACGTTTTGTACGAATTGCACATGAACTTTGCTTTTGGGAAAAACGTTATGTTGAACATGTTAATCAAGTGGGACTTGTAAAATGACATGCATATAAAATACAAACAAAATAATCGCATCGTATGACATGGTACACCGGTACGTGCGGTAGCAATGACCATGGGCTTACTATACATGTTAGCTTTATGGTCAAATGTGTGCGTTATGTGAGGGCTGTGGATCCATTGGTTTCATGACCTTGATGCAACTATTCTCAATGGTTCGGTCACTACAGGACAGACGTCATTAGTTGGTGTGAGCCACTCGGGGTCGAACCCGATCGTGCCACTAATGTTACGTACGGTATGTTGTACAATGGCTGGGGCACTGGCATTGTATTATAGGTCCCTCGGGACAGCATCAACCCTGCTGAGAATTGGTAATATCTCGGGTAGACCATACTGTTGAACTATGACTATTGTTTACATCATATGCATATATCATTATTATGTATATATCACGTATAATTAAACTGTCATGATGGAATTGTTTTCCTTATTAAACACCTGAGTTTATTATTAAAACTGGCATGGACATTATCTGCGTTAAAAGTCACTAAGTCTTAGACTTACCCTCTTTATTTTATGTATTTTCCCATCATTACGAATAATTACGCGGTTTAGCTGCTTTAGACGAGGATGCCGTCTGAGCTTACTTGGGTGATTGCTTAGGACCTAATTCGGGTAATCTTTGAGTATATGGATCCTGTTTGGCTTAAGACGATGTGAAAGGATGGAGGATCTACCCATGCAGACATGATAGAGATTCTGATCTCATTAGCTTTGTTGAAGCTTAAGTCTAGGCTTTGATTTGTTGATCTTTTGTGAACAATGTTGTAGTATCTTATTTTGGGAATGTATCTGTTTGATGGTCTGATGATCAATACATTTGGTAACTCTTTATTATATTATGGATGCAGTACTTTATCTCTAGTATCTTATGTAATGCTTCATTTACTATCTCTTGATCCCATAGTCTTGGTAAAGTCTTCCACTGCAGTTTTTTCGTTACGACGAGGAAGGTGTTTTTCTCGAAGGTCGTGTCTCGAAGTGACATGGTTGGGATGGTGCGCCGTGGGGTCAATTATTAGTTAATTGATATTCCTATTGGGCGGGGCGTCACATAAGGCTATTAAATTTTTTTGACATATCCACACAAGAGGGGGGAGGCGGATTTGAACTATTGACCTCTGTTTTATTAGGCATGATCTCAACCGATTGAGCTACCTCTTGGAGACTTTAAAGCTATTAATTAATGACGATAATTGTCATCGCTAATAGTTATTATCAGCTACTGCTTACAATGCTGTCTCTATTGTATATTTAGCGACAAGGTATTTGCAACCATGACAATTTTCATCACCAATAATAATTAGCGACCAAAGGCTGGCCTTTAGTGACGGCATAGGGTTTCCGTTATAGGCTATTTTTCTTGTAGTGACTCACATTCTCACTCTAAAATATATTCTCTGACGTGATACTAAAAATCACCATTAGATTTTAGATATATCACTATTATTGAATTTTAGATCTAATGATAATTTTTAAAATCACGTCATGAAATATACACTTGAGTGTGTATAGGAGTGGAAGTGTGTGTAGCATTTTTCTAATGTTAAAATATAAGTGGGGTGCATGAAAATTCTTGCACTCTTCTAAATTCAAGCCACTATATCAACAATAATTTTTAAAATTAGCAGGTGATTCCTCAACGTGAGATTTATACTATGCTAGCTGATCATTGGAGAGTAATTAATTAGTTTGTGAGAATAATTTGTAGGAGTTTTTCTTTATATTATTTGTCAGAGATTAAATTTGGGGTTGAACTCTAATTGTGTTTGGACCCAGATTCTACTACTGGCAACTGGGGATATGTATCTGAAAATAAGTTGAGTTGGCATTAAGAAGTGTTTGTATTTATTTAAAATTTATTGAAATTTTGTAGACTATTATGTTTATGTTTTTTTTTTTTTTTGATGAAAATGATTTTTAATATAAAAACTTTCAGACAGGAATCCAGTGATTTATCATACACCATACCTTCATGGATTGGAACAATAATTGAGCCAAACTCTCCGTTGACAAAATTGCCGGCTCAAGAGTCAAGCATGGGTCCACTTTTTTTCTTTCTTTATATGCAAAGTGTTGTGTATTGATAATAGGTAGAATTCAAGCATTCTGCCTTGTGGGTTTTCTTGGTTGGAGCTATGGAACCTGAAGTAACATGTTTAGACTTTAGGAACTCTCTTCCCGTTCCCTGTGTTCAGGAGCTGGCGAAGGAGACGAAGGCGACAGTCCCGCCGCGGTATGTCCGTTCCGATCAGGACCCCCCCAACATCTCCGACTCCACAGCTTCTTTACCCCAAGTTCCGGTCATCGACATGCAAAAGCTCTTCTCCCCGGAATTTATGGACTCCGAGTTGGAGAAGTTGCACCATGCAAGCAAAGAATGGGGTTTCTTCCAGGTCTCTCTCTCTCTCTCTCTCTCTCTCTCTATATATATATAATTTTAAAATAATTAAAAAAATTGTTAATATGGAAATACTTGGATATACAGGGTGTGACTAGAAAGAGATTAATAATGAGTATTTGTGGTCGGCGCATCTCATATGACTAATTGTTTGCAATAGTTTTAATAAAAATAAAATCAATTAAAAAAATTATTAGACTATAGAGTTAGCTCGAACACCCCTTTTTTTTAATATATATTTTTTTCTCAAGGGCAAATTGGGGAAAAAATTGACAATGTCTTTTTCCACCGTTAGATACACTGAGGGTTGATCCTTGACCTAGGCGGAGGAAGTTTCTTTTGGTTCTTGAAAAATTTCTTCATGCTGCTGCAGAATTTCCTGCAACCTTTCTTCTTTTTTCCGTGAATTTTCTGTCACCATAAGTGGATTACACACTCCTTTCCTCCTCTTCTCACTCCGAAATCCACTGGCCACCAAGAATCCATCTCAAGAGTTAACGAAATTCTACATAATATTATACCTCAAGGTACACAACCATTGGGTGCCGAGGATCAAACCCTAAAGAAAATCAACCATTGTGAGGTGTAATTGGATAGGGAAGTAAAAAGTAGGTTAGACCTTTACATTAAGGGAAAATGGTTAGGTAACTACTGAAAATGCTCTGAGTGAATAGATAGGGATTGACCGCATTGCAGTCAATGAGAGAGGGCTTGGATCTACATGCTCGATTAAGTGAACTCCACACTTCGAGAATATGGATCCCATTGGGGCCTTTCTTATTAGCTGCTCTGGTTGGCTGCAATTCGGTCAATTTCATCTCCATGCTCCAGTAAGTGAACCCCACACTTCAAGCATATGGATCCCATTGGGGCCTTTCTTATTAGCTCCTCTGGTTGGCTGCAATTTGGTCAATCCCATCTCCATGCTCCAGTAAGTGAACCCCACACATCGAGCATATGGATTTCATTGGGGCCTTTCTTGTTAGCTGCCCTGGTTGGCTGCATTTCGGTCAATCTCATCTCCATGCTCGAGTGAGTGAACCTCACACTTCAAGCATATGGATCCCATTGGGGCCTTTCTTGTTAGCTGCCCTGGTTGGCTACAATTCGATCAATCCCCATCATAAATGAATTGATAAGTCTTGTTTAAATTATAAGGGATGAGTCTCTCATATGAAATTATTGTTATAATTCCTTTCAAGTAAAAGTTGGAAATGATTTGCAGTTAATAAATCATAGGGTGAGCACTTCATTGTTGGAGAACATAAAATTAGACATTCAAGAATTTTTTAAGCTGCCGATGGAAGAGAAGAAGAAATACTGGCAAAAACCGGGAGAATATGAAGGGTTTGGGCAGGCCTTTGTTGTGTCCGATGAGCAAAAGCTTGACTGGGGAGACATGTTCGCTCTTACCACCCTTCCAACCCATTTGAGGAAGCCCCGCTTGTTTCCCAAGCTTCCCCTCCCATTCAGAGATAACTTAGAAGCCTACTCGGCAGAACTTCAAAACCTTGCCATGAAAATCCTTGAACTTATGGCAAAAGCTCTAAAAGTGGAAAATAATGAGATGAAGAACCTGTTTGAAGATGGGTGGCAGATAATTAGGATGAACTACTACCCTCCATGTCCGCAACCGGAGCTTGTAATCGGCCTCAATGCTCACTCCGACCGCGCTGGCCTAACAATCCTCCTCCAACTCAATGAAATGGAAGGCCTCCAGATCAGAAAAGAAGGGATGTGGATTCCTGTCAGACCCCTCCCTAATGCTTTTGTTGTCAACATCGGAGACATTTTAGAGGTACGTAAATCATGGACTAGGAACCACCTCAAATCTCTTTGCCATGTGATTTCTTCTCATTGTGTTTTCATGCATCGTTTGGCAGATTGTGACCAATGGAATATATCGTAGCATCGAGCATCGAGCGACTGTAAACTCAACAACGGAGAGGCTTTCTATGGCCGCATTTTACAATCCAAAAGTGGAAGGAGATTTGGGTCCAGCCCCAAGCTTTATTACTCTAGAATCACCAGCATTATTCCAAAGAATAGGTGTTGCAGAATACTTCAGGAAAGTTTCCTCAAGCAAGCTCAATGGGAAGGCGCACATTGATGCATTGAGGATCCAAAATGAGGAACAGAAAGGCTCCTGAGACTAACATTGAGTATTATACTTTCTATAATGAAATAAATGTCATGAAAGCTACCGTGTAAAGAGTGCTTGTGGCTCATATGCTCAATCTGGTTTGATTGTATGCAAGACAGATTTAAACAAACACATAATCATGACAAAATTAATGCTTGTTTTGCTTAATAAATCACTTATGATTCCATGGTGAAAAATCATGAGAAACACATATTCAACTATTGGTTATGTCATATGTGATCCAGTTTCAAAGAAAATAATTCTTAAGAGGGATGATATTTGATTAGACCGATATGTTAAGAAAAGGTGAAAATAAAGCATAACTGACATCCATATTTGGAAAAAAGTCATGTATGTAGAGCTTGATTATCAGAGTTCACCCATGGATAAGAGTAATAATGAACCGTCTCCAAAGACTTTTAGCACCAAGAAAAGACTTATAACACATAGAGAAACATGAGCAAAAAGTACCAAATTTTTATGGATTTAGGAGTTCGTAGAATTACCTGAGGAAAAGAAGCCTACAAATAGGTCTACAAGAAAACAAGGTTCGTTAAGAAAGCTTTGTGGCCAATGGGACTAGTAGAGAAGCCTTATGTTATGACTAAACCATGTAATATGCTCAAGTTCAAGAAATGCTCGAACTTGAGCGGTACTAATAGATTGTAATTGTCCTTAGAGGCTTTGGCACAGGCATCTTGAGGAAATTCGTATCGTTAGACTTGAGGGAATTCAAGTCAGGTGAAAATTGACGTCATTGGTGGGACGTCTCATTGTAAAAGTAAAGCAACTTTGGTAGCCAACTTTTTCCTCTATTAAATAGAGGTATTGTGTAATGTCTCATTACACAAACTGACTTCCGGCCAATCAGTTTGTGCAATGTCTTGTACAAGATTATTGCGAAAGTATTGGCAAACCGAATGAAAACAGTTTTACCTTATATTGTTTCATACAATCAAAGTGCTTTCATTCCCGAAAGACACATAACTGATAACATTATTGTGACTTTTGAAGCTTTTCATTCTATGTTAAACCTTTTGAAAGGAAAACAGGGATTTATGGCCTTGAAACTCGATATGAGTAAGGCTTATGACCGGGTAGAATGGAATTTTTTGGAAGCGATCATGAGGAAAATAGGGTTTTCAGATCAATGGATTCAACTAATCATGAAATGTGTCAGTACTGTTACATATGCAGTGCTTATTAACGGACAACCTTACGGACGGATCCAACCTACTCGTGGTATAAGACAAGGTGACCCCCTATCCCCATACCTATTTTTACTTTGTGCCGAGGGGTTAAGTCATTTGCTGCGAAAGGCGGAACATGAGAGGTCCATCACGGGTTTGGCTATTGCCCGAGGTGGACCAAGGATTACCCACCTGTTCTTTGTTGATGACAGTGTTCTGTTTTGTAAAGCCAGTCCCCAAGAATGGGGTAGTGTTCAAGCAACATTGGAACAATACGAGAGAGTTTCTGGACAAAAATTAAACAGGGACAAGACATCACTATTTTTTAGCAAGAACACGCCACAAACAGTCAAGGACCAACTCGCCAATATGGTGGGGGTGATCCCAACAAATTGTTTCGAGAAGTATCTGGGGCTACCATCAATGGTGGGTAAGTCTAGAGTGGCATCTTTTGCTAGCATCAAAGGGCGAATATGGGATAAAATAAACGGTTGGAAAGAAAAGTTCTTATCTCATGCGGGGAAAGAAGTGTTGTTAAAGGCGGTGCTTCAAGCTATACCCACCTACACTATGAGTGTTTTCAAATTACTAAAAACATTGTGTCAAGGAATTAACTCATTGTTTTCAAAATTCTGGTGAGGACATCAAAATAATGACTCAAAAATCGCATGGCTAAAATTGAGCAAGATGGGAAGGGCAAAACAGAAAGAAGGATTGGGATACCGCGATTTGGAGTTCTTCAATATGGCCTTGTTAGCAAAGCAAGGATGGAGAATAATGCAAAATGAACAGAGTTTGGTAGCCCAAGTACTAAAACATAAATATTTCTCAAAGGAGTCCTTCCTCTCATCTCGGTTAGGATGTAATCCTTCCTATGTTTGGAGGAGTATTTGGGGAGCAAAGAAATTAGTCCAAGTAGGAATGATTTGGAGAGTGGGGGATGGGAGCTCAATTAAGATTTGGGGAGACAAATAGATTGACTCCACTTATTCAGGTATGATCCAATCCACTGTGCGAGTTTTGGGAGAAAACGGTATGGTGAGTGCTTTAATTGATGATTCAACCAAATGGTGGAACTATGAGCTCATAAGGGAAGTCTTCCTAGAAGATGAAGCCAGGCGTATATGTAGTATGGTACTAAGTCCGCTAGGTCAGAAAGACAAAATTGTGTGGGCGGGAATGAAAAGAGGAATATTTACCGTTTGAAGTGCTTATGATATGGTGAAAAAGCTCTCTTTGAAGGACGAGGGTAGGTGTTCAACTGAAGGTAACAAGGAAAGGGTGTGGCAGACCTTGTGGAAGCTAAATTGCCCAAAAGTGGTACAACTATTCCTGTGGAAAGCATGCAACAACATACTCTCTACCAAAGCAAACCTTTCCAAACAAGGAGTGACACAAGATGATAAATGTCCTATATGTAATTGGGAGACGGAATCTGTAGGACATTGTCTATGGAGCTGTCAAGCAGCTAAAGATGTATGGTTGGAGTGCCTTGTGCGAATTCAGAAATGCCCTTGTGATGAGGATGATTTCCCAAGCATTTTTACGCGTCTAATGGAGAGACTAACGGACGAGGAGTTGCGACTGGTGGCATTCGTAGCAAGACAAATCTGGTTCCGGCGAAACGATGTTGTTTTCAAGGGAGAATTCAAGCCCCCAGGTAATCTCATCCAAGCAACCCGCACACAGATGGAACAATATGATCAAGCTTCGGAAAAAAGAAAAAAGGCGGGCCTGTTAGAGGTGAGGCAAGCCACCGGAATTGTTGTCCGATGGAAGAAACCATCAATGGGTGTCCTCAAAATCAATTAGGATGCGGCTTTGGATCCTCGAACAAGAAAGATGGGGATGGGCGTCTTAGCAAGGGATCACGAGGGCCGAGTTTTGGCTATGACTTGCTCAACCCGCAACCAGATAAGTCACCCAACTACGGCAAAAACTCTAACAGCGTGGCAAGCGGTGGTCCTTGGAGTTCAAATGGGAGCTACGTACTTGGAGTTGGAGGGTGATGCTTTGGAAGTGGTGCAGGATCTCAATCTACTAGTTCACAATTCAGGAAGAAATGGTTCAGTCTTGAATGATATCCAAGTGCTTCTCCAGAACTTCAACGCTTGGAAAGTCTCTCATGTTCAACGAGGGGCAAATGGGGCGGCTCATAGTTTAGCTAAATTAGCTCTCTCGGGTGGGTTTGTACAAACTTGGTATGATAACTTTCCTATGGTAGTGCAGAAAATTGTAAGTGCAAAACAAGTCCATTTATAATCCAATGAAGTTATGTTTTTTCTCAAAAAAAAAAAAAAAAGCTTGATTTATTTATTTATTGTAATTATTTTATTTTGATTTAACTCCATAAAGAAGGTCAACGATTTGAGATTCCAACAAATGGTCTTGCCTGTCATTTCCTCAACCAATTTTATGAGGGTAAAATAGTAATTTTACTTTTTGTTTAGATCATTTTATCCAGCTCATCTCTAGTTATTTTGAACGGAGCGGAAGGGAATCCTAATTCATAAAAAAGATATTCCAGCCACTACAATTGATTTGACTAATAATTCGTTAAATGAATAGATCGGAATTGGCTACTCGGGCAAATGAATCCCCATTGAAGCTCTCTTATTAGTTGTTTGGTTGGCCACAATTTGGTCAATCCCGCATCCTAAATGGATGGATATATAAGCTTTGTTTTAAGGGAGCCCCTACTATATGGTCCATCTGCAAAAGAGAGCTTTTGCAGCATCCAACCAAAAGGTGACACATCACCAAGCTTATTTTTACAAAATAAGCTCAAAACACCAAATAACCAAGCCACCACCTCCGGTGAAACCACCAGTGGCGGTGGACCTAGCGGTGGGTCACCATCTCCAACGACTTTCTTCATTTCCGGCCAAATCCAACCAGAAAACACCGAAAAACGCAAACTCAACCTCAAAAATCGATTCTAATGCCTCAAAAATTGATTCTAATGCCTAAAAAATTTAAACTTAACCTCAAAAATCGATTCTAATGCATCAAAATTTATTTTTAATTCAAAACTAAATCCTAGAGGGGAAGGTTAACCCTTTAGGAATTTTATCACCCTAAAAGGATCCTAATGCATCAAAACACCAAATGGGAGAGAAGAAGAAATGGAAGGAAGACCCATAAAATAAAACTGGAGTAAGACCCATCGGAAAAAACTAAAAAATAGACTCACCGGAGGAAGACCCACGCAACCAACAATTCAGCAGACCCACGGCCGGCGAGACCCAGCCGTGGGTCTTGGACCAAGGCCGGCCTTTCTCTCTTCTTTGATCTCTCTCGATTTCAACTTTCCTTTCCTTTTTTTTTTTTTGAAAACTTGTCTTTCTTTGTTTGATATTGGCTTCAGCAAGGTGCTGCCACGATTTGTTTGATATTGGCTTCAACAAGGTACTGCCACGATGGGGATGGGACATCTCACTCTGCAAACATCTCAGCAAGGACATCTCACTTTGCATCACCATTCTTCCAAAAATGCCCTCACCCTTATACCCCAAAGCAGCAATTGAAAAGGGCATTTTCGGAAAAATTTTGGGGCACGAGTCAGAGAGAAAAAATGCAGCAGCGTCAGTACCAATGCCCGCCATTCTTCCAAAAATGCCCTCACCCTCAAACCCAGACAGTATTTGAAGAGGGCATTGAAGGAAGGGCATTTTTGGAACCATATATCAAACAAGGCCTGAGTTTTTCATCAAATGCAATAGGCTGTAGGTTTATTTTTTGCATTTTTGTTACTTTCTGTGAGGTGTCCTTGTTTTATTGGGTGCTGCAAAATCCACCTTTTGCAGACCGACCGTATAGCAGGTTTTTCCTTATATCAATAGTTTCCATAATTAAAACAAGAAAGAGATCAAAGAAGAGAGAAAGGCCAACCTTAGTCCAAGACCCACGGTTGGGTCTCGCTGGCCGTGGGTCTGCTGAAATGTTGGTTGCGTGGGTCTTCCTCCGGTGAGTCTATTTTTTAGTTTTTTCCGATGGGTCATACTCTGGTTTTATTTTATGGGTCTTCCTTCCATTTCTTCTTCTCTCCCATTTGGTGTTTTGACGCATTAGAATGCTTTTAGTGTGATAAAATTCCTAAAGGGTTAACCTTCCCCTCTACGATTTAGTTTTGAATCAAAAATAAATTTTGAGGCATTAGAATTGATTTTTGAGATTGAATTTAAATTTTCGAGGCATTAGAATCGATTTTTGAGGTTGAGTTTGCGTTTTTCGGTGTTTTCCGGTTTGATTTGGCCGAAAATGAAGAAAGTCGCCGCAGATGGTGACCCACCGCTAGGTCCACCGTCGCCGGTGGTTTCGCCGGAGGTGGTGGCTTGGTTATTTGGTGTTTTGAGCTTATTTTGTCAAAATAAGCTTGGTGATGTGTCACCTTTTGGTTGGATGCTGCAAAAGCTCTCTTTTGCAGATGGACCGTATAGTAGGGGCTCCCTTGATATAATTGTTTTTGAAGTAAAAATTGGAAATGGTTTTTTTTTTCTCTTTTTTTTTTTTTTTTTTTTGGCAGTTAATAAATCATGGGGTGAGCACTTCATTGTTGGAGAAGGTGAAATTAGACCTTCAAGAATTTTTTAAGCTGCCAATAGAAGAGAAGAAGAAGTACTGGCAACTACCAGGAGACTTGGAAGGGTTTGGGCAGGCCTTTGTTGTTTCTGATGAGCAAAAGCTTGATTGGGGAGACATGTTCTCCCTTGTCACCCTTCCAACCCATTTGAGGAAGCCCCACTTGCTCCCCAAGCTCCCCCTCCCATTCAGGTCCCATCTCTCTCTCTCTCTCTCATTCACACACACGATTCCTATGAAGCGTTTTCATTTAATACGTTGATGATCTGGCAGTAAAAATAATCTTGGGATTAATGATTGATTTTCATTGGTACTTCATTCTAGTTGTACAACAATCCAATAAATAACATTCTATTGGAATTGAGCTGCCATGATCAAACACTAGAGGCACATCTTAAATCATCACATGCAGAGTTGACTTAGAAGCCTACTCAGCTGAGCTTCAAAACCTTGCCATGAAAATCCTAAACTTTTATGACAAAATGCTTTTAAGAATGGAAAATAAAGACAAGAAGATTTAATCTTAAATCATCACCTCATGCAGAGATAACTTAGAAGCCTATTCAGCAGAGCTTGAAAACCTTGCCATAAAAATCCTTGAACTTATGGCAAAAGCTCTTAGAATGGAATATAATGACATGAAGAACCTGTTTGAAGATGGGTGGCAGTCAATTAGGATGAACTACTATCCTCCGTGTCCGCAACTGGAGCTTGCCATCGGCCTCAATGCTCACTCCGACGCCGTCGGCCTAACAATCCTCCTCCAGCTCAATGAAATGGAAGGCCTCCAGATAAGAAAAGATGGGATGTGGATTCCTGTTAAACCCATCCCTAATGCTTTTATTGTCGACATTGGAGACATTTTGGAGGTAATATAAATCTCTTTTTTATGCACTTTCTAGAATCAAACATATGCTCGAGTCACCAAGACTTTTTTTTGCAGATTGTGACCAATGGAATATACCGCAGCATTGAGCATCAAGCTACTGTTAACTCAGTAAAGGAAAGGCTCTCTATGGCCACATTTTACAGCCCCAGACTGGAAGGAGAAATGGGTCCAGCCCCAAGCCTTATTACTCCAGAAACACCAGCATTATTCCAAAGAATAGGTGTTGTAGATTACTTCAAGAGGCTTTTCACACGCAAACTCGATGGGAAGTCATACATTGATGCATTGAGGATCCAAAATGAAGAACAAAATGGCTCTTGAGACTAACCCATTCATCATAAAAACTCAATGACTACAGTACTTTATAAGGAAATAAATGTCATGAAAGTTATTGTGTAAAGAGCGCCTGTGGAGTGGCTCATATGCTCAATCTGGTTTGATTATATGCAAACCAGATCTAAATAAACACATATTCATGACAAAAATGCTTGTCTTTCTGAATAGAATTTATGATTCCTCAGTAAAAGATTGACTACTGTAAATGTTTTCAAAGAAACAGAAAATATTTTACGTTGAAACAAACGGAGCCTTAATATGATCATTATCCTAAGTTGAGTTTGGTTTTGGCAACCTATACCCTAAGCTGCTCAAGTCACACTGGGCTCCTATTCCCTTGTGCCTAAGAGTAGATTTTCTTTTTGTTGTTCAAAGGCAGAAGCCCAAACCAAAGCATGCAAATTATGCTGGATTTGAACTGGGCTAGCTAGCTGAGGCTCATAAATAGAAGTGCTCAACAATACAGAAGTACACTGGGGAAAAGCAAATGTGTGCTATTTTAGCAGGCAATCCAAGGGTAAAGCAACACTCAATGCCAACAGGCTACAAAGGCAAAAAGCCAAAACAAAAAATCTCTCAAAGGAAAGCACATAGAAGAGTACAAAACACTACTTCAGGCTAAACAACAACATACAACTCACATAGAAAAGACATCAGCCGCGTACTACCAAAACCTGCATCAAAACAACAAAAGAAACAGAGCCTCAGTAGAACTACCAAAACTTCAGCAAAGCATCAAAAGCAACAGCTCCAAAATGGCTCCACATTCCAGCGACCCAAAACACAACAGGAATGCCAAATCCAATAAAGTAGCACTAAACATCGAGAGCAAAATAACAAAGCTCAACCAAAACTACAAAGTTTAGGCTTTGAATATGCTTAATACAATCTTCAGTGTAATTATTGGACACTGTATGGCTATTGTGTGTTACCACTTTCAAACTCCCAGATTTATTACAGAGCACAGCCTCCACTCTAATTCATTATCTCCCTCCAACAAACATACAGCCTCCAATTAAATTCTAGAGTTCTTTATGGTTATTTCATTTCTAAAACTTCCTATCTTTTGCATCATCACAAATAACATAAACTAAACCCTATACCAATTGTTCAAAACAACATCATTTTGATGAATTTGTTCATATATATATATGAAAAAAGTCACTCTTAAACTCGTACATGACGCGCGAGTGACCCGACATGACCCGCTTGATCTATTTAATAAATGATTCACAATGGGTCGACCTATTTGACTCATTTAAACCTAAACTTGACTTGTTTAACCCGTTTGACCTAACTCAACACCACCCGTTTAACCCATTTCAACATGAATTTTATATATATATAATTTCATAAATATGTCAATCCGTTTATGACACGAACTCGTTTATGACAAACCCCAACCTTATAATTTCGTGCCAAGTTTACGAGTTGTCAAAATATTCAAGTTAAAGAAAATGGCTTCATAAGTTCATAACAATTGGATCCAATAGACCTTCTATGGTTGGGTCTAAATGGCCCACGGTAATGCAGTATACCATATATATTGTAAAAAGAATATACTATAAAATTAAAATGGGAATTGGGAAATATGCAAAATGTATTGAGTGAATTGGAATCGACCATGCATTTCTGATTAGAGTAAGTAAGCAAAGGGTCCTATTCATTAATTTATCATCTGACCAAATACATGTACATGGGTTTTGATTAGTGATTAGGAAGCAGATACACCAACTCATTAATTACCATTACCAAACCCCATTGAAAGAGGTCAAACTTTAAAAATTGGACAACTAGAAAATCAAACTTTAAAAATTGGACAACGAAATTAAAGAAATTGAAATCATATTCAAATTCCAAGGGGCAAGGCAACACATAAAGGACCTTTTAACTCTTCGTCTTCTTATCGACTGCAACGACCTTTTCGTTGGTCTCTTTCTTCAAACACCTCATTTACGTTTTCCATGGTGGTTTTTGTATATATAGAAGCATAGAACTCCCCATTCTCTGGGTCTCTCTCTCTCTCTCTCTCTCTCTCTCTCTCTCTCTCTTTGTGCGTTGGTTTTGTATATTCCACTTTGAAGAAGTATGCTTGATTCTTATCAGCAGCTTGCGGCTGGGCCTTCTTATCAAGAGTCCCTCAAGGTTCTCGAGGCTGATATTCAGCATGCCAACGTACTGTGAGTGCTCTCTCTGTCTCTCGCTCTCTGTGTATGTTTATTTTTGGTTATTTACTTCTAATTTTGTAATTGGGTCTTGTTTGCTGTGCTAATTTTAACTGGGTTTCTGTAAATTCTAGTAACGGGGCTTCTGGTATTAATGGGTTTTCCTTTTTTTCGCTAATTGGCAGTGGGTTTTTTTTTATAAAAAAAAATAATATGTTTTCTATTTCTACCTCCCTTTTTGGTGCTGAAACTTACTTATAATGCGCTGGAAATCCCAGAAAGGTCGCATGACTTACTAGGAGTTTGCTTCCTTCTCGTTTTTCTATATTGGTTCTCCTGTTAAAGGATTGATTTTTAACAAATAAAAATAAAAATAATGATTTTTAATGCATTTAAGGAATAATTTCCAATTTCGGTATCTATGGAATGTGTACGTGATACCTGTACATTATATTGTTTTAGGTTCCGTTTTACTTCGACATAAAATGGTTTCCGTCGAAAAATATTTTCAGACAAGTCATTTTCCTTGAAAATGTTTTCTATCGAAAACATTTTACGGTGTTTACCACGCATACGGAAAATCACAAAATTTATATATATATTCATTAACTTATGATTAAACTCTAAATTTACGGATAAGTCCTAGGACTTGCTTGGGACCCGCCGGGACTTGACCAGGACCTATCCGAAACTTTAATGGGACCTGCCCGAGACATGACCAGTAGCTGCCTAGGACCCGCCCGGGACTTGACCTGGACCAGCCCAGGAATTTATCGAGACCTATTCAAGACCTGCCCGGGACTTGACCAGGACCTGCCCGGACTTGTCCGAGACTCGACTAGAACTTGCTCGGGACTTGACTGGGACCCACTCGGGACCTGCCTGGGACTTGACCGGGACCTGCCTAGGACTTGTACGGGACTCGCCTGGGACTTGTTCGGGACCCACCTGGGACCTACCCGGGATTTGGCCGGAACCTGCCCGGGACTTGTCCAGGACCCGCTCAGGACTTGACCCGCCCGGGACTTGACCCTCAAGTCTAGGGCGGGTCTCGGTCAAGTCTCAAGCTGGTCCTGAGCAGGTCCCGGGCGGGTCTTGGGCAGGTCCCGAGCATGTCTCGAGTGGGTCCCGATAAAGTCCCAGATAGGTCCTAGTCAGGTCCCGGGCCGGTCCCGGTCATGTCCTAGGCAGGTCCAGGTCAAGTCCTGAGCGGTTCTCGAGCGAGTCCCAGGCGGGTCCCAGTCAAGTCCTAGGCAAGTCCCAGTCAGGTCCCGGACATGTCTCGGTCAGGTCCCAGGTGGGTCCTAAACAAGTCCCTGGCGGGTCCCGGTCAAGTCCCGGGTGGGTCCCGAGCGGGTCCCGATCAAGTCCTGGGCAGGTCCCAAGCGGGTCTCGGTCAAGTTCCAGGCAGGTCCCGGTCAAGTCCCGAGCGGGTCCCGAGCAGGTCTAGGGCGGGTCCCGGGCGAGTCTTGGACAAGTCCCGGGCAGGTCCCAGTCAAGTCCTAGGCAAGTCTCAAACAAGTCCCGGGCGGGTCCCGGTCAAGTCCTGGGTAGGCCTCTGGCGAGTCTCGAACAAGTCCTAGGCGAGTCCCGGTCAAGTCTCAGGCAGGTTCCGGACATGTCCCGGGTGGGTCTTGGTCAAGTACCAAGTAGGTCTCGAGCAAGTCCCAGGCTGGTCTCGAACAAGTCCCGGGCAGGTCCCGGTCAAGTCCCAGGCAGGTCCTGGTCAAGTCCCGAGCAGGTCCAGGGCGGGTCCCAGACAAGTCCCGGGTGGGTCTTGGTCAAGTATCGGGCGAGTCCTAGACAAGTCCGGGGCGGGTCCCGATCAAGTCCCGGACGAGTCTCAGACAAGTCCCGGGCGGGTCCTGGTCAAGTCCCGGGCGGGTCTCGAACAAGTCCAGGGCGGGTCCCGATCAAGTCCCGGGTAGGTCCCGGGCGAGTCTCGGACGAGTCCCGGGCGAGTCTCGGACGAGTCCCGGGCGAGTCCCAGTTAAGTCCCTGACGGGTCTCGGTCAAGTCTCGGGCAGGTCCCAGGTGGGTCCCGGGTGGGTTCCGGTCAAGTCCCGAGTAGGTCTCGGTCAAGTCTCGGGCAGGTCCCGGTTGGGTCCTGGGCGGGTCTCGGGCAAGTCTTGAGAAGGTCCCAGTCAAGTCTTGGGCAGGTCCCGGTCAAGTCCTAGGCGGGTCCCGGGCATGTCTCGGACAAGTCATGGGTAGGTCCCGGTGAAGTTTCGGGCGGGTCCCAGTAAAGTCCCTGGCGGATCCCGATCAAGTCTTGACAGGGTAAGTCAATTAGAGAATGAGATGCTCAAAATCAGAAATTGTTTACGGTTCAAAACCGTAAACCAATTTCCAAAAATTAAAGAAGAATTTTCGGTCAAAGGAAAAATGTTTTCCATTGACTATTATTTTACGTCTCAGTAAACACCGTAAAATACGGCCTCAATCCTCACTCTGATGCCATTGGGCTAACAATCCTCCTACAAGTCAGTGAAATGGAGGGTCTCCAAATAAGCAAAAATGCGATGTGGATTCCTCTCAAACCCTTCCCTAATGCTTTTGTTGTCAACATTGGAGATATCCTGGAGGTAGGTTGCCTAACATTTTGTAAAATCTTCTTGCCCATTTGTGTATATTTATAGTTGACATCTATAACTTCTACTCAGTTTTGAAATAGGAAATGTTAGATGTTCTCATCGTGTTCTCCTAGTGTTCTTCTGGTCCTAGGTATATATTATTTTCTAAAAAAAAAAAAAAACTTCCCTTACTTCTCTCATTTAGTTTTTAAAAAATAATATTCATCTAGGACCAGAAGAACACTATGAGAACATCGAGAGAGCACTTAGCATTCCCTAAAATAACATGTAGTCAACAACCAAATAAAGGGCAAAGACCCTCTTCATATATTTCAAATTCATTCTTCTTTTGGGGTAGTGGTTTTTTGCATGTATGTGTTAAAATGTGAATAATGTCAACTTTTAGGCATATGTAGTTGCATGTTTAAATCACCACTTATCATTAAAATTTAAGTTAGTAAAAGATTATTAATTTAATAATTTAATTTATATTCTAACACTCTCATTTAATAAGCTAGCAAGGCCCAACACACGAAACATTTAATTAAAATGGGAAGTGAATGACGGATACAAATTTCAAACTCAAAACTTCAATCTGCTCTGATACCATGTTAAATCACTATTTATTCCAAAAATCTAAGCTAATAAGAAATTATAAATTTCTCATTTGTCGTATGGTTTACCAGATGGTGACAAATGGTTTATACCGAAGCATCGAGCATCGAGCGACGGTTAACTCGGAGAAGGAGAGGCTCTCTTTAGCCGCATTTTACAGCCCAAAGCTGGATGGGGATATGGGACCAGCACCAAGCCTTGTTACAGCAGAGATACCGGCATTGTTCAGAAGAATAGGTGTTGCAGAATACTTCAGAGGATTTTATTCCCGCGAACTAAGTGGAAAATCATATGTAGATGTCATGAGGATCCAAAATGACACCCATTAATTAATGGAAAATGCTAGGGGTTCTCCCCATACGTTCTTCTGGTGTTCTCCCAACTACACGTAAAACATGATTTAAGAAAAAATAAAATTGTAGTGGCCTCTACCACCGTTTTTTTAGGCATTAGCACCAAATTTGTGAGGCATTAGCATCAAAATTGAGGCATTAGCATCAAATTTAGGATGATCAAATTCATTTTGGGTGACACCATCCCTAAAGGGTTAACCTTTTACCTTTAGGTTTTAGTTTTGAATCCAAAAACAAGTTTTAAAGCATTAGAACTTAAATATTAACTAATGAAAATTAATCTGTTAACAAAAAAACGGTATTACAATTTTATTTTTTCTTAAATCATGTTCTACGTAAGACTGGGAGAACGCTAGGAGAACACTATGGGGAGAACCCCTAGCAAACCCCTTAATTAATATGACAAGTCAATAAGTACCTTAAAATGAGGTATATAAATGTCATACAACTTATTGTATGGAAATGCTAATGGATTGTCTATTCAAACTATTGTATGCAGATCATATTGATAAATTAATGTACACAAAACAACTATTTTGCTGCCCTAATTGTGGCTAATTCAATTTAGCTTCGGTTTGTTTCGGCATAAAATGATTTAGGGGAAATTTTATAAAGAACCCCTGGACTAGCTACTACACAATTTGAAAAGACCCTATTAAATTTCAGAACCTCTCAATTTCACCCCCCAAACTTTAATTAAATTTGATGCAATATACTGGTCTACCCACTTTCGTCAGTTTTTTGATGTTAAAAGTTATGAAATCGCGTTTATCCCCCTGAAACTTTTATAAAATTTCAATTTTACCCTTAATTTCAAATTGAATTTTATTAAATAAATAAAAAAAAAAAAAACTGAAGGGTAATTTGGCCTTTTTAGTGGTTTCAGTTATGGTTTAAAGGCAAAAATTGACGGACGGGGCTCAAGTGCATCAAATTGAAAGTTCAATGATGAAATTGAGAGTTTTTAAAATTGTGGGATGTCTTTTCAAAACGTATTATAGTTCATGAGTCTTAAATGAAGTTATCATAATGATTTATCATTTGTTGGACACAAACCAAAGAGATAAACTTCTAAACGAAAGACAAGACTTCTAGAATGTGATGCACTCCTCTTCTTGAAGGGAAAGAACTTAATGTGAAATGCTATTTTTTCAACAAAAAAGTAGTAGATTAGTTTAGAGAAATGCAACATACATTCACTATTTTTCAAATAGCCTTTAGCGAGCATACTTTTAGAACAACTCAAATTCCATTGCTATTAATCACCTATCCAGCTATCGGCAATGACAATTTCTAGTCATCGCTAATTACACTTAAAAAAAGTAATAATAATAATAACATTAGCGACGAGACCTAGTTGTGGTTGTTATGTCGTCCCTTTAGTACCATCACAATATTTTTTTTTTTTGAGAAACGAAAAGTCACATAAAATAATTTGTGACGAGATTCAGCTTGTTTGTGACAACATATTAGCGACAACACTTGTCGTCGCTAATTAATGAAGTCTTATTGTAGCGACGATTATTGTAAGAAAAAATAAATAAAAGATTTACCGTAATTTATTTTAGAAGGCGCGCAACACCAGAATCCAAAACTCCCTCCCCACTTCCATACGTACGATTTTGCCTAAATTTCACTGAATCAGGATCAAACGGCCAAGAGGGGAGAGGATTCTCAGATGAAGAAGAGAGAGGGTTCCTGTGTTAAGGAACATGAAGTAGTTTAGTTTATCTTTGTTTGTATTAAAGCAAGTAGTTTAGTTTATCTTTGTTTGTATTAAAGCTCTCTAGTTGTATTAGATCTCTCATAGTTCTAGTTGTATTAGTTCTCCTCCTAGCTGATTTCAATTGTAACTCTTTGCCTATATATACAATGAGAACGAAGCTTTTCTTTCATCCTGTTCTCATTGTTAAGCTAAATCTCCCTTCCCCAAGAGGATTTCAGGTAATCTCTCTCTCGTTGATAGCAGAAAAAGGATGGAGAAATTGGCTCTTCATATTTTTTGTTTTTGCTGTTGTTTGTGCTCTGTTTGGATGAAACAGAATGTATTATGGTCTGTTTGGCTGCTTTGGTTAGCCGTTAGAGTACCCATCTGAGACGAAATCTTGGATCCGTACAGATTCTTTTCGCTTGTATAGCAAAGAGTGCCATTTGGGCGCTTTTCAGTTCTCAACACCATTTTTTTCTTTTTTCATTTGTTTGGTTAATTTAATTAATTAATATTTTTATTTGCAGATTTTGGGGTTTAATTTTCACTAATTAATTTTTATAAAGCAGAATTTCAATCCTCATTTTGTTTTGTTTATCTTTTTTTGTTTTTTTTTTTTTTTTTTTGTAGCTTCACTAACTCCTCACAAACTTTTGTGTTTTTTGCAAATACTCCCCAACGTTAAAAAATTCTCACTTTTGTGTATTCAATTTTTATTTTTTTTCACTATACTCATTCCGTTAGAATTTTGCGGTTAAATCAAACTGTCAAATGAATAAAAGACCTTTATACCCCTAAATTTTTTTAAAAACTCCAAATTTACCTTTATTTATAAATAAAAAATTATTATATTAAAAAATTAAAAACAAAAGAAAAAAGTCACCACACCCACCCATCTTTTTTTTTTAATATAATAATAATAGTACCGTGGGTCACAATATGGGTGGGTTTGATCCACTCTAAACCCACTGGTCAAGAGTCTTTTTTTTTAAATATATATTTTTAATAAAAAATTAGGGTATTTTAGTAATTTAACACCGGTTCGTTAGGATTTCATATAAAATCCTAACGGAAGGGAAAAAGTGGAAGTAAATTAAACTTTGATATACCAAAATAAGAGTTTTTCAATATTGGGGGGTATCTGTAAAAAATGTGAAAGTTTGTAGAGGGTTAGTGAAGTTACCCCTTTTTTTTGTTCTCTATGGTTATGCTTGATGAAATAATTTCTCTCATATTTGTTGGTCATAACCGGCATTTGTAGAATTTGTAGTATAGCTTTATTTAAAATCAATACTAATTTGACCTTTATTGGCCTAGTCCCTTTGTAGCTTGCTTTATAAACCGGTTAAACCGACATGGAGATGGATAAAAGTTGGCTGCAGAAAACTCATAGATTGGGTGAGAAATATTCGAAAGGTGTTAAACAATTCATTAGCAAGTGTCCACGTTGCAAGTGTCCATGTTGCAAGGCAATAGCTCTAGATAATGTGCCACATGAGGACATGTGGCCTAAGATATGTGATCCATTTGACGACGTAGGCTGGAAGGTAAATCTTCTTAAACTTATAAATTAACAATGAATTTAAACAAGGTTGTTTGGTATATTTAGTAACAATTTAGCGAAATTTTGTCATAGAAAAAATCCTTACGCACTAAGGCGACTAGACTGAAGTCCAAGTCGCGATATGGCAGCCAAGCCAACCTTGAGTTAGCAAAAATAAAGCTCGAAGTGGCCAAGTTATCGGATCAATTAGTGGAAAACAAACGAAGAAGAGATGAACAGATCGATCAAATGCAGAAAGAATCAGAAACAACAGATCAAAGAAATTCAAAACGAATCAAGGCGACAGATCGAGGAAATTCAAAAAGAATCAAAGCGTCAGTTTGATCTCCTATTGAGGAGTGTTTTAGGTAAAAAGGGTTTGCTGTCTTATGCCACAACAACTAATTTTTGAAAGTTGACACCTTTGCTTTATGTTTTATATGTTATAGGAACACAACAATGTCAGAATCTTGCCCATTTTCCCGGAGGAGTTTAAAGATGTTGGATTCGGAAACTTTGCACCTTTTGTACCAAAGTCTGGTATGTTTCATGAAAGTGTGTGTGCTGCATGTTGAACAAAGTGATCTTAGACCTTTCACAAGTATGTTATCAAGATATGGCATGTATTCTTTGTATTCTTTTACAACCCTATGTTAAGATACTATGAGTATGAATTTTGTGGATTCAGTACTCGTGCCTTCCTTATTACAGGGAACTCAATTTAATCTGTAGGTGAATGCTCAAAGAGGATGAAAGAGGTTGTCTATTAAGATACTATTTGGCATTTTGGAAGTGGAGTTCGCCTTGGGGTCTTTTGCTTTATTTAGACTTGTAATCATCCAAAAATATTTTCTCATATTTTTAATTTTTTGTCATATTTTTCAATATGGATTTTAAGCACTTGTTGTGCTGGTAGTTATGGGGCATGTGAAAACTTTCTTTTGAAAGAGATCTACACTAGCATAAGTTGGCTTTTAAGAAAGATGCACTATCAGATGGATTTAATAGCAATGGTAGCATATTGTTCTATGCCCTTTGATTTATTGTAACAAATTAGGTTAATTTTTTTCATTCAGCTTGCTTCAGAGTTCCTTTAGCCTACTTGTATAAATTTATAGGTAGGATTTGTGTAATATGGATTTTGAGTCGTCGCTAATAGGACCATGTTATCAACGATGACGAAATGTGTCGCTAATAAAGTGACAATAGCGATGACAATCCGTCTCATGCAATATAGGTTTAGCGACCACTTTTAAGGCTATTAATTAGGGACGATAATTGTCATCGCTAATAGTTATTATGAATGTCGTCTCTAATGTATATTTAGTGACAAGCTATTTGCAACCATGGTAGTGACAACATTTGTCATCGCTAATAAGAATTAGCGTCCAAAGTCTAGCCTTTAGTGACGATATAGGGTCCCTGCTATCGGCTTTTTTCTTGTAGTGACTCTCATTCTCACTCTAAAATATACTCGCTGACGTGATATTAAAAATCGTCATTAGATTGTGGATGTATCACTATTAAATTTTAGATCAAATAGTAATTTTTAGTGTCGCGTCACAAAACGTGCATTTGAGTGTATGGGAGTGGGAGTGTGTATAGTTTTCCTCCCTAAAAAGTGATCTTGAGGGGGGAAAGAAAAAAAAAAAAAAAGGAACGATGGTTTAGGGGTGGCTCGCTGGCCACCCCATGTCTCTCCGGTGAATCGATATAGTTGCTCCGCCAGTGAACTCGATCTCTCCGGAGCTCCTTCAGTCAAGTCTAAAGCACAAAGTGGAAGAGCTCCTCCGCTGAATACAAAGTGGAAGAGCTCCTCCACTGAATACAAATAGTTAGGGTTTTCTTCTTTCTTTTCACTTTGAGTTCAAAATCCAAAAGCCATGTCCTGCCTCTACCGATCCTCCAGTGGTGCTCCACACAAGAATGGGCTTCCTCCATAGGAACTCGTCGATCATCTCTGCAGGTTCGTATCACTACTTTTGTCTCTCTCTGTTTGTTGATTCCTTAACGTGCTGTTTGGTCGCCAAGAAAACGTTAGAAAACAGTAAAGTCTTCGAGTCTTCTAAAAGATTCGGTCCAATGGACTATTGTTCGGTTTTCGCTCCCTCTGATTTCTTAACAATTAGAATGTTGCTTGATGCTTGTCCCACGCACATCGTTTTGTTACGATTTAAGCTTTAGGGTTTAGTGTGCTTGACACCGCATGATAGGAAAACATAAAGAGAGAGAGAGAGAGAGAGAGAGAGAGAGAGAGAGGAAAATTGGGAAGAAAGCTAAAAGCGTAATCAAAGAAACAGAGAGAGAGTTTGGGGATTGAAAAACAGAGAGAGTTTGGGAATTAAGTTGAAAAAATGGCTGAATTTGTGGAGGAAGGAAATTCTAGAGAGAGAGAGACTTACATCTCTGTTGAAGATGGGGTGGCTGGCGAGCCACCCCCAAGCTTGTGGGGTGGCTGGCGAGACACCCCCAGGCTCGTGGGGTGGCCACCCAACCACCCCCACAGGCGTGGGCACCAGCTTGGGGGTGGCTCGCCAGCCACCCCATAGGCCATAGGGTGACCGGCGACCCACCTCCTTAACCACCATTTTTTATTTTTTTAAAAATTTCTTTTCCTTAAAACGACATCGTTTTTGGGACTTCTTTTAAATTGATTTTTTTTTCAAAAGGGCATTTTAGTAACTTAACCTCAAAAAACGACGTCGTTTTGTATTTTTCATCCAATTTGACGGTCTTGACTAACAGAGGGGACCAAAATGCAACTGTTTGGTAGTTTAGATGACCATTTTATCACTTTTAAAACTTCAGGGGCTAAATCATAAATCTCTGGTAGTTTGGAGGGCTTTTTTATAATTTTCCCTAAAAGTAACGTATGAAAACAAAATGACCTTCAATTCAGTTTTAGCAAAAAGATAAACATTCGAAGCAAAAGATACATAGATAGTTGTTTCACAATACATTTCAAATTTCAGTTCAAACACCTATCAAAATGCAACCTGTTGTACTTGCATATCCCGAAAATCATCTATGATTGAATATGTTCTAAGTGTCGCAGCAATTTCTTTTTCGATGTACAACATTAGAGAATCCGTTAGAAACTCATCTTCAATTTTGTTGCAAAACCTAGTTTTAATAATATTCATGGTTGAAAATGCTCGTTTTGTAGTTGCGGTAGAAATGGGAAGAGTAAGCAGAAGCACAACAATTCGAAAAACAAGTTGATAAATAGTTGATTTTCCGATTCTAACCAACCATTGGCACAATTCGGAAATATTTAATAATCCTTGGAAACTTGAATCTTGAACTACATTATGCTCATAATTATGAAGTTCTATTTCCAATTGTTCTTTTTCAAGATTGGTAAAGTTTTGCGGATAAAACTTATTTACAATTGACAAATATTATCATTTCTAAAATACTCACGTGCAACTCGAGGATCAAGAGTTGAGCCGAGAATAAGCATCTCCACTGCATGCTCACTAAACCAGCAATTTAATTCTTGCAATTAAGAATCTATTGCAGCACAAAAAATATCCACACGATAATGATGCTCAATTGTAAAGTCAACTTGTTGATAGGGAGCTCGACCTCTTCTCTCAACATAACGGGCATTCATATATGGCACAACTATATTGCATTTATTACAAAACGACTTTACTTTGATAAGTAAAACTTTCCATTTATCATCTCTATATCCTTGGATAGTCTTTTTAGTAGATGAAACAAAATGCACAACACTTAAAATGTCTTGAGATTTGGATTGCAATGCTTGACAAAGATGATCGGTGATCTGTATAGTTTCTTTCATGTGATATAAGATGAATACAAATTCAAATGAAGTCATTACCTGATGAATTGAATCAGCTTATGCTCGTTGGGAAGAAGTAGTTCCCACATCAATGATTTTAAGAATAACTTCACAAGCTGGACTATAAATTTTGATCAAGTTAAAAACTAATATCAAGTAAGGACTCCAACGCATATCTCCAGCTCGTTGTAGCGTACTGATAAGCGCCGAATGTTGCATATTCAAGCCCCTTAACTCGCATATGTTAATTCTTTAGCGTTGTTATTTGTTTGATTTTGCGTTGTTTTTGTGTTTCAGGTCAAATGCAAAGTTCCATTGGAAATCGGGCTAAAAAGGACAAGTTGGCATTATTCTGTAGCTGTGAACGATCACAGCTGCACCTGTGAACGATCGCATTGTGAACAATCGCCCAAAGCCTATGAACGATCGCATTGTGAATGATCACCCAAAGCCTGTGAACGATCACATTATGAACGATCGCCCAAAGCCTGTGATCGATCGCACTCGGGCGTGCAGAACACGAAAATCACCTTTTGACAGTTGAATTCGATTTTCAGTCTCCCAATTGGACTGGGAGAATGACCTACGACTGTAATTAAGGTTTCTATGGTTTTCTAGTCCCTATAAATAGGCTATTAAACATTGTAAAAGGAGGCCGTTTCCTAGAGTAGAATTCATAACCTGTCTGTGGAGCTTAGAAGATCATGAGCGGCTAAAACCCCTTAGTGGGGTACCGATGTAACCCTTTCGAAGCACAATGGTGATTGTATTTGATTTGATTTAATTCAATTTATGTATGTTGATTGCATAACTGTAAGGATTGCAACTCTAGATTTCTGTTCTTAATATTCAATGCAATTGTTATTCAATTCAAAATCAATATTTGCGAAATTCTATTCTTGTCTTAGAAATTATTTTGCCTGTATTGAACTCAAATCAACCTTATTTTCTGTGATTATAAGATTGATGGTTATGCAATGGGTTTTAATAGACATATGATTAATAGGATTAAGATAGGCCATGCCTAGGGAAGACAGGTTGTACTACACCCTAGTTTAATGTAATTTAGGTAGACGATCCGTGCCAACCGAAGATAGGTTATGTTATTCCATTGATTGTATGAATGTATTAAGGAATTTTATAGTTTATGCCTAGGGAAGACGGGTCGTGCCGCATCTTAGTGGTAGGTGGACGATCCGTGCCAACCAAAGATAGATTATCCGTATCCCTTGATATTGTATTTTCTTGTTCTTTTATAACATGCATATTCTGAGTTTCTGGAATTAAATATGGTTACTATTGTTGTGCGGATTGTGGTGAAGTCGGTACCTTACTTCTCTCTCTCATATATTTACTCTTAATCTTACGTTTACTTTTATGCACTTCAAATTCACAAACAATCAACTCTCTTTTGTTAATTAGGTTAAAATTAATCTTTTGAATTTAGTAGCGAAACCCCTACGGTCCTTGAGGTTCGACACCATCAATATAGCCCTATCCTACGGGATTCGTTCTATTGCGAGTGGTATTTTTATTATTGATAAATTTTTGGCACAAAAAGACCACATCACGTACTAATTTGATTAAGTCCCCTTCCACTCTCCATTTCATCAATTGTCATCTTGTAAGCATTTTCAGCAGCTTAAGCAACCCGCAATTCTTCATACCGATTGTATGAAACACAAACAAAATTGACAACAAAATTCAAATTGGTAAAAAATTAATGAACAGAAATGACTTCTTTTGATGCCGCCACTAATGCCAATTGTAAACGATGTGCGAAGCAATGAATGTAGTAGGCATATGAACAATCATTTGAAACCAAAGCTTGCAACCCATTCCATCCCCCTCGCATATTACCTGCGTCATCGTATCCCTACCCTCGAATATTTTAAATGTATAGTTGATGTTTAAATAATACAAAATATATACCTTTTTTTAAGGTTAATGCTGCAGTATTAGAGACATTAACAAGTCCAAAAAAGTGTTCTCGTACAAAGCCATTCTTGTCAACAAATCTTAAAACTATAGCCATTTGTTCCTTCAGTAACTCATCATGAGCTTCATCAACAATGAAGCAAGACTTTGCATTACCAATTTCATCACGAATTACTTCTTTCACTTTGGTTGAAAAAAAATGTAAAACTTGTTTTTGTACCGTTGGTGATGTGTAAGTGGCATTCTTTGGAGCTTTAGCGGTCACTTCAGCAAGCTTTTCATTATATAAAATCGTCAAACCCAATATCTCAAGAAAATTTTCACGATTTTTGAACTCACACTTTCATCCCGACCTCTAAAAGCAACATCTTAAAATGCAAGTACTCGAACAACATCAATTGAGGCTTTCAACTGCAGTCAATTATTTGCAATTTGTTCAGAAGTGAGCTTTTCAAATACATTCTGTATATATTGAGATTGGTTCTTCAAATTTTCATATGACTCCTCAGCAATTCTATGAAATGAATTAGGATATTTTCCTATATGACTGAGAAAAGCACAATCTTTTCCATTTTTAACCTTCCTCCAGTTTCTGAATTCATCTATAGTGAATACACATTGTGTAAAATGCTCATATGACTTATTAAAAAGAAAGCAAGGTAGACAAAAGGTTGCATCTTTCTCACGTGAATATTCAAGCCATACAAGAAATAGATTGTACCATGAAGGTTGAAAGCTACGAAGATGATTTTGTTTTCCAAATTTTAGGTAGTTTGAGACCGAAGGTCGGTATGGACCAGCTTTAATGTAAGCTCTTCGAATTTTCACTCGGTGATTAACATCATATTCTCATATCTGACGACGCAATCCAGGATCATACTTCAATAAACTAATATTAAATTCATTGCCATCAACTCTCTAAAGTCTTTTAGACGAATTTTCAGAAATTTGGATATCAGAAGTTGGCGATGATAAATCACCAACATTGACATTTGAAGTTTGTGCATTTGAAGTTTAGGCATTTGGATTTTGTGCATTTGAACTTTGCACATTTGAACTTTGTACATTTTTTCGTTTGAAAAAATCAAGTACTTTATTTGACTTTTCCATTATCTACAAATAATATTAGGAAAAAACATAAAATTCCAAAAACCACTTCCACAAAAATGTTTTAAAAAAAAAAAACCATCAAACATGTCTTCCAAAATATAAAGCATACTAATTCCCCAAAATAAAAGCTTAATATATACATATGCTATTATGCTGATAATGATATGCATATGTATATGTATATCCCATTCTCACATCAAGCAGACACAACAAACAAGTATTTATGTATCAATGTATGTTTATTATGCTTTGTGTATAAGAAAACTCACAAATTTATTCTGCAAATACTTGGAAAGAAAGAGTCCACAAATCCAAGGATATTTTGTTTTCCAACGTAATCCCAAATCAGCTATAAGCCACAATTGACTTCCAAAATTTTATTACATAAAAAAATAAAAAATAAAAAATAAAACTTTTAAGCCATGTTTATTGCTTAATAGGTTTTTGATGCATCTCCTAATTTAATTTAGTCACAACCAAACGGTTTGGCACATTTAAAGCCCATCTCTTAGGGGTTTGCTTAAGGGTGTTAATTAACCTAGGCCTATAATAAGAAATGTAATACTACCAACACTGTATCCATAAGAAATAATGGGAATTAAACAAAGGACCCAAAAACGACATTTTGTTCACCAATTTATTTATGTTTTGATGAGTTCAACCTATTAACATCAAGGCCTAAACAGCTCCAATCCAATGAAATTAATACTAAGGTCCAAATTAGAAGAAAATAAAAAAGAGTTTGGATGATCTTTTATATATATATATATGCTACAATCATATGAAACAAACAAAGTAACACGTGGGCTAGATTGGTGTTAATTAAACTATCTTAATGCAATAATCAGACATGATTCTCATCTATGCTTAATTATATATATATATATATATATTCCTACTAACCACTAGCCCACTAGGAAATATTCTCACACCCATCAATTTTTTGTTTTTTTGTTCATCACCGAGAAAAACATCCTCAAACCACCAATCATTATTTTTAGAAAATACAAAAAGTCATATCACAAATCACAATCACAGATTCACAGGATCTAACTTCTAAGAAAAAAAAAATACCCACAACCAGATTTGGCAATAAACTAAAATCCAACATCAATTAAAAAAAAAATGCACACAAAAGGAGTACGAATGAAAGATGTAACAGAGTTAAAAAAAAAAAAAAAAATAAAAAAAAAAAAAAAATACACCCATCAAATTTTGATGCAAATTAATAGCAAACAAATTCAAAAGCACTCACCTTTTGATTTTTCAAGACGAAAAATAGAAACTCAAAAGTCAAAACACATAGGTCATGGGCCCATGAAGGAAGAGAAGGGGCAAGAGGGAATGGGGGACCACAGACAATGAAGGTGAGGCGTGGATGCGTGAAGGAGAGAAAAAGGATTGTAGTCTTGTAGAGAAGGGGGATTGTGAGAGGCTAAGCGGTTTGTTGGGACCTTTTTTCTTTGTGGGGGCATTGGGACCGGTTCTTTTGGGGGGGGGGGGGGNTTTTTTTTGTGGGGCACTGGGACCTTTTTTTTTTAGGCGGAAGCGGTCTTTGTTTTATTTTTATGGGGGGGCCAGTTTTGCGTTATTTTTATTGGGGGGGGACCAAGGCCCCAACTGGTCCCCCCCTCCTCCATCTCTGACTACTACCCTCCATGTCCACAATAGGATCTTGTCATCGGCCTCAACGCTCACTCTGACGACGTCAGCCTAACAATCCTCCTCCAAGTCAATGAAATGGAAGGCCTCTAGATAAGAAAAGATGGGATGTGGATTCCTGTCATACCCCTTCCTAATGCTTTTGTTGTCAACATTGGAGACATTTTAGAAGACTCCGAGACAAACATTTTATATTTTTTATTTCACTTCATCCGAATTTGTTTGACTCTGTTTTTGGTCCGTACAAAATTTCCAACTCAATTTAGACTTTAACTACTTACATTTCCACTTGGCCACTTGCCTCATTAAATGATCGTGATATTTCTCATAATCCTTATTGTAACGACCTAGATTTTAAAAATATTATTGAAATAATATTAATAGATTAAAAAGATAATAAATAAATTAGAGTAATGATATATGAATTAATGATATTAAATAACTATTTGGTGTTAAAGATATATATTACATTGATTATTGACCTCTTTTTAGTATCACTTTAATTCTCAAAATTAGTTTCATAAGTATGTTTATGGCTATAATTAAACCCAATTTAGTGAATACATTATTTATATTAATGCGTGGTGAAGTCAAAAATTAATTTGAAGCTTTTTAGTTTTTGCCTAAAAAGCAGTGTTTTAATTTTCATACTGTCTAATAAAGATTAAAACTACTAAGGAAGGGCATCAAGGCTAGCCACTTTTGTTGAAATCTTGAAAACTTCAAGTAAGATTGGTTATTAGAAATATCATGCTAATTTAATAAGGCAAGTAGGCAAGTGGCCAAGTGTGAATGCAAGTAGATAAGGTCTAATTGAGTGGGAAACTTTGTAAGGGCCAAAAACTGAGTCAAACGAACTCGGATGAAGTCGAACCAAAAATATAAAATGTATGTCTCGGAGTCCTCTATCTACACTCTAAAATTTCATGTCAATCGGAGTACGTTTGGATATCGAAAAATGGATCGGAGTGCACTGCCCTCATGTTGGACGAAAATGATAAGGTGGACTAGAATCATGGAATGTGGACTAGGTTCATGTTTTTAGTTGAATACCTCCCAACCCTTGAATTAAAAGTATGAAAATGAATCCTAACCATTCATTCTCTTATAGATAGAAGCTTGTATTTAACCCTTAGATCAAAAGTATTAAATTGAATCCTAGCCATTCATTCTCTTATAAATAGGAGCCTAAGTAAATTCATTTTTTCACTTAAGCTTTTTACTTTCTTAGCAAGAAAAGGTTGCTTGCTCCTCCTTTCATTCTCCTTCTTAGTTCTAAGTCAAAAATCATATGGCCTAAATCTCTCCATAGGGTTCAAGTGTCCTTGCTTTTCTAAACTAGTTACCTATAGAAGATTTGGTGGAGTTCTACTTCAAGGTTCATTGGTAAGTGTTTCTTGTGATTTATTGTTTGTATTATTTGTTCTCATCTAATTGTTTAAGACCCAATAAGCTTATAATGTAAAATAAGGTAATAAAGGAATTAATGATAGGAATGCATAGACAAATTGATTAAAGGCTTATGAAATTATCTATATTATTTACTTTACAGCTTTTACATCCAGTCATTTATTTTATTGTCTTTTAAATTTAAATTCATATTTTTGGCGGTACGGACCATTGGTCTCAACCCCGAAATATGAATTCAGTATTTACATTCAGTCATTTATTTTATTGTCATTTAAATTTAAATTCATATTTTTTGCGGTACGGACCATTGGTCTCAACCTCGAAATATGAATTCAGTATTTACATTCAGTCATTTATTTTATTGTCATTTAAATTTAAATTCATATTTTTGGCGGTACAGACCATTGGTCTCAACCCTGAAATATGAATTCAGTATTTATATTCAGTTATTTATTTTATTGTCACTTAAATTTTAATTCATATTTTGGGCAGTATAGACCATCGGTCTCATCCCCAAAATATGAGTCATGTTTTATATATATTAATTATAATACTAGTTTTTATTTAGTGATACTGGCCATCAACCTCGTCACAAAAAAAATGAATAAAACTATTTATAAGTGACTATCTCAGATTTATATAATAAAATGAGTAAATAAAGATGAAGTAATGGATAATAAATAAATATAAAAAGATGAGGGTCTTTAAACAATGATATTATTTGAGAATGAACTAATATGTAAATATCGTTTGTATGTATGTATTTGTATGCAAAAGTGGAGCAGAATTCCACACTAAGGA
>CM017321.1:11495558-11512128 GCA_006937295.1 Carpinus fangiana | reverse complement strand
ACTCTTATAGTAGGACTATGGTTTCAAACCTGCATCAGTTCCACGTATACCTGCATAATTAATTTCTTCATCATCAGCCACCCACTCGATCGTGAATCATTCTAAAGTATTCGATCAGAGCATGTATGCTAATCAGCTACGGGATCGATCAGGTGGTAAGATTGAAAACATTAAAAATTCAAATATAAAGAAAGACATTGTACGTCTTATTTTTCTATTCAAAACACAATTCATAAACTCATACAATTAGATCGATCAACCTTATTAGTTTGGAATCTAACATTAATTAGTTGATGTGTTAATTTTCGAGATATCGGCCATTTAAAGCACTATCAAGTTTTTTTTTTTTTTTTCTCTCTTTTTGGAAGTTGGAGGAGTAAGCAAAAAGTTAAGCCAGAAACATAAAAAGAACACAAATGCAAATGTAAGTGGATTAATTGATTCGTATAATTAACAATATACTAGTACATCTGGACCAGTCATTGTACATAATAAATTTGAAAAGCAAAGAAGCACGTACCTCTCCTTTACGCCTCTGACTCGTGTGCGAACAAAAAGATTGTGAGTAGAGCAAGATCAGAGTGTGGCAAACGAAACATAACAGTGGAGTACTTGGATGGAGTGAAGAGGGCAAAATGACTACACTCTGAACAATGAATCATGGGAGAACAAATAAGCACAGACGATCAGTCAAAGGAATCAGGGAGGGAAAAACAAACTAGAACTTCAAGTCTTATTTTAACTTCTACTCATTATTTATTTTCTAAAAGTTTTAGAAGCCTTTCATATGATTCGTATAACAATATACTAGTAAATATGTAAGCAAAGCAAAGATGGGCACCAGAAGCACATACCTCTCTTTTAAGCAAAGACGAGCAAAAAGGTTGTAAGTAGACCAAGTTCAGAGTATGGCAATGAAACTTAGCAGTGGAGCGGAGATGGCAAAATGACTAGAAAAAGCGTCTAATCTGTTAAACAAATGACAGTTGATTAGAAAATCCAAACTGATGAAGTCGGCGCTCTGAATGAAATTTCGTATTTGTCTAACAACTTTAGGGATTATTAATCTAACAAGTTTAGTTCATAAAGAAATTATTACATGCACATGCACCAACTGTTCATGGCCTGCCAATATGAAAACTCCACTACACAATTGCAAGTAAATGCCTAGGATTTAGTAAACCATCATTTATGAAAGCCTAATTGAATGATTAAAGATTTAGTAAACCATCATTTATGAAAGCCTAATTTGAAATTTAAAGATTAAAAACCTAAAATTTTATAACTCATTTCAATCAAATGCTTATGAGTGTTACTGTGCTTTGTCTATTTACACCTTAATTTTTCTTTATTTTCATTATATTATGTCTTTATTATTTTTTTTTTCTCTTTTGTATTTTTCTTAAGCAGGGTACTATAATTTTTTTTCTTCAGTAATCAAGTGAATTTGATAAAAATTTGATGATAAACAATATCCTTTATGCACAAATGAGCACTCTGTACTAGGCATCTGATTGAGTTTTTTTTTTCAGTTTTTCTTCTTCTTCTTTTCTTTTTTTTCTTTTTTTTTTTTAATTTGTTGTACAAGTAGGGACAAAGTGAAAACCAAGAAACAACTAGAAACTGCAATGAAAAGAAATCATAGGGAGAAACAAATAAATAAAGGTAATGGAGTAAGTAGAATAAAGTGGGAAAAGATGAAAAGTAGGAGATTGTACCTCTGAGACCAAATCTTAAACTCTTAGTAGGACTTCTATGATTTCAAACCTGCACCGACCTGCATAATTAATTTCTTCATCATCAGCCATCCAAAGTGTGTAAATCAGAAACAGGGGAGGTGGTAAGATTGAAAGTAACAAAAATTCAAATATAATGAAACACACAATTAGATCAACCTTATTACTTTGGAATCTAACATTAATGATCCCAGAGAAGGCAAATGCAAACAATTTTTTTTTTTTTTGGCAGGCGTTACTTTTTTTCTAATACGTTCGTATTAGTTGATGTGTTAATTTTTGTGATATCGGCCATTAATCAAAGCTTCTTTTTTTTTTTTTTCTGTTCAATATGGGAGACGTAAGGGGAAAAGGGAAAGCAATATATATAAAGTTTGTTATATTTGAGTTTTTTTTTTTATTTTTTCGTTTATTTTGTTTTTCATATATATATATATATATATATATAAACATTTGTGAATATTAATTTATTCACAGCAATTTTTCCGGTTGTTGTCTCCTTTTTTTGTCATTATGATGCCAACTATCATGAGGTATACTTGTAACCTATTAGCATCATGTACGAGAGTGAACCTTATATATATGTATATAAATGTGTGTGTTACTCTTTATTTTTATCTGCTAAGAACTCCTTTGCCAAACTGACAAAAAATTGATGATAACACTATAAAGTAATTATAATATCCTTTACGCCCAAATGAGTACCTTACGAGTTTTTTATTTTAAAAATAGCGATTTTCAAAAATTCAGTTAAGCTTTTGTTAAAATTATAGTTTGACCTTTTAAAATCACAGTTTACCCTTTAAAATTACATGTTTTAAAAAACATATCCCCTTGCATGCAATTTAAAAATATAAAAAAAATTATATTTCAAATTGTAGATTTAAAAATACACTATCAAACATAGATAAAAAATGCTTAATTTAGAGGGACAATCAAACTTGTGTAATGATGGAAAGTCATTATGAGAAAAACAAATACAACTAAAGAATAAGAAGGTTGGACGGTTTGTGAAACTGGATTGGATCATCTCGTTAGTGGCGGCCTCTCTTCACATCAAGATTGTAAATCGTTTCACCTAATGAAAGACAGTCAATCGCTCCTCACTTGATGAATAGTTGTTGTGATAGGCATTTTTTTTGTACTTTCTCTTAATTTCAAGATAAAATTATAATTTTATAATGACTAGTGGTGAATCATCAATTATATACTACGTTTGAAATTACAATTGGTTGTCACATGGATTCACATGTGAATTTGACTGTTTCCATCAAGATTTATTTTAAACAAATAGTATACCATTATTTTTATCCTACAACAATCATGCAATGCTCATATGGTGGTTTATAAAATAAAAGTGTAGTTTTTAGTATTATTCAATTAAAAATTAATAGTGTAATGTATCGTATTTTTATCCCACAAACCCCCCTCAAACCATCACCAAATTGAAAATGTCCTTCCTAAACTTTTAATTGTGACAATGCCCCCCCCCCCCCAAACTACCAAAATATTGTCAATGTTCTCCCCATTGACGAAACTACCCTTAGTAAAAAAAATACTAAAACTTCTAGAAAAAAACATAAAACTAAAAAAAATAAAAAAATCCAAAGGGTGGAAAATTACAAATTAAAAAACAAATCCTTTGTATAAGAAAAAAAAAATGAAAAATTTTCAATTTTTTATAAAAATTGATTTTTTTTTTTTTAAAAAAAATAACAATTTCCATGTGAAAATAAAAATTTTCTTTTTCTAAAAAAAATGAAAAGGAATTCTTTTAAATAAAAATTTCCGTTAAAAAAATCATTTTAACAAAAATTCGTTTAAAATATATATATTTTTAAAAAAATCGTTCTTTTTAAATTAAATTTTTTTTTAAAATAATTTTTTTGAGTTTATAGGGGTATTGTTGTCTTATTGGGAAATATATAGGGACATTTTAATCTTTTTGCTAGCCTTAGGAGAGACATTGACAATGTTTTGGTAGTTTGAGAGAGACATTGTCATAATTGAAAGTTTTGGAGGAACATTGTCAATTGAGTGATAGTTTGAGGGGGGAATATGGACTTTACCCATCCGACAACTATCTCATAAAAATTACATTTTTATCCCATCATGTACTTGAAAAAGAGTAATGCATTTGCACATCTAGGTTTTTGGTTCTCCACTCGTGTACGTTTACCCAAAAAAAAAAAACTCTCTTCAACAAAATCATTTAAACAATAAAGAAAAGAAAGAGGCCTTTTAAAGGTAATATCAATGTGCTTAGGAAAAAAAGAAGAAGGTAATATATATGAATGTGTTATACTTGAAATTCGAAAAGCCAAGTAAATTTGTTTACGATTGGAAATTTAGTTTTTGCGATCACTGGAGTACTCACTGGACCCTAGCCCATCCAGCATCACTGAAGGGAACTTAGTTTTATACCATCACGTCTATATATATATCCCACCAAAGGTAAAGTTAAGGATATTGTACTCTAAAAATAAATAAATAAATAAACTTTTTGGTTCTTTTATTAAATAGGTGTCACCCACAAACCTTTTTTTTTTTTTTTTTTTTAACTTCATGAACTTTCATTACTTTTGTAATTATCTTTCAAACTTTCAAAACTCTAAATTTAATATATCAAACTTCTAATTTTTTGCAATGTCACTCATCCATTAAGACTTTTCGTTAAATACAGTCAAAATTTTCAAAAAATAACCATGTTTTTTTATTAGAAAAAATAAAATAAAAATTTGCAAAGATTCAGGTGTGAGTATTTTTGTAAATTCAGTTAAATTATGACCAACGTCTGAATCTTTTTTTTTTTCATTTTTTAAAATGGATATTTTGGTAATTTTGGCACTCCTATGTTAGGATTTAACGAAAAAATCTCATGGAGTAGTGAAATTGCAAAAAATTGGAAATTTGATATACTAAATTTAGAGTTTTTGTACTTTAGGAAAATAATTACAAAAGTGATGAAAGTTCAGGAAGTTAATTGAAATTTCCACGTTTCCTTCGTATTAGGGGAAAACTTCACAAAAACCCCATGAACTTCCACGTGTTTTGAAACTATTTCTAAAGTTCAAAAACTCTCAATTAAGAGTATCAAACATTCGATTTTATGCAATATTCCCCATTCGTTAGGATTTTTTATTAAATCGTGTAAAAAAAATCCCAAAATACTCATATTTTTAATTATAAAAATTACAAATTACAAATTACAAATATTCAAACGATGGTAAAAAAATTTAACAAAGGAAAAATTACAATTTACCCCCCAAAGTTGACAACATTTTTCAATTCGAACACTAAAGTTTTAATTTTTGTAATCCACCCACAAAGTTCCAATTTTTTTTTCAATTCGACCAATATTATCCCAAAATTCTCATATTGCCTCTATTTTTTTATTTTTTATAAAAATAAAAATTTGGGAGTGCAAAAATGGCCAGATAGTCACTCGAATTTTTTTTAAAAAAAAATTAATATGAGAAGTTTTATATATAATTAGTCAAATTGCAAAAAATTGGAACTTCGGGGGTGAATTGCAAAAATTGAAAATTTTGTGTTCGAATTAAAAAAACACTGTCAACCTTAAACTGTAATTTTCCTTTTAACAAAATTTACAAAAATACATACGTCTGAATCTTTGTATTTTTTTTTTTAAAAAAAAAAAAGTACAAATATTTTGGAAATTTTGACAAGATTTGATGGAACAGATGGAATACATTGAAAAAAATTAAAAATTCAATACCATAAATTAAGAGTTTTTAAACTTTAAAAGTAATTTCAAAATACAAGAAATTTCGGGGTTTTTTTTATGTTCCCCTTTTTTTTTTTTTCTTGAGTAATATAATCATTTCATTTTAAATAAAATACAAAAGGAAGGGATGAGATCCCAACAAACAGCCACAAGTAGGTACTATTATAAGAAAAGAAAACTAAAAATAAAGTGAAAAATAGATCCCAACAGATCTAATCATATATTCCTATTATTATAAGGACTACAATGAGATGATTAAAAAGTAGAAGAGAAAAAAAGAGGAGGAAAGAGGGAAGGCCTCTCCGTCCTCCCGTTCTCCGTTTGATTTAGCGGTGGAGGAGCAGACACAAACTTAAAACTAAGAAGAAATTAACAACCATATCTAAGAAATATTGCAATGGAATTAAAGAACTTGGACACTTAAATCTGGAATAAATTAAACAAAAAGAAAAGCAAATTAAGATGGACAGTAGATCGAATCACGTATGTACCATTGTTTGAGTGCTCCGAATGAAGAATGCAATTCAAAGATTCTCAGCAGAATGAATATGTCCGACTGGTTCAACCGCATAGTCAACGATTTTTTTAGCAATCGTGCTAACAAGATCCATTCCTGTTTTCAATCTTCTATCCCTTTTCCTTCTCCTTCCTTTTTTCTTTTTTTTCTTTTTTTTTTTTTCTTTTTCTTTTTTGGTTTTTTTGGTTTTTTTTTTTTGGGTACAAGTAGGGACAAGAAACAACTAGAAACTGCAAAGAAAATAAATGATAGGGAGAAACAAGTAATTAATAAAAGAAGTAGGTGTCGTTGGTTTGTTGATGGACAGGAGCAAAAGGTAAGAAAGTAGAATAAAGTTGGAAAAGATGGAAAGTAGGAGGAGCTTTGTACCTCTGAGACCAGCTTAAACTCTTAATAGGACTAGCTTTGATTTCAAGCCTAAGTTTCACACCTGCATCATTAATTGCTTCATGCTCAGCCATATATCCTCTCGTGAATCATTCTAAATATTCGATCAAATTAAGTGTACGTGTAAACTAATCAGCTACGGGATGTGGTAAGATTGAAAATAATAAAAAAAAAAAATCAAATATAAAGAAAACATTGTACGTCTTATTTTTCTATTCAAAACACAACTCATAAACTCATACAATTAGATCAACCAACCTTATTACTTTGGAATCTTGCATTAATGATCCTGGTGAAAGGCAAATGTAAACAAGATTGTGCAGGTGTTTTTTATTTTTGTGGCAGGTGTTGTTTTTTTTCTAATACGTATAGGTATTAGTTGATGTGTTAATTTTCGTGATCGGCCATTTAAAGGGTTTTTTTTTTCAATATGGGAGAGGGGAAATGGGAAAGCAATATAAACTATAAAGTTTGTCATATTTGAGTTTTTTATTTTCTCGTTTATTTTATTTTTCTTATATATAAACATTTGTGAATAAATTTGATGATAACAGTATAAAGTAATTACATTATCCTTTATGCCCAAATGAGTACCCTACTTGTTACAAAAATAAAATAAAAATGAGTACCTTACTTATAAGGACCCATCTGAGTTTTTTATTTTAAAATATACGATTTTTAAAATAAGTTTTTGGTAAAATTGTAGTTTGACCTTTTAAAATTGTAGTTTACCCTTTAAAATTATGTATTTTAAATACCGTATCCCCTTGCATGCAATTTAAAAATATAAAGAAATTTATATTTCAATTTTTAGAATAAAAAATACACTTTCAAACAATACATAAAAATGCTTAATTTAGAGGCCCGATCAAACTTGAGTAATGAAGGAAAGTCATTATGGGAAAAACAAATACAACTAAAGAATTATAAGAAGGTTGGATGTGTTGAGAAATAGTCCCACATTGTCTGTGGACAAGACCTTAAACATGTTTAAAAAGAATGGACAACCCTCTTTTGTAAGACCGGTTTTATGAGATGAGTTAGGCCCATGAATTTCTTCATGGTATTAGAGCCTAGCTACCACAGAACAAATATGGCCCACACTACTTATCCCGTGACAAGGACCAGGAAAAATACCGGCCTGCACGTGAAGGAGGGTGAAGGAAAGTCATTATGGGAAAAACAAATACAACTAAAGAATTATAAGAAGGTTGGATGTGTTGAGAAATAGTCCAACATTGCCTGTGGACAAGACCTTGGGCATGTTTATAAAGAATGGGCAACCCTCTCTTGTAAGACCGATTTTATGAGATGAGTTAGGCCCACGAATTTCTTCAGGATGGTGAGTGAAACCGGATTTGATCATCTTATAAGTGGCGGCCTCTCTTCACATAAAGATTGTCAATCCTTTTTCACCTAATGAAAGGTAGTCAATCGCTGCTCACTTGATGAATATTGGTTGTGACCGGCCATTTTTTAATTTTATTTTATTTTACTTTCTTTTAATTTCAAGATAAAAATTATAATTTTATAACAAGAAGTAGTGCATCATCAATTATACTACGTTTGAAATTACAACTGGTTGTGACATGGATTAATCTTCCGTATAAAAGTGTAATTTTTAGTATTACTCAATTAAAAAATTAATAGTGCTATATACCATATTCTTATCCGACAACTATCTCATAAAAACTACATTTTTATCTCATCGTAATTGAAAAAAAAAAAAAAAAAGAGTAATGCATTCGCACGTCTGGATTTTTGGTTCTCCACTCGTATACATTCCCAAAAGAGAAAAAACTCTTCAACAAAATCATTTAAACAAGAAAAAAACGAAAGAGGCCATTTAAAATAATTTTTTTAAAAAAAATAGGCCTTTTAAAGGTAATATCAATGTACTTAGGAAAAAAAAAAGAAGAAGATGAAGAAGGAGGTAATCTCAATGTGTTATATTTGAAATTCGAAAAGCCAAATAAATTTGTTTTACGATTGGAACTATAGTTTTTGCGATCATTGGACCAAAACCAATCCAGCGTCACAGACGAGAACTTTAGTTTCATACTATCACTATACATATCCCTCCAAAGCCAAAGGTCAAAAAGTCAAGCATATTGTACTTTTTTAAAAAAATAATAATAAAAATAAACTTTTTGGTTCGTTTATTAAACAGGTGTAGCACACAAAAACTTTTATTTAAAAAAAAAAAAAAAAAACTTCAATTAATCTCTTCAACTTCCATTACTTTTGTTGTCACCTCTCAAAGTTTTAAACTTCTAAATTTAATATATCAAACTTCTAGTTTTTTACAATGTCACACTTTCACTAAGATTTTCCGTTAATTAATGCTGTCAAAATTTTCAAAAAGTACTTATGTTTTTTATTATAAAAAATAAAATATAAATTAGCAAGGATTCAAGTGTAGATATTTTTGTAAGTTCCGTTCAATTTTGACCAACAATTGAATCTTTGCACATTTTTTTAAAAAGGGTATTTTGGTAATTTTGAAACCCATCCGTTAGGATTTAACGAAAAAATGTAATGGAGTAGTGACATTGCAAAAAATTAGAAATTTGATACATTAAACTGAGAGTTTTTGAACTTTAGGAAAATAATTGCAAAATTGATGAAAGTTTAAGGAGTTAAAGTGAAATTTCTTTTTCTCCCTTTTTTTTTAGGAGGAAACTTCACAAAAACTCCCATTAATTTCCACACGTTTTGAAGCTACTCCTAAAGTTTAAAAAATGCTCAATAAAAGGTATCAAACTTTCAATTTTTTGCAATATTTCTCATTCGTTAAGATTTTTTGTTAAATTATGTAAAAATTCTCAAAATACCCATGTTTTTAATTATAAAGGAATAAAATAAAAAATTGCAAAGATTCAAGAGTTGGTTTAGATTTAACGAAATTTACAAAAATACCTACACCTAAATCTTTGCAATTTGAAAATTTTGACAAGATTTAATGAAAAATCTTAACATAAAAAAAACTTTGCAAAAAATTAAAAGTTTAATACCCTAAATTGAAAGTTATAAAACAAAGCTCAAAGAGGTTTTTTAGACGTTTTCCTTTTTTGTTTCTTTCTTTTTTATTTTTTTATTGAGTACGTAATATAATTAACCATTACATTAAAATAAATTACAAAACGAAGGGATGACAAACAGCCAAAAATATGTATTATTATATAAGAAATGAAAACTAAAAATAAAGTGAAAGATAGATCCAATCATATCTAAGAAATATTGCAATAGAATTAAAGAATTTGCATGGACACTTAAATCTGGAATAAATTAAACAAAAAGCAAAGCAAATTAAGATGGACACTAGAACCACATATGTACCTTTGTTTGAGTGCTCCGAATGAAGAGTGTTTAAGTCAAAGATGCTGGATCACCGGAATGAATATGAAAATCAAGATGAGAGTTTGGCAATCAAAGTTTACACTGTTCTATATAATGGAGATAATTGGTTGATTGACTTTATGAGCCTCAAGACTTTGAAAGGGAGGAAAAAGCACAACCACAAACGTACAAGAGACGATCATATACAGATGACCCACCCCACATTCATTGCCAATCTTATTTAATTTGCAGCTTTCATGTTCAATATTTATCATTTCTTCTTCGAAAAGAAAAGTCAAACTCCTCCTTTCATATCTACATTTCAAATATTATTTTCATTTTATATCACATTAATAATCAATTTTTTTTTTCTTTTAAAAACAATAATTAAAAAGAAAAATACACATAAATCTAAGCCTCCATTAGGACCATTACCATATCTTGATCATCTCCCTTGTGGCAAAGGTATTCTAAACCATACTATTTATTTCTTAATTAAGCTCCTTTCATTAAGTTGTTAGGATTAAAGTACGATTATAAAAAGCTGTGGAAAAAATTAACAAACTACTAACCCATTGTCAATGTCTCACACAAACATACAATTAACAACGTACAAGAGATGATCATATCATATGACCCACCACATTCATTGCCTCCATTAGGACCATTACCAGTGGCGGAGCCAGAGATTTAATATTGGGAGAGTCACAAAATTTTTTTTTTTGGCATCTCACAAAATTTTCTCTAACTTAAAATTTTGATAATTCACACAATATATGCATCACAAAAAAAAAAATATATATATATATATATATATTCATAAATATGTGCTTAAATTGATATATTAAAAATGTAACATGTCAGCACTACATCAAAAAGACAGAAATACAAAAAAAAAAAAAAAAAGTGTCTAGAATTGCACTTTACGGTCTTTTAAAAGTACAAAATCATCAAGTATCGAATATAAATCAAAACTCTTAGTAATTTCCCTTTCAATGTAGAGAACTAAGCTATTTGCAAGAAAATCATCATCTATTTTGTTGAGTAGTCGTATTTTAACAATTTTCATTGCTAAAAATACTTGTTCGGTAGTTGCTGTAGAATTGCACTTTACGGTCTAGAATTGCACTTTACTGTCTTCTAGAAGTACAAAATCATCAAGTATCGAATATAAATCAAAACTCTTAGCAATTTCCCTTTCAATGTAGAGAACTAAGCTATTTGCAAGAAAATCATCATCTATTTTGTTGAGTAGTCGTATTTTAACAATTTTCATTGCTGAAAATACTTGTTCGATAGTTGCTGTAGACACTGAAAGAGTCAAAATAAAACGAATCAATCTATCAATAAGATAGTATGTCTTTGTGATGTGGATCAGATAGCCTCAGAGTTTATGAAGGCGAACGGGAGTGATGTAAGTGTAAAGACACCCCGGAGGATGATTATATATTCCTATAATTATTTAACTAAAAGATATATAGTGCACTGATCATGACTACAATGAGATGATTAAAAAGTAGAAGAGAAAAAGAGAGGAAAGAGGGAGGGCATCTCCGTCCTCCCGTTCTCCATTTGATTTAGTGATGGATCGAGGAGCAGACACAAACTTAAAATCTAACTAAGAAGAAATTAACGACCATATCTAAGAAATATTGCAATAGAATTAAAGAATTTGCATGGACACTTAAATCTGGAATAAATTAAACAAAAAGCAAAGCAAGTTAAGATGGACAGTAGAACCATGTATGTACCTTTCTTTGTTTGAGTGCTCCGAATGAAGAATGCAATTCAAAGATGCTCAGCGGATCAATGAATATGTCCGACTGGTTCAATCGTGTACGTAGTCAACAATTTTTGTAGCAATCGTACTAACAAACTCCATTCCTGTTTTCAATCTTCTATCCCTTTTCCTTCCCCTTTCTTTTTTGGTTTTTTTTTTCAGTTTTTTTTTTTTTTTTTNGCACATTTTTTTAAAAAGGGTATTTTGGTAATTTTGATACCCATCCGTTAGGATTTAACGAAAAAATCTAATGGAGTAGTGACATTGCAAAAAATTAGAAGTTCGATACATTAAATTGAGAGTTTTTGAACTTTAGGAAAATAATTACAAAATTGATGAAAGTTTAAGGAGTTAAGTGAAATTTCTTTTTCTCCCTTTTTTTAGGAGGAAACTTCACAAAAACTCCCATTAATTTCCACGCGTTTTGAAACTACTCCTAAAGTTTAAAAAATGCTCAATAAAGGGTATCAAACTTTCAATTTTTAGCAATATTTCTCATTCGTTAAGATTTTTTGTTAAATTATGTAAAAATTCTCAAAATACCCATGTTTTTAATTATAAAGGAATAAAATAAAAAATTGCAAAGATTCAAGACTTGGTTTAGATTTAACGAAATTTACAAAAATACCTACACCTAAATCTTTGCAATTTGAAAATTTTGACAAGATTTAATGAAAAATCTTAACATAGAAAAAACTTTGCAAAAAATTAAAAGTTTAATACCCTAAATTGAAAGTTAAAAAAACAAAGCTCAAAGAGGCTTTTTAGAAGTTTTCCTTTTCTCTTTCTTTCTTTCTTTCTTTTTTATTTTTTTTTTATTTTTTTATTGAGTACGTAATATAATTAACCATTACATTAAAATAAATTACAAAACGAAGGGATGACAAACAGCCAAAAATATTTATTATTATATAAGAAATGAAAACTAAAAATAAAGTGAAAGATAGATCCAATCATATCTAAGAAATATTGCAATAAAATTAAAGAATTTGCATGGACACTTAAATCTGGAATAAATTAAACAAAAAGCAAAGCAAATTAAGATGGGCACTAGAACCACGTATGTACCTTTGTTTGAGTGTTCCGAATGAAGAGCGTTTAAGTCAAAGATGCTGGATCACCGGAATGAATATGAAAATCAAGATGAGAGTTTGGCAATCAAAGTTTACACTGTTCTATATAATGGAGATAATTGGTTGATTGACTTTATGAGCCTGAAGACTTTGAAAGGGAGGAAAAAGCACAACCACAAACGTACAAGAGNGTTATATTTGAGTTTTTTTATTTTCTCGTTTATTTTATTCACAGCAATTTTTTCGGTTGTTGTCTCTTTTTTTGTCATTATGATGCCAAGGTATCATGAGGTATACTTGTAACCTATTTATTTGTAGGGATAATTACATTTTTCCTCATGAACTATAATGCATTTCACTTTACCTCCATGAACTACCAATTGTGTCCAAAATTTCCCTTCTGTCAAATAAAGGCGTTAACTCAGACGGTAAAAGTGACAATGTATTGTAGTTCATGGAGGTAAAGTGACAATAAATTGTAATTCATTAGGGCAAATGCAAGCCCTTATCGAGTCAGAATTAATTATGGAGGAATAAGCACCAACAACCAGTAAAAGAATTCATGTAAGATAAAACACAAACAGAAATGAGTTTTAAGACATTATAACCCAAATATTAGCTCATGAAAATTTAGCTAATATTACTCAAATATCTCAAAATACAATTCAAAACATTTCATCTAACATGTAGGAAAAAAAAATCTGTTTAAAAAATTATTAAAGGAAAAAAGAAAAAAGATTGACGTTGGTCTCCAAAAAAAAAATAAATAATAAATAATAATAATAAAGGCATGGCCTATGTTGAAATAAAGAATAAGCGGAATAGAAGAATAGAAGAATGAGATGGAGAAGAGAGAGCGGAAGCAACTGTAAGGACTATATTTTTTTTCTATTTGATATATTTTAAGATGATTACATAAACTTCAATATATAGAGAGGTTAAAAGTGATAGACAAAAAACCCAAAACTAATTAAGGTAGAAAATAAACTATAATAGGAAAGAAACTATAATAAGAAAAACAATAAACCTAAAGAATAATATATAAAATATTCTAACAGCCTACACTAGGCTGCGGCAACATGGCAGCGGCATAGCAGGGCTCGGAGTAGATTGTGGAAAGTGGAAACATAGTAGATCTGGCTTCTAAGTTGCAGATAAAACAATAAAAAAATAAAAAGACGAAAGAGAAGAGAAATAAATTAAGAAACAAAATAGGGAGGAGGGAAGAAACCCTCCTCTTCAGTAGGCAAACGAAAAAAAAGTGGCGAAGGAGCTGTCTCGATTAAGAGGAGACAATTTTTTGCTTTTGTTACTCAGCGTTTTTATCTATGTGACACCTTTACAATCATTTATTTATTTTTATTAAAAAATTAAAAAAAACAAAAACAAAAAACAAAAAAGAGTATGTCAGGAGATATCAGTTGAGAATGCTGGCCATCATTTTCAATTTCAATAATAAACTTTATCCAATTTCACTTTGCAGCTCAAGCACATACGTTTCCAATTTCCACGAAAATAAACCAATTTAAACTTTATCCATTGAGGAGTTCCAGAGAGCTCATACAGATCGATGGTCAGGACCATACATGTTCTATCACTAGGGTGGGCTGCACATCCAAAGCAGCCACTAAACAGGTCATGGATAGGACGTTGTTAGAGGAGCCACCTAGCTATTAGTGAAATTATTTTGCTAAAGCAATATGCTCTATCTCTATTGTTAGTTTATGATTTTGGCTCATTCATTGTGTATTGTAACTGAAGAAATTGAAGCCACATGTCCGGACAGCCAGAAGCCATGTCCGGATAGTAATTCCAGAGAGTGCATGTTTGAAGACATGTCCGGACATCCAGAAGCCGTGTCCGGACAGTAATTCCAGAGAATGCATATTTGAAGACATGTCCGGACATCCAAATTCAAGGTCCGGACATCAACTCCAGGAAGCACCCATTTTATGACCTGTCCGGACATCCTGAATCAAGGTCCGGACAGCATTTCCAGAGAGTGCCAATTTTATGGCATGTCCGGACACTGCTTGTAGATGTCCGGACATCAAAGTCTTACGATGGTTTTAACCCTAGTTGTGTCCGGACACCGCCGTTTTAATTGAAGGTGTTTCTCTATTTATTCTAGGTTATGGGCTTTGTATGATGTATGTATTCAGTGATTGAATACACAGAGAGCTAAGAGAGAGAGATATAGAGATATAGAATTGAACGTATGAATCTCTCTTAGAGGAAATATTCTTGATTAACAAATTGAAGTCAACCGGAGTTCCGGTGAAGGAAAATCACTTACAAGAATTGTACCAGACGTTCTGGAAAGGGCTACTGCGGTAGAAGTCAAGCGGGTCACTTGACTTATGCAAGGAAGTGTCAAATACGAAGGGTTGTAAGTATGAACTCCTTGTAATTCTTATTCTTACATAGTGAAGTGATTTTCTGGGTTTGACTGCCCCGGAGAGGTTTTACATTTAGAAAGTTTTCTAAATGGTTTCCTCTTCGTAACCAAATTTCTGTGTCTTTAAAGTTTTGTTTACATATTTATTTTGGTTGATGATTGTTTGTTAATTTGATCTATTTCGCTTCTTGTCAATAAAACAAGAAAACTCCTATTTATTATGAATAGGTGTTAATTGGAGTTTGTTAGGTTTTTCATCTATGATTCTTTTAAAATGAGGATGGAGTTTTTTTAAAAATTTTTCTTTTTGGAGGTCAGAGATGAAAGAACGTTAAAAGGAAGACCATGTCTTCTTTGTATCTTTTTGAAATTGATATAATTCTTAAAATTATTATTAAATTTATAATTTATTATTATTTAATTTTGATCCAATAATAATTTTAAAAATTACATTATCTTTCGAGATCCATGGTAAAAGAAAAACATAAAAGTGACATTCAACATTACTGGAAGAAAAGCAAAAAGTTAAACCAGTGAAGAAGAAAAAAATAACAAAAATTGCATGGCCAATCAGATCGCGCGTAGAGAGAGATACGCAAGGAAAATAATTGGTTCGGATATATAACAATATACTAGGAAAGTAAAGATATATGGACACTAAAAAAACGTACCTCTCTTATATATGCCTCTGACTCTTGTGCAGATATGATTAGCAAAGATGGTAAGTAGCTAGAATGAATATAATGAAAATCAAGATCAGAGTATATTTGGCAATGAAACTTAACCAAAATAACTTTTCAAAAAACAATAAAATCAAAAACATTTCCAAACAGATATATCCAAGTAAATTTGTTTTAGCAATGCATGCACGAGAAAAGATCTAAATTGTTTTTTCGTTGTTTTTGGCAAACTCAATCTAACAACATCCCAAAGATCAGCACGTACCTGTTTTTTACGTCTCGGAGTGGTGTGCAGATAAGCAAAGATGGTGACTAAAATGAATATGAAAACAAAGATGAGAGTGCACACAATGAATCATGGAGGAATATTAAGCACAAAAACCAGTTAATTGGAGGAATACTAAGCAGAAACGACCAGTCAAATGTTGTTGTGTGAATGGGAACTAGCATCAGTAATTGCTTCAACTGCTACGGGGTCACTTACTTTAAACCCATTTATGACGGTAATTGGGACAGGTGGAAAATAAATACAGACCTGGCAAATGCGAAATGCTTGGGACCTGTTCACTCGCTCTAGAAGTATACGGATTACGGACATGGAGAAATCATAATTGCATGACTCCGACCAAACGTGACCAAACGACAACCAAAATTTATGAGGGTTTAGTGGGAGTTGGGAGTCAATGATGACTCATCAGAAAAAAAATAAAATAAAATTGTTACACGGCCGACAAGCTAATTCTGCATGTGGGACTATTGTCATTATTTCAATAGTAAAATACTAAAATGGCTCCTATATATTTGTCATTAAAAAAAAACGTTGAAACAGAGGCTTGCTTGCTCTTTTAAAAATCAATGTCCTTTTTTTCTTTTCTTTTTTCTTTTCTTTAAACATTTTAAAGCTTTTTATTG
>CM017321.1:11285362-11495159 GCA_006937295.1 Carpinus fangiana | reverse complement strand
CATATATATTGTAAAAAGAATATACTATAAAATTAAAATGGGAATTGGGAAATATGCAAAATGTATTGAGTGAATTGGAATCGACCATGCATTTCTGATTAGAGTAAGTAAGCAAAGGGTCCTATTCATTAATTTATCATCTGACCAAATACATGTACATGGGTTTTGATTAAAGATTAGGAAGCAGATACACCAACTCATTAATTACCATTACCAAACCCCATTGAAAGAGGTCAAAGGAAGAAAGTCAACTAGAAAATCAAACTGCAAAAATTGGACAACGAAATTAAAGAAATTGAAATCATATTCAAATTCCAAGGGGCAAGGCAACACAAAAAGGACCTTTTAACTCTTCGTCTTCTTATCGACGGCAACGACCTTTTCGTTGGTCTCTTTCTTCAAACACCTCATTTACGTTTTCCATGGTGGTTTTTGTATATATAGAAGCATAGAACTCCCCATTCTCTGGGTCTCTCTCTCTCTCTCTCTCTCTCTCTCTCTCTTTGTGCGTTGGTTTTGTATATTCCACTTTGAAGAAGTATGTTTGATTCTTATCAGCAGCTTGCGGCTGGGCCTTCTTATCAAGAGTCCCTCAAGGTTCTTGAGGCTGATATTCAGCATGCCAACGTACTGTGAGTACTCTCTCTGTCTCTCGCTCTCTGTGTATGTTTATTTTTGGTTATTTACTTCTAATTTTGTAATTGGGTCTTGTTTGCTGTGCGAATTTTAACTGGGTTTCTGTAAATTTTAGTAACGGGGCTTCTGGCATTAATGGGTTTTCCTTTTTTTCGCTAATTGGTTGTGGGTTTTTTTTTTATAAGAAAAAATAATGTGTTTCTATTTCTACCTCCCTTTTTGGTGCTGAAAGCCTGAAACTTACTTATAATGCGCTGGAAATCCCAGAAAGGTCGCATGACTTACTAGGAGTTTGCTTCCTTCTCGTTTTTCTATATTGGTTCTCCTGTTAAAGGATTGATTTTTAACAAATAAAAATAAAAAGAATAAGAATTATTTTTAATGCATTTAAGGAATAATTTCCAATTTCGGTATCTATGGAATGTGTACGTGATACCTGTACATTATACTGTTTTAGTCATGCGTGATTATGTTGAATCTCTTTCCCTCGTTTCGTGCATTTTAATGTTCATATGAGTAATGGGCACCCTTTCAAGAAATACTGCTATTCCTCTGATAAAACTGCTGTATTGGCTATGATTTCATCGTGCATTTCCATTATTGGTCACAAATGACTGGTTTGTGTAAACCAATTAGGTTTTGCAGAAAATCTGTAATGCGGGAGGCACAATGTCAATAGTGACAGTAGTGTTAGACTGGACCCCTTTCAAATTTAATGGTGTATACTATCAATTTTTTTAACAGATATATAGATTTTCTGTTGAGGACATTAACAGCTTGGATAATCTTTTGATGATATCTATAGTATAACATATTGTTACACCAACTTAAGCCAAAAGCTTAAGTTGATGGGTTTTGACCCGGTTATATTATAATAACTGCTCAAACTTTTGATAATTTTTCAATATGAGGCTTAACCTTTTGTCACTCATACACATATACTCGACAATCTTCCTTTCACATAAAAGTCCATCACCACATCAACTATACTCTCACTCAAATAGAAGTCTTTTACCAAGTATCATGCTCATTACCAAGAGGGTAACACTCCATTCTACTGACCCCTCAGCTCTGATTCTACCATTGGGGAGATTAATATTCTAGGGAGTCTACTTGTAAAACCATAATATAGCGTATTGAAGCATCATTCAATTCAAAAACTTAAAACTATGGGTTTGGACTCAATTATGTTACATTAATTATTCACACTTTGATAACTTTTTAATGTAGGACATACCCTGTTTTACTCACCCGTGCATACTTGACGTGTCCTTACTTTCTCTTGATATTGTTATGTGTTACTTTATTTAATTACAATTGAGATATTGAGCACTAGCATGGTCGCCGAATTGATAGACCAATATATGATTTTTTAAAATGAGGAAGTTTTTTTATTGTCTGAATTAATATGTATGCAGGGCAGCTTCTATTTCAAGAGGCAAGGGTGGCGCTTGTTTTCAAATGAAATTGGTTTACAATCACTTGGCACCCATTTTCTTGTTTCTGCTTCAATGGATTGATTGCTCATGTACATGTCTACTTTCAAGTTATTTAAACCTGTTTCAAGTAGTTGTATTTAAGGTTAGTTTCTACTTCTGCAAGTATGCATTACTGTGCAAATCAGACCATTAGATGGTGCCTTTTCTTTTTTTGGGAAATTTGCTATGTTAATTTCTTTCTTATTTAGGTGTGTGCGGATGGGAAGCCAAATATCTCTTCATGCGGAAGGAAAGCTACTATCAGAGAATTCTACAGTGTGTAAACCATCTTAAATCCTTTGTTGTACTAGATGGCATTTGGACATCATACAAAGATTTGAAGTGTTCCTTTGTTTTATTTAATTTACAAAATGAGTGTGTTTTTTTCAAAATTTTAATGGTTCCATTTTAGTATTTTGAGCATTAATTTTTAATCTCTATGAATCTAATTAGCCTGCTATGTTTAATATTTGTTTCAAACGAACTTATACTGAAAGATACATTATTCTTTCAAAATTTAGATCATGTGAAATTTGGAGTATAATAATATACTATTCATGTGCTGTCTTGTTTCTTCACTTATTCATATTCCCCCCTTACCCATAACTGCAGCTGTTATATTACCATCTCTTCAGCGTCTCCATGTTGATTCAATAGAATTTGAAACTACTCATGAGGATGTCCATGGCTTGGAGATGGTTGTCCGTAAGAAATTAGAGGATAAGAGAAAGCTTTCAGATTTGGACTTGGAGAGAGAAGATGAGTGTGGGATATGCTTGGAGCCTTGCACCAAAATAGTTTTGCCGAACTGCTGTCATGCCATGTGCATCAATTGTTACCATAACTGGTATTTCCTATCATTTTCCTCCTCTTCTTTTCAATTTATTTCACTGTGAATTTTAGCGAGAAGCAGCAATTCTTAAGAGTTGGCACCCTTCCCTTCCTCTTATATTTCACAGGAACACAAGGTCAGAATGTTGCCCATTCTGCCGGGGAAAAATAAAGAGAGTGAATTCAGGGGATTTATGGGTTCTGACGTGCAGTAATGATGTGGTAGAGACTCAAACTGTCTTGAAGGAGGATGTATTGCGGTTCCATCTTTTTATAAACAGCCTCCCTGAGGATATCCCAGATGCTTTATTTTTAATGTATTATGAGTACTTATTTTAATCTAATAGATAAGAAGAATGATGTACAGAAAAAGCCAGTTGCACATAATCTGCTGTGGTTGTCACATAAAAAATTTCACTCCCAGTTCATAATTTGCAGAATAATGTATATGTTGTGTAAGAGACCCAATTGCTGATATTGAAATCCACTTCTTTCTGGCATGATATTGTTTGTGTGTTCATTTGTTGAGATTTCACTAGTGGTCTGATGTGATATCTTGCATTAAACTGAGAAGATCATTTGTATTGTTGAAGTAATGTTAGTTTATTTCTTGGAATTTGATGAATGGATTATTACCAAGTGATGCTGATGAAACAACTGGAGTGATTCTTTAAATTAGGCTACTAGCTTTGGTGGTACACATCTTTTCTCTGAAAGTGACTCTGGATGTTTTGTGCAAGTGTTGCCCTGTATCACAGCACAAGGATGAGTTACCTTGTTAAAGTATTTATATTTTGAACATGTGCTAGTGAACACATTTTCAAATTTCAAGTGTTACCTGCAATTTGATTTATACTTGCAATTTGAGCATGTGCTATATATTCTATTCTTAACCATGTGCCTTTATTATTATCTATACTATTAGAGAAAGGGGGAGCTTTCATATGATCTCTCCCTGTGCCTCTCTTTTTTCTCCATGTTTGCCCTCTTCTGTGAAAAGAGTGCCTTGCACGTTTGCAGCACCTGCAGGAAGCTTGTCCATTCTCGGAATAACTGCTTCAACATCAAATCAATCCTTCCGCTAAAGTTTCATCTCATATTGTCCAAGTTAGTGCTTGATAAAATGTTGTAGTTTGTAGTGTACTCTTGACAGTCTTCTAAAGCTTCATGTTGCTGTGATTTGATTGCTAAAATTACCAGTGTAATCTAGGGATTTATGTGTAATAATCTGGGTTGCCACTATTACTTCCTGCTAGAGGTGCTTAGAAAGTGGGGAAAAAAAATTGTTTAGAGAGACTGAGATTGAGTTTCTAAGAAAGAACCAAGAACTTCATTGTCAAATTTAGAATACATATGATTTGGTTTCTATCTCTGTGACTGGTGCTAGTTTTCCCCTTGATCTTTTCGATCTGTGTTTTGTTTCAACAAATGTGGCCTTGCAGCTTAAACAGGCGACAAAATGTGGCTAAATTGAGAAATCTGGAACTTTCCATTTAGCTGATGACTGCTCCACTTATGCCCATTGATCTCATACAAAGCTTTTTCTATCATTTTATGTGCCATCATGTACACCCGTAATCTGTTGGATCCAACATATATGCTCCAAAGACAGCCAAAACATAAATATAAGCTCAACCACCACCTAATACAGCCAAAACATAAGTTTGGCCCTACCATAGTGGTTTGAAAACATTAAACTTTTGACCTTTTAAATCGCAAGTAAGGGGGATTGCATTTTAAAAAACATATTATTTTAAAGTCTAAACCATACTTTTATCAAACGCAAACTGCATTTTTTAAGATCGAACTGCGATTGTCATTTACTAGGTTTTGAAACAGCTAAACCAATAATGCCCTTAGTTTGGTACTTTTAGTGTTTTTGGTGAATCCTTTACCTACTGAGAACAATAAATTATGCAAGGTTGGAGCATTGAATGGTGATATTGTCATTGTATTCGTCTGCTTGCATCTAAAACATTCAAGCTGCTAACTACTTGGGTCTCACTTACGGAATAAGATCTCTTCCATTATAAATGAAATTGAGAGTATTCATCTAGTGTAAAATGATGGGTAATATTATCTTAATATTAAGGGTAAATGTATAATAAGTCCCTGAGTCAACTCGCCAAAATTTTTTTTTTTTTTTTTTTTTTTTGACATGTCCGCACAAGAGGGGGGAAGGGAGATTCGAACTAGTGACCTCTGCTTCATTAGGCGTGGTCCCAGCTGATTGAGCTACCTCTTGGGGACTCAACCCGCCAAAATTAAAAACTCTCTTAAGTTTTTTTTTTCAAAAATTTATTCTTTTAGTCAATCGAAATGGCAATTAAAACCCTACCGTTAGATTTTTGTAACGGTCGTTAGTTTCAATCAAAACGCACAATTTTACCATGTTAGCATAATTATTTTTTATTAACTTTATTTTAAAAAATTTTGAAAAAGTTGAAGGGGTGGCCAAAGGTGGGGGCTGCACCCTAGCAACCCCCCAACCCCTATGAGGTGGGACCTGGATCCTCTCCATTTCAAAGTAAATGGAGAGGAGCCGGTTCTTGAATTTTGAAGGACTTTATGGTCTTTTCACATTTAAATGTAAATGGAAAAGACCATAATGTCATTAAAAAATCAAGGACCGTCTCCTCTCCATTTGCTTTGAAATGGAGAGGATCCTTCTCCTATGAGGTGGGGGTGACTTTTATTTGTAGGTTTTTCCCTATTATTATTATTATTATTATTATTATTATTATTGTGCTTATTTGACGGCCTTGGGGTTGGTTTAGACGCAAATCATGAGAAGAATGAAGTTCAACTACAAGACCACATGCTGCTTCAATTCAAAAAAAAAAAAATTAAAAAGCGTAAAGAAATTATTGTTATGCTTCTTTTTTCCAATTAAAATTGGGAAAGGGTTATATGGGAATCTTTACCATTTTTAATCTGAAAGGAAAACAAAGTGGGAGATGAAAGCAAAAGGATAACAAATTAAGGCGAACATATCTGAACTCCCACTTGAAAACAACAACTATCATAATAAAGCTGAAACGATAAAATAATTGTCAGAGTCCGAATCAAAGAGTCTCCGTAAAAAAAAAAATTATTATCCTTATTATTATATTGGGTTAATGTCACCCAATTCAATGTATTCATAAGATCCCACAAATTAATAAAATTCAACCGCATATCACTCTTTCACTTCAACCCTCTTTCTCTCTAGAAAAAAAATTGAAGGGTTGCATATTTAATATATGCCATCCAATAGTAGTCAAATTTGTTGTGCAGACCCAGAATCCAACAAATAAGAAGCATTAATTGAAAAAAATAAAAAATAAAAATAATAACACAACAACAAAATTACCTTCTAGAGAGGTTGTTTATTTATTAATTTAAAAGCTTGGCACAATCTGTTGCTTTTTTTTAATGCCTATTTTAGGTTTGGGTTTGACTTTCGTTTATTTATCTACTTTCTATTAGGGGGCGCAAAACATCAAATTTACACTACGACCTGATTAAAATTATTCTTTAAAATAATAATAATGTAACATAAAGGTGAAAATAATTTTAAATTGTTATTTATTAATATTGTGTATTGAAATCAAAAACCAATGAAAAAGAGTCAAGAAACAATTGTTATGCTTATTATTGGGTTAATCCTCATGATTCCTCATGTCACCCAACTCATAGATCCCCAATCATATTCATAGACTAAATCAACTCTTTTGTCTTCGCTATGGTTTGATGATTTTAAAACTCAGCAGCAGTGTCTAGATTCAACAACAACAGCTAGCCATCCCTTCCACCTCGTCTTTTGGCTTCTCCTTTTTTTCTTTTTTTCTTTTTTTTTTCTTCTTGTTTTGTTGTGTTATCCTGGCCTTTGAACTGAGGAGAAATAGTTTCGGTATGAGGGTTTTGTCTCACGGTTGGGTCAATAAAGCTTGTTTCTTTGGGGATAAGACCAACTCATGTATTCAGATCTAGTATGCCCATAATAGATTTGCCACTTATATGAAGTGTGCAGGATCGAAGGAGGTAGATACATTTTTTATTATTAGATTTTCAATGTATCTACGATGTTGTACTTTTCATAACTTTTGGCTATGTTTCTCTGTAAGAGCTTTATGTTCTGGATCTCTTATTATAGAATGAACATGAAAGAATTCCCTCAAAATATATAAAACAAAGAAAAAATATTTTCTCTAATTAAGTAAGTTGAAAATTTCTCAAACACAGTCTATTAAAGGGAAATACTAGCTAGATGTTCTCCTAGTATTCTCATAAAGAAAAAAGATTTTCTCTAATTAAGTAAGTTGAAAATTTCTCAAACTCAGTCTATTAAAGGGAAATACTAGCAAGATGCTCTCCTAGTGTTCTCGTAGGTGGATATTATTTTCTAGAAAATATTAAAAAAAAAATGGCTCTTATTTGTTGATTGTTGGAGTTAGTGACTTATATTAACATCAATAGAATGCCAAGTAGATGGTACGGTATGGGGTATTTTAGGGATTTCCTTAATACAAGTAGGGTTTAGGGCTTTTCATATATATATGTTACGATGTAACCTTGAATCATTATGTGAGAAATACAGCCGCCTCTCTACAAACGTAGGCAAATTACCAAACCACGTTAAATATGTGTCTCGACTCTCTCTCTATTTTCAATTCTATATATTGTTCATTATTATTGTGTGTGGTAACAGTATTATTTCTCTCACTCGACTTTTAAAAAATAATATCCACCTAGGACGGGGGAACAATAGAAAAACACCTACTTTTAGTTGGAAATCAAGTCTAAAAGAACCCGAATATGGGGGTACATGTGGATTCAGAATTGATCACATACTTTTTGGCATGCCTTAATTAATTAATTAACCGATGATTTTACCATTAATATATAGATGAGTAATGTATAGGAGTTGTCAACGGACACGACTCAGAAGTATTAGCCACTAAAATCTCACATTTAAATTTATAAAATCTGGATTTAGCCTTTAAACGTGCAGTAAAATAAAATAAATACAAAAATACAGAAGATTTTCTGTAGTTTTTTTAATTGTTATGAAAATAGATAATGAAATTAAATCTGAATTAAATAAACAAAAATACAGAAAAGCTTCTAATTTTATTTTTTTTTAATAATTCATATTTAATTTTAAATTTTCTTATAAAGAAACCTTCCCGTCAGATTTCCTTCTTAAACCCATCTTCTTCTTTTTTCTTCGATACTCATCTTCTGCTGATACGTCTCTCTCTCTCTCTAATCCTATGAAACAAATTAATGATTTTGTATATAATTAATTAACATGTTTATAAATCTTTAAAACCATAAAGATGGACAAGAAAAAGGAAATGAAGGAAGGTGGTGGCTATGGAGGCGGAGGAGGAGGAGTTTTTGCGGTCGGGGCAGCAAAAGTAGTGAAGAAGCATAAGGTATCGTTCCTTAAGCTGTTCACCTTTGCCAACCGGCTCGATGTGATCTTGATGGTTGTGGGGACGATATCGGCGGTGGCCAATGGGGTGTCGCAGCCGCTCATGACAGTCATCTTGGGCAATGTCATAAACTCCTTTGGCAGCTCGGATCCATCTCAGGCCATTCAAGAAGTCTCTAAGGTTTGTTTTTAGGGTTTTATTTCTTGGCACAATTTAATTACTAATGATATTTGATTTTTCAGGTGTCACTAGAGTTTGTATACTTGGCTATTGGTACGGGCATAGCTTCACTTCTACGTAAGTGCAAATGTTCCTTTTCTCTCTGGCATGGTTGCATGCATGTGTTTTCTTTCTTTCTTTTTTTCTTCGGCATATTTTCCATAAGCATCTAATTAATGATCGAATACCTAATTTTACTATAACTAGCTTTTGATTTGAATCAAATTTCACCATGTGATTTATGTTCAGATTAATTTGAATATTGCCATCAAGGGTGGTGGTTTAATGGCTCAAGAAAATTTTTAAGTGGTTAGGGCATGTACTAGAGCATGGGTTTGAATCTCCGCAATAGAAAATTTTCACATATGTCTAATCAGAATTAGCCGCCTTTGATTCTCATTGATGCCCTGGTGAGGCTGGGTTAGGCTATGGCTCAATCAGACTTGAGAGAGCGCATGCGGTTCCTGTTGGGAGATTAAAGCGATTATGGAGTTTATACCAAGAGCACATAAATATACATAATTGAACACATAAATATCCAAAAGCCTAAGCTAATGGGTTAAGGTCTACTTAAGTATATTAAGCACTCTTTTCTTTTATATTTTCTCAATGTGGGACACAACACTAACAAGTATACTCACAACAATCTCCCCCTCGCTTGTGAGTCTCTTCACATTGACCAAACTTTCCATCTCTTGTGAGTCATTTTATATTTCTAAGAGTATCTCACGCTAAGAGTTGCGAAGCGGGACACAACTTTAAACCCGACACATCCAGACACCCGTCCCAGGAAAGTAACCATGGCTCTGATACCATTTGTTGGGAAATTAAAGCGATTATGGAGTTTTTACCAAGAGCACATTAATATACATAATTGAACACAACTCTAGCCCAAAAGCCTAAGCTAATGGGCTAAGGTCCACTTAAGTATATTAAGCACTCTTTTCTTTTATATTTTCTAGGGGTGGGCAAATTAACCGATTACCGATTAACCGATCGATAACCGATATTAACCGAACTGATATAACCGTAACCTATAATTATCGGTCAGTAATCAATTAAAAAATTTATACCGATAAGCTTATCGGTCAGTAATCGGTCAGTCAAAAATTTATTATTGGTTAACCGATATGACCGATAATTATTTTTAATTTTTAATTTTTTTTTAATTTTATAATTTTGGGAATAACTTCAATTCGGATGTGGCAAAAAGGTGGGTTTTTTTGCCCACCACTCACATGCTGCCACCTCACATAAAGAGAAAAAAAATGCAAAAAAAAATTCTACTTCCTACCTCATGAGAACACGACGCACAGAGAGAGAGAGAAGAGAGAAAAGAGATGCAGCAAAGAAAGAAAAGAGAAAGAAGAGAAAGGAGGAGAAGGAAGAAGGAAGACCACGGTGCAGAGCGGCCGGCCATCGAGACCCTCCGCTGGGTCTCGCCGGCCATGGGTCTGCGAGACCCACGGTATTTTTTTTTTCCTTTCGGTGATTTAGGGAAGGATCTCGCCGGAAGGATGAAACCCACGGCTGGGTCTCGCCGGAAGGATGAAACCCACGGCTGGGTCTTGCCGGAAGGATCTCGCCTGCGACCAGACACCTCGCGGCCGACCCACCGGCCACCGAGACCCACGGCTGGGTATTGCCGGCCGTGGGTTTGGTTTTTTTTCTTTTTTGTTTTTCCTTCCGGTCTGATTTTTTTTTGTTTTTAGGATGATAAAATTCAAAATAGGGTTAACCTTCCCCCTAGGTTTTAGTTTTGAGGCATTAGAAACGAATTTGTGGCATTAGAATAGATTTTTGAAGCATTAGAAACGATTTTTTAGGCTCGCCGGATTTTTTTTGTTTCGCCGGAGAGACAAAAATGGCCACTGGGGGTGGCTGGATCTCTCCCCCTGGCCGTTGGGGTGGATCGCGGCCACCCCCAGTGGCCAGATCTATCTTCTTTTCTTTTTTTTTTTGGTTCGCCGGAAAAGTCGTCGAAGGCGGGCGGCGAATGGCGGTGGGTGGCGGCGTCCATCGCCGGAGGTGGGCGGTGGGTTATTTATTTGGTGGCTTGATTTGTTGATTGGGTGTTTTGATTTTATTTTTAGTTTGTGCAATTCTCTTAAATGGGTGAGGTGTCAACTAATGAATGGTGGGCAAAAAAGTGGGGTTTTTTGCCATGACCGAACAGCAGCACCACCCTTTTTACTCTTTTGATTTTTATTTTATAATATAGAAAAGATGTAGTTGATCAATATAAAAAAATATTCAATAAGTTATTTTAGCCATATATATATTTAGGCTCCCAAAATGGCCAAAACAACTAATTTTTAATAAGTTATTTTAGGCTTTAACCCAAAAAAAAGTATTTGAGCTCTCAAAATAACTAATTTTTTGCCCAATTAGCAACTAGTAAAAAGCTCAATAAAAAGTTAACAAAAATCGGTTTAACCGATTACCAATATGACCGATTAACCGATTGACCGATAGCTTATCAGTCGATAATCGGTCAAGAATCAGTTAATCGATAACCGATAGCTTATCGGTCAATAACCGATAGCTCTATTAACCGGACCGATATGACCGATACTCAGCCCTAATATTTTCTCAATGTGGGACACAACACTCATAAGTGTACTTACAACAATATTGTTGATAATGGCTCAAATTGTCAACAAGTGTGAAGATAATTGCTAGAAAATATAAATATTCAAGTTGGTGGGCTCAAGTTCTATTTATCTATAAAATGATAAGGTTAGTTTGAAAATGAGTCCAAGAACAACTTGGAATTTGAATTTTAGAGAAAATGTGTGTGGATAAACATGTGGGTCACAAAGTTTATCTTCATCATGGAAAATACTTTGTATTCATGATGGTTTCGTTTTCCCTGCAGCAATTGGATTAAAATTGTTCTCCTATTTTTCGTGACTAAGCCTCTATAAATGGACATGTAGGGGCATATAGTCCTTGGTTGAGATGATCCGAAAAATTCAAATTGGTGAGAGCACTTTGTGGCATTTACAAAGTGTAGAGTTATTCTTTACTGGGTAATTGAGAGGGACAGTTGAGTGGGGTATACAAGGGGTTAAGGGCTTGGGTTTCAGATATTAAACTTGAGCGGTTCAAACTTGTACCATTGTATTCAATATTTCTCAATAGTAAAGAAGGAGACCGATAAACGCCCCGTGGACGTAGGCATATTGTCAAACCACGTAAACTATTTGTATATGTGTATGATTAGTGTGTGTTCTCATGTGTTTTCTTTCAAACTTATCTTTCACATAAAGGGCTGGTGAAAAATTGGTTGCCAATTAATTACCAATTTTTCCTACAATTGGTATCAAAGCTTGGTTGCGGATTTCTACACATTAAGAAGAAATGCAGTCCTTGAAGTTTGGGATTGAAAGGTTCAACAGGAGAATGAACTTTGGCTTGTGGCAAATACAAGTCAAGGACATCCAATCTGGGCTATGCAAATCGTTAAAAGGAGTAGGTTTGGCAGATTGTTCCAAAAACACTAATATTTTTTCTCTCGTTACAAAAAGAGATGATGATGTTCTTTGATAAGGGCATGTACATCCTCTGGCATGACCGTTAAAATGTCACGATAATGGATCTGTTGTATTAGCGGGTCCACATTTGCATACGCAACATTGGTTTGGTCTTTGATGTCAGGTATGTGGTGGAAAAGGGTGTTAATGGCTGATAAACTTCCGGGAAAACCAAACATGGAAGTTCCACCATATTTTTCAGCATGATTTTTTTTTTCAGCATGTGCCAAAAATGAAAATTCTTGGAATGGTTTACTTCAAAGTACATGTGCTCTTTATGATGGGGCATGATAATTCTTGTAGAATTATTACTGTTGGTGTAGACAGTGTTTTGTACCAGATCTCAGGGCGTGGGGATGAGCATCGATCAAGATGCAGACCTGAGGTCTCAGGTGAAGTTGCCAAATTTTCGCCAAGGTGGAGATTGTTGATAATGGCTCAAATTGTCAATAAGTGTGAAGATAATTGCTTAAAAATATAAATATTCAAGTTGGTGGGCTCAAGTTCTATTTATCTATAAGATAATAAGGTTAGTTTTAAAATGAGTCCAAGAACAACTTGGAATTTGATTTTTGGAGAAAACGTGTGTGGATAAACATGTGGGTCGTAAAGTTTATCTTCATCATGGAAAAGACTTTGTATTCATGATGGTTTCATTTTCCCTGCAGCAATTGGATTAAAATTGTTCTCCTATTTTTCGTGATTAAGCCTTTATAAAAGGACATGTATGAACATATAGTCCTTGGTTGAGATGATCCGGAAAACCCAAATTGGTGAGAGCACTTTGTGGCATTTACAAAGTGTAGAGTTGTTTTTTACTAGGTAATTGAGAGGGACAGTTGAGTGAGGTGTACAAGGGGTTAAGGGCTTGAGTTTCGGATATTAAATTTGAGTGGTTAAAGCTTGTACCATTGTACTCAATATTTCTCAATAGTAAGGAAGGAGACCGAATTTTGCCCTGTGAACGTAAGCATATTGCCGAACCACGTAAACTATTTGTGTATGTGTGTGATTGATGTGTGTTCTCGAGTGTTTTCTTTCAAACTTGTCTTTAACATAAATGGCTAGTGGGAAATTGGTTGCCAATTAATTACCAATTTTCCCAACAGCTCCTACCATCTAGGACTCTCTTATGCGGCTCCCCACGGATATGTGTTATTATGGTTATGCCCATAACCACAATTGGTCTCCTTAGCCAGCCTACCCTTTTGCTCAAGAAAAAAAATTAAATCATTCAAATTCTCTCACCTTATTTGTATTGTGTTCACTTGCCACATTTTCTTTTATATAAATAGGATTCATTTGTATTGTACAAATCATCAACTGTGAAGAGCACAATATACGTAGCTAGGGGTGGGCAAAAACCCGACCAACCTGCCACGCCCCGTCCCGCCCAGTTTTTCTCATAAAAAGCACGGATTTGGGTTAGATTTTAGGATACCTGTGCGAGGCGGGGCTGTTTGCGGGTAACATTTTAAAAAAATATCGGGTACCCGATCTGCCCCGCCCCGCAATTTAACCTAAGACCAAAAAACCTAATACCCATCATCATTTTCTTCATGCGTCGTTTCCTTTCTTCTTTCTTTAGTTTCTTCCTTCCTCTCTCTCCTCTCTCGTCTGCCTGTGCTTCTCTCTCGCTCCTTCTCTCTTTGCAGATTTCATAACCATAGAAGAAGGGAAACAAGAGAATCATGATCTAGGTTTTTCTGTGACTTCATTTTCTTCCTTCCCCTTTCTCTCTCTCTCTCATCTTCCTGCACCTCTCTCTCTCCCTCTCTCTCTCTCTCTTTGAGGATTTCACAAGGATCACAACCATGAAATAAGGAAAACAAGAGAATCATGATCAGGGTTTTCTGCCTTTGTGGTTGTGGGTAAGTTCTTGTGGGTTTTCATCAAACTACCTTTGAGTTTGTTGGATGTTTGGCTGTTTGCGTAGATTTTGGTTGTGAGTTTCTTGTGGGTTTTTTTTTTTTAGGGGGGGTGGTTTCATGTTTTTGGATTTTGGTTGTGGATGCAATGTAAACCCAAAAACCCGCCCAAACCCGCATTCCTCACCTCGTAAAACCCAAAACTTGGTGGATAGGGTTCTCTATATTCGGGTAGCGGGTAGGTTTTTTCAAACCCGCATGGTGCGGGTCGAGTAGGAAAAAGACTAAAATCCAACCCAACCCGTGCCCACCCCTATACGTAGAGGTTAGGGTAATTCTTAGCAATGGACATAATTGTCTAATACTAAAACATCCCAAAATTCTTTTGTCCCCATTTTCTCTTGCTTTCGTTTATTTTTCTCCTATTTCATATTTTATTCCAAATCTTTACTCTGTATATCAGAGTAAAGGCTTCATTTCAATTGACCCGTTTCACGCATCAAGGGAAGTATCAAAATATTAATTAAATAATTAAATTTAAATATTTTTGTCCACTAAGCTTTCCGAATTATATAATTGGTGATTTATTCCAAATCTTTACAAATTAAGATCACATGTTGATCACTAAGGCTTGCTTTGATCTAGATTTAGCACTTGCTGATATATATATATATATATATATATATTGCAGAGGTGGCATGTTGGATAGTTACAGGAGAAAGACAGGCGTCTCGCATTCGTAGTTTGTACTTGAAAACGATACTGAGGCAGGACATTGGCTTCATTGACACTGAAACAACAACCGGAGAAGTCATTGGGAGGATGTCCGGCGACACCGTGCTGATTCAAGACGCCATGGGTGAAAAGGTAAATTCACCTAGTTTGCTGATGATCATTCAACACCATTTCTCTTTCTTCATCTGGGTTTTCTCTATTTTCGAATTCCCGTGCAAGTAGTTCCATCTCGATCTCCATGTTAATTTGTTTAACATATATATATACATATATATATATTGACAGGTAGGGAAGTTCGTACAGCTGGTTTCTACATTTCTGGGTGGATTTGTGATTGCGTTTGCGAAAGGATGGCATCTTTCTCTAGTGTTGCTTTCCTGTGTACCTCCCATTGTTATTACTGGTGGATCCATGTCTACCCTCATGGCTAAAATGTCAGGCCGCGGACAAGTAGCTTACGCTGATGCTGGAAACGTAGTAGAACAGACTGTTGGAGCCATAAGAACAGTAAGTCATATAATATGGGGAAGCAAGAAAACGCCCTATTTTTATAAGTAAAGAGCAAGAAAACGGATGCGCTAGCGCAACGGCTTTCGCGCTAGCGCTCGGCCCTTGCTTGTTGGGTTCCAAACCTCTTCCTGTGCCTGAGTGATGGCTTTCCAGAGGAGATTGCTTTCAAGACCAGAGGCGCAGATGATAGTTTCAAGGACATGGGGAGAGGATCCCGATTAAAAAAAAATAACCTCTAGGAGGCACCCGCAGTTTTCGACGCTATATGACTACAGTACGACTATTATGGCGTGATAGTGAATATTAGTCATTAATGTTTCTTTGCAAAAACTTCACATTTGGCTTCTATAATCACCTTTCAAACTTCAAAAAACTCTCAATTTAGTATATTAAATTTTAAAAAAGTCTACAATATCACTCGTATTGTTAGGATTTGGAGTTAAATTTAGATGGTAAATGAGTGAAATAACCCTTATACCTCCCGTAAAATTTATAAAATTACAAAATTACCTTAATTAATATCTTTTTTTATAAGAAAAAAAAAAAAAGACGAGTATTTTGGGAACTTTTGAGGTCTCCGTTTGGATTTAATCAAAAGTCTTAACATATTGGTGACATTGCAAATTTTTTAAATTTTGATACACTAAATTGAGAGATTTTTTAAGCTTGTAAAGTGATTATAAAAGCAATAAAAGTTCAGATAGGTTTAGTGAAGTTTTCCATTTTACAAAAAAAACTTACTGATCCAAAGACTAATTTTCACATGCACGTTATAAGTACTAGTTGCTTCACCGAAATCCCAGATTCTTGAATATCTTTTTAATTTGTGCAAGGTTGCTTCTTTTACTGGGGAGAAGCAAGCAATAGAAAAGTATAACAAGAAGCTGAAAATCGCCTTCGCTGCAACAATTCAACAAGGGCTTGCCACAGGGGTAGGGCTCGGTTTAGTTATTTTGATTGTATTTTGCAGTTATGCCCTCGCTGTATGGTATGGATCCAAACTTATCATTGAAAAAGGATACAGTGGGGGACAAGTCATCAATGTTATCATGGCCGTCATGACTGGTGGAATGTAAGTACCCATCATATCATATCATTACGTATATTATATATATACTTATACATATACACTAACAAATACAAACAAAGAAAAAACAAGTGTAAATAGGGATGGTATCGATCGGTATTCAGTCACCCAAAAGTTTGATTCAGAATGCCATAAGATTTGAAACTGATGATTTGCTTTTCTGAAAGAACATAAGATGCAGTTTTAGATACTTTTTGTTTTAGTGATACACATATTGTGTGATAAATTACTTCATTTGTGTTTTAAATTGTATTTATCATATTTTTAGTCTGGCCCTTATAATAATGATTTTCTGGCTCCGGTACTTACTACGATATGTTTGTTTGTGATCTCCTGGACTAGGTCATTGGGCCAGACATCCCCTTCTATGAATGCATTTGCATCAGGGCAAGCTGCAGCATATAAAATGTTTGACACAATCAAACGAAATCCAAAGATTGATGCATATGACACAAGTGGGATTGTATTGAAGGACATAAAAGGTGAGATTGAACTAAAAGATGTGCACTTCAGGTACCCTGCAAGGCCAGATGTGCAGATCTTTTCTGGATTCTCATTGCATGTTCCAAGTGGCAAAACTGTTGCCCTGGTTGGGCAGAGTGGAAGTGGAAAATCTACAGTGATCAGCCTAGTAGAAAGATTTTATGATCCTGATGAGGGTCAAGTACTTGTAGATGGTGTGAATTTGAAGAAGTTGCATCTTAAATGGATAAGGGACAAGATTGGCCTTGTTAGTCAGGAACCTAATTTGTTTACAACAACTATAAAGGAAAACATAGGATATGGGAAAGAAAATGCCACTGATGAGGAGATTAGAAATGCAATTGAGCTTGCTAATGCAGCAAAATTCATAGACAAACTGCCCAAGGTAAATGTTGAATTCCTAGTCCTTTGTTTTTTGGTGCTTAATAATTCTTTTAGTAATTGAAATTCAAGAAGAGGGATGGCTGCATTTTGTTTACAGGGCCTTGACACAATGGTAGGGGAGCATGGAACTCAGCTTTCTGGTGGACAAAAGCAAAGAATTGCAATTGCAAGGGCCATTTTGAAGAACCCTAGAATCTTGCTCCTCGATGAAGCAACAAGTGCACTGGACGCTGAGTCTGAACGCATAGTTCAAGATGCACTCGTGAACATTATGGAAAATAGGACAACTTTGGTTGTTGCACATCGTTTGACAACTATTAGGAATGCTAACATTATTGCAGTGGTGCAGCAAGGGAAAGTTGTGGAGAAAGGTACATAAACCTCAACTTGCTATTGTTATACCCAAATTGCCAAACTTGTTGCAACGCCTCAGCCGGTTAGGGCGAGGTTTGTCAACTTGTTATTGCAGAGGCGCAAAGCATTATAAGGTTTACCACTGTCAACTTGAATTTAATTGTTTCGGTAAACCTTATAATGGTTTGCATTTCTATGAGACCAAGTTGAAAAAACTAGCCCTAACAGGCCGGGGCGTTGCTTTACACATGTGATCACCAAAATTAAGTGTTTTGAAAATTTAAATTCTAGGAACTCATGCGGAGTTGATTAGAGATTCCAATGGGGCTTACTCCCAGCTGGTTCGTCTGCAAGGAGGAGCTGAAGCAGAAAACACCGAAACCTCTGACACAGATAACAAGGCAGCTGATACAAATTTAGATTTAGATAAGACCATGGCCACACTTAGGAGCCATAGACGATCTTTGGTGAGGTCCTTAAGCAGAGGTTCATCCGGTAGCTGGGGGTCTTTCACAATGAATTATGCAGTCCCCGGCGGCCCAATCAGTTTGCTTGAGACTGAAGAGATAGATGAGGAGGATTATGAAATAACAAAGATGGATATTGAGAAGCGTAGAAAGGTTGCCACAAAACAGTTGGCCTACCTAAACAAGCCTGAGATTCCAGTTTTGCTGGTGGGATCTCTTGGTGCAGCCGTACAAGGTGTGATCTTCCCCATCTTTGGCCTCTTACTCTCATCAGCAATAGGAATGTTCTTTGAACCTCCAAGCCAGCTGCGAATAGATTCTCGATATTGGGCAAGTGTGTATGCAAGTATGGGTTGCATTGCTCTAGTGGCCATTCCTATACAGAATTACTTCTTTGGAGTTGCAGGTGGAAAATTGATACAGCGAATTCGTTCCATGACATTTGAGAAGATTGTGCACCAACAAATAAGTTGGTTTGATGATCCTGCAAATTCAAGGTGTGTTAAACATATGGTAATTCTTATGTGTTTTTTATACTTAAAACTCTTAAATCTCCACGTATTGCTTAAGCTTATAGAAAATGGTGAATTTAATCTTAACATTCCCCTTCACGTGTAGACCCAAAATCTCCATTAATAAGTGAGGAGGCCAATACGTAGAATATTTAAATAAAATGAGTAATGAATTACGGAAATAGGATTACTATTTCTCACAAAAGCTTAAACTAATACGAAATTGTTACTTTAATCCATGAACAAAGATTTTCTCCAAACTGGTTAGAGAAACTTCCTCCGACACCGAATATATAAAATTGCCATGTGTCCTTTACAATGTAATATGTTTGCACTTTTTCAGCGGCGCGATTGGTGCAAGGTTATCTACTGATGCTTCCACAATCCGAAGTCTTGTTGGTGATCGATACCCTGGCTCTAGTTTTGCAGAATATAGCAACAGTCATTGCAGGGCTAGTCATAGCATTTACAGCAAACTGGATGCTGGCTTTTATAATTCTAGCTGTGTTGCCCTTGGTGTTACTACAAGCAACCATTCAGGCCAAGTTTAGCAAGGGGTTTAGTGTGGATGCCAAGGTCAGTTTCCTCCTCAAACTTCTTTTGCAAATTTATGAAGGAATATGTGTTGGATCTACCAATGATGTTGTGTTAAATCATCACTTATCTTAAAAGTTTAAGCTAATAGGAATGGGAAATGATGGAGACAATGTTATATCACAACTTATCTCAAAAGCTTAACCATTTCAGGTGATGTATGAAGAAGCGAGTCAAGTGGCAAATGATGCCGTTGGTAGCATCCGAACTGTTGCATCATTTTGTGCTGAAGAGAAGGTGATGGATTTGTACCAGAAGAAATGCGAGGGCCCCAAGAAACAAGGAGTTCGATTAGGACTGATAAGTGGGATAGGTCTCGGCTTCTCTTACTTTGCACTCTACTGCACCAACGCATTCTGTTTCTACATTGGTTCTGTTCTTGTGCAACATGGGAAAGCAACATTTGGGGAAGTTTTCAAGGTACTGTTTGGTTCTTTCCTCTCATCTCCATGTAGGGTTGCTTTCCTTCTAGTTCTAACCAATGAGAATTTCTGCAGGTTTTCTTTGCTTTGACAATATCAGCAGTAGGGGTTTCCCAGAGTAGTGCCTTGGCTCCAGACAGCAACAAAGCCAAGGATTCAGCAGCTTCAATACTTGATATTCTTGACAGCAGGCCTAAGATAGATTCAAGCAGCACTGAGGGCATCACACTACCATCTGTCACTGGGAATATTAAGCTAGTGTATGTCAGCTTTAGATACCCCACACGTCCAGATATTCGAATCTTCACAAACCTGAGTTTGAAAATCCCCTCTGGAAAGGTATAACATCAGCACCATTTCTTGTCTTCTTTATCCCTTACTCTTTTCTTGGTAATGTTTCAAGTTATGATCTACCTAAACAGACCACAATTTCTTAGATTTTCAACAACTTTGATGTTTGTATCCTCAGCTAAGGATGCAATTCATGTTTGTGTGTCGGGTTCAAGTCGTGTCAAGACATTAATATAAGTACATATAGATCAACTAGAACACGATCCATTTAATTATATGGATCATCCTCCACAATCCTAACCCGCTTGTTTTTTGCTGTTCATGTACATGTTGCTCTGCTTTGTCTATGTGCATATTGATAAATTAGTTATGAAAACACATTTGATTAGTCAACTGCTTAGCTTGAAATTCTTTTTGCAGACAGTTGCTTTGGTTGGAGAAAGTGGCAGTGGGAAATCAACAATAATCAGCCTCATAGAGAGATTTTATGATCCTGATTCAGGTACTATACTGCTGGATGGTGTGGATATCCAAACTTTCAGGCTAAGTTGGCTTAGACAACAGATGGGTTTGGTCAGTCGAGAACCTATGCTCTTCAATGAAACCATTCGTACCAACATAGCTTATGGCAGCCAAGGGGATGCTACCGAGGAAGAGATCATTGCAGCCACAAGAGCAGCAAATGCACATAACTTCATATCCTCTCTGCCTCAAGGCTATGACACCTCTGTAGGGGAACGAGGAGTACAGTTATCCGGCGGCCAAAAGCAACGGATTGCCATTGCAAGGGCTATACTAAAGGACCCGAGAATCCTTTTGCTCGATGAGGCCACGAGTGCACTAGATGCAGAGTCCGAACGAGTCGTACAAGATGCTTTGGATAGAGTGATGGTAAATAGAACAACTGTCATTGTTGCTCACCGCCTTACCACAATCAAAGGAGCTAATATAATCTCGGTGGTGAAGAACAGCATAATCGCTGAGAAGGGAAGCCATGATGAGCTGATGAAGATCACTGATGGGACCTATGCCTCCTTGGTAGCACTTCATACGAGTTCTTGAGCATAAGGTGAAAAGGAGAACAAACAAACAAAAAAAAAAACAGTAGGATAAGCTCTATCTTGCTTTGCGACCATAGAAAACTTTAGGTGATGTGAGAAGAGCTTTATTAGCAGAAAAACCAATTTCCCTCCAAATGTGAATAGTAGACTCCACAACTCTAACCCGTTAATATCGTGTTAGATTTGTGTCGGATTCACGATTGTGTCAAAAATTGTATACCGTAAATGTCACATTTCAGGTTTGGGTTGTTTTGAAATATAGCTATACAACTTTATAAGTTAACCTTAATTCAGCACATTTAATTGAATGTTTCAAGCCCATGAACTCTAACTCGTTAATTTTTGTATTGGGTTAATGTCGAATTTACGGTTCATGTAAAATTGTTAACCCTAGTTTACCCCATGCAAAGTGAATGTGTACAAGCATATTAATCTTTATGGAATACTTCTAGAAGTTACTCTTGTGTCATTCTTATATCCTTCAAAAAATAAGGTGACTTTTAAAATTACATTTTGATCAAAACTCAATAATAACTAATAAAATCCCAATGATAATTTTAAGAGCTACACCATGCTTGGTTGGACACAAGAATGATATAAGAAAGACTTGTAACATTATTCATCTTTATTTATGTGTTTTATGCCATTATTGTATTATTATTTGTTAAATTTAACAAAGTAACAACTTTTTAATTTATCTGTAAAACAACAATATTATCACTATTTTAATATTTTATTCAGTAAGATGATTTTGTTGAAGAAAAAGACATGTACTTCTACTGACTTATCAAAAAATAAAAATAAAAGGCATGTACTTGACCCTCATTAGTTGAAACATGATTTATGGATCCAATCCAATTTAGTTGGAATTAATACATAGTTGAGTTAGATGATTTCAATAAAGGATCCACCTTACATCCAAAAAAACAACCAAGATTTAATTTTACACAAACGCGTGACCAAAATTTACACACTTAATGCGCCGGGCAAGAGCAGCACCTCGTTTTCAATGGTTGCTCCAACCCTTCCATCATCTTCCTGAGTTTATAAGTGAAGACACCGGCAAGAACTTCACACCAAAGTTGAAACACAAGAAGCACAACATCCTTTACAAGGTCCTCCAAGGCTGCTCCAACCCTTCAATGCCTGCTCAGTCGTCGTCCGTTGCACGCTTTACTTCCAATACTCAAAGATGATGGAAAGGTCGGAGCAAACGAGGTGCTACTCTTGAAAACAAATGGCGCTTGTTTGCCAACATGTTTTGGTAAAATTAAATCTAGACCGTTGAATACTTTTACAGGAGATGTCCAGTTACTTTAGTAACTGGATGTAAGCCAAATCCTTCAATAAAACAAAATAAAGGAGTAAGAGAAGAAACTCGGAAGCAACCTCTCTCAAGTTTCCAAAGGAAGCACAATCTTACAATAGACAATAATGGGTATATGCTACACAAAAGCGAGCCTTCTTTATGCAAACATGACTATTCTCTTTAAGTAAATATGAACAAACACACACACAAGACATTCAGAGCATTGTGCCTTCACAACAGAATGCATAAGAAAAAGAAACAACATAATTTGAGAAACCCCTACAGCAATAAAACTAGCAACGATGTTCTTTTCTCCTTTTTTTTTTCCTTTTTTTTTTGTTTATACTATTATATGGATAAAACAGTGTTTCTTTTTATCAAATTGGAGGAACCACAAACTTAGTAACCAGCTGAATATTTGGGTACCGCTTAGTAAACTTCACCAGCCCCATTACTCGTAGGAATCCTTTGGCGCTTCTCCACATATCCTGATGGAAACCACCCAGCTTTACCTCTGCATTCGCCTTCTGACCATCCTGTTGGGCTCACCTGGAAAACACGTGAAGTTTTTGGAGTTACTGAACAAGCAAATATAAGGTGCGTCAAAACCAAACATTGAAAAATACAAGATCCATAAATTTTAGCAGTTTTCCTACTTTTTTTAGCATCTAAACAAAAGCATGGCCTCTGTTTGCTTCATTGTTGAATCTATTTCCTTCATGACAACAAAGTGGGCGTTTCAATGATGTTGGTGAAAATAAGAACTAAAATTGATGGTTAGACTTTACGTTAGGAAAAAACATTGAACACACTTTTTCAAATTTTTAAAAGCTTTAATAACATCATGATCAATTGGATTGTCTTATATTTGTCACAGTTTCAGAAAAATATATGCAAGGCAACAGGAAAATGGAGAAGGAGAATAGAATACACAGGGATAATGTGATACCAACAAACAGGAGAGGATGATTCAAAAACCTAAAAGTAAACCTATTATATGAGAATGAAGTGGACAGGACCATCTTCCATTCATTCCAGCTACTAGAGGTGCATTAATTGAGAACCGTAACCACAAGGAGAGTATCCCACCACAAAGAGACGTGTCATGGAACGCTAAGATGGATGTAAAGCAAGCCAAAATGAATATACATGTACGTGTATGTGTGTGTATTTATAATAAAAAAAATTGGACTTCCATATTTTACTGCTATAAAATTGTATCCAGCATATTTCCATCTGTTCCAACCATGTCACAGTGTGCTTATCCATTAAGGAGATGCTGCCTATATGCAAGTATGTGTCTCAAAAGTAAGATATGTGTCTCAAGGAGGAGATAAAGCACCTTCCGCACAACAAGGTAGTCACCCACTGACAAGCTCAGTTCCTTCTCAGATTCAGCACTAAAAGGATGTGTCGCCTGCAAGAGGTAAATAAAAAATTTAGTGAAATGATGCTGTGATATCTATTCAACAACAAAGTGTTCTAAGGAGTCGGTTCAAGGAAGAATGGCTTAAAAGTTACATTGGCTATTGGATTCTTTTTTTTTAAAAAAAAAAAAAATTATTTTTTATTTTTTTATTATTTTTTATTTTTTATTTTTTTAATGTGGAAAAAGAAAACTGTTGAAGTAAAATTTGGACATGGAACTGACACATCCTTATGAGAGAAATTGGGATGGTAAACAACACAGCATCTTAGAGGGTAGGATTCTGATGTGGATATACTCTCATTTGTCGTGTTACCAATAAATTTTGCTTCTTTTTTTAATGTGGAAAAGAAAACTGTTGAAGTAAATTTGGACATGGAACTGACACATCCTTATGAGAGAAATTGGGATGGTAAACAGCACAGCATCTTAGAGGGTAGGATTCTGATGTGGATATACTCTCATTTGTCGTGTTACCAATAAATTTTGCTTCTTCTTAGAGTATGTAAAATTTATTGGTAACATGACAAATGAGAGTATATCCACATCAGAATCCTACCCTCTAAGATGCTGTGTTGTTTACCATCACAATTTCTCTGATAAGGATGTCAGTTCCATGTCCAAATTTTACTTCAACAGTTTTCTTTTCCACATTAAAAAAATTAAAAATTAAAAATTAAAAATCAAAAAGAAAAAAGAAAAAATCACTGTGTAAGAAGAAACTTTTATAGAAGAGTAACACCCTGTGAACTGAGGGCTAACCCTTACACATAAAGGAGTAGAAAAACACTACGCAACGTGAACTAGCACACACTTTTCCCTTAAAAATAGAATTATAATTTGGCATCTACTACAAAGAATGGCATCGAAAAGTTTCTAGTGAGGATGAGAAGCCACAAGTTTTGTCTTTCATTTTCTAATATGGTTTCTGAAATGATTGGCATTGCAAAACGTCACTTGTTCTTATTGTAGCTTTATTTCCATTTTTTTTTGTTGGGTTTTCCTTTCTCTTCCCCTTGTTTGAAAAGGCACAATGGAGAATTGCAAGAAATCTCACTGAATACCAAATGGGGAATGGATAGGAAATGATAAATTTTGAAAGACAGACAATGGTGTAATGCCTTTATGCCATTGCAGAGGATAGAGATGAAATGTGGCCGTCATACAAATCCGGGGATTGTCCAAGCTCTTAGAATTTGAAGTTCAGAAGAAATCATGACTGGGAGATCTCAAGTCTTCAGACTCGTTAAGCTAATCTTCCATTCATTTGAGGACGTAGATGAAGAATTAAGGTGGTAGCTGCCTTTCTAAAAAAATTCTACTCAGTCAGATCATTCTACTACACCTTACAGCCCCAAGTAAGACTCTGCTCTTAGAAGTTTTCCCCTGCTCTTATTCCATTCAACATCAGGCTTTTATATATAGTTCTAAGGACATAACTTAAATCACCTTGATAGTAAGAGATATAAGACGTTAACAGAGCACGTCAGGGCAAATGAACCCAGGCTCTAAAAAAAGGCAATCATTTTATACACCATCAATTTGCCTCTCTAATCCTAGAAACTCTTGATTTAGGATATCAACGGTATTTCAAGCTTTTTTGGAAGATAATTCGGCTGTCATTGATTCTTGCACAGTAAGGCTCTTCACCCCAATGCAAGTCATGGCTACCCTCCATGTTGCAATGTAAAAGCTTTGGTAAGCTAAGGAATGCTAAAACCTTTGAAGGGAGCTCATCATTTTATCATCTTTCAACTATTCCTAGAAAATGCCACTGTTGTCCATTTAGCCTTAGTGCGATGCTATTCCTCTTCTTTAAGAGGCCCTCATAACTTGTGTCTCCTGATAACAATGTAATAGAGTTTCAGGCCATTAGCTCTTCGTCTTCTAGAAATGGCTGCTTCATAAAGAATCAAAGTCTGCAACTTTTTATGATTTCGCCTTCTTCATCTTTCTGTTAAAGCTTACCCTCTGCCCATCCTAAGGAGGAGGGGTGGGGGGTGCGACATGCAGTTGAGCTAGAGCTCATTGGCATAAATCTTCCATGTGCAATTATACAGCCGGGCTAAAATGTGAGCGCTCATTATTCTGTGCCATACACAAGCATTCATTATTTACTTCTCTTCAAGAGAAGAAAGGCAAAAAAGAATACTGATCGAGCGTGGGTGTTACAGTTGAAGTTGCCATACACAAATAGCCCTAAATATTTTCTCCAAATTCTTATCACCATAATCTGCCAGCCTCTTAAACCACCTTTCCAACTCTAGTCTTCCACCTAATCCTTAAAGGAATAATCCTGTCCAATTTAAGTTCATCCTCTACTGAAAACCTACCTCTTTCCTGACTCCAGATTTCCAAACACCTCTCAATCCTGTTGAGGAGCTATTAAGTTCCTAGCAACACTAGAGATCAGAAAATGCCTAAACATAGAACTCAATCAGATATATCTTCAAGTCCATGTAGACCACTTCGCATGAAAGTTTTGGGCAAAAATCAAGTCCTCTCGCTTACCAGAAGCAATCTCTACTCTGGTCTAAAAATCACTCACAGTTAAATATTAACTCAAAATGGTAAATCCATTAAGCGCACAGAAACGGTAGTTTTCACGGAACTGATATCCACTAATCACTTGATTGCATCTTCCTCTAAAAGAATACAATTGAGGGATTTCCACATTCTGTCACTCTGATCAAACCGCTAAGAGTCTTGGATTATTTAGTTAAAACTTCAATTGGTAAGTCTTGAGTATTGGTGCAATATACTTGAGAAAATATCTAAAATCTTATTTGAAATTTACCAAAACAACCATTAAAAGTTCCAAGGCTAGGTAATAGTTGCATACCTCGGCCAAGAAGTACGTTGTGTTATCTGAGCAGATATCGGACATAATCACAGGGGGAGCAGACTCTTTCCGCTGCTTCTCTGTGACCATCTGCCACAAGTTCCAGGCCAATAAATAATTTTACATAGCTTAAAATGACTAGAATTCTCTTATGAAAACAACAGAGCCAGGAACAAACCTCAGCTTCAACCTCACCAAGAATAGCAGCTATTCTTAGATGATAATTCTTTTCTCCTTCCACCTTCAAAAGCAAAAAAGCTCATAAAAATCAGACTCCAAAATATCATGCCGGAAAACTTGTAGCCCCAAAACTCTCTGCATATACCATTGAAACAAGCCTCTGAAAAGTCAGTCTTTGCTGCTGGGCTTCGACAGCTGCCATTGCAGCTGAAGCTTCTTTACCCAGTACAGCCATGTTCGCTTTTAGTTCATGCATCCTTGTTTCCGCTGCATGCAGCTTTGCAACATTTTCAGGAGTTGGAGATTCCCTTACTCGTGCTTGCCTTCTGGAAACTTCTGCTGCCTGTTTACTTTTTGTGGTCAATATGAAGAATGAGTTTACAATGCTTACATTCAAAATAGGAGGCAAGAAGGGAATATGAGAAAAAAGTGAGAGTTAAAGCATAATGATTATCTAATATAGAATGTTACTGATGCATAGGATGGCCAGTGTCCTGATTACCTGTGCCTCTGCTTCCTGTCTCATTCGACTATAACGTTGAGCAAGATGACGTGCATCTTCCAAAGGAGTGCCAATGATCATTGCTCTCAAGGGATCTAAAACCTGTGGAAAAAAAATTTGGGTTCACACTTGTATCTTAATTGTTAATGGATGTGGGTTTCTGTAGAAAATGAACAGGGCTCCATTATATTCAACTTTATTTGTAGTTCATGAGGAGTGGTAGACTAATCCTAACCTCCAAAACTTTAGCTCTAACCATTGTAATTTTTTTAAATTTTGGATACCCGACTTTGGGAGTTTCTAAAGTTTTGGGGGAGTGATTGTAAAAGCGATAAAAGATTAGGGAGGATAAGTGAAGTTTCCCCAATAAATAATCATCATATAAGAGTTCACTACCCTGCACCACAAAACTAGCTTGTTGCAATGCTTACTAGTCTTTGAAATACACACCAAATAATGTTAAAGTATCTTACATAGCTAGGGATCCTAAGAACTCCACAACTCATGTAACCCAAGTAGAAGCCACTTTTTCCCTTCCATGTAATAAATACAAACCATTGGCTTCTGTGGCTGACAGTTCAATCACTCAAAACTTATCTCAACTATTTTTATTTTTATTTTTAATTAAAGTAACAATCTTTGTGTCTTGTGAGCTATCATTTGTCCTCGTAAGTGTGTAAGCTCCTACATGGAAGCTAAATAAAATTCTCTGTGCTGATACCAAAAATCAAAAGGCAAGAATGATATGCATCAACCAAGAGAAGTTGAAAGCATATCAAATTTCTAGAACTGGCTAATAAGATTGAAGTTAGGAGTTCTAAAAGTAGCCAAAGTATCAATTCGAGACAGGAGAGTTGGGAACTAAAATAGTCAATGTGCAATTAGGCAGCATCTAGGACAATAAAATCCAACAGGATATGGCAGATTCATTGTTTCATTCAGAACACTTAATATTTTACATGTATGTAATAAAAATTTAAAAATGACCAACTAGTACTTATCCAAAAAGTTCTCATTTCGATTAATATAGTTTTTTTAATAAGTATTTCGATTAGTGCAATGAAAAAGACAACCTGTGAAGATAACAGTTTATTAAAGTCCTCCTGCTCCTTTTCCACATGATTGCGAGCATCTCCATATATAGATGCAGCCTTAGCTAAAACATTATCATTTATGTTCTCAGCTCCATATCTGCAGCAATCCTCAGACAACTTGGTTCCTAACTACCAAAAACATTATAAATAGTGAGCACAAGCACAGAGGCACCATTTTCTTCAAATCATGTTTTATCTGTAAAATATATCTAATAAACCCAATTGCATATCACTTCCAAGCCTACCCATATTGATATAAAGTAGTGCAGATAGTATTCTTAGTTCATCACCTGTTTCTATATGCTTATAACCTATGGCAGTAAATGCTTCTGCTGCTCTAACAATTTCTTTTTGGAAATCCTGAAAAAGAAAAGGCGACGAAAAAGATCATTACATGCAATCAGAACTAGAAATTAAAGAATATCATGATAGTTACTTCCGGGAAATTAATGAACTACAGACAGTATGACAAAAATGTTCAACATAAATGTTACATAGTCATGTAGAATAGCTTAAGAATCATGTCCCCATGCTTGTGAACAGCAAAAGGATGATTAACAAAGCCAACACTCATGTTCACTAAAATTAGATGTTCTCCTTCATCATTTGCTTCGCCCTCCAATATCAACATCCCTGAATACTTGAGTTTCTAAAAAACCTATGTAGAAAATTATCTTTATTATATTTTCTAAGAAAGAAATTACAAAACCAACTACAAACAACCTACTAATACAATCTCCTTCCAATTGCTAGAAGCTTTAGAACCAGAAACTTCAGTGAAAAATTAAACAAAGCTCAAACATTCCCTTTAAGTATTAATAGAGTTCATGAGCAATTTAAGGGCAGCTCATTCATGAGAAAACAATAGAAGACCAAACCATCATCTAATTATCCACCAAGAAGCAAAGTTTGCTGCTACTTTCAAAAATAAGAGATAATAAAAGATTTCAAGCTCATTTTCGAAATACAGTGAAACAGCAAAAACATCTCTACCCTTCCTGAGCGAGTGGATTTGTACAGTTTGTCTAGCTGTTGATGTCTGTGCATCTCAACCTCATCGATGACCATTACATCCGAGCTATCATAACCAGTTCCACCAAACTGCTTTATCACAGCCTGCAAATCCAAATAATAAAGAAAAATTATATACTTCGCTTCTACTATCTTAGATTAAAATAAAAATCTTCCATTTTCTAGAACACACAAAACTGTCAAAGAAAACCTTCAATTCAAAATGCTGATACAAATAATGAATGTTAATTCAAAACACTGTTTGGCTCCAGAGAAACTATATGAAAAAGGAATAGAATATATAAATTTTTATTCTTGTCCCCGCAAAAACAAAACCCTCCACTAGAATAACTTAAGAACAAAATGAGGCCTGATTCGATCAGTTTTCTTTGTTTTAACTTCAAAATTTAAATCACTTTCTGCTCCTTAATATCCTAACGTTTATGGGCAACCAAACGGAGCATTAATTAAAATGAACAAACCAACAAAAAAAAAAAAAGAACCACGAAATTAAAGAATCTCCACTAATGTGTGCCATATCACGAAGTTTATTCTCCTTCGCTCATACGTTTTCTCAGAAACCAAACGAAGCATTAATTAAAATGAAGAACAAGCATTAAATTAGCTTTATTTGTTTGCAAACCTAAAATTAAAGCCACTTTCTTGTCCTTTTCTTTTCTTAATATCCTACAGTTTCTCCTCGGCAACCAAACGGGGCATCAATTAAAATGAATAACGAACCAAAAGCAAATTAAAAACAAAAACCACAAAATTGAAGAATCTCCGCCAATGTGAGCCCGAACACGAAGTTTATTCACCTTTTCGCACACATTTTCTCAGAAACCAAACGAGCAGAGAACAAGAAATAACAAAAGAGACTATAGTAAGGTAAACCTGCTGTTGTTTGGCGACTTGTTCCCTGAGCTTACTGGCTTGTTTTCTCAGAGCGTCCATGGCGTGCTCTTTTGCTCCGTCTGCGATCCTTGACTACGCAATGACAGCGTTTCGAATGATCAGAGGCAGCGAGAGTGGATCGGAGAGCGTTGGTCGAGATCTGCCAGCTGAGTAAACGTTAGAAGCTCTGCGATTTCGTCGTAGCTGGGTTTGTCGTAGCGACAATTTTTCTTTTGGGAAAGGTTTGTGTGGTTATCAGGTGTAGGAATTCCAAGAACTTTGGGCCGTTGGATGGTCGCTGGCGTATGATTGATCTATCAATCTGCTTTTTTTTTCTTTTTTTTGAAAAATAAAAAAATAAATCATGTAATTTACCTTCCTAAATAAGTTTCATATCGTATCAAAATACTGGCTCCCACTGGTATACATAAATAACAAATCACTCCATGTCGTCAAATTATATAAAAATCTTGATGAAATTTTATTAGTGTATATCAAAGTCAATAAAAATTATGATATATATCATTCTCAAGAAGTAACTCAATTGACTGTAGATCAGTCTTATGAAGCAGAGGTCACTAATTCAAATCTTTTTTTTTTTTCTCTTATGTGAACATGGCCAAAAAAAAATAAAAATTCACGACACATAATCAATTATAAATAAAATTCAAATTAGAAACTATTTAAAAAAAAGTGAATCCATCATAGGATGTTTTACTTTCTTTGTTATTTTTAAGCTGAATGTGAAATCAAGATATGGGTTTTGTTTAAAACATTAAAATATGCAAAAAATAATTTCAAAATCTTTTAAAATATGCCATAAAAAGAGGCCCAAAGAAAGCTAAAAACACTAAATATATGCCCAAAATGCCCTAGCACCCAACATGTCCTAAGAAGAGGTCAAAAAAATGCTAAAAACACTAAAGTAATCCCAAAAGGCCCTAACACTTCAGAGCGGAACCTCAATAAGCATCGAGGACAGTAGCCCTCCCAAAAATTATTTGTGTTCACCTTACCTAAACGCAGCACCATATTATATTATCGTGGTTCAGGCCCTTAAAATTATTTTAATCCATGATTATAAATAAAACTATTGGCTGTAATATGGTCTCCGTCAGTCCCAAGTATACTTCCTACATTGATAAAAAATTCACCATTTTTATCTTCAACCTATAATTTATTAAATTAATAATTATTCTAAAAGTTTTTGAAAGAATCAAATTATGGAATAAAAGCTACATACACACAGTATTGTAAAAAATTTGGAGAGCTAGATATATATATATTAATTTTTGAAAAGAAATTAAGTAATATTTTCAAATCTTTGACTTTTCTCAAGAGTTTTTCTGATCATCTTTAGGGGACCATGGTCCCCCGTCACCCCGTCCTCCGCCACGTAGCCGCGCAAGAGTGTGACCTTTTGTTTTTCTTTATGTCCAAACTATAATACATACAGAAAAAAAAAAAAAAAAAAAAAAGAAGTTAAGTCTTACAATTTGGGGGCAACAAAAGTTCATTAGGTGCAAGTTTGGGTGTATGTTTGAGGAGTTTAAAAGTGTGTTTCATATTCAAAAAGTCTTTTTGAAGAAGAAGAAGAAGAAGAAGAAGAAGAAAAAAAAAAAAAAAGAGTACTCGTTTAGTAAAAAAAAAATTGAAAACGTTTTTAAGGGTTCGGAAAGCTCAAAAATTGAAAAACGCACTTTTGAAGCTTTTGCCTGACTTTAAAAACTATATTTTTCAAATACAATCTCAAACATGCTCTACGTCTATGATTGTCATAAAAATATAGGTCAACAACAATGCTTTCATACGTTTCTCACACGGTCTTGACTGAAGCATAATTGTTATTTTTTGGGATAACTTCAACCCCTAAATTTATAAGTGTTTTGAAAAAACCCTTTCAAATTTAAAAACTTTTCATTTTACTCTTTAAACTTTTAATTTGATGCAATTTATCCCATCAATTTTTACTGTTAAACCATAATAAAAACCACTAAAATTACTAAATTATCCTTCAAATTTGTCTATTTTTTAATTAAAATTAATGATAAATTTAAAATTTTATAAAAATGTCATGAGTACAACATTCAAAATTAACATAATGAGATACATTGCATCCATAAGCTCAGCCTCCATCTCTCCCCCTTGCTGAATAATTAATGAACCCCCAAATAGATGGATCTGGATCCTCTCCAGTCCATAATGGACTGGAAGGTATCCAATTCATGGTTGAGATTTATTTAAATAAATCTTAGGATCATAAATGTGTCACTTGTCCCCTTAATAAAATAATAATAATTAATTAATTAATATTTAAAAAATAAATAAAAATTAAAATAATAAAAAACAAAAGGTAGCCGACAACACATAAGGGGTGGCCGGACCACCCTTGTTGGCCTGGGGTGGCCTGCCAACGATTTTTTATTTTATTTTTTTCTAGTTTGGGCCTTGGGGGGTCAGACCACCCCCAATAGCCATGGGTGGTTAGTCTGGGGTGGCCAAAGCCACCCTCAGGCCAATGGCAATGGACCAGCAACCTCCTACAGGGTGGCTGGCCACCCCTTAATTTTTTATAAATATTTTTTAATTTTTTATTATTTTAGTTTTTATTTATTTTTAAATATTAATTAATTTTTTATTAAAATGACACGTGACATATTTATGATACTAAAATCTCTTTAAAAAGATCCTAACCATAAACTAAATATCTTCCTATCTATTATGGCCAAGAGAGGATCCTATTCCCAAACAGATATGCATGGAATGGGCCAAATCCCTAATAAGTGAAGTGGTGGAGGTTTGGTACACATCATCGACAAGGATTTAGCTTTAAATGGAATGATGTGTCACGTCTCTCATAATTTTTGCTTTCCAAAAGGATTTGTACTTTTTTTTTTTTTTAATCATTATGACGGTTTAGATAAGTAATGTTCTTTATTGACCCATTCTGTATGCTGATTTCAACAATAAATTATCAATTTTTTCTTCTTTTTTTTCCTGCCAACCATATATATATATATATATAACATCATCAGAGATCTTAGGGCTTATGTGTAACTAGCATACATGATACAATTCATTGTGTTTTATTTATTTCTAATTAAAAATGATAGAAGGGAGTAACTAACTATAACTATTTTATCTGGGCGTGACCATAATAGTATTTATCGATTATGAATTCTTCAAGAAGGGGCTAAACGGTGAAGAACCGCAAATGCTCTCTTAAAAAAAAATTGAGTCATAACTTGATTCAGCCTTATTAAAACATTAGTAAGACTTGAGATAGCTAACACTAATCAAGAGTGAGTGATTCCCATTTCGGGTTTCGTACTTGCTCTTTAGTGCGTGCTTAACCACATAAAAATTGTCTTTAAGACCAATGAACCATCACAATTAGCGGTCAACCCATTGTGTTTTGATTAAGAAGTTGATTTTGATTTTGATCTTGTCCCGTTGTGCAAGCAACGGTTTGATGAAACCTTGTTAGTTTTTTTGTATTTGTGTGTTGCAAATCCCAGCATCAAAATCAAAACATGAGTCATTTAAGCTATAATTGATAGAATAGTAATTGAGTTGGAGTTGAGTCTTGTTGGAAATTTAATTTAAAACTTGAAATTTATGAAGACTTACTCAACTCATGCTCAAGCAAAAGCAAGTTTCACGCATAACCCGAAATGTCGGTCGACTCACACTCAACCCATGTTTGAACAAACAAGTTACAACCTCAAACAGAAACTTTGCTTGATTCCTCACACGATCGACAATCACTCGAGCAAGCCCAACAAAAAAAAAAAGACTTCACTTGACCTGAGAACTTGGAGATCGAGAAAGTCTAAACTCTTTCTTGAGCCTAACATTCCTTACTCCTCTCCTTATTACCAAATCACTATCAAATCGTTAACCCTTTTTTCAAAGGGTTCGGTTTCGCTCAGAAGAGCAACTAGAGTTTCAAAAGGCAACTTAGTTAGTTTTTTCTTTTTTTCCCCCCTCAAATTTTAAAGTGTGAGTGCATCTCCAGCAAGGACTCTTAGTTTAGCTACTCAAAATATCTTCTTCTTTTTTTCTTTTTTTTTCATTTTATCTACTAGTTTTTCACACCACATTCTAATAGAAGAGCTATTTTAACTCTCAATTCTAATTAACTATTCATTTTTAGTATTATTTTTATCATTTTCTTTTCTTCTACCTCTCGTCTCTCTCTCTCTCTCTCTCATCTCTGCCTCTCGCATTCTCCCATCTTCGGCCTCCCTCTCATGCCCTAGATCCCTGCAAAATTTCACACCGAATCCTTGCAAATCTCTTGGTGGATATGAGCTCCTTGGTAACGGTGGAGGCAACAAAAGATTGGGTTTGAGTTTGTTTGAGGGAGAAAGATGAGTGGCTAGGTCGGCCAGTGAGTTCTTGCACGAGATCCCGGAACTTGAGGCACTGGTCTTCACCTTCATGGGGTTTGAGTTCTTACCTATTTGATTTGATGCATTTTTTTCTCTTTGATCGGGTCTGTTGATTTTGAGCGTGTGTTCTGAGTGAAGGAAAGGAATTGAAGAAATGGTTTCAAGAGATTTTGGGCATATGTTTTTTGGTACTCTTGTTGATTTTTTGTTTGAGGGAGAGAGAGAGCTAAGATAAGAAGGGAATAGATGTTTGGAAATCATAAAATATTGCTAACAGATGCTACAGTGAACTTTCAAATAACAACCGTAGAAAAAATTACTATTTTACAATGACCGTTGAAGGAAGAAAAATTCTAAATTTAACAAAAAAGTTAAGTTAGAGGATCCGAGATGCTCTCGAAATGTTTATTAGCAAATCAATAAACTAGTATTAATTTTAAATACATGCATGTAAAAAGTCAATCATATTAAGGATCAGGTTTTGTCTTTGTTTCAAAGTATTTGTGGGTTTGGTTGGATGGAAATAGGAGGGAATTAGGAAAAAGGGGAGGGAAAGGCGGGTCCGTTTCCGCCCGGACCCACTTTTTTGGGCGGAAATGGAGGGAAACAAAACGCGGTGAAGCTGTTCATATCCTTCCTTTCCACGTGTTCATTTAATGCCACATATTTATTTATTTTTCTAATCATTTAATGCCACATATTAATTATTTTGTTTGTAATAGTGAATTTATTTGCAGAACAATAATGCAATATGTTTTTTTAGTATTCTTTTGATATTTTTTTAATTGTAATATGACTTTTAAAATTATAAATAGATTAAAAGTTAATAATGATAATCTCAAATTTAATGTTAATTTTAAAATGTACATCACAATTAGAAAGACATCAAAAAAACATTAAAAGAGTATCTTAGATATACTAATTAAATTTGTCTTTTTTCTTTTTTGGTGAGTAATTAATTTTGTTTTTTAGTTGGTGAGTAGTACTCTATCTTTTTCTAGTAAGATTGAATTATTTATATAAAAAAATAAAATAAAATCAAACTTGTTAAATGTGTTCATATTTGATGTATATGGTGTATGAATATCCTTTTCGTCTCTTTTCTCAACAAACAAAGCAAGATAATAATGCATTCCTCTCCTCTCCTCTTATTTTTAATTATTTATTTATTTTCTACATCCAAAACACATGGAAGTAAATATATTTTCTCTACCTTTTCATTTCTCTAGTTCTTTTTTCATTTCCTTACAAACTTTGTAAATTATTAATGCTAGCCTACATACTATAAGTCTGCAATGCTATTCAAACTCTTATTTTACTACATTATTGATGTAATAGTGTCCTATCAATCTTTATACTAGTCTTGTTTGAGTCAGCTAGCTCGTTTGATTTGTTTGTTTATTTAACAAACAAACGAACAAACTAACTCAATTAATTATTCGAAAATTGATCAACAAACATATAAAATAATAGTAATGACATGCATAAAAAGAGTCAGCCCTTTTAAGTGATTGAATCACTTAAAAGATTTAAATTTATCAAAAGTTACAAGGTGACAATGTTCCGTTAACATAGTAAAATAATAACATTACTTATCCAAATAACACTTGGCAGCATAGTATTGTCATAGAGGGGAAAAAGGGTGGCACTTAGCAAGTTTACCCATTTCTAATTTCTTAATTTATGCATTATATTGTCAGAAAAAGAAAAGAAAAAGAAAAAGAAAGATGATCCAAATCATTAATCTGCCGACATCATGTGAACTGCATCGTTAATTCCCCAAGGGACCAAGATAATTTGGTGGTGGGACACTGGCCCATAATCCACCATAAATGAGCCTAGAAAAACTCCCTAAGTAGTAATTTTCTCCCATTATTAATCCCACGACACAAACAAAACTTGGCAAATTCCGCACCACTCAATTTCCCCTGTTCTCATCGCCCCCTCCACCCCACCACATAATTTTTAGCCAATTTCCGACTCTGTTTACAGGAAACATTCCAAAGTTTCAAAAACCCACATGAAAATCCATTTCACACACTTAAAAAAATGAGACACACGCACTAAAATAAGAGCCTCCCCTGATCTGTAGCCAACATGGTATATGATATTACGATGGCCCAAATGGGGTGAGAGAAAGACAGAGAGAATCTTAAGACGCTTCCACAAACGACCTTTCGACCATTTGCTCCGGAAATCCCAGTAGGTCCTCCTCATTTCATCTGTACAAAGTACTATATTCTAGATTTCAAACACACACAACACACGCATATTATTACATCAAAAGGTAGAGAGAGAGAGAGAGAGAGGAGGGGGGGAATCAGGGACCCTAAAACAGAGACAACCCACGATCTGCTAAGAGAACCCCATTGTAGAACTTGCCCACGAGAGGCCACCAATCATGCCAAAAGGTGCCAAGAAGAGAAAAGCTGAGAAAAAAAAGAAGGAAAATGAAGCCCACAACAACATCTCAACTAACAATCCTCAAGGTAAAGGCTTTTCCCTTCCACTTTTCTTTTTTGAATACAGCCCCACAATATTAATCCAATCTTTACCCATCTGTCATTCAATCATGCGCTCAACTTTTTTTTTTTTAATTGATTTTTTGTTAAAGCTTTCTGTTTTGCGTGATTTTAACTCTATGAGACCAATCAATACTTACCCATCTTCATGCTATACACGTATTTTTTAAATCTTTGTTTCTATTTATTTTTGGTCGATTTGGGGTTTCGGCTGTTCGTTGGTGCTTTCTGTTTTGCTTGATTTCAACGCAATCAGACCAATCCAAACTCTTTTGTTTTTGTTTTTGTTTTTTTTTTAAAAAAAAATCTGTCACTCAATTATACACTTGCGTTTCCCAATCTTTTGTTTTGATTCTGATTCTGATTCTGATTCTGATTGGATCAGCTTCTTGTCACTAAAATCACGCTTTTAAGTGTTTTCATTTTCTTGTGTTGAATTGGCCACATAGGTGTTTGATAAACACTTGCTTTACTTTTCTCTTTTTGTAGTTCTTGTGAGTGAATCAACTTATCTTTTGTCACTCAATCATAGTCTATTTTTTTACGGTTTTTTTTCCCTGATTTTATGGTCAGGTTGGCTTAATAAACATTTGTTAGTTGTGCTTCATTTTGATTGAAAATCTTCTGATTGATTGAAACTATGTTAGGAAATGATGATGTGAAATCCCTAGATGGGAAGGAAAGTGATAGTGGTGAGGTTAGTAGCCCTGTCTCTCGGGACCAAGATAGCGACCAAAATTCATTTAATGATAGGAATGAGGAGTTTGAGGAGAGAGACCCATCATCCATTCGATCACTTGTTGCTGAGGACAAGTCTATGGAGGATGTATCTGGTGATATAGAGGTTTCCCAGAAAATAAGTTCAGAGGATGATGCTGTTATTAAAATTGAAAGGGAACTGAAATCTGATGAGAGTTCTGAGAGCAAAAATGGTAGCATTGAGCATGTTGATTCTGCCAAGGAACCACATAATGGGGATGATCGGAGCTCTAGCAGTAGTAGTTCTGATGATGAGTCTCGAGCTTCTGAGAAGAAACCAAAGGAGGAGCCCTACAATTTAGTTTTGGAAGCAAGCCAATGTGATGATTTGGTTCAGCCGGTTGATTCTTCACTGGCAGAGGTGACTTGGGTTACTGAAAATGCACCAGTTGGGGAGACTGTTAATTCAATTGCAGAAAGTGCCCCACATGTTGATTCTGCTAAGTCACTGATATCTGTCTCCGAGGAGACAATTCACATTACTGAAAGTGCTCCAGTTAAGAATCTAGTGATCGCTGATATGATAGAACCAGTATCAAAAGAAAGTGAGGAAAAATTGTCGCCTAAATCAAAAGAGGCTCCAGCAGCTGTGGCGGATTTGGAATTGAAGAAAAATGAGGAAAAAGTATTTCCTTTATCCGATGAAAATGTTCGTGCATCTTTGACTGTGGGGGAATCTGTGTCAAATGGATATGAGGGTAAAATATTGCCATCACCAAGTGATCCTGTTGCTGCAACTAGTAATGGTGCAGCAAATGAAAAAGATTCTGAGATTCCTGAATGTTCTGAAAACCAGGTATTGCCCCCATATTTTCTTGATTGTATATTTACAGTAAAATGCTCCAAAATAAATGTGCTTATCTTTTGCTTAATTTACATGTAGCCTTTGGTAGCACCAGCTCCACGAGTTGTGCAAAAAACCTCCTTCCTGAGTTGCTGTGGATTGTTTGATGTGCTAACAGGCTCCGGGTGATAAGTTCAGGTTGTTATTTCTAATCCTGTTTAAATAGATTTGTGTGTTTTTTCCTTAAAATTTTTTTTGGTGAGATACTGAAATTCGCTCATATCCTGTCTTTCTATGCTTTTCTTCCTTTGCACCCTAACATTGCTTTTCCATTCCACCCAGGTTGGGTTGTTATTAGGATGTCACTACTATTTATCTCTGATGGTGTTCCCTCTCTCTCTCTCTCTCTCTACAATTTGTCATGCAAGGGTCTTTTGTGTATATGCCTTGAAATACAGTCAGTCTTTTATGTAAAGGTCCTCCTTGCAGCAAAAAAAGGTCTAAGATTGGCAAACTTAGTTTGTCTTTCTAGTAAATATTACATGGAAGAAATATAATATCTATTGCCATGCAATTTGTACCTAGCATTTGATTTGTGATTCATGTTTTGCATTTTTTGTTAGGGAAACTAGGATAAAGGGCCCTGTGGCATATATCAATTGCTTGATGATGTAAATTTCACATTTGTGACATATAATATGTAGATATGAATTTTGTTTTTTGCTTGGTTAAAAGTTTGGGCAAGTGCTCTAAAATCAAAGGGTTCTCGAGATACGTGGTAACAATATGATTTTGAGGAAATTAAGTGCAAATTGTTGGAAAAATTTTAACACTCACAACAGCTGAAATCATCCTACCCAACACCTCCATCACTAGAACAAACAGCAAAGGAGATAAAGGATCCCCTTGCCTCAAGCCTCGATAACTGCTAAAGAAGCCTGTAAAAGAGCCATTCACCAAAACCAGAAACCGCACTAAGGAAATATAACGAGCTATCCAACCAAGAGCACCACTTCCCCCAAACCTGCATTTTCTCAACATGTACAATTGAAAATCCCAATTAACATGATCATAAACTTTTGTTAAGTCCATTTTACAAGTGACTACCAGTTCTCCAGATCTAAATCTATTATCAATGCATTCATTGGCAATAAGAATAGGATCTAAAATTTGCCTACCTTGGAGGAATGCATTTTGTGACTTAGATATGATTCTCTCCAACACTATTTTTAGCCTATTCGCTAGAATCTTAGCAATCATCTTGTAAATGCTACCCACCAAATTGATCGGGCGGGAATCCTAGAGGTTGACAGCCCCTGGGATTTTCGGAATGAGGGTGAGGAAGGTAGCATTAAGGTTTCTGTCAAACTTGCCACTAGCATGAAACTTAAAATAGACCTTCAAGATTTCCTCTTTCAAAACAGCCTAACACGCTTGGAAGAAAGCCATAGAGTAACCATTGGGGCCCCGCGCATTGTCAACACCATGTATCTTTGGACAGCTACTTATATTTCTCATTTAGTGATTAGTTATTATGATTTTCTTATTATTTTTGCCCCTACTACCTAGGTGGCTTCTCTTGTATACTTCCTGTGTATATGGGGGCGCCTTACGCTTTTAATGATTGCTCGATTAATTATAAAAAAAAAAAAGTATTGGTGGTTGTTGATGCTTATTTAAAAAGTGCCCCTTGACAAAAAGCATAATTAGATGACACAATTCAGCTAATCTACACAAAGCAATTAAAGTAGGATCTTAATGTTTTGCATTGAGTCAACAATGAATAATGTTTCAAGAAATTTGTTCAATTCTGTCCATGATGCATAACAGTTCAAGTTGAGTATTTTGATGTGCTTAAGAAATATTGAACTTTGCCAAGACTTTCCTGGGTTCATAAATATTTCACCCAACTCAACAGAGCTTAAACTTTAACTCTATGGGGTTGCTATGGGAATACTTTTTTAATCTTTTAGATGTCTCAAGAATCATATCCTACACCATATCATAGCTGAGTCTTTTTCTTTTCTTTTATTTTTTATTATCTCTTCTGGTTAGGAAATGAAAATCATTTGCTGTCATATGTCAATTACTTGTACTTTTCAGTTTTAGGGTTTTGCTTGCAGAGATTGATTCAGGAACTTAGACATCTTTTTTATGGTTGCTTCTGTATTCTGTGTATTGAGTAATGTTATTTCTGGTGGGCACTTATTTTATAATGCATATGGCTATATGCATCAAACATTCTTTGAGTGTTGGTCAGATGTTGTGTTTTTTATCTCTTACAATTATAATGTAGTATAATATAGCATCCATTGTCGGCCCTGTGTGTTTGTCTCGCACGTACACTTGTCCGTATCTCTTACCACTTTCCTACAAATTTGGTATTACCCCTGAGGGTGAGGCGTTTGAGACACTGCCCTTGATGATAAAAGGTCCAAGATAAAGGATGGAAAATCTTTCATTTCATGTTTACACTGCCCTTCTTCCTCTCTTTCACTGTTTTGAAAGCTACTGAGGCACTTAGTTGCAGTGGAGCAAAAATTTCATTTGAAGGGAGAGCAAAAAGCATTTTCATTTATAGTCAAAATATGTTTTACCATGTCAAAGTCCTATAAGATCATCAGACCCATGCCCTTGCTTCTTTTGGTCCCTCTTACCAAAAATCTGATATTCTCTAACTTTACTGCTACTATTCACTCGAGGGACTTTTGAGTGGCATTCAACAAAGTTTTGACTTTGCACAAGCTCGTTCAACTTTTCATTCTTCTTGTCCTTGTTATATTTCTGCATATTTCTTTGTTTCCTTCAATTTGAACTAAGGTACTACAAGATTGTTGAGATTATTTTCTTTTTTCACCCTCCAATTCATTGTTATTGAGCTTTAGCTCATGTTCTGGTATTTATTTATAAGCTTCTTAGTAGGGTTGAGATTGTTACGATAAGTTACATTTCTAGGGTATCAAATTCTGCAAGTAATGACTGCTTGAGATAGCGGCTTTTCAATTTGTATTACAGAAATCATTGCTGACTATTTTACATGAGTTGCTTTCCTTTCTTTGTTCCAACTTCTTTGTTTAACTTATGTTATTTCTTGAGCCTATTCTACTCTGCATCATGCAGTTCTTTTGTGTTTAATGACCTTGTGGGTTTGATCTTGGAGACTAGATGCAGTAATCTTTAGTTCCTAGCAAATTCCTTTTAGCTTCTGTTTGCCTTGTGAATTGGGTTGCTGTCTCAGTGGTGCTGGTGTGATCTGAAACTTTGAAAGTGAGGGATTATTTTCTTCCTGATTGGTTCACAATTGCCGGTAAAGCTTGTCTGATCTTGTGATTTGAACATCTCCCTTGTTGATTTTCTAGGTTTTTGTTCCTTTTTGTTTTCATTTTCCTTAGATTCAATCTACCCAAATTAAAACCAAGCATTGGTTGGTAGTTACTCTCTATTAGCACGAGGGATGAGGCACTTGTATAATTGTTTTTAAAGGGGAAATTACACTTATGCTCCCTTGAACTGACACCTCATTTGCAAACATCCCTTCCAAACTACCATATGTGACACTTTGACCGTCCCGAACTATCATTTATTTCCTATTTTCACCCTTCAGAAGTGTTTAATGTTAAATAGATGGAAAATGACCCACATGTACGAATTTTTTACTTGAAATGTCCAAAGTGCCTCGATTTTGAGAGTTGGAATGTTGTAATTGACCTCCATATGGCAAAAAAAAGAAAGAGGAGGGGTAGGCGGACCTACCCTCAAGGCCGAGGGCGTGTTTGGCCACCTCCAAAACCCTTTTGGTGGTGGGCCTCCCCCGAAATCCCTAATGGGTGGTTTGGTGACCCCAAAAAGTTTTGGATGTGAAAGACATTATGGTATGGTAATCATTTCTATAGTTGGATGTGAAAGACATCTACTGTTCAAAACTAATTGTTCTTTACTATCTAATTATTTATTTATTGCCTAAAATATCTCTCATAAAAGAAATACAAAATTATAAAACCAAAGTGGCTGTCCCTTTATATTGTTTATTTTCATTTTGCTATATTTATGCATTTAATAAAATACATCAAAACCTTAAGGGGGTGATCTAACCAACCCCCAACTCCATTTTTCTAAAAAATTGTTGCATTATTTTTTGGTTTGGTATGAGAGCAACTTGAACATTTCAAGTAAAAAAATTACACATGTAAGTCACATGCGCAACTTTTTGTCTATTTTAATGCCGAGATCTAACGGATGGTGCAAATTGACATGAAATGGTAGTATATAGGGGTTAGGTGTTGCAAATGGTAGTTTGTAGAGGTCTTTGCAAATGAGTTGTTAGTTTGAGGGGGATAAATGTAATTTCCTTTTGTTTTAGACTATTTGACTGTTTGGTGAATTTTACTCGTACCTTGAAATTAGTTGATGCTGCAGTGTAAGAAAGTAATTGAAGTAACACCATCTCTTTCACCCTTTTAATGGAGTTGCAATTGATGATTTTCATGGTTTCTTTTTTTATGCAGAAACAGAGTATGGATTGGCCCCAGGGACTTGTGAAGCTTGTGAAAGTGAAGGAGGAGTTGGTCTAGAGAAATTTTTGATATTTCAAACTAGAGTTCTTCGTTTTTCCCAATAAATGATGGGCAAGAGCCCTGACGATAATATAGACAGTCTTAAGATATGTGGTGGTGATGTCAATATTTGTAGGCGGCTTAGTGTCCCTAGCTTTCATTACATTGCTTGCTTGCTTCTGTAGTCTAGTGTTTTTTCTAGGTGGTGTGCTGTGTTTAGTTTCTTTTGCAATATGGATAGGGCAGCGGTGCGACCTGGGTTTTACAAGCATTTTTCTGTGATATCAATACACTTGATTGCTGTCATGGTGTTTTCAAATGGACAAAGGGTTGGGTTTAGGTGCTGTAAAAAAAACTACAACATGTGTGCTGTAGTTTTTTCAATGGTCCAGATTTAGTTTTTTCCATGGTCCAGATTTAATTTTACACCTATGATTTGTGTTTTTGGCATATGGGTTTGTTTTAATGCTACATCCTGCCTTTTTCATTGCATGCCTGTCTTCTTTTTATTGATTGGGGTGCTTCTGAGAGTGGATTTTTCCCTTTTGGAAGGCTAAAGGAGAACCATTGGGCAAGGTTTGATGTGGCTGGTTCTGACATGTATCTAAATGGAATTAGGTGGCTTGGTAGAAGGTAATATTCGAATTCAAATACTCTAGGCCTTTTCATTTGAGGAACTAGGGGGGACAATAATTCAATGCAAAGCAAAGAACCTTATTAGGACCGGACATGTCACAAATCCTCTTGAAAGAGGGGTGCCTTTAGGAACGCGGACACAAGAGGAGCATTTAGGAACGCGGACACAAGAGGTGCATGGTTGTTTGCTCGTGGTGTGGGGTATTGGGTTCAACGAGTAGTTGCTACCGTTAAGTTTGAAACCTTGATCAAATTGCTATTGATAAGTTGGAGGAAGGTGAGGATGGCATCAAGTCATCGTGCCCCATGTCTTGTGTGACACGTGTGCTACAATGACCGTGACAAAGGGTCCAATCCTGCGAGGTAAGCTTAATTTGCTATTGGTAGCTTGATTAAGGTCGGAGCCATTTTGTATGTTAATGTAAAATCAGCAAGGTTTGAAGTTTACAAACTCTTTTTCCTTTTCAATATGATGAAAAAGTGCTGTTGTTTCACTTATTGAAAATTTCAAATCACTATTAAACAACTCGGTGGACCGATATACAGAAATATAGCAAATTCTTTAGCAAACAATCTCTTATTATTTGTTCATACAAATCAAATCAAACTGTAATCACAGCAATCACACAGAAGTCTGCCAAATCTTTGGCATTTTTGTACACGGTCGAGGGGTAAAAAATGAACAAACAAAACAAAATAAAAAGAAAAGAAAAGAAGATAGAAAAAGAATACAATTCACAGAGACACCATGTCACCCCAACTTTTAAGGTAGTCTTCTATATGCAGCCGAATGAATGGCTGCAATGTATAGAAGCTGTGTCGCCGAAAGGATGATTAGGAATGCCTCCATCGTTCTCTGCAAGAACAAAACACTTACATTCATATACATATATATGCACACAAACAATTCTTTTTGAGAAAAAAAGAAAAGAAAAAGAGAAAGGAAAGCTATTTTTTCTTGCGTCTTACCAGACGAGCATTTCTGATGCGCAGCTCAATCTCTTTGCAGGCAAACCTGCAGAATTTATTTAGCTGATTAGAATCAACAACAACCACCCATTTCTGATGCCTTTTTTGGCATTGCTGCTTGGAGATGTACAGAGGAAAAGTTATTCTTACCCCATGGCAAGGATAGTAAGAGTCCAAGCAATGATAGCTGCTGTAACTGCAGATGGCATGCTATCTAATGTCCAAGAACGAAGATGGTTGAATCCAGATATTACTGATGCAACACCAACAACTCCAGCAAGCAAAGCAAACGTGACAAAGAAGCCAGTGGCAGCATTTCCCATCGGGAAGTATATGGGTGAAAAATGTGCAGGAAGATCAAATCCAGGGCCTGCAGTGTCCAAACCTGATTAGCACTTAAGGGCGGAACCAGAAATGTTAAAAGAAAGATGAATAGTTTACATAGAGTGAGTGAATAATGAAGGCGTTTTATAGGTGCTAAGTCAAGCTTTATGAGTGATTGAAGGAATTTTCAAATTGATAGCTTAAATGGTATCGAAACAACCTAGTAACTCCATGGGATACTAGAGCACTCCATGATGGAGCTCTAGCAAGAACGTTAGGGATTTAAGAGGAGAGATTAGATTGCCCTGTCCTAAGTAGCAAACAAACACAAATGATAAGAAATGAGAGGAAAAGTACCGATGATGAAACCATGATCAATTGCTCTATTCATTGCCCAACCACCAATGCCCAGAACTATGACATACATGCAGAAATTCAGAATTAAAAGGAGCCCAGCAGCCGATTTCATTTGGTCACCACCAGCCATCTATCAAAAATATGGTTTACAATGAAAAGCTGCTAGAATAATAGGAAAGAGGTAGGAGTTTTTCAGATGTGCTTTGTGCAAGAAGGGGTCTTATAAATATCATTGCATCGAGGGTTTTGGTTCTTTTCTTGCTTAAGGCTGTTGGGTACAAAGGATTCTGTGGGGGGGTTGTAAAGAGGATGCTTCATATTCAAGGCAAGCCAACAAAAATGCAAGATTCTTGCTTGGCTTACATTCAAAAGTCTTTTTTTTTTTAATGGACATTCTTAAGAGGGATTTGTGCCATAAGTTGTTCCAGGGAGGAAAGTGATATTCTTTGCCAGTCCCAAAGGAGCAATTAGGTGTCAATCTTATGTTAAATCTATTAATCTTTTGACACTCATGCATGTCTTTTAGAGCAAGTAAAACAAATGTTGCTTGCTATGGATGTGTAAAAACATGCTCTTTCAATAAGAATTGCAATTCTAAGGGTGTCATTTACATGCTTTATGAGGAATATTAATTACAAATTACAATTTTGTTTGTATGGGAATCGTATTTGTTCTAATTGTTATGATTTAAGTAGGCCACAATTTGGAGTATGAGTTCTAAGTTGAGCTGAGCCAACTTAGTATGTAATAGTTTTAAGGGCCTAACTTTCCATATTCTATCAGCTTTGAAGCTTTTAGTGTACTGATAAGGTTCCTAATATTGATTTACAAGTAGACATAATGTAGGTATTCCGTGTTCGAATCTTGGAGGGAATAACCTACAAAAAGGATCACTTAGCATCTGAGTGAAGCCGCCACAAAAGTGAAAAAGAACCATATAGTAGGTTGCCGTGAATGTCGGCACAGAAACATAGTGAATTATTAGGATCTTGATAAAATCCAATTTGGGGTACTGGCGCTAAATTGGACCAGTTTTTGTATAAAATAGGTTTAGGGGCCTAACTTTTGGTACTGGTGAGTTACATAACATAAACATAAACAACCGAAAATAACTAAAGCTCAAAAATTAAAGGAATTGGGTTATTGGGCTGTTATTAAAAAAAAAAAGAAAAAAAAAAAGAATAAGAAGATAAATTTAAAAATAATTAAAATTTAGGATTAAATACTTAATTAGTCCCTAGGATTTGAAAACTTTATTTTTTCCTCCCTAGTGTTTGGAAAGTGGCCAAATTGGTCCTTGTAGGTTTGAAAAGTGACTAAGTTAGTCCATCCATTAGGTGACCGTTAGTTGACTTAACGGACTAACATATGGACTAATTAGAAGTTGACACGTGGTCATTTAATTAAATATTTTATTTTTTAAAAAATATATATTTTTAAAAAAAACTTGGGGTGACTGTAGCCACCTCCTTGGGCACCAAGGGGTGGCCGTAGCCATCCAGGTTTTTCTCTCCTTTTTTTTTTTTAAAAAAAAAAATTTAATTAAGTGACTACGTGTCAACTTTTAATTGGTCCACATGTCAGTCCATTAAGTCAACTAACTGTCAACTGATGGATGAACTAATTTGGTCACTTTTCAAACTCTAGGAAAGAAAAAATAAAGTTTCCAAACCCTATGGACTAATTAAATATTTAACCCTAAAATTTATTAAAGAATGAGATCTAAAAAAAGGTGTAAAAGCCGAAATTTGCATTTTTATGTAGATTTAAATACTGTGCGTTCTTAGTAATGGATAAGACGGTGCGTTTTGATGCATTTTCCCTCTAAATTCTCGTACTCGTTCATATGTGATCGTTACGCAGACGAATTTCCATGATAACATTTCGCGCCACTTCTCGAAATTTTAGATTTCCGCGCGCTTCGTTTTCATTTTNCTAATTTGGTCACTTTTTAAAGCCACAAGGACCAATTTGGTCACTTTTCAAACTCTAAGAAAGAAAAAATAAAGTTTCCAAATCCTATGGACTAATTAAATATTTAACCCTAAAATTTATTAAAGAATGAGATCTAAAAAAAGGTGTAAAAGCCGAAATTTGCATTTTTATGTAGATTTAAATACTGTGCGTTCTTAGTAATGGATAAGACGGTGCGTTTTGATGCATTTTCCCTCTAAATTCTCGTACTCGTTCATATGTGATCGTTACGCAGACGAATTTCCATGATAACATTTCGCGCCACTTCTCGAAATTTTAGATTTCCGCGCGCTTCGTTTTCATTTTCTATTCCACGCTCTAATTATAGCACTCCCTCTTACAGATCGTTGCTCTCTGATCACCTAAAGAACCACAGATTAGACGAAGCTCGTGAAGTTTTGGATAGAATCCCGGTTCGAAATGTAACTCTATGCACCATGATGATCAATGGGTATGCACGAAACGGTAGACTCGGAGAGGCTTTGAAGCTTTTTGATGAAATGCCGAAGAGAGATGCGGTTTCCTGGAATTCGATGATAAAAGGGAGTTTGGATTGTGGGAATTTGGGTATGGCTGTGAAGCTTTTTGATGAAATGCCGGAGAGGAATGTTGTGTCTTGGACGACGATGGTGAATGGGTTTTTGCAATTTGGGAATGTTGAGATGGCTGAGCGCTTGTTTCGGGAGATGCCAGTGAGGGATGTGGCGGCCTGGAATTCGATGATTTATGGGTATTGTGATAATGGTAAGGTTGAAGATGGTATGAGATTGTTTGAGGAGATGCCTTGTCGGAATGTGATTTCGTGGACTTCGATGATTGGAGGGCTTGACCAGAATGGGAAGAGCAATGAAGCTTTGTTCCTTTTTGGGAAGATGGTGGGTTCTGGTACTGAGCCCACTTTAACTACATTTGTTTGTGTATTGACAGCTTGTGGAAATATATTAGCTTCACATCTAGGTGTTCAGAGTCATGGACTGATTATTAAGTTAGGGCACTGCTTTGATGAATTTATATCTGCTTCACTTATAACATTTTATTCAAATTGCAAGCAAATAGAGGATGCTGGCAAGGTTTTCCATGAGGTAATGCATAAAAATGTAGTAGTATGGACAGCTATTGTAACGGGATATGGTTTAAATTGTAAGCATGAGGATGCAATGAAGGTTTTTGGGGATATGATAAAGATGGGTGTCCTTCCAAATCAATCTTCTTTCACAAGTGCTTTGAATTCATGTTCTGGATTAGAGGCTCTTGATATAGGCAAAGAGGTCCACACAGTAGCTATTAAGCTAGGTTTGGAAACCGATGTCTTTGTGGGTAATTCTATTGTTGTCATGTATACTAAATGTGGAAATATAAATGATGGGGTTGCTGTATTTAAAAGAATTCGGGAGAAGAATATTGTCTCATGGAATTCAATTATTGTTGGATGTGCACAACATGGGTGTGGCTTCTGGACTCTAACTCTCTTTAACCAAATGATACGCGCAGGGATAGAACCAGATGAAATCACATTCACAGGGTTGCTTACTGCATGTAGCCATTCCAGGATGTTACAGAAAGGGAGGTATTTTTTCAAATATTTCAGTCAAAATAAACATATTGAGGTGAAGCTTGAACATTGTACATGTATGGTTGATGTCTTGGGCCGGTCTGGCCAGTTGGAAGAAGCCGAGGAGTTCATAAGAAACATGCCTATAAAAGCAAATTCTTCGGTCTGGCTAGCTTTGCTTAGTGCCTGTAAGATTCATTCTAACTTATTTGTGGCTGAAAGAGCTGCAAAATGCGTATTTGATCTAGAACCAAATTGTAGTGCAGCATATGTTTTATTATCTAATTTATATGCTTCTGCAAAAAGATGGGGTGATGTCTCCAGGATACGGGGGAAGATGAAACATTGTGGAATTGTAAAACAAGCAGGATCCAGTTGGGTTGTTCTTAAGGGGCTAAGGTATGAATTTCTTTCTGGAGATAGGTCCCATCCCCTCAGTGAAAAAATATATAAAAAACTGGACTGGTTGGGAGGAAAGCTGAAGGAATTTGGTTATATTCCTGATCAACAGTTTGCTTTGCATGATGTTGAGGTTGAACAAAAGGAAGAGATGTTGTCTTATCATAGCGAGAGGCTTGCCATTGGATTTGGGTTGATTAGTACTGTTGAGGGGAGTACAATAACAGTAATGAAGAATCTTCGTGTATGTGGCGACTGCCATTCTGCTATTAAGCTTATAGCAAAGATTGTTGGGCGGGAGATCACTCTAAGAGATTCTAGCCGCTTTCATCACTTCAGGGATGGCATTTGTTCTTGTGGAGATTATTGGTAGTGCTACTCAGGGGTTTGTCTATGTGAAATTGTTTTGGGGGGCTTTATAATGCTTGAAATAATTTACAGAAAGCATGTTTAGGCATATCATATCATGCCCATAAAATCAAAAACTATCTGAGGATTGATGAGAATAAGAAATTCTTTGGCCGTCTTTTGAGGATAAAGCACACCACGCTAGTTTAGGCATTTAGTGATTACCTTGCCAGAATTTGAACAGAGAAGTGGAGTTGTCTTGTCTACAAAAACTTTCTCTATTTTTGGAGTTGCTTCTAGATCTTTGTTTCCAGATGGTCCTCTTCATCAGTTAAGTATACATTTTAGTGGTGATGGTTATGACATAAGAAATGGGAGTTGTATTGATCCATGTTTCTGTGGCAATCCCATAAGGAGGTAAGCAACACTAGTTTTGTAGATAGAAAGTGAATTTTCCAAGGGCAAAACGTTATTCATAGTGGTCAGAAGCAATTACAATTCTGGTGATTGTGATAATGTGGTAGATAGTTGAGAGATTCAACTATGAATTATAGAACTTTTCCTTTGATGGTGACTGTATCAGCAATGGGAGTGAAGAGTCATATGCTGCATATCATTCTGTATAGGGCTATCCCCTTAGTGGGATACATACATTTTTGTTTCTTGTTTTCATAAGTTGAATTTCTCCTTTTATGTTGTCAAAATGTGGATGTCGAGAGGAATGTTCATTGAGGACCTCGAAGATGATTATTATTTTTTTTTAGGAAAGAGTGAAGTTTGAAAACTTGAAAAATTTATATTTTTTAAAGTGGAAAAATACTTCAGATATCCTTGAGGCAATACCAAATCAATCCATAAGGTGTAAATTTTGTCAATTTACTCTTACCTCTAGGGTTGGCCTTGTAGCCACCACCATTTGTTGGGTGTAGCAATAAGGGTAATCGCGAGGCCACCTCTCACCTCTAGGGACTGGCTAGCGTGGCTGCCCCAAGCAAATGGGGGTGGCTCGAGTGGCCAACCTACCTCTTGTGTGTGTGTGTTTTTAACAAAAAGACTCCAAATCATTTTTCCCTCTTAAAAATGTAAATCAAATTGCACTTATTGTAAGGGTGAAAATGCGGTTAGTAAAGTCAATTAACGGCCCCCGCTAACTGCCTAGGCAGTTAATCGGCGGTTAGTGATTAGTAATTTTAATAAAGGCTAACCACTTTTTTAAAGAAAAAATTTTATTTTATTTTTTTAAAAAAAATAATAATAAAAACGATATCATTTCTATGGTAATACAATAATATCTTATTACATACGACATTGTTTCTAGATTTTTATACATTTATATATATTTTAAATTTCGGTTAGCAGTTGTTGCTAACTGCTTTCAAAAGTGGTTAGTGATAAACAGCTAGTGTGATTAGCGGTTAGCGGTTAGCAGTCAATTATTAATGGCCTGCTTTTTCGCACCTAACTTATTGTATGGTTAATCCTCTGGTCCACACCTTTTTCCCAAAATGCCCATACTGTAGTCGTTATAAAGCTCAGTTTATTATTGGCGCCAAACCCATTTCATTTTCCAATTCCTCATAACAACTCTCTCTCTCTCCCTCTCAAGAAAACCAGAAGCCTATCTCTGAATTAGAAACTTCAATTCTCTCAAGAAACCCAGTAATCTTCTTTTTCGTATTTCAACGAATATGGAAGGCGCAGCACAGAAAATGCTTGAATTTCATGCCAATACTCTGGCTTTTGAACAAAAGATTCAAGCTCTGATGCACGAATGCAAAAAGGGATTCAAGAAAGATGGAGATTGTCCTGGAAAGAGAAGTTTGATGGAGTGGATAAAAGTGCGTGAAATATCTAATCAAGAATCTTGGGTTGTGGTTTTAATGAAGGTTAAAGCAGTTGAAGCTGGGATTAAGCTCTCCCACCTCCTCGTTGATTTTGTGTTTTCCATGTCAAGGCAAGAGGAGTTGGCAGAAAAGATTGGGAAATTCGAGTCTGCGATCAAATGGGTCACCGAAGATGGGAATTTCAATTCCATGGTGATTGATAAGGTTCTCATTCTACTCGAAATGGCGGGCGAAGAAATGAGTGAGATGAAAAGATCCAGAGAGCTAAAGAATAAAGGAAAGGCGAAAAAGTTAATCAAGCAGGGGGAAAGATCGAGTGGAAGAATTCGAGTCCACGAACTCGTCGATCAATGCTTTGAGCAAACTCTTTATCAAATCTTTGGTCANTGGCAGAAAAGATTTGGAAATTCGAGTCTGCGCTCAAATGGGTCACCGAAGATGGGAATTTCAATTCCATGGTGATTGATAAGGTTCTCATTCTACTCGAAATGGTGGGCGAAGAAATGAGTGAGATGAAAAGATCCAGAGAGCTAAAGAATAAAGGAAAGGCGAAAAAGTTAATCAAGCAGGGGGAAAGATCGAGTGGAAGAATTCGAGTCCACGAACTCGTCGATCAATGCTTTGAGCAAACTCTATATCAAATCTTTGGTCAATTTCTTGAAGTAGTTCTGCGTTTCGAATCCATTGTAAGTCATCGATATCTTCCGGCCGATTCAGAGATGTTAATGAAAGAAGCGCTGTCGATGGTGGAATCCGGTCTGAGGCAATATGAGGAGGTTCTGGAATGGATAAGAGGAGATATCATAACATTGAAGAAAATGTTTCCATTGAAATTAGAGCATAAGAAAGACACCAAGACGACCAAAACCATTACTTCCATGGCGTGTAGGATAGATGAGCTGTGGTGGGGAGCACTGGATAATTCATCAGAAGAGAAGGATGAAGATGACATTTCTACCAATATGGAAGGCGAGGTACAGAGGCGCTTGACCAACGCGACTAAAAAGATGATTGATTTTCAGACCAATATTTCGGGTTTTGAAACAAAGATGCAAGCCCTGATGCGTGAATGTAAAGAGCGATTAATCGAGAGAGCTGGAAATTCTGAAAAGAATAGTTGGACGGGGTGGATGAAAGCATCTCACGCATCCAATGATGAAGAATCTTCTTTTGGGTCTCGATCTGTGATCACACTGTCGACTCGAGTAGTTATAATGAAGGCTCGAGTAGTTATAGCTGGGCTTGAGCTCAGTAATCTGGTTATTGATTTTTTGTTTATGATGTCGACGCGAGATGAATTGGCAGACGCGATTGGAGAATTCAAGGCTGCATTCAAATGGGCCACTAAGCTTAATTCCATGGTGATTGATAAGGTTGCTAATCTGCTGGAAATGGCTGACAGGGAAGTGAGGAAGATGAGAAGATCCGAGGAGTTGAAGAATAAAGGAAAGTCGGTCATTGACGACGGCGATGGGGATGAAAGATCAAATGAAAGAACTCGAGTTCAAGAAGTCCTCGATCAATTCTTCAAGCAATTTCTGTATCAAATCTTTGCTCAATTTCTTGAAGCATTTCTGCGCTTAGAATTCATTACAAGTCATCCGAAACTTTCTGGTTCGGGGTTGCGAATGAAATTAGAGCTGTCAATGATAGAATGTGATGTAGAGCATTGTGAGACGGTTGTGAAATCGTTAAGAGAGGATATCATGGCATTGCAGACAATGTTTCCATTCAAATCAGAGTTCGAGGATGCAAAGATGGTGGAAGCTCGGAATTTTGTGGAGCCGAAGATATATGAATTGTGGATAGGATTAGTGGATGGTCATAGGACCGGATATACCAGAGAAATGGAAATACAACCTTGCTTGAATGAAGGTGTGGAGTTGCAAGAACCAAGAGAGGAGGAGCTGGTTGAAGTGGAGAAAGAAGCAAAGAAGCCATCAAACATGGACCAACTTTCTGCTTTTTGATTTTGATATTTTTTCCCTAAGAATTCAATTGTACTACAAACAAGGACCAGCTTTGAGTATATTTTCTTTAGCTACGAAGCATAATAAGCAATTTTGTTTTCTGATTGATTGTGGTGGTTTGAGATTGAAAGCAATGTATTCTAGTAGTATGAATTGACCGAAGAATATTACAAGTTCTAAAAGGATTTCAATACTGAGATAAAAGAGTACCAAATCCTTTTTTGGAAGTGACGCAGCACAAAAGAAAAACCATAGAAAAAAAAGAGTCAATGTTGAACAGAGTTTTGCCAAGCAACAATGGACATCAAAAAGAGTATTTTACTAAGAAAATATAATTCTTCATTAATTTTTGAACGGTTACAATAGTTCACTTAAATAGACCGACAAAAACCTTAACCCTAATTTGACTTTGGGCCAACATCATTCATATATACATGAAATAGTAAAATATATTACTCAGTGCCCACATAACATTCATACTAAATAAGAGTATTGCTAAATATCAAGTTTTATCCCCAGCGGATATCTTATGAATTATGAAGGCTTTTTCTTGGATGGTGAAGAGAAATCATTCTCTACATGGCTATCCCCTCTGTGGGACACGTACCATTTTGTTTTCAGAAGTTGATTTCTCCTTTTATGTTGTGAAAATGTTGATGCCGAGAGGAATGTTCCTCAAGGACCTCCATTTGAAGGTTTATTTATTTATTATTATTTTTTAGGAAAGAGAGTGAAGTTTTAAAATGTGAAAATTTATGTTTTTTAGGGCTTCGTTTGTTTCAACATAAAATACTTTCCGTCATAAGATTTTGCTATTTGGATGTCCCGGGAGAGTCCATGCATGTCCTCGGCCAAAGTTTTGCTATTTGGATGGAAGTAGAGGCAGTGCGGCACATAAGCCACACTCGCAGAGGAAGGGGGTGCAAGGGGTAGAGGAGATGCCGAGGAGACTAGGTGGGGCGTGTGAGCCGCCATGCAAGGCGGAGAATGTCAGATTTAGCTTATAAGCAAAAGAAAACCAAAAGGTGGAAAAATATCAAATTTGCCTCTCAAGATGCATACAAGAAGTGCAAATTAAAATAAAACCCCAAAGCCCAATTCTTTTGATTTTCGAAAGAGGTACTCACGTTTAAGTCTCCATTTGGTTTTGTGGTTTCAAAATGTACGATTTGAAAAGTAGTAATTTGAAAATGTAACTTTTTTCAGTTCAGATGAGCATTTGGTAAAATTTAGCTTATAAGCAAAAGAAAACCAAAAGGTGGAAAAATGTCAAATTTGCCTCTCAGGATGCGTACAGGAAGTGCAAATTAAAATAAAACCCCAAAGCCCAATTCTTTTGATTTTCGATAGAAAGAGGTAATCACGTTTAAGTCTCCATTTGGTTTTGTGGTTTCATAATGTACGATTTGAAAAATAGCAATTTGAAAACGTAACTTTTTCAATTCAGTTGAGCATTTGGTAAAATCTATAAAAAGATATTATGTGTGCCATTTAAAAATGCGGCTTGGCCATAAAACACACTATATGTCATTTGGAAACATCTTCTGTAAATATTTTTAGCGACGACAAGTAGTTGATAATATTAATATTAGCGACAACAAGGCCCAGCCATCATGACGACAAGGCCTAGTCGTTGTTGATAATTTATGATTTTTTTTTTAAAAAAATCTTATAGAGGATATTTTGTTATTTTGAGTTGCGAAGGGGGATGGTCGCCAATGTTCAATTGGGGGTCAAGTCTCGGCGAGGTCCTAGGCGGGTTCCAGCAGAGTCCCGTGCATGCCCTGGGTGATTCCAGCGAGGTCCCAGGTAGGTCGGGCAGGGTCCTAATCAAGTCCCGAGTGGGTCTTGGTGGTGTCCCGGTCAAGTCTCGATAGGGTCTTGGTCAAGTCCCGAGCGTTAATGCTAATAATACCTTTGCTAAAATTGGTCTCTCTCTTTCATCTCCTCTCATTTTAGTCGAGTAGATTTCATCTCCCGAACCCGATGAGGATTTGTAAAGAGAAGCTGATGATGAAACTGAATGAATTGAAGTTGCCCTACTTGCCTCTGTTGCATATTCTAACAGGTTCGATTGGGTCTTGGGCGGGCTGTAGTGACCCAAATATTTAACTAAGCATAAGTAGCTTAGTTAAATGATTAATTTGGTGGGTCACTAGGATCAACTAGAAGGGCATTTTGAAAATTTGTTTTCTGGTTTGTCTTTTAATGCGAACGTACACTACTTTCTGACGGATGTACGCTCTTGTCTTTTAGCTTGGACGTATGCTAGGGTTGGCGAACGTACGCTCTTGTCTTTTTTTGCAAACGTATGCTGAGGGACCACCTGACATATGCTGACATATAGTACACCGTACTATGTGAATAGTACAATGGACGTATGCCAAAAGTATAGGACGTACGCTGCTTTTTGGAATACCCTCCGGGTAATACCTAGACGTACGAGACAACCTTTAGACCACTGTGGAAAGGTACTGGACGTACGCCCTTAGGACTGAACGTCCGCTGCTTTCTGGCCCTATAAATATCCCCTCACCCCCTCGCCCATTTCACACCTATTCCGCCCCTAAACCCCTCTCTTCGCCCCTAGGCTGCCAGTAGGCCATTTCGTAAGTGTTTATGAGTGTTTTATGAGGTTTCGTGAGTGTTTCGATGCTGCCAGAGGAGGAACTCTTGAAGTTTTGCTTCAAGGAGGTAACGCTCGGTTTCCTTAGCTTTTTAATACGTCGTTATGCTGCTCGATTATAGTTCTATATTGCTAGTTGTAGTTGCTAGCTTAGTTATGCTTTAATCTTCCTTAGGCTAGCGTTTTGATAGCTTAGCGTTGTTGTCTTTGCATAGAGGCTTCGATCTGTGTTAGGAGGCCTTAAGTAGCCTTTGTTGGGCTTAAGAGTTGGAGAATAGGCGGACAGTGAAGAGAAAATGAGATTCTCCCTGAAAGGCATCGGAGCGGACGTACAGTCTCGTGGCCGGACGTACAGCTCTTGGTGTCACAGTGGACGTACGGACCTGAGCCCAGACGTACGACCAAAGTGTGACAGGGAAACCCTATTTTCATCAACCGTCCCATAGCTCATGTTTTCTTGTTATAGAGATGTGCTTTAGTAGAAATAGAACTAATGATAGGTATTTTCTCAATATTCGAGTTTATGGAGCCTCAAGGGAATTACATGGAGAAGCTTTATAGCCCGGGTGAGTACAAACTCACATGGATGCTTTGTTGTTACTTTTCCTGCATTGCACGTATTTTATATAGATGTCAAACATGCATATTTTGCAACTCTCATGAAATACATTTTGGAATTACGGGTAACTCTCTTTTGTGAAAACGTGTGTTTGTTAACAAGGTAATAATGAGATTTGTAAAACTGTACATGTAAAAGACTGGTAAGACTAATTGCATCGTATGACATGATACACCGGTATGTGCGGTAGTAATGGCCATGGGCTTACTATACATGTTAGCTTTATGTTCAATGTGTGAGTGTGCGGGGGCTTTGGATCCAATGACTCGTGACCAATGATGTAGCCATTCCCAATGGATGGTCACTATAGGACGGACATCATTAGTAGTGTGGGCCACTCGGGGTCAGACCCGATAGTGCCACTAATGTTACGTACGATATATTTCGTGCAATGACTGGGGCATCGACATTGTACTATAGGTCCCTTGGGACAGCGTCAACCCTGTTGAGAAGGGGTAACATCTCGAGTAGACCATATTGTTGAACTATTACTGTTACTCATGATTATAAGCATATTATATATATCACCTACATGATAATTCTCATCTCATAATGCTGCATGTGTTTTATAAATAAAAAAATCCACAAACTAATGACGGGTACGTTATGTGGATTTCTACTTACTAAGTCGTCAGACTTACCATTGTATTATTTTCCTTTTTTCTCCATATGTACGATTATGTTGTTATAGATAGTAGATACCGTGAAGCATCCAGTTCTTGTGGAGGATTCGATCCAAGAGATGCTTGAGGACTTATTGCAAGCTTAAGCGGGTACTCATGGTAACTAATACTTTTGAGTTATGTTGTAGACATTAGGGCTTAATGCATGCTTGCTTGTATATTAAGGTTTGGCATAAATCCCTTGTACTTATGTTATAGTATCATTTCTGCTGCTTTAATGATCTTTGGTTAGACACTCTGGTTATACTGATTAATGTTTATAGTACTTTATTACTTTTGCTGCTTAGTATTCTCTGTTTTTGAGGAGTAGAGGTCTTGGAGGTCTTGTTCGGAGTGGAACAAGGCTGGGAGACGAACCGTTGAACTAATTACCAGTTAATTAATTCTCGGAGCGTTACACGGGCCCTAGTCAAGTCCTACCGGATTTTGGTAGGGTCCGTCGATTTGAGAATGACATGCTTGATGAGTGGCAAATATTGCATATTTGAGCTCCTTAATTTGCATTTGTTAATCCTTTGGTTGTATTATAATATGATGTTTTTTGCTAGTTCTGTGGTTTTATTGTTTTGCAGGTTGTTAAGGAAAATTGAAGACTTAATGCAAAGTTTGGAAAAAAAAAAAAAATCACCGAGGGAAAAGTCACCAAGCCCAAACTTCAAGCACACATCTGAACAATGTAAACTCCCATTCGGATGGTTGTGCGCTCGAGCACACACAGGAGACAATATCTGTTCCGATGATGAACAGAACCGTCTGAAAGGACCACTTATCAAGCACGTTCCAGCTGCCCTTTTTTAGGTTAAAATCCCCAGAAACCCTATAAAAAACCCTATCAAGAGAAAATACATTGAAGAAAAATAGAGGGGCTGTAGAGTACGAAATTTCAGAGTAGAGAGAAGAAAGTTTAAGGTCTTCCTAGATTTTGTTGTTCTTAACTTTGGAGTTTTTAATTTGTAAGCGTCTCAATTCTCCATGGATTCAGTTATTCTTGTTTTATATTTTTAATTCCATGAGAGGCTAAACCCTCAACTAAGATTGGGATGAAGCTTCACTTATGATTAGCAACACTATTCTCATGTGATGTAATATTTTCCAATTTAATGAGTTTGATTGTCCAATTGTTTTACTTCAACTCAATTAAGTGGGATGATTCTCGGATATCTTTTATGATTCAAGAATACATTTAATGATTTAAGATAATTTCATTTAATTGATTGCTTGGTTTTCTTTGTCAAAAAAATTGGATATTCATTGTGATTTATTCTACGGATACAATTGATGATTTAATTTAAATTGGATATCTTTTATGATTTATGGATACACTTGATGATTTAATTTAAATTTGTTATCTTTGTGATTTGTGCAAAGAACGGATATATGAGATAATTTTGATTAATTATTTGAAGTAAAAGTAAAACATATCTAAGATTCTTGTTGTGAGAACTTTGAAAATATTATTGATTATGAGAATATGTTGCTATGACTTTGTGAGTACGGATTCCGAAACCTTAGTGCTTCGTTAATAGATTAATTTCACTTTCTTTTGTTTATGCTTTTGATTCAATATTCACAAAAACAGTCTCTAAGAGATAGCTCAATTGGCTAGGACCACGCCTAATGAAGCGGATGTCACTAATTCGAATCCCCTTCCCCCTTCTTGTGCGGACATGTAAAAAAAAAATTAAAAAAAAAAATCACAAAAACAATTTCTCATATTTTGGAACTTGGTTGGGATTAAATTAATTTAGATATATTTAGTTTTCAAGAACACAATTCTCTATGGGATCAACCTCGCACTTGCAATCCTTTTATTGCAAAGGATTCGTGCACTTGCGAGAATTAAAACGGAAACTATTTTTCGAAAATTAAAGTAGAATTTTCGGTCAAATGAAAAATATTTTTCGTTGGCTATTATTTTACGTCACACCAAACACCCAAAAATAGAAAAATATTTTTCGAAAATCATTTTATGGTGAAACAAACGGATCATTAAAGTGGAGAAATACTTCAGATATCCTTGAGGTAATATCAATCGCTCTATAAGGTGTACATTTTGTCAATTTAATCCCTAAGGCTTCAATTAATATCAAATATATCTTTCAGTATATCTTATGGTAATAGCATGAATGCCATCCCCAATTAAAAAGCAACCTGTGTCCCCTTGACTAAAAAATAAAAATAAAAAAACAATAAAAAGGATAATTAATTAATTAATTAATTAATTAATTTTAAATTGACCGCTTTTACATCTATAGTGGCCTTGCAGCCACCACCATTTGTTGGGTGTTGCCAAATCGTGAGGCCACTTCTCACCTCTGGGGACTGGCATGTGTGGCCAGCCCAAGCAAATAAGGGTGGTTCGAGTGGCCAACATACCTACTGGGTTTTTTTTTTTTTTTTTTTTTAATAAAAAGAACCCAAAGTATTTTTCCCATTTAAAAATGTAAACCAAATATTGCACAGTTTATCCTAAGGGTGTGCGATTATAACTGATTAGCCAATCGCTAACCGTTTTAGTAAGCACTTATTAAAAACTGTTAACCGCCTAAGGCCATTATGGTTAGCAGTTATTTTTATAAGGCAATGCAGTTAATAACCGCTAACCGCTAACCGCCTACCTTTATATATAATTCTATTAAAATATATATTAAATATTTTAGAGTAATAAAATACATAATAAATGAGCTATTAGTGCACTCCCCAAACCTCTCACTCCCCCAACAGTGTGTGTATATACATATATATATATATATATATATAAGTGCCCTTGCTTAGAAATAAAATAATTCCTAAACTTCATTGAGGTAAATTTGATTGGCTCATTGCTATTCTTTAAATTAAGTATTTCTTCTAGCAACCCAAGATGTGCCGCTTTAGTTGCAACTCACTTTTCAAATGCCCATTTACTCTCACTAAGAAGGACACTTGGTGACTAATGGTTGTCTTGTCTTTGTTGACAACGTGATAAGTCCTTTTTGTTTTTGTTTTTGTTTTTTCATCTTTTTTAGAACATTTTGACATTAAATTCTTAAAATAAGCCCAAAAATAGGTCAATTAAAAGCCCAAGACACTTAAAAAGCCCACATAAAAAAGCGATTATAAAACCGTCAATTATTGTATTGAATAACTGCTAACCGTTAACCGCATAGGCGGTTACTGTTATTAAAAATTGATAACCGTTTAAGACAATTACGGTTAGCGGTTATAACTAATAACCACCGGTAGTAACTGTTTGCACACCCCTAGCTAGTTTATCCTGTCCACTCCTTTTTCGCAAAATGCACATACTTGGTTATAAAGCTCAGTTTATTATTGGCGCCAAACCCATTTCATTTTCCCATTCCTCCAAACAACTCTCTCTCTCTCTCAAGAAATTCTCGATCTCTCAAGAAAACCAGTAATCTTCTTAGCGATTCCTTGGGAAGACATTTCTACCAATATGGAAGGCGAGTCACGGAAGCTGTTGACCCACGTGATTCAAAATATGATTGAATTTCAGAGCAATATATCGGATTTAGAAACAAAGATGCAAGCCATGATGCGTGAATGTAAAGAGGGATTAATCAAGAGAGCTAGAAATTCTGAAAAGAATAGTTCGATGGGGTGGATGAAAGCATCTCACACATCCAACGAAGAATCTTCTTCCAGGGCTGTGATCACAATGAAGGCTCGAGTAGTTGAAGCTGGGATTCAGCTCTGTAATCTGGTTATTGATTTTGTGTTTATGATGTCAAGGCGAGATGAATTGGCAGAAAAGATTGGAAAATTCAAGGCAACATTCAAATGGGCCACTAAGCTTAATTCCGTGGTGATTGATAAGATTGTCAATCTGCTGGAAATGGCTGACAGGGAAGTGAGGAAGATGAGAAGATCCGAGGAGTTGAAGGATAAAGGAAAGTCGGTAATTGCTGACGGCAATCAGGATGAAAGATCAAGAGAAAGAATCCGAGTTAAACAAAGAATCCGAGTTAAACAACTCGTCGATCAATTCTTTGAGCAAATTCTGTATCAAATCTTTGATCAATTTTTTGAAGCAGTTCTGTACTTAGAAGTCATTACAAGTCATCGGAGACTTTCCTATTCGGGGTTGGTAATGAAAAAAGTGATGTTGATGCTCGAATGTGATGTAAAGCATTGTGAGAAGGTTGTGGAATTGTTAAGGCAGGATATCATGGCATTGCGGACAATGTTTCCATTCAAATCGGATTTCGAGGACGCGAAGACGGCGGACGCTCGGAATTTCATGGCACCTAAGATATATGAATTGTGGATAGGATTACTGGATTCATCAGAGCAGGATGTTCATAGGATCAGATATGCCAGAGAAATGGGAATACAATCCAATTTGGAAGGAGATGTTGCTGCTATGAATGATGAAAACGATGTCGTTGAAGATGATCTTGACGATCGGAAGAGATATTCTGTAGAAGTACAGCCTACCCTGAATGAAGGTGTGGAGTTTCAAGAACCAAGAGAGGAGCAGGTTGAAGTGGAAAAAGAAGCAAAGAAGCCATCAAAGGTCTGCTATTGTTGTTAAGCAAAGATTCATAGCTATGTTTCGGCTTTTTGGCTTCTTTTTTTTCCTAAGAATTCTATTAATTGTTCTTTAGCTATGAAGCATAATAAGCAATCTTGTTTTCTGATTGATTGTGGTTGTTTGAGATTGAAAGCAATCTGTTATCTAGTAGCATGAATTGACCAAATTAAAGATCATCTTGAAAGTTCTAAAAGGATTTCATTCCTGAGACAAAAGAGTACCGAATGCTTTTTTGGAAATGGTGCATCACAAAAGAAAAACGACAAAAAATAAAAATAAATCAATGTTGAACAGAATCTTGCCAAGCAACAATGGAGTTTGGTAGAGTCTTATCACTAAAAAAAAAAGAGGAATTGCACATCAAAAGAAAGAGTATTTCACTAAGAAAATATAATTTTACATTCATTAATTTCTAAATGGTTACAATAGTTCCCTTAAATAGACATGACGAAAATCTTAACCCTAATTTGATTTACTTTCGGCCAACATTATCATATATACATGAAATGAAGTCAAGATCATTATTTATTTATTTATTTTTATCAAATTGAGTTATGGTAGAAAGTAAAAAAAACACCCCCCAAAAGTTGTCAAACTCGCCCGCTAAATATTAAGTTTTATCCCCAGCAGATATATTCAAGTATGACTCTTTTTTTTTTTTTTTTTCACATCCTAAGGTGTACAACCACTAGGAAGTGGCCCATATGGTAGAAGTGCACAACCGGTTTCGATTAGCATTTATTATCTTTAACTACTTAGGTTGTTATCAAATTTTTGTAAGAGCAATTATTTGCTTTAATAATGTCGGTTAGTGGTTATTGAAGCTCATAACCACACCGCATGCATAACAGGTATTTAGAAATGGGCCATTTGGGCCTATTTTGGTGTTTTGAGAATTCCTTGAGCATATTTTTATGACTTATTTTAGATTATTTTGGGCTTTTTTAAATAACTAGAAGGCTTCAAAATGTAACATAAGGATAAGCACAAAAAAAGTCAACCAAAACGGTCTAAGGCACCAATCCAATTTGTATAGCTTATGGAAAGACTCGATGAATTTATTCTCCATACCCTCACCAGCACTACTACTAATTCCCGTTCATATTAATTAGATTAAGGAGCTTGAAACTCAAGAATATTATTATTATTATTATTATTATTTATGAATAAAGATCAATTTTATTAAACTCAAAACGAAAACTCTATATCAAAAACACCAAAACAACGTCATTATTTTGTATATTATTATTATAAAGACCAATTTCATTATTTTGTGTTTTTAATGTTTATGTATATATAAAGGTAGAACGATTAGCTTTTATTAGGCAGTTAATAACCACTAGACACTCCAAGCAGTGGGGGTGGCTCGAGCGAATAATGATATAAAGAGTACTAGAGTCATCACAAATGTAATGTGACATTTAAAATTACCATTTAATTTAAGATGATTGTTATTAAATTTTAATTTATTGGTAATTTTAAATGCCACATTATATTGGGGATGACTTTATGAAGACTCTAGTCCTCCTTATATCATTACTTAGCCCGAGCAGCCGACACACCTCTTGGGTCTGAGGTTTTTAAATTTATATTTATAATTTTAATATATAACGGGTTGCACAGGTCTGAAGTTTACTCTATAAAGGTGAATACATGGAGTGACTCTGACTTAGAGGAGTCAAGTAGTTTCCTTGTTGTTTGATAAATGGTTTTATTCCATTGTTCGTTAAGCGTTTCTTATCCCGAGCATATCTCTCTCTCTCTCTCTCTCTCTCTCTCAAGAAAACCAGAAGCCTATCTCTAAATTCGAAACTCCAAATCTATTTCTCAAGTGTTAAGGAAGATTCTATGTATAACACAACAGATATTCGAATACAACCAATCACAACAAAGCAGAGATAATATTGAGAATTCAAATGTATAGATTAGATTTTATATGTTTAAATTTTGTATTCAGTTTTCTAAATAGAACTAACTCCATGTATTTAGGAGTTTAGTTTTGATTGTATTATATTTATACTCAGTAAAGTTTACTAAATATTTTCCTGATTTATTCAAGTCTTACGTCAAGAACCCAGTAATCGATCTTCTTTTTCGTATTTCAACGAATATGGAAGGCGCCGCACAGAAAATGCTTGAATTTCATGCCAATACTCTGGATTTTGAGCAAAAGATGCATGCCCTGATGCGCCAATGCAAAAAGGAATTTTTTGTTTTGTTTTGTTTTTTATATTATTTTTTAATATATACATATAATCATATTAAACTCTAAATTACAGAATTATCCTGACCAAGTTTTAGAGATGTCATAACCGAGTTTTGCAAGGGACCCCACTACTTGTTAGGGATGCCTGAACCCCGCCTAGACCATATTGGGACCCGCCTTAGCTCAAGACCCACCTAGGACCTGACATGGACATTTTCGTACTTTAAAATTTAAATTGATTTTTCATACACGACTTGGACCCCACCTAATTTTTCGTACATGCTAAATACTAAATAATGTTTTTTAAGAAATCTTTTTCCTCCAAAAATGTTTTCCGATGTTTGGTCCTAAATATTTTAGGCCATCGGGTCCTGTGGGGGCCAGGGCGGGTCTCGGCAAGGTCCTACACAAGTCTTGGGCGAGTCCCGGCAGGGCCCAGTGCAAGTTCGGTCGGATCCCGGGAGTGTATTGGTCAAGTCCCGGCGGGGTCCTCTGCAAGTCCTAAGCGAGTCCCAATGAGGTCTTGGGTAGGTCCGGTTTGGTCTCGGGTGGGTCTCGGTCTGTCCCAACAAGTAACTAGTCAATTTTAGAGCAAGTCCCTATCAAGTCCTAGAGGAGTCCTGGTCAAGTCCTGGGCAGGTCCTGGCAAAGTCCCGTGCATGTCCTCGGCCCAAATTTTGCTATTTGAATGGAAGTATTGGCGGTACAGCATGTTAGCCGCACTTGCAAAGAAAGGGGGTGCAAGGGGTAGAGGAGATGCCGAGAAGACTAGGTGGGGCGTGTGGGCTGCCATGGAAGGCGGAGAACGTCAAATTTAGCTTATAAGCAAAAGAAAACCAAAAGGTGGAAAAATGGATGCATACAGGAAGTGCAAATTAAAATAAAATCCTAAAGCCTAATTCTTTTGATTTTCGATAGAAAGAGGTAATCACGTTTAAGTCTCCATTTGGTTTTGTGGTTTCAAAATGTATGATTTGAAAAAACAGTAATTTGAAAACGTAACTTTTTTCAATTAAATTGAGCATTTGGTAAAATATATAAAAATATATTATGTGTGTCATTTAAAAATGCACTTCAGCCATAAAATGCATCATATGTCATTTGGTAAATTATTTTGTAAATATTTCCAGCGACGACACATAGTTGATAACATTAATATTAGCAACTACAAGGCCCAATCATCATGACAACAAGGCGCCTAGTCATTGTTGATCATTTATGATTTTCTTTTTAATCTTATACAAGTTTTTTTTTTTTTTTTTTTTGGGTCGCAGAGGGGGATAGTGCGACCCCAACGTTCAATTGGGGGTCAAGTTTTGGCGGGGTCCCAGCAGAGTCCCATGCATGCCCTGGGTGATTTCGGCGAGGTCCCAGGTAGGTCCAGTTAGGTCTCAGGCAAGTCCCAGTAGGGTCCTGATCAAGTCTCAAGCAGATCGCACCGGTGTCCCGATCAAGTCCTGGTGGGGTCCTGGTCAAGTCCCAGGCATTAGTGCTAATAATACCATTGCTAAAGTTGGTCTCTCTCTTTCATCTCTGGAACCCAGCAAACGAGGATTCTTAAAGAAAAGCTAATGATGAAACTTAATGAATTGAATCTCCCCTACTTGCCTTTGTTGGATACTCTAGCCGGTCCAGTTGAGTTTCGGGCAGGTCTCAATCAAGTCCTGGCAAGTTTTGGCAGGGTCTGTCGATTTGAAAATGACATGCTTTATAAGTACCAAATATTACATATTTGAACCCATTAATTTACATTTGCTAATCCTTTGGTTGTATTGTAATCTAATGTCTTTTGCTAGTTCTATGGTTTTATTGTTTTGCAGGCTGCTAAGAAAAATTGAGGACTTAATGCAAAGTTTGGATTAAAAATCACCAAGCCCAAACTTCAAGCGCACATTCGAACAGTGTAAAGTCCTGTACGAACGATTGTGCACTCGAGCACACACGGGAGTCAGTATCCATTGGGATGGTGAACAGTCCCGTCCGGACGTACCACTTACCAAACACATTCTAGCTGCCCTTTTTTAGGTTAAAATCCTCAAAAACCCCTAGAAAAAGCCTTATAAAGAGGAAAGACATCGAAGAAAAATTGAGGGGCGATAGAGTACGAAATTTCAAAGTAGAGAGACGAGAGTTTAGGGTCTTCCTAGCTTTTGTTGTTCTCAACTTTGGAGTTTTTAATTTGTAAGCTTCTCAATTCTCCATGGATTCAATTATTCTTGTTTTATATTTTTAATTCCATGAGAGGCTAAACCCTCAACTAAGGGTGAGGATGAAGCCTTACTTATGATTAACAATACTATTCTCATGTGATGTAATATTTTCCGATTTAATGAGTTTGATTGTCCAATTGTTTTACTTCAACTTAATTAAGTGGGATCATTCTTGGATATCTTTTGTTATTCAAGAATACATTTAATAATTTAAGATAGTTTCATTTAATTGATTGCTTGGTTTTCTTTGTCAAAAAAATAAGATATCCCTTGTGATTTATTCTACGGATACAATTGATGATTTTATTTAAATTGGATATCTTTAGATACACTTGATGATTTAATTTAAATTGGATATCTTTTGTGATTTATGCAAAGAATTGATACATAAGATGATTTTGATTAATTCTTTGAAGCAAAAGTAAAACACACTTAAGATTTTTGTAGTGAGAACTTTGGAAATATTATTAATCATGAAAATATGTTGTTATGACTTTGTGAGTGCAGATTCCGAAACATTAGTGCTTCGTTAATTGATTAATTTCACTTTATTTTGTTTATACTTTTGATTCTATATTTACAAAAACAATTTCTCATCTTTTGGAACTAGGTTGCGATTAAATTACTTTAGATATATTTAGATTTCAAGAACACAATTTCTTATGAGATTGACCTCGCACCTGCAATCCTTTTACTGTAAACGATTTGTGCACTAGTGAGTATTAAAATTTTCACAATAAACTCAAAAAATTGTTTACGATTTTCAAAAGCGGAAACCATTTATGAAAATTAAAGTAGAATTTTCAGTCAAAGGGAAAATATTTTTCGGTGACTATTATTTTACGTCGCACCAAACACCCAAAAATACAAAAAATATTTTTCAAAAATTATTTTATGCCGAAACAAATTGAGCATTAAAGTAGAAAAATATTTTAGATATCCTTGAGGTAATATCAAATCGCTCTATAAGGTGTAAATTTTGTCAATTTAATCCCTAAGGTTTCAATTATTATCAAATAGACCTTTCAGTATATTTTATGGTACTAGCATGCCATACCAATTAAAAAGCAACATGTGTCCCCTTGACTAAAAAATAAAAATACATTTTTAAAAATTGACCTCTCTTACCTCTAAATTGGCCATGAAGAGAATAAAAATAATAATAATAATAATAATAATAATAATAATAATAATAATAATAATAATAATAATAAATTAAAAAAAAAAAAGGGCCATGAAGCCACCACCATTTGCTGGGGGTTGCCAAATCGTGAGGCCACCTCTCATCTCTGGGGTTGTCATGTGCGACCAGCCCAAGCAAATAGGGATGGTTAGAGTAGCCAACCTCTTGCGTGTGGTTTTTTTTTTTTTTTTGGGGGGGTGGGGAAAAATATAAAAAGGTCTTCCAAACTATCAGTTATTTACAATTTAGCACTCTAATGTTTAAAAAGTGATGAAGTAGCTCTTTAAACTACCAACTAATTACAATTTGACCACTCCGTTAGTCATCACCGTCAAATTAATAGGATGGAAAATTCAATATGATGTCATTTTGATAAGGTTAAGTTACTAAAATGCCATTTTGGCAAAAAAAAAAAAAAAATCAATTTAAAAAAGGCCCTCCCAAAACGACGTCATTTGGCAAACCCTAAAAAAAACAAAAAAAAAAAAAAAAATCTCTCAACTACCTAAAACACCTTAACAAACTGTTGAGAGATTTTTTAAAAAAAATTAAAATTTTTTTTTTTCTAGGGTTTGCCAAACGACGTCGTTTTGGGAGGGCCTTTTTTAAATTGATTTTTTTTGGCCAAAATGGCATGTTAATAACTTAACCTTACCAAAATGACATCGTATTGAATTTTCCATCCTATTTGACCGTAATGACTAACAGAGTAGCCAAATTGCAACTGGTTAGTAGTTTGGGGATCTTTTTATATTTTCCTTCTTTTTTTTTTTCCTTTTAATAAAAAGAACCCAAAGTATTTTTCCCTTTTATAAATGTAAACCAAATATTGTATGGTTTATCCCAGGGGTGTTCAAACGATGCGGTTATAACCGACCCGCCAACCGTCAACCGCTTTGGTTGGCGGTTATTAAAAACTGCTAACCGCCTAGAGCTGTTGCATGCAGTTAATGGTTTTTATTGATAGGGCAAGGCAGTTAATAACCACTAACTGCTAACTGCCTACCTTTATATATAGTAATATTAAATATTTGAGAGTAATAAAATATATAATTAATGAGCTATTAGTGCACTCCCTAAACCGCTCTCTCCCCAATATATATATACACACACAATTAAGTGTATTTGCTTAGAAATGAAATAATTCTTAAATTACAGTGCGGTAAATTTGATTGGCTCAATGCTGTTATTTAAATCAAGTATTTCTCCTAACAACCCAAGATGTGCTGCTTGAGCTGCAACTCACTTTTCAAATGCCCATTTACTCTCACTATGAAGGACACTTGGAGACTAGGTTGCCTTGTCTTTGTTAACAATGTGATCAGTCTTTTTTTTTTTCCATCTTTTTTAGAATATTTTGACTTTAAATCCTTAAAATAAGCCCAAAAAATAAGCCAATTAAAGGCCTAAAAAACTTAAAAAGCCCAAATGCCCATATAAAAAAAAAAAAAAAAAAAAAGTGGTTATAAAACTGCCGATTATTGTATTCAATAAGTGTTAACCACTTAGGTGTTTACGGTTATTTAAAATTGATAACCGCCCAAGGTGGTTGCAGTTAAAGGTTATAGCAAAAAACCACCGATTATAACCATTTGCACACCCCTAGTTTATCCTCAGGTCCACTCCTTTTTCCCCAAATTCCCATACTTAGTTGTTATAAAGCTCAGTTTATTATTGGCGCCAAACCCATTTCATTTTCCCATTCCTCCAAACAACTCTCTCTCTCTCTCTCTCTCTCTCAAGAAACTCTCGATCTCTCAAGAAAACCAGTAATCTTCTTGGCGGTTCCTTGGGAAGACATTTCTACCAATTAATATGGAAGGCGACTCACAGAAGCGGTTGACCCACGCGATTCACAATATGCTTGAATTTCATAGCAATATTTTGGATTTTGATACAAAGATGCAAGCCATGATGCGTGAATGTAAAGAGAGATTAATCGAGAGAGCTAGAAATTCTGAAAAGAATAGTTCGATGGGGTGGATGAAAGCATCTCACACATCCAATGAAGAATCTTCTTCCAGGGCTGTGATCACAATGAAGGCTCGAGTAGTTGAAGCTGGGATTCAGCTCTGTAATCTGGTTATTGATTTTGTGTTTATGATGTCAAGGCGAGATGAATTGGCAGAAAAGATCAGAAAATTCAAGGCAGCATTTGAATGGGCCACTAAGCTTAATTCCGTGGTGATTGATAAGATTGTCAATCTGCTTGAAATGGCTGACAGGGAAGTGAGGAAGATGAGAAGATCCGAGGCGTTGAAGAATAAAGGAAAGTCAGTAATTGCTGACGGCAATCGGGATAAAAGATCAAAAGAAAGAATCCAAGTTAAACAACTCGTCGATCAATTCTTTGAGCAAATTCTGTATCATATCTTTGATCAATTTCTTGAAGCAGTTCTGCACTTAGAATTCATTACAAGTCATCGGAGACTTCCCGATTCGGAGTTGCGAATGAAAACGGCACTGTCGATGCTTGAATGTGATGTAAAGCATTGTGAGACGGTTGTGGAATTGTTAAGGCAGGATATCATGGCATTGCGGACAATGTTTCCAATCGAATTGGAGGAGGACGCAAAGATGGCGGAAGCTCAGAATTTCATGGCGCCTAAGATATATGAATTGTGGATAGGATTACTGGATTCATCAGAGCAGGATGTTCATAGGATCAGATATGCCAGAGAAATGGGAATACAATCCAACTTGGAAGGAGATGTTGCTGCTATGAATGATGAAAAAGATGTCGTTGAAGATGATCAGAAGAGATATTCTGTACAACTACAGCCTACCTTGAATGAAGGTGTGGAGTTTCAAGAACCAAGAGAGGAGCAGGTTGAAGTGGAAAAAGAAGCAACGAAGCCATCAAAGGTCTGCTATTGTTGTTAAGCAAAGATTCATAGCTATGTTTCTGCTTTTTGGCTTCTTTTTTTTCCTAAGAATTCTATTAATTGTACTCCAAACAAGGGCCAATTTTGAGTATATGTTCGATCTTTAGCTATAAAGCATAAAAGCAATCTTGTTTTTTGATTGATTGTGGTTGTTTGAGATTGAAAGCAATCTATTATCTAGTAGCATGAATTGACCAAATTAAAGATCATATTGAAAGTTCTAAAAGGATTTCATTCCTGAGATAAAAGAGTACTGAATGCTTTTTTGGAAATGGCACATCACAAAAGAAAAAGGACAAAAAATAAAATTAAATCATGATGAACTAAGTCTCGCTGAGCAACAATGAAGTTCAGTAGAGTCTCATCACCAAAAGAAAGAGAAATCGCACATCAAAAAGAGTATTTCACTAAGAAAATATGATTCTTCATTCATTTATAAACGGTTACAGTAGTTCACTTAAATAGACCCGACAAAAATCTTAACCCTAATTTGACTTACTTTGAGCCAACATTATCATATATATATACATGAAATGAAGTCATAATCATCATTTTTTTTTTTTAATCAAATTGAGTTATCCACCCCCCCCTCCAAAAGTTGTCAAACTCGCCCCCCCCAAAAGTTGTTAAACTCGCCCACTAAATATTAAGTTTTATCCCCAACAGATATCTTCAAGTATGACTCTTTTTTATCACATCCTAAGGTGTACATTTTGCAAATTTACTTCTCTAAATTTTAATTTTTTTTAAGTGATGGTTTTAATTGTTATCAAATAGGTAATTTGAAAATGATAAATAATGAATATAAATTTTTTTAAAAAAATGACCCCCGATCTCTAAGATTGGCCTTGTAGCTACCCCACCCCTCATTTGGTGGGAGTGGCCAAATGAGGGTGATTGTGAGGCCACCTCCACCACTAGGGAGTGGCTTGTATGGTAGAAGTGCACAACTGGTTGCGATAAGCATTTATTATCTTTAACTAATAACCGCGTCTTTGGTTGTTATCAAATTTTTGTAAGAGCAATTAGTTGCATTAAAATAATTATCGGTTAATGGTTATTGAAACTCATAACCGCACCGCATGCATAACAGGTTTTTAGAAATGGGCCATTTGGGCCTATTTTGGTGTTTTGGGAATTCCTTGAGCATATTTTTATGACTTATTTTAGATTATTTTGGGCTTTTCTAAATAATTTGAAGGCTTCAAAATGTAACATAAGGTCATAAGGATATGCACAAAAAAGTCACCCAAAACGGTCTAAGGCACCAATCCAATTTGTATAACTTCTTGAAAGAGTCAGTGAACTTTATTCTCCATACCCTCACTAGCAGTACTACTAATTCCCGTTCATATTAATTAGATTAAGGATAATAAGAGTCAATTTGTATAATAAGATTGTTATTATTATTATTATTATTATCAATTTCATTAAACTCAAAACAAAAACTTTATATCAAAAACACCAAAACAATGTCATTATTTTGTATATTATTATTATAAAGACCAATTTCATTATTTTGTGTGTGTTTATGTATATATAAAGGTAGAACGATTAGCTGTTATTATTATATAATGCTTTACCCAGGTATGAAATTTACCCTATAAATGTGAATCCATGGAGTGACTGTTAGAGGAGTCAAGTTGTTTCTTTTTCATTGTATAAACGGTTTTATTCCATTGTTCATTAAACGTTTTTCTTGTAGTACTGTACACATGTTATGTTTTGATTGGATATATATGACATGATGACACTTTTAGAATTTTTTTTTTTTTTTTACCCAATATATATATATATATATGATATGATCTAAAACCTTTAGGAGTAAATCTAGAATATTTAACCACTAAGAAGTGAGTTTAAAAAATCATATCTTTTTTTTTTTTCCAAAATTAATTTTTTTTTTTAAAAAAAAATCATACCTTTTAGATTTTATATATTTGAATTTTGAATTCAGTTTTCCAGATAGAACTAACTCCATGTATTAAGGAGTTTAGTTTTGATTGTATTCTATTTAGTTTTCCAGATAGAACTAAATATTTTACTGAATTATTCAAGTATTACGTCAAGAAACCCAGTAATCTTCTTTTTCGTATTTCAACGAATATGGAAGGCGCGGCACAGAAAATGCTTGAATTTCATGCCAGTACTCTGGATTTTGAACAAAAGATACATGCCCTGATGCGCCAATGCAAAAAGGGATTCAAAAAAGATGGAGATAGTCCTGGAAAGAGAAGTTTGACTGAGTGGATAAAAGTGCGTGAAATGTCTTATCAAGAATCTTGGGTTGTGGTTTTAATGAAGGTTCAAGCAGTTGAAGCTGGGATTAAGCTCTCCCACCTCCTCATTGATTTTGTGTTTTCGATGTCGAGGCAAGATGAGTTGGCAGAAAAGATTTGGAAATTCGAGTCTGCGCTCAAATGGGTCACCGAAGATGGGAATTTCAATTCCATGGTGATTGATAAGGTTCTCATTCTACTCGAAATGGCGGGCGAAGAAATGAGTGAGATGAAAAGATCCAGAGAGCTAAAGAATAAAGGAAAGGCGATCAAGTTAATCGATCAGGGGGAAAGATCGAGTGGAAGAATTCGAGTCCACCAACTCGTCGATCAATGCTTTGAGCAAACTCTTTATCAAATCTTTGGTCAATTTCTTGAAGTAGTTCTGCGTTTAGAATCCATTGTAAGTCATCGATATCTTCCGGCCGATTCGGAGATGTTGATGAAAGAAGCGCTGTCGATGGTGGAATCCGGTCTGAGGCAATATGAGGAGGTTCTGGAATGGATAAGAGGAGATATCATAACATTGAAGAAAATGTTTCCATTGAAATTAGAGCATAAGAAGGACGCCAAGACGACCGAAACCATTACTTCCATGGCGTGTACGATAGATGAGCTGTGGTGGGGAGCACTGGATAATTCATCAGAAGAGAAGGATGAAGATGACATTTCTACCAATATGGAAGGCGAGGTACAGAGGCGCTTGACCAACGCGACTAAAAAGATGATTGATTTTCGGACCAATATTTCGGGTTTTGAAACAAAGATGCAAGCCCTGATGCGTGAATGTAAAGAGCGATTAATCAAGAGAGCTGGAAATTATGAAAAGAATAGTTGGACGGGGTGGATGAAAGCATCTCACGCATCCAATGATGAAGAATCTTCTTTTGGGTCTCGATCTGTGATCACACTGACGACTCGAGTAGTTATAATGAAGGCTCGAGTAGTTATAGCTGGGCTTGAGCTCAGTAATCTGGTTATTGATTTTGTGTTTATGATGTCGAGGCGAGATGAATTGGCAGACGAGATTGGAGAATTCAAGGCTGCATTCAAATGGGCCACTAAGCTTAATTCCATGGTGATTGATAAGGTTGCTAATCTGCTGGAAATGGCTGACAGGGAAGTGAGGAAGATGAGAAGATCCGAGGAGTTGAAGAATAAAGGAAAGTCGGTCATTGATGACGGCGATGGGGATGAAAGATCACAGGAAAGAATTCAGGTTCAAGAAGTCCTCGATCAATTCTTCAAGCAATTTCTGTATCAAATCTTTGTTCAATTTCTTGAAGCATTTCTGCGCTTAGAATTCATTACAAGTCATCCGAAACTTCCCGATTCGGGGTTGCGAATGAAAAAAGCGCTGTCATTGATAGAATGTGATGTAAAGCATTGTGAGATGGTTGTGAAATCGTTAAGAGAGGATATCATGGCATTGCAGACAATGTTTCCATTCAAATCAGAGTTCGAGGATGCAAAGATGGTGGAAGCTCGGACTTTCGTGGAGCCGAAGATATATGAATTGTGGATAGGATTAGTGGATGTTCATAGATATGGAAATACAACCTAGCTTGAATGAAGGTGTGGAGTAGCAAGAACCAAGAGAGGAGGAGCTGGTTGAAGTGGAGAAAGAAGCAAAGAAGACATCAAACATGGACCAACTTTCTGCTTTTTTATTATTATTATTATTATTTTAAGTAACAAGGACCAGCTTTAAGTATATGTTCTTTAGCTATGAAGCATAATAAGCAATTTTCTAATTGACCTTCTAAATGGATTTCAATCCTGAGATGAAATGAGTACCGAATCTTGTTTTGGTAGTGACGCAACACAAAAGAAAAACGATAGAAACAAAAAACATGTCAATGTTGAACAGAGTCTTGCCGAGTAACAATGGAGTTTGATAGAGTCGTCTCACTACCAAAAGAAAGAGGAATCGTAGATCAAAAAGAGTATTTCACTAAGAAAATATAATTCTTCATTCATTTCTAAACGGTTACAATAGCTAGTTCACTTAAATAGACCAACAAAAACCTTAACCCTAATTTGACTTACTTTAGCCCAACATCATCATATATAATTAACATAAGGATAAGCACAAAAAAAGTCACCCAAAACGGTCCAAGGCACCAATCCAATTTGTATAACTTATGGAAAGACTCAATGAATTTATTCTCCATACCCTCACCAGCACTACTACTAATTCCCGTTCATATTAATTAGATTAAGGAGCTTGAAACTCAGAATATTATTATTATTATTATTATTATTATTATTATTGTCGTTGTTGTTGTTGTTATTTATGAATAAAGATCAATTTCATTAAACTCAAAACGAAAACTCTATATCAAAAACACCAAAATCATTATTTTGTATATTATTATTATTATTAGTATTATTATAAAGACCAATTTCATTATTTTGTGTCTATGTTTTTTTTTTTTTTGGCATGTTCACAAGAGGATGAGGGGGATTCGAACTAGTGACTTCCGTTTTATTAGGCGCGGTCTCAGCCGATTGAACTACCTCTTAGGGACATGTGTCTATATATATATAAAGGTAGAATGATTAGCCGTTATTAGGCAGTTAATAACCACTCACATGCACAGTACTCCAACTGTGTAGACACTCCAAGCAAATGGGAGTGGCCCTAGTGGCCAACCCACCTCTCGGGAGTGAGGTTTTTAAATTTATATTTATAATTTTAATATATAACGCTTTGCACGGGTTAAAGTTTACCCTATAAAGGTGAATACATGGAGTGACTCTAACTTATTCCATTGTTCGTTACATGTTTCTTATCCGAGCAAATATCTCTCTCTCTCTCAAGAAAACCAAAAGCCTATCTCTGAATTCGAAACTCCAATTCTATCTATCAAGTGTTAAGCAAGATTTTATGTATAAGACAATAGATATTTAATACAACAGATATTCAAATGCAGCCAATCACAACAAAGCAGAGATAATATTGGGAATTCAAAACAATAGATTAGATTTTATATATTTGAATTTTGTATTCAGTTTTCTAGATAGAACTAACTCCATGTATTAAGGATTTTAGTTTTGACTGTATTCTATATATACTCAGTAAAGGTCACTAAATATTTTCCTGATTTATTCAAGTCTTACATCAAGAACCCAGTAATCTTCTTTTTCGTATTTCAATGGAAGGCGCCGCACAGAAAATGCTTGAATTTCATGCTAATACTCTGGCTTTTGAACAAAAAATGCATGCCCTGATGCGCCAATGCAGAAAGGGATTCAAGAAAGATGGAGATCGTCCTGGAAAGAGGAGTTTGAGGGAGTGGATAAAATTGCGTAAAATACCTAATGAAGAATCTGGGGTTGTGGTTTCAATGAAGGTTCAAGCAGTTGAAGCTGGGATTAAGCTCTCCCACCTCCTCATTGATTTTGTGTTTTTGATGTCGAGGCAAGAGGAGTTGGCAAAAAAGATTTGGAAATTCAAGTCTGCGCTCAAATGGGTCACTGAAGATGGGAATTTTAATTCCTTTGTGATTGATAAGGTTCTCATTCTACTCGAAATGGCGGAGGAAGAAGTGAGTGAGGTGAAAAGATCCAGGGAGCTAAGGAATAAAGGAAAGGCGAAGTTAATCGATGAGGGCGATCAGGGGGAAAGATCGAGTGGAAGGATTCGAGTCCACGAAGTCGTCGATCAATACTTTGAGCAAAGTCTTTATCAAATCTTTGGTCAATTTCTTGAAGTAGTTCTGCGTTTAGAATCCATTGTAAGTCACCGATATCTTCCGGCCGATTCGGAGACGTTAATGAAAGAAGCGCTGTCGATGGTGGAATCCGGTCTGAGGCAATATAACGAGGTTCTGGAATGGATAAGAGGAGATATCATAACATTGAAGAAAATGTTTCCATTGAAATTAGGGCATAAGAAGGATGCCAAGACTACGGAAACCATTATTTTGGTGGCGTGTAGGATAGATGACCTTTGGTGGGGAGCACTGGATAATTTATCAGAAGAGAAGGATGACATTTCTACCAATATTCCGGTTTTTGAAACAAAGATGCAAGCCCTGATGCGTGAATGTAAAGAGGGATTAATCAAGAGAGCTGGAAATTCTGAAATGAATAGTTCGATGGGGTGGATGAATGCATCTCACACATCCGAGTCTCGATCTGTGATCACAATGAAGGCTCGAGTAGTTGTAGCTGGGATTGAGCTCAGTAATCTGGTTATTGATTTTGTGTTTATGATGTCGAGGCGAGATGAATTGGCAGAAAAGATTGGAGAATTCAAGGCTGCATTCAAATGGGCCACTAAGCTTAATTCCATGGTGATTGATAAGGTTGTTAGTCTGCTGGAAATGGCTGACAGGGAAGTGAGGAAGATGACAAGATTCGAGGAGTTGAAGAATAAAAGAAAGTCGGTCATTGACGGCGATCGGGATGAAAGATCAAACGAAAGAATTCGAGTTCAAGAACTCGTCGATCAATTCTTCAAGCAAATTCTGTATCAAATCTTTGATCAATTCCTTGAAGCAGTTCTGCGATTAGAACTCGTTACAAGTCATCGGAAAATTCCCAATTCAGGGTTGGCAATGAAAAAAGTGCTGTCGACGCTAGAATGTGATGTAAAGCATTGTGAGGCGGTTCTGAAATTGTTAAGACAGGATATCATGGCGTTGCAGACAATGTTTCAGTTCAAATCGGAGTTCGAGGACGTGAAGATGGCGGAAGCTCGGAATTTCGTGGCACCGAAGATATATGAATTGTGGATAGGATCGATTACTGGATGTTCGTAGGACCAGATATGCCGAAGATATATGAATTGTGGAGTTGCAAGAGCCAAGAGAGGAGTTGGTTGAAGTGGAGAAAGAAGCGAAGAAGCCATCAAACATGGACCAACTTTCTGCTTTTTTATTTTTATTTTTTTTTTCCCCTAAGAATTCAATTGCACTCCAAACAAGGACCAACTTTGAGGATATGTTCTTTAGCTATGAAGCATAATAAGTAATCCTGTTTTCTGATTGATTGTGGTTGTTTGAGATTGAAAGCAATGTATCATCTAGTAGCATGAATTGACCGAAGAATATTACAAGTTCTAAAAGGATTTCAATCCTAAGACAAAAGAGTACCGAATGCTATTTGGGAAGTGGCGCAGCACAAAAGGAAAACAACATAAAATAAAAATAAATCAATGTTGAACAACGTCTCCCCAAACAATAATGGAGTTTGGTAGAGTCTCACCACAAAAAAGAAGAGGAGTCACACCTTTAAAAAGTAAGTCGCATCTCTAATAAGGGTATTTCACCTAGAAAATATAAATCTTCATACATTTATAAACGGTTACAATAGTTCACTTAAATAGACCAACAAAACGTTAACCTTAATTTGACTTACTTTGACCCAACATCATCGTCATCATATATATATATAGAGAGAAAGTAAAAAACACCCCCTAAAAGTTGTCAAACTCACCCGCTATAGCTTGCTGATAATATTGCTAAATATCAAGTTTTATCCCAAGTGGATATCTTTAAGTATGACTCTTTTTTATTAAATCGCATCCTAAGGTGTAAATTTTGCCAATTTTCTCCCCTGAGATTTTAATTGTTATATCAAATAGATTATTCAATCTACCTTACGGTGCTACCAAGCCATACCCAATTAGAAGGCAACATGCGCCCCCTTTAATATAAAAATAATAAATAGTGAATATAATTTTTTTTTAAAAAAATAATAATAAAATTGACCACCTGGATCTCTAAGGTGGCCTTGTAGCTACCCTCATTTTGTGGCGGTGGCCGGTCAAATAGGGGTGATTGTGTTGCCACTCCTCACCTCGTGTAGTAAGAGTGTACAAGCGATTGAGATTAGTGATTATTATCTCAAACCGTCAACTGTGTTTTAGGCGGTTATCAAATTTTTGTAACTACAACATCACCAGTTAGCGGTTATTGAAACTCATAACCGTACTGCATAACTGCTTTTTGAAAATGGGTCATTTGGGCCTATTCTATTGTTTTAGGTTGAGCATATTTTTATGGCTTATTTTAGATGGTTTTGGGCCTATTTTAAATAATTAAAAGGCTTCAAAATGTAACAAAACTCAAGACTATTATTATTATTATTGGATAAACATCAATTTCATTAAACTCAAAATGAAAACTCTATATCAAGCACACCAAAACAACATCATTTTCTATATTATTATTATATATAAGGGTAGCGCGATTAGCAGTTATTAGACAATTAATAACCACCCGCTTGTACAGTCCTACCTTGCAACCACACCAAGCAAATGGGGCTGGCCCGAGTTGCCAACCCACCTCTCGTTTTTGTTTCCTTTTTTATTTGGTTTTTAGATTTATATTTATAATTTTAATATATAACACTTTGCACGAGTCTAAAGTTTACCCTATAAGGGTAAATACACAAAGTGATCANCCTCGTGCAGTAAGAGTGTACAAGCGATTGAGATTAGTGATTATTATCTCAAACCGTCAACTGTGTTTTAGGCAGTTATCAAATTTTTGTAACTACAACATCACCAGTTAGTGGTTATTGAAATTCATAACCGTACTGCATAACTGTTTTTTGAAAATGGGTCATTTGGGCCTATTCTAGTGTTTTAGGTTGAGCATATTTTTATGGCTTATTTTAGATGGTTTTGGGCCTATTTTAAATAATTAAAAGGCTTCAAAATGTAACAAAAGTCAAGATTATTATTATTATTATTGGATAAACATCAATTTCATTAAACTCAAAATGAAAACTCTATATCAAGCACACCAAAACAACATCATTTTCTATATTATTATTATATATAAGGGTAGCGCGATTAGCAGTTATTAGACAATTAATAACCACCCGCTTGTACAGTCCTACCTTGCAACCACACCAAGCAAATGGGGCTGGCCCGAGTTGCCAACCCACCTCTCGTTTTTGTTTCCTTTTTTATTTGGTTTTTAGATTTATATTTATAATTTTAATATATAACACTTTGCACGAGTCTAAAGTTTACCCTATAAGGGTAAATACACAAAGTGATCATACCTTAGAGGAGTCAAGTGGTTTCCTCATCGTTAAAAATAAATAAGTTATAGTATATTTTTATTAGAAAGTACACGTGTCGCTTTTTGAATGAATATGACGAGATGGTGCCCAAAAAATCTATTCAATATGAATTAAAACCTCTATGAGTAAATCTTCAAAATTTAACCATTAAGAAGTAAGATAAATAAATAAATAAATCATACCCAAGGAGCTCGAACCATTTTCCCCTTTTAAAAAATGTATGCTTAGTGTGTCAAAAAAAGAAAAAGAAATTGTATGCTTAGTTTATTCTCTCATCCATCCACCCCTTTTTTCCCAAAATGCCCTTACGTAGTCGTTATAAAGCTCTGCTTATTTTGGGCGCCAAACCCACTTTATTTTCCTATTCCTCATAACAACCCTCTCTCTCTCTCTCTCAAGAAAACCAGAAACAAGAAAAAGTGAGCCTTTCTCTCAATTATATCTCTCCAGAAAGCCAGTAAATCTTCTATTTCGTATTTCAACGAATATGGAAGGCGACGCACAGAAGTTCTTTGACAAGTCGTTGCAGAAAATGCTTGAATTTCATGCCAATATTCTGGCTTTTGAACAAAAGATGCATATTATGATGCGTGAATGTAAAAAGGGATTCAAGAAAGATGGAGATCGTCCTGGACAGAGGAGTTTGATGGATTGGATAAAAGTGCGTGAAATATCTAATGACGAATCTGGGGTTTTAGTTGCAATGAAGGTTCAAGCAGTTGAAGCTGCGATTAAGCTCTCCCACCTCCTCATTGATTTTGTGTTTATGATGTCGAGGCAAGATGAATTGGCAGAAAAGATTTGGGAATTCAAGTCTGCGCTCAAATGGGTCACTGAAGATGGGAATTTTAATTCCTTGGTGATTGATAAGGTTCTCATTCTACTCGAAATGGCAGAAGAAGAAGTGAGTGAGATGAAAAGATCCAGGGAGCTAAAGAATAAAGGAAAGGCGAAGTTAATCGATCAGGGGGAAAGATCGAGTGGAAGAATTCGAGTCCACGAACTCGTAGATCAATGCTTTGAGCAAACTCTTTATCAAATCTTTGATCTATTTCTTGAAGTAGTTCTGCGTTTAGAATCCATTGTAAGTCATCGGAATCTTCCAGCCGATTCGGACATGTTAATTAAAGAAGCGCTGTCGATGGTGGAATCGGGTCTGAGGCAATGTGAGGAGGTTCTGGAATGGATAAGAGGAGATATCATAACGTTGAAGAAAATGTTTCCATTGAAATTAGAGCTTAAGAAGGATGCCAAGACGACGGAAACCCGGATTTTGGTGGCGTGTAGGATAGATGACCTGTGGAGTGAAGCACTGGATAATTCATCAGAAGAGAAGGATGAAGACGACAGTTTTAACCATACGTTCAGAGCAAAATTTGAGAGACAAAATGGAATGTATACTACGTCGGAAAACGACGAAATTGATTTCCCGGGTACGAGTAGTGAAGACGATGATGAGGCCGGTGATGTTGAGATAAGATCCGGTGTTACGAGGGCGGAAATAGAGCAAGTGCAGTCTAGCTTGAATAATGAAGGTGTGGACTTGCCAGAACCAGCATCAGAGATGGAGGTTGAAGCAGAGGAGCCATCAAAGAAGTGCTGCTGCTGCTGTTGTTGTAAATAAGCTGAGATTAAGTTTTGAGTCTCCATTTAGTTTTGTGGTTTCAAAATGCACGATTTGAGAAAATAGTAAAACGTAACGTTTTTCAATTCATAAAATCTATAAAAAAGATATTATGTGTGTCATTTAAAAATGCGGTTCGGCCATAAAACGCACCACATGTCATTAGGTAAAATCTTGTGTAAATATTTTCAGCGACGACACGTAGTTGATAATATTAATATTAGCGACAACAAGGCCCAATCAATGTGACGATAAGGCCTAGTCGTTGTTGATAATTTGTGATTTTTTTATTTTTTTTAATCTTTTAGAGGATTTTTTTTATTTTTTTTATTTTGAGTCACTAAGAGGGATACTGCAACCCTAATGTTCAATTGGAGGTGATTGCAAAATTTAAAACATTGAAAAACATTACAAAAATGACGATATTTAGAGGGAGCAAATGTAGTTTCCCTATACTCAAATACAGGTCCAAAATTTCAAATCTTTCACCTAAGCTATGTGAATTAGTAAACTCATTAAGGTTAAGAGACTAACCCATCTATGAGGTTAAGCAAATAAAACTAGACAAATGATAGAAATCATTGCCCTTGTCCATCATTTACATTTATATTATGATTATTTGTTAGATTCTACGCTTAAGATTTTACCAGACTTTCAAACTTCAACCAAAAAAAAAAAAAAAAATTGCATTGCTATGCACAAAGCCAATCAGATTGGTTATATTTGAAATTACTTAGGATGATAGAGAGATTATTTATTCAATATAATTCCTCACCACCAAAGAAAGGAGGAATCCCACCTCAAACAGAGTATTTTACCAAGAAAATATAATTCTTCATTTATTTTTAAACAATTACAATAGTTCACTTAAATAAATTATGTGCCCCCTTTAATAAAAAAATAATAAACAAAGAATATAAATTAAAAATAATAATAATTGACCACCCGAAGCCTTCCAGCTACCCCCATCTGGGGTTAGTAGCCAAATAGGGGTGATTCCAAGGCCGCCCCCCACCACTAGGTAGTGGCTCGCATATATAGTATGGTTAACCGCTTTTCTACTAACCGCTTTTTATTGGGCTTTTTATTGAGTTTTTTTTTTTTTTTTTTTTGCCGGTTTTGGGCTCACTTTAAACTCTTGTTTTTACTCATTTTAAACATTTTTTCCTCTTTCATGGCCATTTTAGCATTAAAAATTGTTGAATTTAAAGTGAGCGTTATATGTTTGATCATTATACCAAAATCTTGTTGGTCATATTTTACAACATATAACATACGAATAAAATTACAACAAAATTATCTTTTTTTGGGTTAGGAAGTAATGACTATATAAAAGTGCAAAACTACGTCTTTTTGCACTTCTATATTATATAAATAATAAAAATCTAAAACCCAAACAAAAGTCAAAGGTGGGGGGAATCGAAATCGGGACTCCTGAGTAAAAAAGGCGCACAATAATCACTAGGCTACAATAACTTATTATTATTTATTATATGAAATATATATATAATATAAATATATATTATATTTTAAAAAAGACGGTTAGCGGTTAGGCGGTTTTTCAAAATCCACTAACCGCTTTCAAAGCGGTTAGCGGTTAATGCGGATAGTGGTTAGTACAGTTAGTGGTTAGCGGATGCGGTTAGGCGGTTTTAAATTTCACCCTAGTTGCCAGTGATTTTAAAATAATCGTTGGTTAGCAGTCATTAAAACTCATAATCGCACCACATAACAGCAATTTAGAAATGGGTCATTTAGGCCTATTTTGGTGTTTAGGGCATTTCTTGAGCATCTTTTTTTGTGGCTTCTTTTAGATGGTTTTGGGACTTTTTTAAAAATAATTAGAAGGCTTCAAAATGTAACATAACTATTATTATTATTATGAATAAAGATGAATTTCATTAAACTCATAAAGAAAACTCGATATCAAACACATCAAAATGACATCATTTTGTGTGTGTATATATATATATATATATTAGTTTTTAAATTTATATTTATAACACACCGGTATGAGGTCTACCTTACAAATGTGGGTGTACAAAGAGACCCTGTCTTGAAGCGGCCAACTGGTTTCCTCTTCATTAAAAATAATAATAATAATAATAATAATAATAATAATAATATATTTTTTATTAGAATTGGATATGGCCTAGCAGCACTTTTAGAAATTAAAACAAAAAATAGACAAAAAAATATATATTTGATAACAATTAAAACATATTAGAAGTAAATCTACAAAATTTAACCATTAAGAAGTGAGATAAAAATCATACCTAAATTGCACTTTCGTTTTCCCAAATACCCTTCTTCTTTTTTTCCAAAATGCCCATACTTAGTCGTTATAAAGCTCTGTTTATTTTAGGCGCCAAACCCACTTCATTTTCCCATTCCTCATAACAACTCTCTCTCGCTCTCAAGAAAACCAGAAACAAGAAAAAGTGAGCCTTTCTCTCAATTCTATCTCTCCAGAAACCAGTAATTCTTCTATTTCGTATTTCAACGAATATGGAAGGCGAGGCACAGAAGTTCTTGGACAAGTCGGTGCAGAAAATGCTTGAATTTCATGCCAATACTTTGGCTTGTGAGCAAAAGATGCAAGTCCTGATGCGTGAATGCAAACAGGGAATCGAGAAAGATGGCGATCGTCCTGGAAAGATGATTTTGAGGGAGTGGTTAAAAGTGCTTGACATCGTATCTAATAAAGAATCTGGGGTTGTGGTTTCAATTAAGGTTAAAGCAGTTGAAGCTGGGATTAAGCTTTCCCACCTCCTCATTGATTTTGTGTTTATGATGTCGAGGCAAGATGAGTTGGCAGAAAAGATTTGGAAATTCAAGTCTGCGCTCAAATGGGTCACCGAAGATGGGAATTTCAATTCCATGGTGATCGATAAGGTTCTCATTCTACTCGAAATGGCGGACAGAGAAATGAGTGAGATGAAAAGATCAAGGGAGCTAAAGATTAAAGGAAAGGCAGCGTTTATCGATGGCGGTGGTCAGGAGGAAAAATCGAGTGGAAGAATTCGAGTCAACGAACTCTTCGATCAATTCTTTGACCTAATTATTTATCAAATCTTTGATCTATTTCTTGAAGTAGTTCTGCGTTTAGAATCCATTGTAAGTCATCGGAATCTTCCAGCTGATTCGGAGATGTTAATTAAAGAAGCGCTGTCGATGGTGGAATCGGGTCTGAGGCAATGTGAGGAGGTTCTGGAATGGATAAGAGTAGATATCATAACATTGAAGAAAATGTTTCCATTGAAATTAGAGCTCAAGAAGGATGCCAAGACGACGGAAACCCGGATTTTGGTGGCGTGTAGGATAGATGACCTGTGGAGTGGAGCACTGGATAATTCATCAGAAGAGGTGGTTGAAGACGGCATTTTTATCCATAGGGGCAGAAGCCGCAAAGCAAAATTTAACGGACAAAATCAATTGCGTACTATTCCGGAAGAAGACGAAAATGATGTCCTGCTTACCGAAGACGATGAAGGTGGTGATGTGAATCAGATGAGATCTGCCGGAGTTACGAGGGCGGAAGTAGAGCAAGGGCAGTCTAGCTTGAATGATGAAGGTGTGGACTTGCCAGAATCAGCATCAGAGACGGAGGTTGAAGCAGAAGAGCCACCAAAGAAGTGCTGCTGCTGCTGCTGCTATTATTGTTGAGATTTCTGCAGCTTTTTTGTTGCAGAATTGTTGTTTTGAATTGTACCAACTCTCAATAAAATCTGTTTGTTTAGCTATGAATTGCTGCATAATATGGAGATCATTTGTAAGCTGGTTTTCTGATTGATTGTTTTAGGTATTTAGTTAATTGTCGATAATTAATTGTACGATAATAATGTAGTTTTTAGCATTACTCTAACATCAAGAACATTGGCTATAAAATGAGCCAAATATCTGCAATACGGGGGTAAATGGAGGCGGTGTGAGGGCTCACTAGCGGAGAATGCAGGGTGCATGGGGCGGAGGAGACGCCAAGGAGACTAGAGATGGGGCATAGAAACATCGGCTACAAATTTATTTATTTTTTTTTTTTTTTCTGGTCAGCAAAATATCATAAATCCTACAATCACCCATTATCCCAATAAATGTACAAAAATAAAATTTCAAGAAAATCAGTTAAGCCTCTTTGATTCTCTACATGATTCTGAATTTTGAAAGGCTCAATAGGCACGAACTTCTTCCACACATGAATACAGAAATTGTTAGGTTCTAGGAAATTTATTTTATATTTTTTTAAAAAATAAATACAAAAGTGCCTATAAATATAAAAAAAAGAATTGTATAATAAGAGTATTTTAAGAAATTTGATTCCATTGATCACCAATATATGTACCAAATAGTAGATTACATATTTTTATTCTAGTGTTATAACCAAACTAATGAATAAGAATAGTTATTATATTCTAGCTTCTTCCACTTCTAATAATTATTATTATTATTTAGGGGAAACTTCACTTTGGACCCTTGAATTATCTTCTGTTTTGACATGTCCCCCAAATTTTAAAATCTCTCAATTTGAACCCATAAACTTTCAATTTGAATCAATTTAAATCCCTCCGTCAATTTTTGCCGTTAAAACCCTTAGAAAGACAAATTACACTTCAATTTTATTTCTAAAAATGAAAAAAATTGGAAGAAAAAAAAAGGGTCACAAGGTAGCCTAGCCATTGGTCAACTTGTAATTTTTTTTAATAATTTGTTTTTAATTTTTAATTTGAAATTAAGGGTAAATTTAGAATTTTATAAAATAAAAAAATAAAAAAAAAATCAGGGGTATAAACGTCATTGTCTAACTTTTAACGTTTAAAATCTGATGGAGGGTTCAAATTGACTGCAATTGAATGTTCTGTGGTCCAAAATTAAGAGGTTTTGAAGTTTAAGAGGTATGTCAAAACGGGTGGTAATTCAGAAGTTCAAAGTGAAATTTCTTATATTTTTTAAATGAAAAATAATAATTCTGTATACCAATTCACAGTGTTTGATGTCTATATGTGTGAGAATGGTTAAAATTTAATTTTACTCTTTTTTCTCATAAAAAAATTAAAATTAAATTTGAACCGTTAGAAAAAAAATTACACTAAAACCTAAGTAAAATATAGGGGTAACTATCCTTTCCCTCATTAACTACTACTCAATTATCATATACCCCTATCAACTACCAACTTTATATTATGACCCCATCAAACTACCATTTCATTACCAAAACCCTTCTTTTTTTAGTCAATGGCGTTAAGTCGGACGGTCTATCACGTGCATGTAAAGTTAATAGTTGATTGGAGTATATGATAATCGAGTGGTAGTTTACAAGGGAAATGATAATTACCAAAAATTAAAAAAAAATGCATATGCATTCAAGGCATGCAATACGCATGTGATGGGTTGACCGTCTGACTTAACGACCTTAACTGACGAAAAAAAAGTTTTGGTAACGAAATGGTAGTTTGATAGAGTCGTTATATAAAGTAGGTAGTTGATAGTGTATATAATAATCAAGTAATAGTTCACAGGAAAAAGAATAATTGCCCCTAAAATCTAATAATTTCAGCATTTTACACTAAACTCATATGGTCAAAGTGATTCATCACTTGATGAGAATTAGGTGGAATGAAACTCGGGACACTTTGGCCATAAAAAATAAAAATAAAAGTTATAAAACCTCCTATCCTCCCCTTTATTTTTCCCAAAATGCCCCTACTTTAGTCGTTTTAAGGCTCACCTAATTTATTGGCGCCAACCCCATTTTCATTTTCCAACTGCTTATAACATACTCTGCGATCTATCTCTCTGTGTCTCTCAACAAAGAGTAAAGGCTTTCGCTTTGGGACTCCAATCAATCTTCTTTGTTTTTTGGGTATTTTTCAGGTCTCTTTGTATTTATACAATTCATCTTCTTTTTACCGGAAATGGGTCATCGGACAGGAGAAAATGGAACTATTAGCCAAGATCACAATTGCCCATGAAGAGGGATTTTCGATGGTACTCGCTGAATGGGTCAAGAAGAATGAAAGATCTGTGGGTTGTAATGGGGAAAAAAGTGAAGCCCAGAGTGGAGTTTCGATGGCAGGAAGTTATGAGAACGAGAATGAGGATGAGGATTTTCTGCACCGGAGAATTCTGGATTCTATTGTAAATTGGCATGGGTGTGAAGAAGAAAAAGTAGGTAATGAGAATGAGAATGGGGTTTCCTTGACGTTCAAGAAGGAAGAAATGGGGAACAGGGAAATACGGAAAGAAATGGATGTTGAGATTGTTCGTTGTAATGTGAGCGAATTGCACGTTGAAAAATCTGAAGATCAATCGCGGAGAATAGCGATTGATGATTATTATGTGGAAAGGGATACTGGGTCGGTGCGTGAAGAAGAAAAAGGCAATTATAATGAGAATGATGAGGATTCTCTGCAGCGGAGAATTCTGGATTCTATTGTAAATTGGCATGGATGTGAAGAAGAAGAAGAAGAAGAAGAAGAAAAGGTTGATAATGTGGAGACTGAAAGGTTACAGAACGGGGTTGATGGTGAGAGCGGCGGTCATTGTAAAGTGAGCGAATTGCAAGCTGAAAAAGTTGAAGATCAATCTTGGAGATTTGTAATTGATGAAGAAAAAGTTGATAATGAGGATGAGGATGAGGATGAGGAGAATTCTCTGCACCGGAGAATTCTGTGTTCTATTGTAAATTGGCATGGCTATTGAAAAGGTTGCCGAGGATGCTTCAGATGTCGAACCAAATTACCAAAGAACTCGATGAAATAGAATCTGCACTCAAGAATGGAAGAAATGAAAGTGATCTTGAGATGATCCGATCTGCTTGGAAGAAGGTATAAACATTTAAACTGCTGTTTTTGCTCTTAATCTGCTGGTGTTCTAATTGATTAATGTCTCTATTTGCTTGGTTGATTAGGTAATTCCAGTATCCAAAATGGATATGTTTGCAAGCTTGGTGGGAGCAAAGATTCTCTCCACTAACAACACATGTAAGCCATTCTTTCAAACAAACCTTTCTTCCCATGGCTGCAGCAAATCTGTGTTTTTATCAATCATATCAGGCATGTGTAGCTGGTAATCATATTATATAGTTATTATATATATATATCATAAACTCTTTCATGACTTCCATTAGTTGTATTAGAATCCAAATAAAGTGTTGCACATTCAATTTGTTTAGAGTGAATCCCAAAGTAAAATAATTGTTGCATGCGTGAGTATGTACACTAAAGCTATAGCTATTAGAGAGTTCTTATCAGAAGCCTAGCAGTATTCTAGGTTGTTTTCTGTTCTTTTGTGAAGAACTGAAGATTTGGTGGTCCGATTAATGGTCTTTTGTTTTTCTCTCCAAAGCTTTATGCGGTGAGAATGAACTTTCCTTCTCAATGAAAAGAACAACTACTGAGGACAAAAAAAAAAAAAAAGCAAATTTTTACACAAGAATACCACTCCATGTAAATTTTATACACAAAAACAACACTACAAAACTATACAAAGAATCAGCTCAAGGAAGCCAAAAACCTCCCAAAAAAATATGGACCAGAGACTCCCATCAACAATCAAATGCAGCAGCAAACCAACTGTAACCCGTGAGCACAAAACAGCAGCAAAACAGATCCCACCAGAGCACGGTAGCACTGAAAACTACCAGGAATACCCCAATTTTTACACGGGAGAAGATTAGCAGCATCAGAATCTTTGAACTTACCTGAGCCTTTCCCAACAACCCTGGAACTAACCTCCGAACAAATATTTTGCAAGATCTTCTCTTCAGAGTTAGGTTGATTACCAAACTTGACACTATTTCTTTGTCTCCATAAATTGTAAAACACACGAGCCCAAAGCCAGTTTACAAAGAACACTATGAAGGCTTCTCCCTTACCAGCCCATCAAGCCTTCTCTCACAACCTCATCCCAAGACATAGGAAAAGTAGAATAAGCACACTTAACCAAAACATCCCTCCAAATCCTTTTGCTAAAACCACATTCAAAGAACAAGTGGTCTCGACTCTAAATTTTGCTTTGACAGAACAAACAATTCACATAACCATTCACACCCCATTTCAGCATTCTATCATAGGTGGAAAGGCTATCCCGCATTGAGAGGACTATGTTTGTGCCACATATTCACTGATTCATTCCTCTTACCTACATTATTTCCACCCTCTTCCTAGACTTGGTAGCCTTTTGGTTTCACAAATTCTAAATCCTCATTTTGAAAGCGGTTGGCCATGGAAATTCTGGGGTTTTTACTTTTCCTTGTTGATGGTGCTGGGGTTTATTAAAGAGAAGTGCGTTACTTTTCCTTTGTTGCATGCCCTGGTTTCTATAGTTTCTTTTTTAATAGATCATCATCATTCATCCACCTTATGCATTGACATCAAAGAAGCAGAAATGGAAATCCCATGAAAGGAAACCTTGTCAGGGCCTAAAACTTTTGAAGCAGTGCATTGTAGTTCCATGTTGAGTTAGGTTCCATTACTTGTGAACCATTTTGTAGGTTTATTGGATTCAGGTTTTGCTTTCTTTTCTACTGCCTATAATTTTCAGATTCTCTGTTGTACCCTTCCACCAATAGGTCAATGTTAAGAATCTCTCGTGAAGGATTGATGCTTGGCAACGACAATGCTTTGCCTCATAACCTATTCCACTGTTTCATCATACACTTTTTGGGAGAATTGATGTAGGACAGTTAACTCACCCGGGAATGAGTGAACTACCGAGCGTGATATCCAAGAGAGTGGAATGACTAACTACCGAGCATATATCCAAGAGTAATACCCAGGACACCCTATTTTCTCATGAACTACTAGGTATTCAAGGATATTAATTGATCTATTGACAAGAAGGGAGAACTTCTTAAATGGGCACCAATAAAAGCTGCAAAGGAAGACTAAAATAATGCCCATGCGTTATTGTCAAAGGGCTATGTCCTTTCTTTTTGTCCTCTTGTCCATCATTTCTTTTCTAGTTTATTTATTTTTCCCATCTTTTCTTTTCTAACCAGTTACTTTGTCAATGTTTATGGTTAGGAGGCGGTTAGGAGTTAAGTGTTATTAATTGTCTAGGTGGGAGTAGAATATTGTAATTGTTTTCATTTTCCTATAAGTAGGTGTGAGCTTGTATTCGAAAAAACCAATCTTGAAATATTATTACAACTTTAAGTTTTCTTTCAATCATCTCTGCGGAGATTTATCTTCAACCTATAGGTTGTGTTTTTATTTTCTTGGCTAGGAGATGAAGAAGCTCTTAATTTTTTGTCACCAAGTCTTCCGCTATGTCAGTTAGTATCAGGGCAGGCTTTATCCTGGTTATGGCCAATCAATGCCTCGGTGACAACCCCTTCAACAACGCTATTCGTGACAAGGAGGCTCCTTCGAGAGCCGAATTTCAGATTCTCTAGCAGTCCGTTCAACGGTTGCAAGAGACTTTGGAATGTTTGCAAGCAAGATTCAATCAACCTCCCCGGGATAGAGACTCCCTAGAAGACCATGGAATCCGTGTACGGGCCGTCCACCATCCACACCCCGCACCAATCTACCAACCCAGCCTATGACAACAACAGCAATGATGAACACATTGATGAAGTCTATGACCGAGACTATGGTGTAGAACGAGGAGGAGGAGGACATAGAGGTGCCAGAGTTGGCACACGCTACAAAGGTTTAAGGCGCAAAGGTGCTGGCCATAGAGATGCTTATGGTGAACAACCTAGGCATCAAGAGTATGGTAGAGAAGAGCCCCAGGAGTACCGAATGAAAATCGATCTCCCTTCATTCGATGGTCATCTTCACATTGAAGATTTCCTTAACTGGGTAACAGAGGTGGAAAGATTCTTTGAATATATGAGTATTTCGGAAGAAAAAAAGGTAAAGTTGGTAGCTTACAAGTTCAGAAGAGGAGCATCCGCTTGGTGGGAAAGGTTACAGCTCTCCCGATCCAAGGAAGGGAAAAGACCCGTGACATCTTAGTTCAAGATGAAACGGCTACTCAATGCCCGATTCCTACCACCTGATTTTGAGCAACGTTTGTTCCAACAATACCAAGAGTGCTGCCAAGGAGTTTGCAGAGTCCAAGCATATGTTGATGATTTCTACCGACTATCTGCCCAGAATGACCTTATGGAAACTAAAGCCCAACTAGTGGCTTGATTTATTGGTGGATTACAATTGCCAATCCAAGACAAGGTGTCTATGCAACATGTCTTCACTCTAACTAAAGCTGTTAGCCTAGCCACCGGTGCAGAGAAACAGTTGGAGCAGTCCAGAGTTTCAACATGGGAGCGGAACCCAGGCGATTCAAGAAGAGCCACGCAAAACCGTGGAAAGCAACCAATGGTCTCAATCGGGGATACTATTCAACCTTTGGCACCTGGAGGAAAGACAACCGGAGTTAGCAGCAGTGAACAGAGGCAGCCAGGGACCATACCAATATCCAACAATCCTTACGCAAGACCCAGACCATAAAAGTGTTTCAGGTGCAATCAACCAGGCCATAGATCTAATCAACGCCCAAAGAGACAAATGATAAACCTAATTGAAACTGGAGAAGAAGCAGGGGATGACGAGGATGACAAAGCCGGGGATGACATGCCCGGATATGAAGCCATAGAAGCCTTCGCTGATGAAGGGGTCTTATTGTTAAGATCCTTAGTGATCCGACAGGTACTATTAGTCCAGGGACAAGAGAGCCAAGCATAGAGGCACAATATTTTTCACACTCGTTGCACTATCAACCAACGAGTTTGTGATGTCATCATTGATGGAGGCAATGGAGAGAACATTGTTTCTAAAGCAATGGTTTCAAAGTTGGGTCTAACAACCGAGATACACCCATAACCGTACAAGATCAGATGGATTAAATGGGGCATGAAGACTCTAGTTACCGAGCAATGTCGTTTCACATTTTCAATCGGTAAACACTACTCCGACTCACTTTTGTGTGATGTAGTTGAAATGGATGCTTGCCATATTATTTTGGGAAGGCCATGGCAGTATGATATGGGTGCCCAACACAAAGGTCGGGACAACATCTATATTGTGTTCCATGGTGGCCAAAAAATAATATTCCGACCCTTAAAAGAAGACTCGGTTGTTGCTCCTACCTAGGCTAAGAAGCAGCCTATTTTTTTAACTGAAACAACTGAGTTTTTGGAAGAAGTCAAGGATGCCCGAGAGATACTTGCCTTAGTACCCAGGGAAATCAGCTCTCTAACTATTCAAGCTCTTCTCGAGCATGTGCATTTGATGTTGGAAGAATTCCGGGACATCACCCCGGAAGAGATGCCAGCTTTGCTTCCACCTATGCGAGATATTCAGCACTGCATTGATCTAATACCGGGAGATAGTCTTCCAAACCTTCCACATTACCAGATGAGTCCTAAAGAGAGCGAAATCTTGCAGGAACAAGTGGAAGAACTCTTGAAGAAGGGGCACTTGTGGGAAAGTATGAGCCCTTGTGTTGTGCCAGCTTTGCTTGTGCCAAAGAAAGATGGTAGCTAGCGGATGTGTGTGGATAGCCTGGCCATCAACAAGATCACCATGAAGTATAGATTTCCTATTCCCCAAATAAGCGATATGTTTAATATGTTGGCAGGAGCAAGGATATTTTCAAAGATTGATTTGAGAAGCGGATATCATCAAATCCATATCAGACCCGGAGATGAATGTAAGACGGCGTTCAAGACAAAAGAATGACTCTATGAATGGATGGTGATACCATTCGGGCTGTCTAATGCCCCAAGTGCATTCATGCAACTTATGCACCAGGTACTTAAACCACTCATCGAAAAATTTGTTGTAGTTTATTTCGATTATATTCTTATTTACAGTCACAACCCGAAAGAACATCTGAGTCACGTGAAAGAAGTCATGGAGACCCTGGGTGCAAACAAACTTTTTATCAATTTGAAGAAGTGCAGTTTCATGATGGACCGACTACCCTTCCTTGGGCTTATAGTCAATTCAAACAATATTCAAGTTGATGAAGAGAAAGTGAGAGCTATCCGAGAATGGCCTACACCCAGGACAGTGAGTGAAGTCTAGAGCTTTCACGGATTAACAACCTTCAATCGAAGGTTTGTTAGAAATTTCAGCAGCAGTGTAGCCCCTATCATTGAGTGTATGAAGAAAGGAAAATTCCATTGGGGGTGAAGAAGCCAGGAGGAGCTTCGAACTCATTAAGGAGAAACTGTGTACGACACCAGTTCTAGCCCTATCGGACTTCGATAAGCTATTCGAAGTTGAGTGTGATGCGTCGATTGTAGGAATTGAGGAGGTGTTGACTCAAGAAGGGAAGCCGATTGAGTTTTTCAGTGAGAAACTCAAAGAAATCAGGCAAAAGTGGTCAACCTATGAACATGAGTTTTATGCTATTTTAAGAGCATTAAAGGTGTGGGAACATTGCCTTATTCAACAGGAGTTCATCCTATACACCGACCATCAAGCTTTGAAGTTCATCAACAACCAGAGGACCCTAAACCGGATGCAAGCCCGGTGGGTATCTTATATTCAATGGTTCACATTTTCCCTAAAGCACAAATCCGGGAAATTGAACCGGGTCGCCGACGCTCTGAGCCGCCGAGCTACACTGTTGGTGACGTTGTAGGCAGACGTAACCAGGTTTGAATGTCTCAAAGAACTGTTTGAGACTGATGAAGATTTTGGTGAAATCTGAAAGCTCTGTACTTCTGGGACACTTGTACCCGAGATGCATATCCAGGAGGGATATCTCTCCCGGGGTAACCAACTATGCATCCCAAGAAGTTCCTTAAGGGAGCAGGTTATTCAAGAGTTGCACGGTGGGGGATTAGGAGGACATCTTGGAAGAGACAAAACTATAAGTTTGGTAGAGGACCAGTATTATTGGCCGCAACTAAAGAAAGACGTTGTCAATTTAGTGCAACGATGCCCGTATGCCAAGTGTCCAAGGGACAAACTCAGAACATGGGCTTGTATATGCCACTGCCAATACCGAAACAACCTTGGGAAGATGTATCCATGGATTTCGTGTTGGGACTCCTGAGAACCCAACGAGGAGCTGATTCTATAATGGTAATTGTGGATAGGTTCTTCAAAATGGCTCACTTTGTTGCTTGCAGGAAAACATCAAATGTTGTCCAAGTGGCCAATCTTTTCTTCAAGGAAATGGTGAGGTTGCATGAGGTGCCAAGGTCAAACACTTCTGACCGGGACACCAAATTTCTTTCCCACTTTTAGAGAACACTATGGAAGCGGTTCGACACAGCATTGAATTTTAGTAGTACCAACCATCCACAGACGGACGGTTAAACCGAGGTTGTGAACCGGACCTTGGGTAATTTACTTCATTGTATCGCAAGAGATAAACCTAAACAGTGGGATCTGGTTTTAGCTTAAGCCGAATTTGCTTACAACAACATGGTGAACAGGTCAACCGAGAAAGCACCATTCGAGGTGGTTTATGGAAAAACTCTGAGACTTGCAGTAGATCTTGCACATCTGCCCAAGATACCCGGAGCTAGTATAGCAACCGAGCATCTGGTGAAACATGTAAAGTCAACTCACGAGGAAGTACGTCAACACCTCGAACAATCTTATGCCACGTACAAGGAAGTAGCGGACAAGGGGCGGAGATCCAAAATTTTTCGAGAAGGAGATTTTGTGATGATTTATCTGCGCAAAGGGCGTCTACCAGCTGGGACTCCCGGGAAATTGAGGAACAAGAAATACGGTCCTTGCAAGATCATTAAGAAAATTAATGATAATGCCTATGTTGTTGATCTTCCAGAAAATTTGGCCATCTCCTCAACATTCAATGCGGCAGACATTTTTGAATATTTTCCACCGAAGGAGTCTGATTCTAACTCGAGGACAAGTTGTTCCTAAGAAGGGGAGACTAATGTAGGACAGTTAACTCACCCGGGAATGAGTGAACTACTGAGCATGATATCCAAGAGAGTGGAATGACTAACTACCAAGCATATATCCAAGAGTAATACCCGGGACACCCTATTTTCTCTTGAACTCCTAGGCATTCAAGGATATTAATTGATTTATTGACAAAAGGGGAGAACTTAAATGGGCACCAATAAAAGTTGCAGAGGAAGACTAAGGCCTTGTTTGTCAAAAACCTTCACACTCCCCAAAGCCCCAAAATATTGTAGCGTAAAGCACAAAAACACATGACAATTTACTTTTCTGCCATAAACAGTGCTGCTTGGGGGAATGTGAAGGTGTTTAACAACCCCCCCCCTAAAATAATGCCCATGCGTTATTGCCAAAGGGCCATGTCCTTTCTTTTTGTCCTCTTGTCCATCATTTCTTTTCTAGTTTATTTATTTTTCACATCTTTTCTTTTCTAACTAGTTACTTTGTTAATGATTATGGTTAGGAGTTAAGTGTTATTAATTGTCTAGGTGGGAGTAAAATATTGTAATTGTTTTCATTTTCCTATAAGTAAGCATGAGCTTGTATTAAAAAAAAACCAATCTTCAAATATTATTAAAACTTTGAGTTTTCTCTCAATCATCTCTATGGAGATTTATCTTCAACCTGCGAGTTGTGTTTTTATCTTCAAAAAAGGTCTTAATCTTTTGTTACCAAGTCTTCCACTACGTCAAGAATAAGGTAACTTTTCAAAGAAACAAAAAAAGAAAAAAGAAGAAGAAGAAGAAGAAAGACATGAGTGTTTGTGTGTGTATCTCCACCATAGCAATCCAACAATGACTTTAGAGTGTCATGCATCATTACAACAATTAAGATAACAAGCAATAATCAAAAAAATATATATAAATTTTATGGTTAAATACTTTTTTGCCTAATGTGGGTTAACGACTTTAATTTTTGTCCCCTCGATTTCATTTCGTATTACGGATGGTACCTTGATAATTGCTAAAAATGAAAAATAGTACTTTTGTCTAAATTTTATCCAAAAATTGACGAAAATCCACGTCAACATCCCTAAAACATTGACACATGGCCCCCAACTTATAAAAATGGGGTGGCTGAAATCACCCCTAATGTTGTTGGAGTTGGCTAAGCTACCCACGTTAAAAAAATTTAATTAAAGAATTTATTTAAATAAAGGAAGATTAATTTGTTTTTTATTAAATAATATCAATTTTATTTTCGTTTGATCAATTGAAGTTGGTTCAGGCAAGCAATATTTGTGAGAAATAATGGCTTTGGAAAGGTCACACATTTTGAGGGTTTTGTATGATGAAACAGTTAAAGTAATGATTAATAGATTAAATTTATTTTTTCCTATCAGCTTAAACTTTCGAGATAATCAGTGATTTAACATGGTATAAGTGAAAAAGTTTATGAGGCAAAGCATCTTTCCTTTACGACATTTTTTTCACATTTTATCATTGCCCATTGGGTTTTTTTTTTTTTTTTTTTTAAAATTTATAAGGATAATTTTGTCTTATTGAAAAAATTTTATGGTCTTTTTTTTTTTTGGTCTTAGGGGAGACATTGACATTGGAGTGGTGGTAGTTTAAGAGAAATATATAAACTTTTGCCTATATAAAAATATTTTCAAAGCAAATCTTTTATGGGAAAAATATAAAAAAGCCCCCCAAACTACCAAAATGCAACAAAAAGGCCACTTCTTTTTTATATTCCTATAATACCCCTATTTTTTTAACAAATAAAATATTAAACTAATTATAAAAAAAAAAAAACCCAACCAAAAAAATAATAATGGGCGAGTGTTTTAATTTATTCCAAAAAACTTTTCTTTTTTTTTTTTGGTATTTACTAGCCCATTGTTTTTTTTTTTTTTGTTTTTTTTTTTTTAAAAAAAATTGTTTAGTTTTTTTAACTATTATTTTATTATTTTATTTGTTAAAAGAATATGGGTATTATAGAAATATAAAAAAATAAGCGATCTTTTTATTACATTTTGGTAGTTTGGGAGACTATTTTATTATTTGTTGAACATTAAAAGGTTAAATTATAAACGACTGATAGTTTGGAAGAATTTTTTATATTTTTCTCTTAAAAATTTAATTGTAGGGGTCAAATTGTATTAAAAAAAAAAAATTCAAGAGCTAAAATAAAAATACTAAAATATGTACTTTTAACAAATTTAAAAGTTTAGAAAAATATATATATTTGAAGTGGAGGGGGCCATGGCTCCCATCTCAAGTCCCACCAACTCCCTTCTAGGTCCATCCATGTTTATGATAGTTGACAACACCTTTAAAACACATTTTTTCTATTTAAAATAGTGTACAAATTTTATTACAAAATGATGTGACAATTATTAATTTAATTAAAAGATTAAATAACAATGTATAGGTGAATATTATTTTTTAAAAAAAAAATAAGTGAAATGAATAAGAATTAATTTTTTTTTTTACATAAAATTTTTTTTAAAATTAATTTGGAGAAAATATTTTTTTAATTCATTTAAAATAGTAACAAGTGTTTATAAATATTTAAAAGACACATTAAATTTAATATAAATTAATAAATTACTATTAAAAATATTAAAAATTTAATGTACTGAAGAATATTTTTTTAAAATTGATTTAAAAAAAAATTATGTTTAAATTCTAACATAAGAACTCAGAAAATATCAACATTTTTTAAAATAAAATATCAGTAGTAGGGGAAAAAAAAATCTCTGACAAGCGACAGTTTCTTGAGCAGATTTTTTTTGTTTGTTTTTTTTTCTGAACCATTGCTTTTGTTGTGTTACGGAAGACGACAGCTGGAGTGGTGGACACTGGACACGTTCGGCTCATGGACAACCTTTGCATGCGAGAAAAATATATTTAATAATAATAAGAAACAAAGAAAGAATTCCGAGAAAACAAACGAGAGAAGGAGAGAGAGAGAGAAAAAAAAAAATGAGAGGATGAGAGTGTTTGTGCGTGTGGGCGCGCGCTAATACTAGTCTAATCAGAAGAAAAAAATATATAAATTTACTTCATAAAAAGCGGTAGGGGGGTTGATTAGCAAGTAGCGATAGCGCGTTTAGAGGATAACCCAAGGTGCAAAAATGAAAGAGACGTGTGGAAGGTACAAGAGGAAGAATCAAGCAACAGAAGAAGCAAGTACAGTGATGATAAAGATCCAGCTACTTGAGCTCCTCGTATGCCCACCTGAGTTTCTGAGAAAAACCCATCAAGCAGAGCCGTCAAAATGGAGGTGGAAGGCAGAGAGAGAGGCACAACAACCTTCTCGTCTTCAGCTGCAAGCAACAACAACAACATCATCATGAGGCCCAACGACAACAACTCCACCAACACCAACGACAAAAGAGACAAAGTAATTGTTCAGTACAATGCTGACGCTGGGCTCATGGCTGAGTTTGAGCTGTCGGCTGTGTCTGGTAAGTCTTTTAACTACTCTAGATCAGTATTGCATGCTCCACAATCTGTCCCTGAAGAACAAATTACTACATATCTGTCTCGAATCCAAAGGGGTGGTCTGATTCAGCCCTTTGGTTGTATGCTGACGATTGAGGAACCCACTTTTAGAATTATCGGTTATAGTGAGAATTGCTTGCAATTGTTGGGTTTAGACAGCCAATTTGAGTCAAAAGAATTAAAGGGTCTGGTTGGGATAGATGCTAGAACCTTGTTTAGGCCATCTTCGGGGGCTTCGTTGGCAAAAGCTGCCTTTTCTAGGGAGATTTCACTGTTAAACCCCATTTGGGTCTACCCTAGGAGTATCCAGAAGCCATTTTATGCTATACTGCATAGAATTGATGTGGGAATTGTCATTGATTTGGAGCCTGCACAGTCGGGTGACCCCGCATTGTCCCTTGCGGGGGCAGTGCAGTCGCAGAAACTGGCTGTGCGGGCAATATCTAGGCTGCAGTCACTCCCAGGGGGCGATATTGGTGTGTTATGTGATACAGTTGTGGAGGATGTTCAGAAGCTCACTGGGTATGACAGGGTTATGGTCTATAAGTTCCATGATGATGATCATGGCGAAGTTGTATCTGAAATCAGAAGGTCAGATTTAGAACCGTACTTGGGTTTACATTATCCTGCTACGGATATCCCTCAAGCTGCTCGCTTCTTATTCAAGCAAAATCGAGTGCGGATGATTTGTGATTGCCATGCAAATCCCGTTAGGGTCATTCAAAGTAAAGAACTAAAGCAGCCTCTTTGTTTGGTCAATTCAACACTTCGGTCACCTCATGGCTGCCACACGCAATATATGGGTAATATGGGCTCCCTTGCCTCATTGGTGATGGCAGTTATTATCAATGGTAATGATTCGTCAAAGCTTTGGGGGTTGGTCGTGTGCCACCACACTTCCTCCCGCTATGTTCCTTTTCCCCTTCGCTATGCTTGTGAGTTCCTTATGCAGGCATTTGGAATTCAACTATACACGGAGCTTCAATTGGCATCACAATTGGTGGAGAAGAAAATTCTCAGGACACAAACCTTGCTATGTGACATGCTGCTCAGGGATGCCCCATATGGTGTCGTGACACAATCTCCTAGTATCATGGATCTAGTTAAGTGTGATGGGGCTGCATTGTATTATGGCGGGAAATGTTGGTTATTGGGTGTAACTCCAACTGAATCACAGGTGAAAGATATTGCGGAGTGGCTGCTCACTAATCATGGAGATTCCACAGGGCTGAGTACTGATAGTTTGGCCAATGCTGGTTACCCTGGTGCTGCTTTACTAGGTGATGAAGTTTGTGGCATGGCTACTGCAAGAATCACTTCCAAGGATTTCTTGTTCTGGTTCAGGTCTCACACTGCAAAGGAAGTAAAATGGGGAGGAGCTAAGCATCATCCAGAGGATAAAGATGACAACGGAAAAATGCATCCAAGATCGTCATTTAAAGCTTTTCTTGAAGTAGCAAAAAGTAGAAGTATGCCTTGGGAGGTTTCAGAAATTAATGCTATTCATTCTCTGCAACTTATTATGAGAGACTCATTTCAGGATATGGAGGGCAATAGTTCTAAGGCATTGAATAACATTGAGCAGAATGATACTGAGATGCAGGCGATGGATGAACTCAGTTCAGTGGCATGTGAAATGGTTAGATTGATTGAGTCAGCGACAGTTCCTATTTTTGGGGTTGATTCAGCTGGTCTCATCAATGGATGGAATGGAAAAGTTGCTGAATTGACAGGACTGCAAGCTAGTGTCGCCGTGGGAAAGCCCCTGGTCAATGAAATTGTTCATGAGGAGTCACGTAAAACTGTTGAATATCTTTTACGCAGAGCTTTGCAAGGTAAATCTTTTTTTTCATCATTGAACAATGACAGTCATTGAGCTTGATTTTTACTATCTGAATCAAATGTCATAGTAAACTACGTTGTATTTGTAACTTTTTATAGTGCATACAGCCTGCTAATGATGTAACTTCTATGACATACTATCAGTCATTGTGTAAAAAATCCAATTCATTTAGCTCAACTCCATAGAGTTTGTCCTAATTACATGTTGTGGTTGCATGAATCAATTTGACCATTCTATATTAGCTCTGGTATCTTGCCTTATATCAAATCCTGAGTTCACACTCATTCTTTACTTTAGTGCTTTAAGTGCCATGTTAGTAGAACCAAATGACTCTCATTGTTGTGAGAATTTGTCTTTGTTGCCATGCATAAACCATCGTTATCTTTAATTTGTGTTCAATTAATTGAATGATCTTTTTTTTTTCTATGTATCATGGAGCTTTACTTTAAATTATATGACTGCAAAAATAAAAATTCTTCAGGTCACCTGACTCCATTATTCTACCAAAATCTCCTTGTGCACTAGGGCTGCACCCCTCTCCCCCTTATTTATGATATGACATTACTTATCAAAAAAAAAAAAAAGGGTTATTCTACCAAAATATTCGTGAAGATATGAGGGGTGCCTTGCAGTTTGGAGTCTTGCATGTTTTTCTTTTTATATTGCCTCATAAGTCTCTAGCCTTCAGCTTATTTTTCATCTTCAATTTTCACAACTTTTCTCTGATAGTATAATTTTTTGTCTCCTTCTTTATCATCCAGGTGAGGAGGACAAAAACATAGAGTTAAGATTGAGGAACTTTGGGCTTGATCATCAAAAGTCAATTGTTTACATTATGGCCAATGCCTGCACAAGTAGGGATTACACAAACAATATTGTTGGGGTGTGCTTTGTGGGTCAAGATATTACATGTGAGAAAGTTGTTATGGATAAGTTTATCCGTTTGCAAGGGGATTATAAGGCTATCATACAAAGTCTGAATCCATTGATTCCGCCCATATTTGCTTCTGATGAGAATGCCTGCTGCTCGGAATGGAATGCAGCCATGGAAAAACTAACTGGTTGTAGGAGAGAAGAAGTTATGGGTAAAATGCTTCCTGGGGAAATCTTCGGAGGATTCTGTCAGCTGAAAGGTCAAGATACACTAACTAAGTTCATGATTTTATTATATCGAGGAATTAGTGGTCAAGATACTGAGAAGTTCCCTTTTGGGTTTTTTGATAAAAATGGAAAATTTGTGGAGGTATTCTTAACAGCAAACAAGAGGACTGATGCAGGTGGCAATGTAGTTGGTTGTTTCTGCTTCTTACAGATTGTTGTTACTGACCTGCAGCAGGCCTTAGAAGGATGCAGGGAAGAGGATAGAGAAGAATTTTCAAAATTGAAGGAGTTGGCTTACATACGACAAGAGATGAAAAATCCTCTAAGTGGTATTCGCTTTACCCACAGACTCCTCGAAAATACAATTGTTTCAGAACATCAGAAGCAATTTCTTGACACTAGTGATGCATGTGAAAGACAGATCATGACAATCATCGAGGATATGGATTTCAGAAGTATAGAGGAAGGGTAAGTCTTCTCATTTTAGGCCCATGACATGCATAATTTTACACCTTAAGTTCTAAAGCAAATAAAGTGTTTCTAATAATTGTTAAAGAAGAGATTGTGGCACCTTATGCATAATTTCATTGATTCTCAGGGCATCTACATATCTGATGATTAAGGTCAGTGGAATACATACTTGAATTTAAGGAAATTGCATAAAGTTGAGTTTTATATATCAACCCCACCCCCAAAAGTATTGTTAAAGAACCCGGGTTGAGAGGATCAGGGGAGTGAAATCAGTATTGTACTTCTTCAGAACCCTTTGTTTTGGACCAGATTTCAAGCTCCCACTTCTTAAGAAATCTGACTACATACATAACATAAGAAAAGCTAACCAAATTTGTTCTTCCCTCATTTCCTATTACATTTATGGTTAAGATTTGTCTTTTCATTAACACTAGTTTCTTTCATGGTGTAAATTGCTTCTCTTTTTTCTATTACGTAGTGTTGTTATCTTTAGAAATACTTTCCTCCTTTGATTATTAAATAATTGTTATCTCATTATTTTTTTTCCTCAAACTATTATTACAGTAATCACACACCTAGAAACCACTCTCTCAATAGACACCCCACATTAGTCATTGTTTGCCATGATGATGAACCTCTGCAACAATTACTCCTAATTGTCCAATATCTTATCCTGGTTACGGCAGTAGCTCACAGCTAAACATGGAAGAATTTCTCTTGGGAAATGTTTTGGATGCCATTGTTAGTCAAGTCATGATCTTGCTGAGAGAAAGGAGCTTACAGCTTTTTCATGAGGTTCAAGAAGAAATCAGGACACTATCTCTATATGGCGATAAAATTAGGCTTCAACTGGTCTTGGCAGATTTCTTGCTTAGTGTGGTACATCATGCACCTTCTCCTGATGGCTGGGTGCAGATCAAAATTTCACCTGGTCTGAAGCTTATACAGGATGGCAATGAATTTATTCGTTTACAATTCAGGTACCCCAACCACAACTAAGTTCATTTATGAATATTTCACTTGATGCTATGTTCATTGCATTATAAACTACTTGTTGAGTTAATATATGACCTTTTAAGGAGTTGCAACTCTCATACTATCCATTTAATCCAATTTCTCCATTTTAAAATACTTAAATGTATTTCTTAAATATATTTCATTGTGCGAACAGAAAGGGAGTGGAGACATCACTCACATGTTTAGGCCTTACATTCAAGATATATCCAGCCAAAAACAATTTGTATCTTGTCATTGTCAAAATAGAAGTCTTGTACTCATGCACCCATTGCAGATGATTTTTTTTTAATGAATAATAACCATCTCTGATGAATATAATCCTCACCTAGTTTATGATTCATATTGTCAGTTGGAAGCCTTTGGTTTGCCCAACCTTGCAGTTCATTGAGGTAGCATGGCCTCAATGTCTTTCAGTTTAATGTGCCCTGTGCAAAACTCCAAGCAATATCCCAGGATTGCAAAAGCAGATTCAGATATTCATTTGAATCATATAGGAAAATCATAATATTTTTGTTACATTTAAAAGTAAGAACACAACAGTAATGCAAGAAATCCAAGAAAGTCAAAAAGGGTTTCTTGCCTCATAGCAAAGCAGCAAGAGTGTTGTGCAATAACTGAAGGAAACCTGTCACTAAGGGCCAAAATTACCAGACATCATGTAAGAAAAACACCCTTTTTATAACTCTCCTTAGCACCAGTTCCACCAAAATTACCCCTTTTTAATTTTGTTATCTTTATTTACTAGAATTATGACTCCATGTAGGTAAGACCTTGTAAGTCCATATATACTCCAAAAGTTAGGCTGTGTTGCATTGAGAAATTAGGTTGTGTCTCCAATCTCCATTACCTTTGCCTTCCAAATTATGATTGGCTTCAGACTTTAACGTCATGATATCATTTTTACGATTTAGCTTGTCTCGTCTAGTGTTATGAATCCCCGTTGACTACCTTCAGTTCACAGAAACACTAAGACTGCTTTTAAGATATTGAGAAAATGTGCTAGACTTCTTTTCTTCTTCTTTTTTTTTTTCTTTTTTTTTTTTTTTTTTGTGTGTTTTTGTGGGTTTGGGTGTTGGAGGGAGTCAGGTCATGGACATACATTGTTAACTTGTTTCTCATGCATCAATCTTCAGATATCTTTTAGTTCCAGTTAAAAACTTCAAAATGGGATTCTATATTAAACCTTATCGCCTTTTTTCTTCTCCAAAGCTTCAAAGTGAATAATCCATACCGCACATGATACTCAATTTAGCTCCAAGCAGGAAAGCAATAGAGAAAACTCCTTACATTACATTTTGTGCTTCCTTGGTGTCTTTTACGCCACTTTATGCAATGATAACCTTGTATTTGTGCTTCTTCATCTCATTGTTTCCTATGAGTTTTATCATAATCACTATGACAGAAATAAGACTAAAATTTCATTTTCTTGTGTATGTAGAATGAGTCACCCTGGTCAAGGCCTTCCTTCTGCTCTTATCCAAGATATGTTTGAGGGAGGAAGCCAGTGGACAACACAGGAAGGCTTAGGTCTCAACCTCTCTCGGAAACTTCTCAACAGGATGAATGGTCAGGTTCATTATGTTAGAGAGCATAATAAATGTTATTTCCTCATTGACCTTGAACTTAAACAAGCAAAGAAAGTTAAGGAGGGTAGCAGGCAGTTAAAAGCAGGATGACCCAACTTTCCTGAACCACTCTTAGAAGGAGTCGGGAAGATTATCTGCACAGGCACCTCAATTATGGCTATCTGTGTTGAGAAAATTCTCCTAAACCCTTCATGGTTTGTCAAAAATAATTCCTTCCCATGTGGATGGTTTTGAGTTCTAAGCCTATCCATTTGCTATACCAACTGTTTCTTTGTTTAGTTTGTTATATGCTGCCAATGTGTAAAATTTAGTGTTAATATGTGTAAATATATTCTCCTGTCTAAATATATGTGTAGGAGGCAATGTGTCAGGTTAAATATTGGAGGAGTGTAGTATGAATGCTGTTTAAGTTTGCCTTTACAGTCTTTCTTTTGAAGAATCTAAGCTGTTATCTTCGCAAATTGTGGCAAGTCTTTTAGCATCAAAGCTTCTTTTTCTTCTTGTCTTCAGGATATTCATTTTGAGCTCTGTTGCAATCGTTGTCAAAGGGCGGTGAATGGTACCTTTAGATCATGATATCAACTGTCTCTGGGAAAGAGAGCAAAGAACAATATAAATAACCAAAAATTTCATCATGATAAAATAAAGGAATTTGCTCATGTGATTGTAAATTGGGAGACTAATTACTCAACAAGTATAGGGGTTTTTTTTTTAATTAAAATGGTAGGTCGGGGAGACTAATTTTGACTATTTTGTCAGGACATGATCGCAGTAGCAACAAAAGCTGCACCCATCTTAATTTGACTAACCAAGCTTGTGAGCTACTGGTTGTTTAACTATCTTGTAAGCAAAATAATTAATAAAATTTAGGAGAAAGCACTCTTTCTCAAATTATTATCTAATTTATTGTGTTTTTTATTAGGACTTTCTGTTAAATTCTAAAGGAATACGGGTACTAGTGGCTTTTCTTGACACATACGGACTGCTATACTCGGCCTATACCCATTGAGATGTGTGAAAATACAACTATGTTTTTAAATTAAAATAAAATTGTTGGCCATAGAGCCCCATGGTATTATTGTCATTTTGGGTCATATTTATCGAACATGACCAGCTGTGTGTCTCCTTTTTCTTTTTCTTTTTTTTTGGCTTTTTTAATTTTTTTTTTGTTTTTATCTGAATGGGTATTATTGTCATTTTAGGTTACATTTGTCGAATTTAAAGAGATTGCAAATCAAGTAGTAGTTTGAAGGAAAAGAGAAGCATAATCTCCCTTAAAATTAACAATTACATAAAAAATCACACTTTTTTTGATGTAATTGTTTTGGGAACCAACATAGGTATGGAAATCAGTAGCTATGCCGAAGAACACTGTTTCATACACAGCATAAACAAAAATCATGATTCATATAGGATGAGATGTAGGATTTCTTCTTCAACACATTTCTTTAAACAGTTGAGGCAATGCTTCTGTTTATTTGAACGTTGTAGAAAAAGCAAGCATGCATTATAGCAGCAACAGTATGTACAATGTCATGTTAAACATACATGCGAATTTCCATTTCAGGAATACCAAATACAAAGGATTGAAACTCCCAAAAAAAAAAAAATTCTGTTCTTCTCCCCACTATACAATTTTGTGGCCCATGTTAAATCGCCAACCCTCAAAAAACTGTTACTTTTACCCATATAAACATCATATATGCAGCAGATTAATAAGTTATCCAACCCCAAATGACAAGCAAAAACGAGGCGAAATCAGGCACATTTGCCATAATTCAGTTCACTCGTACTTCACCTTTGCTCCTTCCTCATATATCAAGCTATTGCACATCACCAAAGTGCTTCTACAGCTTCTTCCAATGCTTTCTAGCAAAATTAGGGAAGTACTACAGTACAAAATTTCTATGCCTCTTAATTCTCTCTTTTTCGTCTTCGGGATTCGTTCCTTCCTAAAAATTTATACACTTTGATTATATACGCAAAAGTTAGCATTCGCAGCCACTATCAGTTCGGGCTGAGCACGATCTGCATCGGATACTGTTAACAATTCTCAGGCCTCTCACCAGAGCCATCCTTTGTTGGGCTTCCTGAATACTCAACCGAGTGCAGATCGTTTGGCTTGAGGACCTGGATGTTCAGACTGTTGGAGGGAAGATGTTCCAGAATGATCTACATAGAAACAAACATATGAATAAATGATCAGCAAAAGCCATGATCTACCTTGACCAATTAGAGCACACTGCCAGTGCTGATTGAAATCGATTTACAGAGAATTATCAATTAGAGATATCACTTCAGTAGACTTGAGAGAAAGATATATGAAGGAAATTCCAGCAAGCTACAAATTTTAGAAACTTCAAGAGTTCCATGAGTCAAGACTGATATCACTATAATTAAGCACAATCCAATTGCCTTTTATGCAGTTATTAGTTTTACTACCTGATCACCAGCCTCTGAACCCTCTGAGTGAAAGAGGATCGGGCGGCAACGCTTATCTTCATTCATCAAGCTTGAATTCTGGAAATGTGTGACAAGGGCTGTCTTTCCCTGGATTCGAGCATATGCCAAGGAAGCAACCTTCTCACTATTAAACTTCTCCCACTTCTTCCCATTAAATGCCTGCACAAAATTAGAAACATTAAAGAGGTCTACAATTCATCTTTCAATACTTCACTCACCGGGAAGCCCTTTTTAGTTACTAGCAAGCAAGGACTACATCAGTTGCTACACCAAAACAAAGATTTAGAGGTAAAAGAAATAGGAGGGGACTATGATAAAGAGAGAACCCAAGGAACTGATGATCCCAAAAGACCTTAAAAAGAGCATAAAAATAAAACCTCATAGAATGGAATAATGTGAGAAGGAGACAGCATATTGATAAATGCATAGCCCACATTGCATTTATTCTGCACCAGCAAAAAGGAATGCCAATCAGTTCCAATTGAAGAAGAATTGATGACTATACTGCAGAATATAAACTAAAAAGTATTGTCAAAACTTCTTAAGAAAACCAAACATAATTACCTTGAAATCAATCGGCAGATAGAGGAAATCATAAGTACCCCTGTGGTTTTCATCAATAGCCGCTAGCAACATTTTTGAGGTGTATCTGTATGGCAATAACAATACAAAAGCCATTATAACTACGCATCCAACAATGTAAATATCAATTACGAATAACAAATCATAGAGGTAAGTCTTACTTATTTGGGATATTTTTTATCATTAAAGTTGTTCGAGTATCTTCCCCACTTTTAATCTTATCTAAGTCGAGCTGAAACTGTTTCTTGCTATCAACTTGGTTCTCAACCCTTCTGCTCCGCCCATGCTCAGTCAAACCCTCCATACTGGTCGGTGACAGTCCTGGGTAAGGGCCATTACCTAAAAACACAGGGCTAAGCCTGGGCGAGGACCGCATCCTGAAATTTGATGAACCATTTTCAGATATACTCCCTGGTATACTAATGCCAGGGTTAATTGCAGCACGAGCGCCCATATTTGCCATAAAATTTCCATCATTAGCGCCCAAACCCATGCCTCCATACGCAACAGGACTAATAAATGAAGTTTCTGGCGACTCTGCAAAGAAACCAAAGTGCCTCTCAAGAGGAACACCGGATGGAGCAGATCCAACATGATGATTATGTGGATGGGATGAGCCAAGCAAAGAGCCAGGCCGGCCAGAGTAGGGAAAGGCATGGGCCTTGCCATTAGATGTATATGGATGTCCCACAGATGGTCTTGGCCAAGCTGAAGAATTGGTGTGCTCTGAATATGGATTTGGACTTCCCCAGAGAAACTGCTGCCCAGATAATGTTTCCATGCCAGATCCATTTGAAGTTGAAGGGCCAAAAGAGGACATTGCTTGATTGTACTGGCCCAGCTTGGGCTCTGGAAATGAATGCGAATGTTGCAAGGCAGCTTCGTACGCTGAACTTGTACTGGTAAACATGTGGTCCACATGGCTACCCCTTCCTAGGTCCTTGCCAATAGGAGCAATCTTAACAGTGTTTGATAGTTGAGGATGCAGAATTGAAGCCAATCCAGGCAAATGGTTGCCAGTTGTTGGGCTCATGGTACTATAACCAGGGGATTTACTAATAGTTTGCATAGAATTATGTTCAATAGAGCCATTAAACTGTGCCCAGTTACCTGTCATGAACATTTCTTTGACCTCAGTTGTCAGGGAAATAGCAGTTAAAAGAGAAAAAGGATCAAAAAATCACTATCTTGAACTGTATATGAGGAAGACTACTCTGATCTCAAAAGAGCATCACAAAGGACCTACCAGGGGGAGAGTTGGCAATTGGCGAACCCACTTGATGCCGAAAACTCCGAGACTCATCTTGTTCAAGCTCTTGATTCAGTTGCAACATCAAGCTAAAAGTACAACAAATGGTAACATCAATCATCTGCATATTTCACTACTAATAAAGCAAGAAAAATAAAGGGAAAAGATTCTTCAAAAATAAAACATTAGCAATCAGGATGATATGAGTTTAATAACCCAAACTACCAGATGAAAAAATGCCAAGTATCAAGGAAACACCAAGAGTTAATACAAAAAGAGACTACTGCACTCCCATGACAACAATAATTCTCACTTCCATCAGTTTCCACTTCCTAACGGCTTACTCGTCCCTTTTTAGAGGGATGTTCAATGCATCCAAAAAATAAATTCTCACTATGTGCAAAGACAAGAAAACAAAAACCCAAATATTGTGTATAAGTTATTCTGTCCAAGCAGAGCAGCTGCAACTTGAATATAGGGTTTGAAGGGCGACCTCAACTACCAGAGTTTCATTCCCCAAAAAGAGCCATTATTTTTTGCATGCAATTAGAGCTAGACAATTGTTACAGAAAACGAAGCAAGGGACTGCTTTCTAGAAAGTAAATAAAAATTAATATTATATGAGAATCACTACTTTTGACAGGTTATTACATTCAAAATGTGAAAATCAAGCATATTAGAAAACGTACTTTCGACGAGCTCCACCAGGACGGCTAGGTTCAAGCTTTATGCGTTTACCAGCTATGTCACTCCTATTTAATGACTTAAGTGCTGCTTCTGCGGCTCTAACATCGTAAAATTCAATAAACTTATGATGCCTCTTGTGTGGTGTTTCCCTTATCTGCTTTGTACATTAAGTACCAAATTGCACAGTGGTTAACCATAAATGCAGAAGAAATGCCTGAATGAAAATGAGGAAAGCAACAATCTGAAAATGTAAACCTATCACCTCTTTGACCTCGCCATAAGCCCCAAATATTTGACGGAGATCTTCATTTGAAACTGATGGATCCAAATTAAAAACTACCAAAGTTCCTTGATTAATATCCTTGTCTGATGGATTATCCTGGTGTGATACAACAAAAAAGAAAACAACAAATGATATGATAATCAAAAACGTATCAACAAACAAGTAGGATTAGCAATTGGAAATATCTTAAAACCTTTGGAATTGAGAAGTGAATGTCAAGTTTTCTCCGTCGCAGTGGCTTGTTTTGTAATGCACGCATGGCAGTTCGAGCAGCACGAATATCATAATAAGATATCATCACAAAACCCCTATGTTTACATGCAGTATACAGTGTTCTGATATCGCCGTATTGCTACAAAACAATAAGAAGAACAAAATAAAAATAACTTTATTTAGCACCATAATTTATATAGCAAAGGCACAGAAGTATTAGCACTGAGCTAAAGAAGAATAAGATTAATCCTGAATTGAAACTCAGACCTAACTAACCAGTTCTGCACCCAACATTAGAGCTCATATATTGAGTATCAAGGCCCAACAATTTAGGAAACCGCTTATAAATTTAATGCTAGCAAGTAATGAAGGAAAACAAAACATACTTTGATCCACCAATGTTACATTTCTTTCAACAGAAATAACAATTGAAGTTGAAAAATCATAGTTTGAGTCAGATCAATCAGAGTTTAATAATTGAGCTTTTTTTCCCTATGTTTCACATGTAATGCATCTGTTGACAACTGCAAATATGCCATGTCGAACAAGGTAAAAACAGCCAATACTTTGCAAAAGCATGCATGCATGGTTGATATAAGAGGTAGATAGCACCCATAAACCCCATAAAGGGAAGTTAGCAGTGAAGTTGACAGCCATGTGTGATAGAGCAGGAAAACTAACAAATAATGACTTATGTGCCCCATTTTATGCTACTAAAACCCTTCACATACCCATGTCAATGCAAGATACAAGGGTATGTGAACCTGGAGACTTCAAGATGGTCAAAAAATTTTTGAGAAAAAAACAATAAACAAAGTGCAATACTAACAGTTAATCAGTTTCTGCATCCAACACCCTACCCAAGTACTTGTAACATGGCCCCCAAGGATGAGTCCTAAAAGGATTCAAAACTTATTCGCAAAAATATATTCTATATGCCAGAGACCGACATTTATTTCATATTATACAAAAACAAAAGAAGGCACTACTTTTCATAGTATTTCAAAATCAGGATGTGCATCTTGCACTGGGACAAAATTGCTGCAAAACCTTGTAAAACAGAGATATAGGCAGAGCAAATGAACAATTACATCACTAGGAATGAAGAGAACATGAAAGAGGCTAAAACATTAAATCTATTAAATGATTAGCAGCTCATATTGAAAATAGTTTTCAAACCTTAAGAACTATAGACACCACAAGAAATCCAACAAAAAGGCTTCAAGCAATGAGATCATGGAAAATTGACCCACTAATGAAATCAACAAAGTTTCAGGTGCAAGATCAAGTTCTTTTTTGGATGAGCATGTGAAACATCAAATTCATAACCAACTATGAATTTGCAGTTCTAAATCAGAGGAAGAAACTATCTCGAATCATGATAAAACAAAAACAGATACTACAAATTATACAAAGAGGAGATCTCCCCAACTTAAATTACCTCAAAGAGAACCCTTAGTTCTGAATCCTCGACATTACTATTAATATTCCGAACAAATAATGTTCTGGAAGGATGTTCACCATATGGGTGTTCTCCAGCAACCGTTCCCACACCATTTGGAATAGCATAGTGAGGTATCCCGTTCCCAACAACACCATCAGATAAATTGATCTTTGACATTCCCATGCTCAAGCTCTCCTGTGGATCAGTTTCCAACTCCATACCTCCTCCACTACCAAAGAAATCATACTCTCCCAAGTCCTCCAATGAACCAGGCAACCCACTTAGGTCAAAATCGTCCATTATGCCAGCTAAAAGCTCCTCCTCATCATCAGGAAGCAAGCTTCCAATTGCATGAGTTTCAAGATCTTCAAGTGAATCATTACCCTCCACATCTTGGTCGATTTTCTTTAAGCCAGATGGGGCATAATCCACAGGCTGACAACCATGTTCTGTTTCATTCAAGTTCACTGCATGTTGGAAAAATAAAGTAAGAATTCACATAATGAAACCGCATATAAAAGCTGTAAGCAATCACCAACACCTACATTTTTCATGAGGAAGAACAGGCAAGGAACTTGAGAAAAGGGTAGCATCACTTGAGGCATAGTAAGCATCAGATCCAGATAAAGTCCCCCATGCACCACTTCCTGCGTCCTTAGGAATATTTATTGGTGGAATCTTTTTAGGACCTATCACAAGTAGTTCACAAGACTTGTCCATCAGAAATTGTACTTGATCTACTCTCCACATAACATAATGGGCAATTTTAGAAAGTTACCTGAAGAGAAATGGTTTGAAAACGGCTTCATTGCATCACCTTTCTGCTTAAAACACAATGAACAAAGTTAAACTTCTGCAATAACTAAATAAATAAATGATACTCAAAACTTAAAAAACTAATAATTAAACCATTACTGAGACTAGCTAGGAAGACAAGATCACAGATCCTTTGGGAAATGCAAAGCGAAGTTAGTACAAGCAGCCGCCACACATGATGAACTCTTGCTGTACTCAACCATCCTGATTAATAGCAGCACAATAGGGGAACCAGAAAACTCAGCAAGTATGAAAACTATGGAAATTTTAAGGTACGACTGAGTAGAAAGAATAAATTAATAAATCCCTATTAACTTCAGGGATCATACAAAAATCCAAATACAAAACAGAAATTAAAAATAATAAAACTACTACAATGGCCATATATTTACCCATAAATTAATACACTCCAGCATGCAAAATTCCGGGATTTTTTTTTCAACTGAATACTTAAATTATTTTAAGCTGTTATTCATGCTACTATCCCAATAAAAAGGGTCAGTGCACATTCAAAACCCTAAGAACAAAAATCCTAGAACTACAAGTGCAAGAAAACCAATCTAGCAATACAGCAATTCAAAGAAAAACACAATAGTTCTCTATCTTAAAAAATCCCAAACACGAAAAAGGAATGCCACCTTGATATAAAATATAATTACATTCAAGCATAACTTTCAAACTTTTCTACAAAGCCCAACAATGTGAATTACTTAAGTTTGCGTGAGGATAAAGCGCCTCAAACTAGTTTCAGGATTCCAGCTCTGAAACACTCAAAATTCTTGTTTCTGCTATGGAATTAACTTCACTAATCAGGGTGTGTAACAAAAACTTAAAACTCCAACTCTTATTTAAAGCAACCAAGAAGTAGAATTGGCACCAAGAACCCACCAAATTCAATTCCACACAACATTTCCATACAACCGAATGGCACATAAGCACGCTATTCCAAATATCGACAATGCATCAAATTGAAGCTTTACATCTCTATAGAAGTTTCTAGTTCAGGATTTGATAGTGTAATTTTATAGTCATTTTCAAGTGGCTATGTAATAAATCTTAAAAGACTCAAAAAGTAACAGATGATTACAGCCACGGGTAGCCCAGATACATTCAGCCAACAATAACACATGGATAGCAAATACTAGATCCCCACCCCCCCCCCCCAATCCGGGCACTCACATCCCAGCTTCAACACTAGGCCAAAAGGCCTTTGCAAGTCACAATTTTGCTCCTTTGATGGGATCACTGCAAAGGGGTCCTGTGGCTCCATCTGCACCCAATCCAGGCACCTATATCCCTGCTTCAACAATTGGCCAAAGGGCCTACACAGGTCACAATATGGCTCATTTGCTAAGCTCATTGCAGAAGGGTCCTGTCCCTCCATCTGCACCCAATCCAGGCACTCACATCCCAGCTTCAACACTAGGCCAAAGGGCCTTTGCAAGTCACAATTTTGCTCCTTTGATGGGATCACTGCAAAGGGGTCCTGTGGCTCCATCTGCACCCAATCCAGACACCTATATCCCTGCTTCAACAATTGGCCAAAGNCCCCCCCCCCCCCCCCCCCCCCCCCCCGACACACACAAATAAAAAATACAAACACAATAAAAAAAAAAACCATAAAACATAAACAAATATGTCTTGAGTGTGTGTGTGTGTGTATGTGTAACAACCACACGCACAAACCAAAGAGAGAGATGTCGTATGGTAACCACCAAAGTTCACAGTTTCACAAATAACTGTTATAGCATAGTAAGTGATCAAAACTACCAAACAGACCAACAACAATAACCCAACTTTCCATTCGACCCAAAAGGTAAAGCAAAATCCAAAACAAATAAAAAATCATACACTAAACAATCTGAGCAAAATCTACCGTCCCACCAGTACTTCCGAAGCCCAAAAAAACAAAAACGTCGAATTTAAAACAAGAAACGCGCTCTCCAAACCAATTCGATCAAACCAACGAAACAAATTCACAGCAACAAAATTTGGCATTAACCCAAGAGAGAGAGAGAGAGAGAGAAGAGTAATTACCACAAAGAGGTACCGACCCAGCCAACCCTAGAGCCTGACAGAGGAAATAGATTGTCTCAAAGAAAGAAAGAAAAAAGAAATAACTCTTCAGGATCAGAGAGAGAGAGAGGAATGCAAGTCTTTGTTAGTACTTGCGCTTGTTTCTCTCTCTAGCCCAATGGGATTTTTTGTGAGAGAAAGAGAGAGAGAGCCTGACGATGATTGGACGAGAGGAGTGAAGCAGAGAATGATTGAGAGAGAGAGAGAGAGAGAGTTTGGCTTCTGAGGATGGTGGTGGGTGATTCAACTCTATTTAAATTGCTTTTGGTGTCCAAAAATAAAAAGATTTGATTATTAAATAAATAAATAAATAATAATAATAAGAAGAAGAAGAAGAAGAGGAAAATTGGATTTGGATAAATGCTTACCTGGACAGTGACCCTGATTCTGACCTTAATTGCAGTATTGACTTAATTGCGTCTGGTGAATATGCCATTGTTCATGGGATGGTAATTTTGACAAGAAAGGAGGGACATTAATGGGTTTTGGTAAGAGATAAAGGAGGATAATATTGGGCCACGTCAGCAAAAACTAGGGTTTTGAAGATTTAAAAAGGCTGCAATTACCCTTTATGATTGCACCTTGGATAACTTGAAAAAAAAAAAAAAAAAAAATTGATTTTTTAAGGGTGAAAGATGACAATTATAACATGCTAATTATAGCCACTTTGAAGAACATTGTGGGACAAGACACGTCAGGCACATAGGACAAATTCTCCATTTGCAAGCAATTCCCCACATAGAACTATAGAACACCTCATGACATGTCGTGTGCTTTCTTCAATTCTTATTTACTCAACAACCTAAAATAATTATCTAAAATAATATATATATATATATATGTATGTGTGTGTGTGTGTGAGAGTGACTATAAGCTTGATAACATGTTGAGAATGTGCCTACTTTGTATTGGGGTCAAATTGATAGAGCTTATGAAGGCCAACTTAAAGGAATAGAGCGGAGAATTAATAGATGATCGGATTCGAACTCGAAAAGAAAACCAATATGGTTTGCCTAGCCACATTACCATATTGTCGGGTTAAATAAAGAAAATAACTCCTGTTTAAAAGAATGTCATAATTGTAATATTGAGATATTACGTTGCGATTTCAATCCAACTTAAATTCAATTAACTCAAGATCTAGTTGAAGTTAAGACTCATTAGTGAACACTTTTATACAAGGAAATGTCATATCATCATACATAAATACTCATGTGTTTAATTTGAAAATTAAATAAATAAATAAATAATAGCTCTTCTTTTGAGCGTTATAGAATTCATTTAGTTGACTTAAAAGCATACTAGCATGCTCCAACAAGTTTTAGACCATTTTCACTTGTTTTATAGTTATCCTTTAAAATTAAATTTGATTGTGTGATAAACATTGCGTAAACTCTCCATATATCGTTCTCGAATCTTTATCTTTCTCTTCTCTCGCATTCAATTCTTCAAACCATTTTTTCTTCAAATTATAGCTAACCCCACACAAATACATACATATATATATATATATATGAAAATTCAGTAATGGCATTCTTCAATGGGTTTCATGTTAATAAGAATTAATACTTTTTTTAAAAAAAAAAGAAGAGAAGAATGGAATATAGAAAGTTTAAACAATGAGAATTAATATTTTAATGAAATACAGAATAGGAAGAAAGAATGAGATGTTGAGTGTCTTTTACAATTGAGTTTAATTTAATTTTTAAAAAATAAATAAATAATTTTTTAAATTGTATTAATAAGGCTCTCTGTTTACTAGTAGAATATATTGCCAATGATGTCATGAATGATGAATGCTAGAATTCATGCTGGCTTTATCAGCAACAAAAATGATATAACGTATAAAACTTTTTTTTTTTTTTCCTATTTTTTTGTTGGAAGAGAGGAGGAAATGGGTGGTGGTTGTTGGCCCAGCATAAAGTAACATGAGTTAAAATAATTACTTAAAAAAATAAATGGAAGCTTTTAATTTATACTGGGAATATTCCATGTGTCATCAATTGGTTTATTCAATGGACCTTCTTTCTCTGCTTTCACACTTGATCCTAATCAACTTGGGCACTTCAAATTCCCTTAAATAAAATTAAAACAATTACTAGTTTTTGTACTCGAGTCATTAATTTGCTTCATTCATTTATTAATTGTTAGAATGACCAATAATAAATGATAGATTTAAATTCCCTCATATTATAAAAAATTTGAAATTTTCATATTTGAATTTTTATTTTTTTTTTGGACATGTCAGGCTTCTATCCATTTTATTTTACGGTATAAATATATACAAAAATTTGTGTTACCGAGACATTTAAAACTAAAATTAATTATTTCGGTAACACATAAGCTTCTGCATTTGTTTAGATTGTTAGATAAAATTGAGAGCTGAAGTTTTAAAATATGAGAGTCTCTTATTTTATAAAATATGAGGGAATCTCAACCTATCCTATTTTGGGCATTAACTTTTATTATAAATTGACGTGACGGTCTATAATTAATTAAATGATTACAAATTATGACTTATTAATTTTATTAATTAGTGATATACTTGTTGATTATTTTACTAATTATGTACTAAAAGTTGTCGTATTTTAAGTATTCATTAATTTGGTTGTCATAAAATTCAATTTATTACCAAGGAATGGTAATTTTACACATGGTCTCATAGTGATGTGACTTAATTCCCAAATAAATAAATAAATAATGGAATGTTTATGAGGTTTTGATAAGGGAAAAATGTAAAAAAGCCCTCAAACTATCAGTCGTTTGCAATTTAGCTCCTTAATGCTCAAAATATAATAAAGTAGCCCCCCAAACCATCAAAATGTATAAAAAATGTCACTTATTTTTTTATTTTTTTATAATACCCATATTCTTTTAACAAATAAAATAACTGTAAAAAAACTAAACAAATTTTTTAAAATACAAAAAAACCAATAGGCTAATAAATACAAAAACATTGTATTTTAAACAAATTGTTTGTTTTTTTTTTTTTGCAATTATTTTATTATTTTATTTGTTAAAAGAATATGGGTATTATAGGAATAAAAAAAATAAGTTGCCTTTTTTATATATTTTGGTAGTTTGGGGGGCTACTTTATTACATTTTGAACATTGGATAACTAAATTGTAAATGACTGGTAGTTTGGAGGGCTAAATTATATTTTTCCCTTTTGATAAAATACAAAATAAAATAAAAAATGGAAACCCCACGTTTATTACTCTTAAGAAATCATTCCTTAAAAGGAATGATATGGAAAAGTAAACTTAAATTTTTCTCATCGTGTCTCTTGGTTCTTTGGCTCAATCTTAAAGCATGGAGGTTTTCTCATTGTATACTTGGAAGCTCGATTTCCCCTTGGGATATTGGGGATATAGCTGGAATTTGGACATAAGTCTAATACCCGTCTATATTTTAGTCCATAATGTGATAAGTATCATATGAATTACTACGTCAATTTATAAGGAATTTGTAATATCTTTATATAACCTACAAGAGCAATGCCATCTTACTAGACGGATGTGACAATGTTCGTTAATTATTGATTATTGTTATTTTTAGTAATAAACATGCTCTAATCTGTATTAGAACCAAATGAACATTATCAAAATTGCCAAAGAAAATGCATTTCGGCTCCATAACCCATCTATGAATTTTTTTGAAAATATTTAGACCAGTGACCAGTGAACTACCAAGGTGAATAGTGATTTTTTTAAAAATATTTTGTTTATACATATCCACACAAGGAGATGAAGAATTTGAACTAGTGACTTCCGTTTCATGAGGCGTTGTCCATAACCGATTGAGCTACCAATTGAAGACAAGGTCAATAGTGATTTCAAAAGTCATATCATCTTCGGATAGACACAAAAGTGACACAAGATTGATTTATAACATTACTCGAAAATAACACAAAGATTTACGAATAGTTCGGAGTTATACATCTACGTCTACCACTTGGAATATCCATAAGGATTACATTATGCTCATTAACTTAATTTGTATACAATACAGAGGTCCATATTTGTAGGGTAGTGTTATACACCTACGTCCGTAAATCCTTGTATTATTTTTGAGTAATACTACAAGTCCTTTTTTTATCCATCAAATAATGATGTGACTCTTGAAATTATCATTGACCTTATAATTTATCACTATTTAATTTTGATTAAACGGTAATTTTAAATGTCACCTCATTTTTTGAGGAACACAATACAAACTTGTAGCATTACTCGTTATTTTCTTTATATTACTTCCGCTTATTTTTGCCTCCTCATTATTTTAACAAAACATAATATATAAAAAAAAAAATTAAAGGATTTGTGAGTTAAAAATATAATTTTTAACATTGACATTATGATAAATTTAACTATTAAATCTTAATTATACCCAAGAAAGAGAGAGAGGGGGTAGATAAAGGTGTATTGTAAAACAAATAAGAAAACTTCAAAAGAGAGAGAAATAAAATAGAGTAATGTTTTTATCAAAGTGTACGTGGGTGGGTCTTTTTCAAAATTCAAACAGGTATCGTCTTTGAATGGATCCGAGGGTTGAGGTCACTCGTGGCTATTGCTTTCATCATCACTCGGTCTAACTCACGTACTTGGGAAGTTGGAAGGATACTTTTGTTCTAAAACCCATTATTCTATTCTCTTTCCTTTCTGACTCCAGTATCTATTATCTAAACCTCCTTTACTGCTCACAAACAGGTGTCTGATTATAGGGTCGGAAATTTAACTCATGGCCCACAAATCCGATGCATCACGTATTTTTATGGGTAGAGTTTATGTTAAACAGGTTTAGATCATAAACAATCTTTAGGTTTGGACTATATATAATTATTTCCTGTTCAAATAAATCTGAGAGTATACGGTCATTATATCACAAGGGCAAAATTGTCAAAAGAAAATATATGTAAAATGACAAATTTACCCTTGCGATATAAAAGACTTGATACTCTTTTTTTTTTGAATTGGAGAATATTATTTTGTTTTGGGTTCTCCATAAATTATAAACTAGATAATAAATGTGCTTGAACCAGATGATGTATTTTGAGTTTATTTATAAATAGGATAGCTGTTTTCTTTTTTCTTTTTTATTCGAGGATATGTCTCATAAAATAGAGGTTACTAGTTCGAATTTCTCTCCACTTGTGCGGACATGTCTCAAAAACAAAAACAAAAAAAGAAAAGCAAGGTATCAAACATCCCACTTGGTAATTAGTGATTATTGTATATTTGTATTTGAATTCTCTCTCAAATTTCAACAAATCTAAAATTATACTAGTAACAAATTTAGGACAGTTTTGAAAACTTTATTAACATTTCATGTATTCCTTTAACGTGTGAAAAACATATATATATATTAAAATAAGATTTCTTCTAACTCTATTCATGCTATTAGCTAGTGAAGCATATATTTTTCATGTGTTTAAACTACACGTGACAGGGAAATGGCAATACAAATGGGATAGTGGTATTGGTTTTGTGATGGCAAGAAATAATGTTTAAAGTATTATAAGAAAAAGATTAATGATGAGTTCAATTGATGGTATTATTTTAGGGGAATAACTTCAATTTGGTCATGGCAAACAAGGGGTTTTTTGCCCACCAATAACAAGATGCCAAATCAGCTTAGAGTAAGCAAATAAAATGAGAACAAAGCACCTAATTTTTATCACCTTCTCCCACGCAATGGCATCTGTCCCATTTCTTCATTTTCTTTCTCCTTCTCCCATGCCCGACATCTCCTTCTTCCCAATTCATTTTCTTCTCTTTTTCCAATTTCTTTCTACTGCAAGCAAGAGACAGAGGCGAGGAAGAAAGTGAGACAGGGGTGTGGGTCTGGCGGGTCACGGCTCTGGGTCATCTTCTCAGGCGCTTCTCCGACGCTAGAACCACATTTTCCGGCCTTTAGGGTGATAAAATCTCAAAATTGTTAACTTTTCACTTATAGGTTTTAGTTTTGAATCCATAAACGAGTTTTGAGGCATTATAATCGATTTTGTAGGTATTAAAATATGATTTTGAGGTTGAGTTTGCGTTTTCCAATTGGGTTTGGCCGGCAATGAAGAAGAAATGGGCTGTGTCTTCTGTTTTTTTTTTTTTTCTTTTTTTCCTTATGGTTTTGTTTTTCTAGTTATTTATAGATGAAGAAAAGAGAAAGAAGAAAAGAAGAAAAAAGGGTTTGGGAGAGAGAAATAAAAAAGAAACGGCCGGCTAGCGATGTCGGGTTTGGGAGAAAGAAAATAAGAAATGAGGGTTTAGTAATAATATGGTGTAGTTGTGTTTATTTTGTAAACTTAAGTTTGGTAGGATTGAGTTAGGTGACAACTTCCTATTGGGAACGACAATAACACTCTTATTTTAGATAATAACTTCAATGAGAATAGTGCACAAAACCATCATTTTGTGCCCACCAATGAAGAGTTGACACCTCATCACATAACATATTAAGAAAAAAAAACCACATAATTATATCATGTTTTATTAATTATTATTATTATTTTAAATCCAAGTGGGAAAGGAGCCACTCCAGAGGTGGCTGGGGTGGTCACACGCCACCCCAGATGGGCAGGGGTGGTGGCAAGCCACCCCCACCTCCCTCTAGGTGGCTTCTCCTCCCCCACTTGGTGGTTGCCCTTCTAATTTTGTTTTTAAAAAATTAATTAATTAAATTTTTAATTCATATTTGGGATGATCAAGTGTGGTTGTGTTTTTTTTCCTAAGCTTAAGTTTAGTATGATAAACTTATGTGGCAACTTTGATTGGTGGCATAAACACATCCTTCTGCGTCACATCCCCACATAAGTTGCACTCATTATTCTGATGTAGTCATCTCAAATATCATTTCCAATGGAATAGTTTTGTTTTAATAGAAATTTATAATATTTTGTCATACAAGTTAAGTCACCAATCATGTTATATATGAATTAGCAATTAGCGACATGGACCTAAACATCAAATTTTTTTATTTTTTTTAAAAGACATCTAAACATCAATTTGATACAACAACAACATTAAATAAACAACTTTTCCTTTTTCTTTTTATACGATAATAATTTGTGAGCTTTTTATTTTATTTTTCTGTTTTATGTTCCATAACCTGATCTTATAATCAAGTGGAACATTGGGGTGGTTTGAATTACATTTAAGGTAGATGTGATTACTTGGTGTCAAGTCAATCTCAACATGGCCTCACTCTTGAGTTAAAGGGACAAGGGCTCTAACCATTAAGGATAGGCAGCAACTTTTTTACCATCAACTTTGAAAATAAATTATCAGTGTGAATGACAATGAAAGTAGAGACAGAATAAAAGTAATCAAATACAAATTATATGTATTTTTTTATTACAGTAACAACGCACGTTTAACCCCCGATATAAGAGTCCTGCAAAAAAAGTTAAAAGATCAAAATGGCACGCTAGTACTTTCTTAAAACATGGTTAGAATTGCGTTAAAAAATATAGTTTTTAAAGCCAGAAAGAGACCCTTTTTTTTTTGTTTTTTTTCACAAGTACATTTTGATATTTTTAGAGTAAAAAAGTAAAATAAGTATTTTTGAAGTTTTTATTTTTATTATTTGATATATCAAACCTACTAGCTTTTTCTTTGACATAGCTTTTTAGATACTTTTTAAACTCTCAAATGCAATTTCAAACAGACTTATAATTTATTTTTCTCACTTTTATAGGATTTATCTTTAGTTTTTTTTTTTTTTTTTTGACATGTCCACACAAAAGGGAGGAGAAAAATTCAAACTAGTGACCTTTGCTTTATTAAACGTGGCCCTAACCGATTAAACTACCGATATACTTAACTTTAGTTGGTATGCATACAAAGTAGAGTAATGCTACACTTAACTCCCATTTTTTTTTACATGGGCCTTTTGGGCCGGGCCTGTTAAGCCTTTTGCCATAATTTCAATCATTTAATTGATTTTTTTTTAAAGGAGTTTCCAAGAAGAAATGATATATTATCTTGGCCAGAGGAGTGGATATAAATGAAAGAAAAGTATTTTCAAAGCCCACTAATTTCAATCCGAAAGAGAAAATCTAATAAGTAACAGCACGATGGGCTTTAAGGACGAAACAGCAACTAACCAAGACTGCAATTCTGCAATAATTTTGGCCAACCAAAAATGATGCAGAGAGCTTCACCTCTCTGTTCTTCAAACTTGCTTCCTTCGTTACCCACCACTATTCCGACCCGTCAGCTACTCGGAGCTCCGTTTCGAAACCGAACCACCACCCGGACGGCCATAGCATCCCACTCTGTTCAATGGCACTGGAACCGTCTGCAAAGTTTCAGGCTTGCCCTCCCTACTCCGCACAGCACAGGTAAATTCTATTTCTTTTTTTGAATTTCTCTTTCTTTTTGGTTTGTTTGGTCTTTCCGGTAGTGGGTTTGTTTCATTTTTCAGTTTTGTTGCTTGGAAACTCAGGAAGTGAGTGAAACTAGTGAGCTTGATTAGAAATTTGTATATATTTGACACATTTTCCTTCTGTTTTTTTTGAAGTTTTGTTTATGTGTTTAATTGGAATAATTTAGCCTTTTGTGTGATGGCATGTGTGGTTGTTTGTGAATTGGCTATGGCTTGAGTTTTTTGAACAGGTAGTGCTGTGTTAGAATTCTTCATGGTTTTTTGAACAGTTTTTTGGACTGTTGTCTATATCATAGATTTCTATGATTAGTAGCTTGTTTATTCAACATTAAATACAAATTTTTTAATAAAATCAACGAGATTAATCAGAATTCGCTTTGGTTGGATGCTTTATTAGATGTTCAGGGTTGTGCTTTCTGATTGATTTGGGTTCTTTGGTATACTTTGTGTTAGTTTTGTGGAATTTTTTGGTCCCGAATCTGAGGCTCAAAAGATCTTTCTTGCAAGTACAAGTGAATTTTTTTGGCTTCTTGCTCACTGTACGGCTGTATAAACCATAGAGAAGAAGAGTACGGTTTGGTGAGTGTTGAGTTTGAAGTGAGGTTTACTTCACTTGAGCATCTGAATTCTCTAGATAATGTTAAAATGAGGAATTGGGCGTAGAACATGTTCATTTTATGTACACATGCATGTTTATGGAAATATCAGTGCATTAATGTGTTAGGAGAAGCTTCATTTGTTTTTTATTTCTAAATGTAATTATGGTGCAATTATGTCATCGTTAACAATTCCACTTTACCTTGAGGAAGGTTTCGATTCTGGAATCCACTTTGATCGGGTCAGGATTTCAGTTCATTTCACGAAAACTTATCAGATCAATACTTTATAATTCCCTAACATGTTTGATATCCTTTTGTATTTAGTCATAAAAAGGGTATGTTTCATTGTTTGTTTTTCTGCTTCAGCTACTCAAGAGGCTTTTGAAACCTCTAAGACTGGATCAGAGTTTGTTGAAATTGGGTACATATATAATGTTCATGGACTTCAAGGAGAGATTCGTGTGAAACCCAGCACCGATTTTCCTGAATTGCGGTTTTCTAAGGTAAAACGAACAATATTTTTTAGAAGACTTCTTAGATATGGCTGCTTGTTCTTGAGTATTCTGCATTATGTTATGAATAATCATTATTTTAATCTTAGCTTGGGAGAAGATGGTTAAAGCAACGAGTTTTGGGTCAAGAAATAGTTCACGAAGTTGAATTGGTGGAGGGAAGAGGACACCCTGGTCAGAAGAGCTGGATACTTAGATTCAGAGGAATTGACACAGAAGACCAGGTGAGGTTTACTATAACATTTTTTTTTTTTTTTGGTTTTTTGTTTGTGTTCTCTTTTACTCATCTTAGTTCGTTTACTTCTGATTCCATTGAATATGTATAGAAGGTATATTTGGGGACCTTGTTTGTGGAGGTCTCTTGAGGAAATTTTGTTTATCTGTTTAGGAAGGAGGAAGGCATACAAGTTTGAGCCTTCTTCTGGAAAAAAACCAACATGTATATGTTAGATTGTTGAAACCGACCAACATGTGTTTGAGTTGGGTTTGTGGAAGAATATTAGGAGGGGTTGGGGGGAAGTTCTATAGTCATACTAGATTTGAAGTGGGAGATGGCTCTAAAGTTAGATTTTGGCATGATCTTTGGTGTGGGGATATGGCCCTTAAGGATGCCTTTTCAATTTTATTTGGTATTGCGCACACAAAGGATGCTCTTGTTGAGGCTCACATGAAATTTTCTGGAGGTGCCATTCAATAGAACTTGAGCTTAGCTAGAGTGGCTTAGAATTGGGAGGTGAATGCCATTGCCTCATTCTACATGGTGTTGTATTTAGTAAGAATAAGACCAGGAGGGGAAGACCGGTTGTGGTGGGCCACTTCCAAAAAAGGGTTGTTTGTTGTTAAATCCTTCTATAGTGTCTTGGGTTGTCATGATGGTTTCCATTTCCTTTGGAAGAGTGTTTGGAGGACTAAGGTTTCGTTGAGGGTGGCCTTTTTTGAGTGGTCAGCAGCCCTAGGGAATATCCTTACCACGGACAATCTCTAGAAGCGGCGTGTCTAGGGAAGATCCTTACCACAGACAATCTCTAGAAGCGGCACGTCATTGTGGTTGATTGGTGTGTTATGTGCTATAGGAATGAGGAGTTTGTGGATCATTTTCTACTTCATTTTGAGGTTGCTTGTGCCATTTTGAATGTTTTATTCAATCGATTTGGGTTGTCTTGAGTTATGCCTAGACGAATAGTTGATTTGTTTGCTTGTTGGTAGACTGTCGGCAGCACTCGGAGCGCTGCTGTATGGAAGATGGTATCTTCGTGTCTTTTGTGGTGTCTATGGAAGGAAAGGAATGATAGGTGTTTTTAAGACCGCGAAAGGACTTTGAAGGAGTTAATACATCAAATGAAAGTTGATTATTAGTATATGTTGACAGAAAGACTGGATCTTTTTCAAATCAGGAACTTATCTTTTGTTTTTTGAGTTGAGCCATACAATAGAAAAAGGTTAGCAAGAACAACTAAAGGTCTAAAGCCCTTGCTTTCTGACTGAAAATTAACACATTTGAGCCGTTCATCAAAAGATTTTTGTAGAAGGTTAGTGCAACTTCAACTTGGATGGTTTAAGTGTGCATTGTGCTATACAAGCTTCTAGAGAAAAAAGAAGGCTCCTTTGAGATTTTGAAGTTACCTTGCCTCATTGTAACTCAAACTCACCTTCACTTAATGAAGCCTATCCCAAATGCTCAGGGTCTGCCATTTTATTGTTTCCAAGATTCTTGCCCTTGTTATGAGCTTGACACTTTGGCAGTGTTATGGAGACACGAACAGTATTCATGTAGCCCATTTTATCAAATTAACATGCATACCTGTTGTGATTTTTTGAAATGTGTTCAGGCTAAGCAGCTTGTGGGGTCAACTTTGCTTGTGAGGGAAGAAGATAGGCCAGAGTTGGATGAAGGCGAATTTTATACTCGTGATCTTCTTGGCATGAGAGTTGTTCTTAAGGTTTGTGCTTATTATGATTTTATGCAGAGCAATTCCATGTATTCTTTTTAACAAGTGTTTATTTGTAGTCCGAAGGTCTGTTTCAAAAGAGTTGGTACAAATAAAAATTTCTTCACTACATAACTTGGACTTTGACGTTGTTTTTGGTTTATGGTACAAATGACAAGATGTCATTTTCTTAAAAGATGATATACGTTGTTTATATATATATGTGCATGTACATGTAAATGTATATTTTATATACACGGACACACACAATAGATGTACCTGTTATCATGTTCAGTCTTCTACTGCTGTGGTTCTTTTCATATTTGTTTGTTATTTTTCTCTTCTTTTTTTGTGAAGTTTGCCTTTTATTTTTGTTGTCTTTTGGAACTCGAGCTTTGATTTTTTGAAGGCATCTTCTTTCAGGAAACTGGTGAATTTGTGGGAACTGTTGTTAACATTTACAACAGTGGGGCAAGTGATCTTTTACATGTCAAGCTTGATTCATCTGTAAAGATGCTGGATAAAACTGGAAAGCCAAGGACAGCAGAAACAGTAGCATCTGATCACCTTGTGTATATTCCATTTGTTGAAGCAATTGTTCCAAGTGTTGATAAGAATAGAAGAGAAATGCAGATTACACCCCCACAGGGACTCCTTGAGTTAAATTTACGCTTTGATGAGAGATCCAAGAAAGAAAGGCGGCAGCTTGTGAGGCATACTCATTTTAACTTCTACTACTGATTAATTAAAGTTCTTAAGTAATATCAACTTTCTCCGAAGATTAAATACAGCATGCATTATGTCTATGTTATGTGTTTTTTACTGGAATTTTTTTTTTTTTGTGGGGGTGGGGGTGGGAGGGGGGGGGGTGGTTTTCAAATTGAAACTTTGGCTTTTCTAACTGTATTTTGGATGCTCCTATGCATATATACCTTTTCATTTCCACTATGAATAATCTACAGATTCTTTGGGTCATGTTATTTCCTTAATTGCCATCTCCTCTTATCTAGGTGCTAGTTACCTGAATGATATTTATCTGCAAGGTCAGTGAACTTGCTTTATAATAGATGTGTTTGAGGGAAGGCAATTGTTGTGTACTTGTCTTCTGTGGCTTGAAAGTTCCTCTCATAGCTTGATTATGGAAGGGAACTCCTACGATGCTGTGGGTGGTTCTAGGTGAAATATGTGTTTCTATGGATGTTGGAACTGAAACTGGTTTTTGTTTTAGTGTCGTGTGTTTGGACATTACTTCCTCTCCTTTTCTTATTGGCTTGTGTCAAAGAAAATTTTACTAGTTTACAACCTCCTGACTGGCAATCAATGCTGATTCTCTTTTAGAATAAAGCAGTTGGAAGTGTTCTAAATTGGGACCTAGTTCCATTCCAATGCAGCTTGAATCTTTGGTTTTGATTAGTTGGGTTTCCTCTCTTTACATATCTTTCCTTGCAAGAAGTAGATCTAGTGCGTAAATTAATAATTTATGGTACAGGCACAGAAAATCTGAATATAAATGTTTCATCTCATGTAAATTGCATATTTAAAACTTGTCTAAGTATATTACACAGCTAAAAATATACAATTTATAATTAATCCCTTTAATCATATTTTAATTTGTTTGGGTCTTTAGTATGGGATTGCAGGTAGAATATGAAGAAAATGTGGGTGGGATGGGATACACATTGTACATTTTGAGACTTGAGTAGAGTAACGCTTTTTGTGAAACTGAAATATTATTGTCATTCTAGTGAACTATACAGATGCCATATAAAAAAATTTCAGTGGTGGTCACTATAGTATATTATCCAATGTAGATTCTTCTTCTTCTTTTTCTTTCAGATTTATTTGCACATATCGGTTTCTCTACAGTCATTCATTTTTTTTTTTGGACGCATTTCAGGAATGGAAAGAAAGGAAAAAGTTCCAGAAGCGCCTCATAGCAGCAAAAAAGAAACTATGTGAAATGGGGCAACAACATGTATTTCATGGGTTTAGATTTGGGGAGAAAGCCCAAACGAGTTTGCTTGCTGATCAGATTGTTGGTGTGAATTCCAAGTTGCTTCAACAAGCATTGCAGAATATTGATGTACCCTCTAAGAGGTGAAGTTATTGTGCACCAAGTACATTTTGTTTCTAGATCATTAGATTATGTAGGGAGCTGGAAAGGGAGTAAATTTTTTTCTTTATATCTGATACTATTGTTTATGTGTTCGATATATATATTAAAGTTTTATTTTTGCTAGTTCATTACAATTTGTAGTAAAAAAGCTGTTTCCCTTTGTTTACTCTACCAGAAGTGTTGAACCTGTTACTTTCACTTGACTTCTTGAATCAGATGGAATGTAATTGAGTTGTTTGAAGCCGCAGAAGCGAAGCCAAAAAGTACTCTGAAAATATCAGAAGAATGCCTCACTTCAAGTGCAAGTAAGGAAAAGTGGGGTGCGAATTCGACTTTTCGAGAAAAGGGAGTCCATCTCATGTCTAAAGGGAAATTGGCCATTGTTTTATTTGTGGAAGAAAGTGAGAAGCAAGGAGGGGGCTATGACTCTGATCTTGTCGACTCTGAAAGCTATGAGACATCACCATCTTCCCTTCTTCAGAAATTGCCTTTTGATGATCAGAGATTTGTAAAGGTGGTACTCATTTTTAGTTTTGCTATTGATTAATGATCACGTCATGTCCTGTCTATTGTGTTACCGATTGCATGTGAAGGGGATGTTTTATTATTATGTGTATCAAGATTGTTTGCTTTGGTACTCAGTTTCAAATCTTGATCTTGTATGTTTCCTTATTGAAACTACAGCTTTTAAGAGGTTCATTTTCCACAATATCTGCTAAAGAATAGGGACATTGTTTTTAAGATGGATCTGGGAAGTAATTGTTGGGGACCCAACTGATCTAGCTCTTAAACTTAAAGTAATGTATGCCAAAACTTTTGAGGCACCAAAGCTATTTCAAATGGGCTAATAGGTAAATAAAACCAATTTCATGTACAAATATTAGAATTTCAGCAATTTGCACCCCTCCCCCCGGAACCCCTGGCAACTTAGTTACTCTTTCTCTGGCCGTTAGAATGATCTCAATATCAAGCTCTTCAGAAGACTCGTACTTCAGTTTTTGATTGCTTTTAGCCTAAACATGCTCCAATTCCTTAGGCAGAAAGCTACTTAAGTATCATTAGATCTCCACCAGGATAAGCATTTTAATTTGGACTCTTTCAATTTTTGTGTAGTCTCGTTTAGAGAGTAATTTTTCAACATAATCTGATGAACTATGTCCATTGCAGATAGAAGACCATGCATCTGTACCCTTGATTTTGGTTTCCTCAGCTTGTGGAATCCAATCATTAAGAAAGCTGTTCTCCGATAATGATTACTTTGGCTTTGAATCTCAAAAGGTCAGCTTTTACAGCATCCATGAAGAATACCTCTTTATAGTTTGAGATGTGGTGTTCAATGAGTGAAGTCATTTCAGGGTATCATTTTTTTCTCTGGCTTAGGAAAATAGAATGTTTTAAAGTCATGGTACTGTAAGAGTAGTTTCCATTGTTGTCTTTATCAGATCTGTTTTTAAAGGTACCATGGAGAGTGAATGCACAGCTTAAATTAGATAAATATTAGATTATAACCTTTTAAGCATTCCTATGTTTCAGCTTCTCAAAACTACAGTCAAATTCAAACTGTTTTAACAAAACAGCTTTTACAACCTTTTATGGAATTGCCTTGCACAACCATGGTGTGCAGGGTTCAATCTAATCATGTGCCAATAGAGTCCTGTGGATCCTCTGACCCCCCTTTGATATGTGCAATTTTGTGCTAGAATTTTAAAGAGGGTAAATGTTTGTATTTTGTAGGAAAAAAGGGATATAGCTTCCTACTTGCGTATATGAATGTGTTTTGTTGTCATCTAAGAAGTTCCAATTTATATCATTTCAACTAAAATTTGTGTTTACTTGTCTTCTATATGCTGCTTACTTGGCTTTCATGTGTTCTAATCCTCTCATAGGTCTGGTTTCTGGGAGAAGAGAAGCTGCCAGTTGTTAGCAGTTCGCTGGAAGAACAGAACAGGCATAAGATTTTGATGAAATCTCCATGGGAAATACTCCAATCACCTGTTGGTTCTGGTGGAGTTATTAGCTTGCTTTCATTGCACAACATTCCAGATAATCTTAGCGAAATTGGTGTAGAGTACATTGAGGTTAGATGTTCATTCATATTGTTCAGATTGTGTAGTGACACGGTTTAAAATTTACATGTTGATGGTGCTTGCCGAGGCTATTGTTAAGGTCTCTTGGGGATTGTACTTTAGAGACTTTGGACCAATTTTATACGGTTTGCTTTTGTTGGAGCAACCTTTTTTATTATTATTTTTTTCTTAAAAAAAAAAAAAAATTCAATGTCCTTTTTCTCCCAGTCTCTGAAAACACCGAAATAATTTGGACTTGTAAAAAGAGGTGCATATGCCTCTAACTTCGCTTTTGGCTTTCAGAAAGTCTTGGGGTTTATATTGCTACAGTCACATATGCTTTTCATTGATTCTTTTATGCCAATAAACATTCACATGAGGTGAATGTATGTTAACCATGAGAAAATGTTGATTCTTCTGATTTTCCATTCTGTTTCATATGCCCATTAAGAGATCAAAATCTGTTTCTTGAAAAGAATATACAAATTGACAAAAAAGTGAAAGAGAGCTTCGAATGTCAGGCTACATTGTAATCTTCCTTTACCATCTCTTCATGCATCTAATATTTTTGTTGATGCTTTATGTTCTTGCAGGTATGCAGCACCAGCCAAAGCTTCACTGGCATGAACTCACTTCTTCTTGGCTTTGTTAATTCGCGCGACGCAGATCTCGGGATCCAAATATCAAAAGATGCAGAAGATTTTGAGGAAAGTTTCGACATGATATTCTCGATGAACTTTATGAAGAAGTTAACAAGATGGACTGATAAGCTCCAGTTCATAGCAGTCCCAAAGCCAAATTCACATGTTGAGAAGGTTGACAAAGAGTGGGTTGATGTTATCCCCTCATCCCCCAACTCATATGAGCTTTGTTCTTCTATTTACAGTTCCCTAAATGCCTGTTCTTTTGATAAGGTTTGTGTAATGGAGATCACAGAGTAATATATTGATGAATTAATTTTACAAAATTGTCACTCCCATTAACAAGAGAACAAATGCAAGCTTCTATATATCATTGCCATTTTTCTTCTTGTTTGTCTTTTGACATATCATAGGCCCTTACCTTACTGGAGGTTCATGATCAAATACAAGATGAATTTTCATGGTTTTTAAGGGAGACATTTTAAAAATGCTTTATATATGCAAAACATGAGTATGAATGTATGATTTTCAATTATAGTTTTCAAATAAAAGTGAAAAAAAAAAATATATACTTCAATAATATTCATGATGACTAATTATTTCTGTTAGTTTGTATGAGAGAAAAGAATAGAAGAAGTGTAAAAGAAGAATAGAAGAAGAAATAGGGGAGGCTGCGTATTCTCCATGCAGCACCTCTCCTCTCAAAAACATATATATATAAGTTCAACATAGAATACAAAGACCAAAATACCCATAACCTATTAACCCTAGTACACCTTTCTAACACTCCCCCTCAAGCTGGAGCGTATATATCATATAAGTCCAGCTTGGAACAAATAAGCTCNTTATGGAAAATAATTTGTTGGGAAAAGTTTCATATTCCCTTGAACTACCATGCAATTTTTAATGTCTTTTAAACTTTCAATTGAATGTCTCTTAAACTTTCAATTGAAGCAATATCCTCCCCCCCTTTCTTTTTTTTTTTACAAAAAAACCAAGAAATTACAATGTACTCATTTTGTCTTGCAAAAATATAAAAAACATCCCTATAAATTCTCAAAAGACAAAAAAAAACAAATCCTATAATTTTTTTAATAGGATAGTAGGTATTGCAAATAGCCTACTAATTAGAAGAAAATATGTGTATTTTATTTTATTTTTTTTATTTCGAAAGAATGTTACAGGCTTTGTAATAAAAAAATAAACTCTAATATTATTCATGCCCAATTGTCCATATTCGGTCTAGCCCAGAGGTGGGCCTATACCCGCCACGCTCGGTTTTTCTCGAAAAAAATACGGGTCCGGGTTAAATGTTAGGATATTTGTCATGGCGGGTTGCGGGTAGAATTTTTTTTTTAAAATTTTTTGGGTGCCTGGATCGACCCTCCCCGCCCCGCAATATAACCCTAAACCTAACAATCTAATACCCAATAACCTGATTCTTGGCCGCTTTAGCTTCTTCTTCTCCTTCTTTCTTTCATTTTCTTCTTCATCTTTCTCTCCTCTTGCCCCGCTCGCTTTCTCCTCTGCGCTCAAATATTCGTTGGTTTTTAACCATAGGTTCCAAACCCGCATCACCCCCTCGGGCGTCGCCCGCAAAACCCAAAATCCGGCTGATATTGTTAATTATAGCTGGGTTGCGGGTCTATTTTTAATACTCACAACCTGCGGGGCGGGTACCGAAAATACTCAATACCCGACCCGTCACTACTCCACATACCGGATCACTTCAGGAAATTAGAAAATAAGCTTGAACTAGAGCAGGCTAACCTCATAGCCATCCAGCGGTTCATCCTAACCCGCTCCCCAAACGATCCCCAAGCCTCTCACGCGGCACGCCTAAACCCCTATTCCGTACGAGCTTCAGTAATCCTAAACCCCAGTATCGAAGGCTGGCGCCATTTGTTGCTCTTTATCAAAACTGAGCTTTGCGCTGAGAATTTTCGTAGCTGAGCGAAATGGATGTGCCTCCGATTGACAAGGTACATGTTGTATTTTTAGGGTTTTAGTTCAGTATTGTAAGGGTAGGTTTTGACGGTTTTGTGATGGGGATTATTCAATGTTCGCAGGAGATTTCTGAGGAGTTAGATTTGAGAATAAACAAGTACCTTAGAGGCGGTGCTGTGAATTTGACGGTGGGTTTTTCAGGAGTTGATTTTTTATTGGAAATTTGTTCTTTTTATTTTATTTGTTGCATTTGATAATTTGAATATCCATATTTGCAGGGTTTAGAAGATAAAAAGCTCAGAGGTCAACTTACCCATAGAGAAAACTTGTTTGGGAAATCTGCCAAAGCTGCTGCTAAGTATGAGAAGGTGAATTATTGTTTTTTTTTGTTTTTTTGAACTTCAGATGGTTGCTTTGAATTTTATTTTAGTAAGGCGTGTTTAGTTATAAGTTCAAACAAATTGTTTCATGGGTAACTTTTGTTTTATGTCTACTCGGGTATCTGTGTTTTACATTGTATCTTTGTGGGGTTTGAATGACAAATGTTATGTTTTCAATCAATTTATTCAGTGGCTTATGCCAAGCGAGGGAGGGTATTTGGAGGCTGATGGTCCAGTAGAGAAGACATGGAGAATCAAGCAGGAAGATATTGGGCGTGCAGTAGATATCTCGAGTGCAAGGAATCAACATGATGTTATTTTACCAGGTTAACATCTACTTTCTGATTTTTTTCCTTGATTATTAAGTCAGTATGGTATTGAGGACATGTTATGTTATGCTGAATTGCATTTAGGACAACAGTGGTGTGTGTACAAAAAACCTCTAACTCGGCATATTTGTTTATGTTTCCCTCTCATCATTAGTGAATGATTAAATTGCATTTAGGACAACAGTGGTGTGTGTACAAAAAACCTCTAACTCGGCATATTTGTTTATGTTTCCCTCTCATCATTAGTGAATGATTATCTGCTAAAGATTTATGTAAGCATTAAGGGCATTGCAAGTTCAAATTTAATCTGGTGAGATTATCATCTGGGTCTTGAGGGTTTGCTTAGTTCTTGCACATACCTTTCACATTGTTGCTGCATGGTACCATTTGACCGTTTTTGTTATTACATCCTCATTGTCATTTTACTTTGGTTCATGTTAATTATTGTGCATCCTTGTTCAATATTGCCGTATTATATTTATTATATGTTTCACAAAGAAAAAAGAAACCATGCACTAACAATCCTAACCCAAATCGTAATTGATTTTAAGCCTTAAACTATGCTTCCAGTTTTGTGAAATTTTTTACCCAGAGAACCTAAAGTATGACCATTTCCTATAAGTACCATATATTTGTAGTTTCTCCCCCTATATGTGTGTACGTATATCCACACACATATGTATATATCTATATTTCTGGGGCTGTCTTTTCTTAAATATATAATCTTGAAACTCTCTTACTAAGGCGTGGTATGTTTCTGGCCCATGTACTTTTCTTCAATTACTTACATATGTTTTTAACATATGACTGCAGAATTTGGTCCGTACACAATGGATTTTACCTCGAGCGGTCAACATATGGCTGTTGCTGGACGCAAGGGGCACCTGGCCGTTGTTGATGTGAAGAATTTGGCAGTACGGAAAGAGTTTCAGGTATTCCCTGCTACTTAAAAGTTGAGGTGGCCTTTTTGCAGAACAGATGGATGGAACCCTTTAGTTAGTGTCATAGAAACATGGATGTATTGCATCTTCTTAATGTGTCTTGTGATATCAAATCAATCTATCAAAATTATGATATCTGGATGGATTTTTGAATTTAATTAATTTTTTTTAGGTTTTATCTTGTGTAATTTATTTGATTGGGAGTGAGAATCAGAATATGAATAAATCAATATGCAAGTGCTTCCTACTTGCTTTGACCTTTTGAGGCTTCTGCTTCCTGCTTCTGAATTTTTGGTTAAGTGAGTGTAATAGTGCAAACCTTGAAATGAAAGCAGTCCTGAGTAAGCTGGTGTGAAGTCTGAAACTCAAACTTGCTATTTTGACTTTGACTTGACTGTCCATAGGCTCATTGTCAAATGTCGCTGAAGTTGGTTTATCCAATGCTGTAAAAATTCTGTTAGGTCTTAAGGAATAAATAGATCTTAAGCAATGAGTTGTAATTGTGTCTATTATTCATTAATGAGTCGGACCTGCAATTTTGAGGTGTTCAGTCTAGAATTTGCTTTGAGTAGTTGGAAATTGTTCTTAACTTAAGGTGAATGATAGAACTTTTGAGGACTGTGAGAGGACTTTAAAGGAGATAAAGCCGCTATTTTTCAACGCTTTGTCTCTTTGGACAACTGCTTTTGTTTCTCCTTCGGTGATTAATTATCATGATTTTCTTGTTCTTTTTGCTCCTCCTAGTTAGGTGGTTTCTCTTGTATACTTCATGTCTACTTGAGGGGGTGCCTTACACTTTTAATGATATTTTGAGTACTTATCAATATATTTTTTTTTTGGCTTAGAGAAATCTTTTTGTTGAGTTTGTTTATAGACAAATTAAACCATAGGTAAAATAAGAACTCCCAATTCAATCTTATCATTTGATTGACCATACTCAAAACTTTGTGCAAATATGTTCAAATGCTATGTGAAGTGAATTATACCCATTGTATCTCAGTTCTCCTTAAGTGAGATGTTAATATTTAAAACAATCCTTATTTCCTTTGCATATTCATGTCGTAGGGTTAGAACTCGTAAGTGCTTTTGTGATACCATATAGTCGTCAACACCTTGGAAGAGTTGAACTTTTCCAATTGCTTTCACTGAAAAATAACAGTGTTGCGTATGAAGCTTGTTCCTTCCCTGCACTATAAAATAGCATGGTGGGAGTTGATCTGTAGCCTCCCACAAAAGGGTGAGTGATGAAACCTCTGGATCCAAAGGTCATTACGAGAAACATCTTTTTCTCATTTTTTGGTTAAAAGAGATAAAGCAATCAGTGGAGCTTTAATTATTTGGGCTTTTGATGAGGTGCCTGCTTATTTTAGGCAGGCAATCACTTTGGCTTATGTGAACTTGTGTTTCATTGTTTGACTTGGTCCGAGATTGTAACTAAATTTGAATATTTTACTCCATTGGTAACGTGTACTTTGTAAGAAAACTGTGAACATTCAATTTCAGTGCAAGTTTATGATAGATGGTTTCTAGTTAGAGCTACCATATCACAAAATTTCTTCTTGTATTGTGCTTCCTAAGTAATGCAATATATGATTCATGGAGTGATCAAATGAAGGATCAGGGTATGAGACAATATGATAGATTTTGATTTCTAGCCTGGGATGCTTCTGTTTCTTTGTTCTGTAAGTGGGAGGTGGGTTGTGCCAATTGAGGCACATTGAAGGTTAGCAAGCGATTGCATCCTAACCAAAGGTGTTTTTTTTTTTTGTATTTGAACTTTACTGTTTGACTGCAGGATTAGAGTGATTTGCTTATTGTTGATTATTTCAGGTTAGAGAAACAGTGCGTGATGTGGCATTCTTGCACCATCAGTTGTTCTTTGCTGCTGCTCAGAAAAAGTATGGGCTTTTTGTCGATATAATTGTTTGCTCTATAAAACCATCTTTAGCTGAACATTCACATGGTAAATCTATATAATATGATTTCGGTACGAAGTTTATATGGTTCCACTTCTAAGTCATCTTAACTACTTAGGAAATGGGGTTCAAGCATAGTGTTCAGTTTTTCTCATTTTCGAAGGTTGAATTGAAGTTTGATGCAAGTTGATATCACATCTGCTTTACTTTAATATTTGGACTAACTGATAAAATATCCAGAGGTTGTTAAACTTGCTTAATCCAGTTTTGAACTGGACTTGTGGGTCTCATTCTGCTGATTCTTTTTGTGGCTACACAAAGATGAAGCAATGTTATGCATGGCATTACATGATCTGCCGTTGCTTTGCAGAATTTTAACCCATATGCATGTTGTAACAACCATAATTTAGTATGTTCTTCAGCTGTTTGTGTTCGTACTTTGCTTCACAATAATTTAGACATATTCATTCAGGGCAAATGTTTGTTAACTTTTCAACATGTTTTAGCGCAGCTTGTGGCTGTAAGTAGCTATTTCCCAATATGATGTGATAAAAAGGTGTTGCCATCAGTAGTTGCCTGCTACTATTGGTTAAAAGATTAAATTTAAATGCTATGATCATACATCTGTTTTTCTGTAGTTTAACCATTTATGTGAATTGTTATTTCAATTTTTTATGTTTTTTTAATCAGTTTGATTGACAATATTCTCACATAGCTTTAATGAACCTATATCTGAATAATATACCTAACCACTCTTATTTATTACAGATATACATACATTTATCGTCCAGAGGGCGTAGAAGTTCATTGCCTAAAGGTGAGCATACCCAGGGATAATTGTTGTTTGCCTTTTAGAGCTATAGTAGTGTTCCTTGACTCTGCACGTGTATGTATTGGTCATTAACACATGCATCAACAACTGCCTAAGTAATATATGGAGAGTATGTAGATTCAAAGTTTCTCTGCCTGGATGTGTTTGATTGGACAAGACCTGCATTCGAGCTAGGGCACAAACTTGTTGGAACAACAGTTCGGCTCTCTTGGTGAGGGTGAAACTTGTTAGCCCGCCCGTTCCAAGTTGTGAGTTGGGCCATCTGATTCGGGCGAAGGCCTGGGTCAGGCGGCTCCTACGGAGGAGGGACTGCATAAGGCTGGCTTCGTAGATTCATTTTGAACAAGACATCATTTCTTTTTTAAAACTTATCCAAAAAAAAAAAATTGTTGTATCCATGATATGGACACATAGATCTAAGGAGTTGGTGATGCTTAATTTGTTAGAGTCTTTTGAATGTTAAATTTGTAAAGATCGACTATAACTAATTTGTGGCTTAATGTTTCAGGAACATGGTGCAGTGTTAAGGCTTCAGTATCTGAAAAACCACTTCCTCTTGGCATCCATAAACAAATATGGGCAGCTCCATTATGAAGATGTATCAATGGGTGCTATGGTAAATAATATCCGTACCGGCTTAGGCCGTACTGATGTAATGCAAGTGAATCCCTACAATGGAGTTGTTGCTTTGGGTCATTCGGGTGGAACAGTTACCATGTGGAAGCCCACCAGCTCTGCTCCCCTTGTCAAGATGCTGTGCCATCATGGGCCTGTTTCGGCGCTGGCATTCCATCCTAGTGGCCATCTCATGGCCACAGCTGGGAAAGATAAGAAAATTAAGCTTTGGGACTTGAGGAAATTTGAGGTTCTCCAGACTTTTCCGGGCCATGCGAAGACCTTGGATTTCAGTCAGAAAGGTTTGCTTGCATGTGGAACTAGTTCCTTTGTACAGATTCTATCTGATTTGTCTGAAAGTCACAATTATAGCAGATATATGGCTCATTCGATGGTGAAAGGTTACCAAATCAATAACGTGTTGTTTCGACCGTATGAAGACGTTCTAGGCATAGGGCATTCCATGGGCTGGTCTAGTATTCTTATTCCAGGATCTGGGGAACCCAACTTTGATTCTTGGGTGGCTAACCCATTTGAAACAAACAAACAGCGGGGAGAGAAGGAAGTGCACCTTCTTCTTGACAAGCTTCCGCCTGAGACGATTATGTTGGACCCTTCGAAGATTGGTACAGTGAAGCCGGCAAGGAAGAGAGAGAAGCCGACAAAGAAGGAAAGAGAGGCCGAGATGGAAGCTACCTTGGAAGATGTCAAGAGCAACATTACCCTGAAGAAGAAAACAAAGGGAAGGAATAAACCGAGTAAGAGGTCGAAAAAGAAAGAGGTGATTGTTTCTAAAGCTAAAAGATCTTTGTTGGAGCAGATGCATGAAGAGCAATTGTCCACAAAGAAGCAGAAAATTAGTGAGGAAGTTGCTCTTCCGAAATCTTTGCAGCGGTTTGCTCATAAGAAAGCATCAACTTGATTTTGCTAGTCTAGTCACTCCTTTTTAGCCTTTTTTTTTTTTTTAAATGTAGCCACTATAATTTAATTCGTCCCATCCACTTTGTGTTTGACATATTGTTAAAATTTTGTTTTGCTTGTGTGTGTGTTTTTTTTATTGAATTTTTTGTATTTTGATCCTTTTAAGTGGGAACAATTGGTGAGTTCCAACTTAGTACCTTTTAATTTCAAAGCCTTGAGCACTTCTATAAGTCTTTTTTGTACTTTTAATATTATCATTTGATCAAAATCTAATAATGATCAGTCATAAGTTCAATGGTCATTTTAAGAGCCTTATTAGAGGGACATAAAAATGATACAAGAGAGACGTGTAGGGTTGTAGCATTACTTGGATGAAAAATTGAAGCAAGTAAATTTATTTGCTTAATTTGTTTAATGAGCGATCACCTAGGTTACTGCTATTTTATAAAGAAGTTGTAGTAAAAAAATACAATACCCGGTCCCAAGTATCACTCTACCAATCACTTTTGTAGTATCGTTTGTCTATAAGTTTTTAGCTCACCTCTCGTTTAAAAGACTCTAATTTCTTTTTATTTTAAATAAAAAATATTATAAAACATAATTTTATCTCATTTTATTGATTTATCAGCGGAATATGAGATACAAATGGAATATGCAACCCTCAAAATGAGTTAAAGCCACAGCTGCTGTGAAATAAAAAATAGGATTTATAAACTATAATAAGCTACTAATGAGGATGGGGGTAGTTATGGAATACTGGTATGATACATATTTGATTATCTAGTTATACTATTTTTTTTATGCGAGACATTAGGGTTCAAAGACCCCCCAAGACCCAATGTAGTTCCGCTCCTGCTCATCTCTTAATAAAAATTTTGGTATCCCTAATATTTTGGCTTATTCATTAGTATTCGCAGATTTTTTTTAATTAATTTTTTTATATTCTCCAATAAATAAATTTCACGTCATTTTAATACCCGATAAAAGTTTTGGTACTCTAGCTTTTTTTTTTTTTTTTTACATGTCCATACAAGAGGGAGAGGGAAGATTCGAACTAATGATCTTAAATAAATTCCACTTCATGAGGCGTAGTCTCAGCTGATTGAACTTTAGCTTTTCTCATTCAAATTATAAATTATAAATTTTACGTTTTTGTATGAATCCCAATTCCCAAATTTCGTTATTCCCAAACAGATTTAGATCGTGAAGAATCAGCGGCTATCCACATTCCCAAACGGACCTCTTACTGCCCAAAACCCTAATTTGTTAACCCCTTCGCCTATATAAGCTCGACCAAACCTCACTATTGGTATACTCGGCGGCTCTAGAGCCAACCCTAATTCCTGTGAGCCTCCTTCTCTCATCTCTATGATTTGATATTGTGTTTAGGTTTTCTTATCGTTTTCGATTTTGTTCTGTTCTGAGTTAACAAGAACTTGCTTTTTTGTTTGAAAGTGTCTGCAGAAGGTAAGCGAAAATGGCGGTGCCGTTGCTGACGAAGAAGATCGTTAAGAAGCGGGTTAAGAAGTTCAAACGCCCACAGAGCGACCGCAAGATCTCCGTCAAGGTATATACACCAAGACCCAGATCAGATTTGCTTGCCTATGTCTTTGTATTTGTTCCACTCAGAATGGTCTTTATAAGATTATGTCCTTTGTTGTATTGTCTATGGTCTTTATAGCAATTGTTTGTACATGACAGCGTTTATGGATGTTTGTTTCGTTTCTTTTGATCTTATTTCGGGTGTTTCTCAGTTTGTCCTGCAACCCGTTTTGTAGTGAAAATGATGATAGTTTTTTTGTCGCCCCAGTCTTATTTGCATCTCATGGTGCAAAATGGTGATTGACACATTATCTGATTCCAGATTTTCATTAACATTTTCATTCAATTTTTCTTTTCTTTGTTATTTTATGTTTTTTACTTGTTTAATTTCGTAAAATGGGGATTTGATGATACGATTTGACACCCAGTCTCATTTGCTTCTTTTGTTGCAATATGGTGAAACGAAGATCGACTATCTGATCCCTTTATTGAATTTTTCATGTTTGAGATGCTTTATCTATCTTCTTGTCCATTTTTTTCAACAAAAATGATTTTTATTTTATGCTCGACCTCTTTTAATTTTAAAAAATTTGGACTTGAAATTTTCTAAATCTCCAGTCCTGTGTACTTTTTTCCGCTTATTAAAAGTTTTTCTTTTTAGATTAAATATCTCAATGGCATATGCAACGTGGCGTGATGATATCTAACCATCATTACTGCAGTTTTGTGATGAATTCAAACATGCACTACCATCTGATCTCTGTTGCAAATATGCATTTGTTAGATTTTTATTATGTTTTTGTATGTTAATTTTTTTCTATAGATTTTAATTTATTCTGATTATCTTTTTCTGCAACCAATGATGCAACATGTCTATCATTTTCTGAGTTTTCTGTGATTATCATCTAAAATATCACCATCTTTCGACTGAGGTTGCAATTGCAAGTTTTTAATTTTTGGATTTGTTGTGTTTCTTGTTTTCTGTTCTAGTATTTGGTTTTGTCTTGTAAGCTTGATAGGTCATTTTTGCCCTGTGGTATCTAATGTCCAGATATGTTCTTGTAGCTGGTCATTTCGTTTCAAGGGCATATATAAAACCTCTTACAGGACTTGCGACACAGTGAGCTTGATATTTCAATGGCTCACTGTTACTAAATCCCTGTTTACATTTTTCCTTAAATATTGGTTTGAAATGTTCTGCATTAATAATTTTGTTTGAAACTGCTTTGTATTGATGATTTTGATTGTTTCCAACTATGGCAGACAAATTGGCGCAGGCCAAAGGGTATTGACTCTCGTGTAAGAAGAAAGTTCAAGGGATGCACATTAATGCCCAACATTGGTTATGGTTCAGACAAGAAGACCCGTCATTATCTTCCTAATGGTTTCAAGAAATTTGTTGTGCACAACGCCAAAGAGCTTGAGTTGCTGATGATGCACAACAGGTGAAGTGAAAGCCAGCCCTTACCTTTAACTTGTTCGTTGTACATTTTGCAGCATATGCTTATGTGCCTATTTGTGTTTCCTTTCCTTTCCAGGACTTACTGTGCTGAGATTGCACACAATGTGTCCACAAGGAAGAGGAAAGAGATTGTGGAGAGAGCCGCCCAGCTTGATGTTGTTGTGACCAACAAGCTTGCCAGGTTGCGCAGCCAGGAAGATGAATGAGATTGAAATTCATCCGTTTTTGAATTATGTTTTGTAGTGAGCTGTTGGGACTTATGTTTTTTCCCAAGAATTGTATCCAGTTTATAGACCTCATCTGTGGGGTGATACTTCTAGTTTTAATCATGTTGAGCTCTTTTTTACACATCATTTGTGCCTACCATTGACAAGAATTTAGGTCATCCATTCTATTTTGATTCAGTTCTTTGTTTTGAGGATTGGTTCCAAGCGAGAGTGTTGAGAAATTGAATCAATTTGGGAGTCCTTCCGAGTCATTAGTTACTTAAAATCATGAATTACCATAGAGAAGTTGTAGGAAGACAACATAAAAGTAAATTGAAAGGTAATTTGGTAAATTAAAAAAACAAGATCAGAAAGGCAAGTGGGTAGAAGGACAAGAGACGGATCTCTTTCTCGAAGAGACTTTCGTCTACAATTTCAAGCCCCTTAACCCTCTCCTGTGAAAGAAATTAGGAGAGCCAAATAGACTTGCAAACACAAGCACAAAAGCTATCCCCTCATTTCAACTGTCAAATCCTTCAAATCAAACAATGGGTTGCTCCGAATGACCCAAGAGCTTTCGCGGTGCCTGCTCTCAAGATGCATCGGTGGCAGAAAGCTACAATAGCTGAACCAATGAATTGTCCAACCTAGAAGTGGCTGAAAAGAACTACGATGATAGATGTACTAACTTGGTCAACCCAGGCTTTCTCTTTGTAAATAACAGTAGCTCTGAAGCTCCGAGCGGGTTGATGGCAGTGCTAGTGATTGGGATGGTGGCCAAGTGAACCACTGCAAATCCAATTAGGAGTGGTGCCAAAACCTTTTAAGTTCAAAATCATATTTTCTATATTGTATATTGTCGCTAACTAAACAAGACAAAGACCATAATATCATTCATCCAAAAAGTAAAAGAAGCAATCCGAAAAGCCTTGTGAAAACAGTGTCCTCGGGAGTTCCATCCTTGGATTACCAAAGACTGACCCAACCCAATTATGCTCCAAACAGCCCTATAACTGTGATCTTAGTGGGGTTATATATATGACATTGAGTACATGAGAGGAGCCTAAAGTATTTTCCCCGGGTACTCAAATCTTGTCCATAAGATATGCTATATGGTTGCTTCTGTACTGTCCCCATTGTAAATATCTAATGAGTAACAATCTTGCATAAATTTTGCAAGGAAGAAGTCTAGTTAATTTGCTTTGGTTGCATGATTTAATTTTTCCCAAGGATTTAAGAGAGTAAGGTCTACTTTCCTCCATGAAGAAGTAAAAAAGTCGTCGATCTAATAATATATATTTTATTTTGGCCAAGTAATTGTTCACATAATACAGCTTCTAATAACATCTTGTTGGTGATGTTAACATTCTATGTTTGGACCTCTGATGGAGTATTATGTTGCTGGTGTTCTTTCTGTTCTAGTTCTTGTTGATGTTCCTCCTGTAGAGGTGGCTGTGTCTGTTGCTGCTGCAGTGGCGGCTGCTGTTGCTGCTGCAATGGCTGCTGCTGTTGATGTTGTAGCGGCTGCTGTTGTTGCTGCTGTAGGTAAAATAGATGCTGTTGTTGCTGCTGCAGAAATTGTTGTTGGAACTGAAACTGTTGCTGGTGATTGTATTGTAGTTGTTGTTGCTGAAGCTGTTGCTCCTGCTGAAAGGATGGTTGTTGATGGTAATGTTGTTGCAGTTGCTGCTGCTGGGGCTGTTCTAGTTGCTGCTGATACTGCTGCTGCTGGGGCTGTTGCTGTTGCTGCTGCTGCTGTTGCAGTTGCAGCTGCTGTTGTTGTAGAAGAAACTGCTGTTGCTGGTAGTAATAATACTGCCACATCTGATTATATTCGCTATTTTGCATATGCCCATACTGCCGATTACTTTGCATTGGGTATTGAGATGTCTGAGAAGAAGCAGGTGGAGCTGGCAGTTGAGACTGACATGCAGTGGCAAAACTCTATTGCTGCATATTTTGCGTAGGCCAGGCATGCTGCGTTGGTATATTAGTTTGAGCAGCCGCTGCTTGGTACTGATTTTGTGCTTCACTGTTTTGCTGAACTTGTGTATTTAGAGAAGGCAAAGGCTGACTAGAATAACCTTGGGGTATTTGGGGATCCATTTCAGCCTGTGAGTACTGTTGAGGAGACTCCTGCCGCTGTTGACGCGGTTTTCGTAGTGAATGCTGGCCACGAAAACCAAATTTAGAATTTCTATGAAATCTATCAGAATTATTCTTTTGACGCCAGTTTCCACCAATATTTGCAGCAACCTGTGGCTGTCTGAGTGCCTGTGTTGGAATAAGATTTTGATGGCTCATTGAAGTAACCACTTCAATTTCAGTTCTGCCAAAAGCTTGAGTATCTAATAGGCCGTACAAGGAAGCATCTGGACTAGCATTACAACTGCTCTCTCTCGTGCTTCCATTTGACACAGGTTTCTTCAGGAGCTTCCCGCTTGTGAGATGTAGAGGGAACAGAATCTGGAGATCTATCATTCTGAGTGTTCAAGGAGAGATTCTCCAATGAAGGTGGCTTCATGTCATGTTCATATTGTTGCTGAACATCATAATCTTTTAAGTATTCTTGAGAAGCTTGCACAAATTCAGTTCTGTTAGCGACATTACTAAGTCTAGGGATGAAACATTTTGTTTGTAAGTATCTTCTCTAGGCTGCTTGGAAACTTCTTGAGATGCATGTTTAATTCGTATTAAATCCAAAGATAACACACTTGGTTCAGGAGAATCTCTTTTAAGCTGCTTAGGAATTTTCAGAGATAGCCGTTCTCCTTGTACTAATGGCGCATTTGGTTTGGGACTATTGCCTCTGGGCCATTCAGAAACTTTTGGAGATTCCTGTTCTAATCTTTCCAGTAACCTGTTATCAGCTTCACTTGATTGAAGTTGGTCAGTGGTAACCGACTCAAACTGATTATCATTATTGTCTAAAGATGGTAGTCTCTCTTCTGATATGTTAGTTGGAGCCTGGGTATCAGGACTTTTAGTTGGTGACATTTTATCGTCCTCTAAAGGCAGCTGGATCAAGAGGCCAGAACTAGAATCAAAAGTTTCTTCTCTTACTTCCTTAGCCTGCAGTTTCAAGGCTTTTCCATCGGTAATTGGGTGCTTAGAAGAAGCTGTCCTTAGAGTGTGTGGAAACAATCTTATGTGCCGGTTCCATGCCCTTGTTAAATCATGGATGGTTCCACAAAGGTCTACAAACTGCTGCCACCATATATTTGTAACAGGTGAATTTTGATAAAAAAAAAAAAAATTAGAATTTTTAAATTAGGAATGCATGTAACAAGGAAATTGTACAGCATTTCATAAATGTCTAAGAAATAACTGCATGAAGCGATTTGAAGATAGCTATTAGGTAATGATCTAATCCTCCAACTGATGTAAAGCTAGCATGCTTTTTTCTTTGTAGTTAGGGATTGGGAGGGTAAGTGATGAAGAAATGGGTTTGTTCAAATGAAACACATTAAACTACAGCACATGGAAGAGAAAGGTACATACTCACAAACCATGAAGATATCACACTTCCTCCCCAAAAAAGAAAAAGAAAATAGAATTTTTTGCCACTTCATACTATGTTGTCCATGAACAGAATAAAGGACACTGCAGCATATATTGATTTCAAAGAGAGATTTTGACCTCTAAATATAAGCTTGAAATATCCTCAGCATCTTTCGCATCCAGTCCTTGAGATATTGCATTAGCTATAACAGACTACCACATTTATGTGCCTTTGCCCTTCATGCATCATTGTGAAATTTATCAGCTCCAGCAAAGTAACAATCAAGCATCAGAAGCAATACCAAATTTATAGATAGTTTTGGCACTGCAACATGATTGTCACCCTTACTGCCTTACACAAGCTTTTGTAGGGTGATAAATACTCCTGTCAATCTTTTGTACTTCAAGATTTAAAAAATATGTAAGAAAAAAAATTGAAAACTAGGCAGATAGATACTTTGATGCTGACATATAGTCATTGTTTCCTACAGCTGTATTGATTTTGGGAAACAATGATATGATTAGATGGAAAAGACAAGAAAACCTTTAGAAGTAATTTGAAGTTAGGCACATGTTTGATGCCGCCCACTAAGATATCGATGGCAGCGTCTGCACTACCAGTACTCTGTAAACCAAAAAAGGAAGAAGAGTGAAATCAATGATCATATGGTCCATATCTAACATCAGCGCACCTCTATCAGCATTTATTTATGTAGAATTAATAAATAAAAAATAGCAGCACATATTTGCAAATTAAAGGAAGCAACGTGTAAAGAAGTTCAGTTTAAAACACCAAACTGGGAGTTATGTATTTACTCCTCTTCAAGTACACTTTTCTTTTTATTATCAAATCAACAGAATAGAACTCATTGTTCGGTGTATCAGTATCTCACACATAAACAAGCACACCACAGTCAACAAATATAATGTTCAAAGAGTATGATTACGATCTTTCTGTGAGGAAAAAGAAAGGCTGGTTCTGGGGAAACAGAGAAATTATTGCAAACAAACAATTCACCCCAAGAAATCAATAAAAAAGTTTTTGATAACTATAAATATAAACTTCTAAAATAAAACTAAAACTAGAAACAATAAACATGTTAATTGATAAGATTCAATGTTGAAAAGTTGGTCTTGCATAAATCACCTACCATATATGTAAGTCGACACAAATGAACATATAAAATGGGAAGAGAATGCTTCTTCATAGCAGCCATTTCTAGTGCTTCTTTATATACATTAGAGGCTGCTTCAAAATTTCCCTGGCAGTGTTGGAATACAAAAGCACATAATTTATTAGTCTACATCAAGATAGCATATTTAGTAAAATTTTCCTTTTGAATGATAAAAGAGTGGATTACACACCAGCCGCTTTTCCATGTTCGCTTTCATTTTAGCATTTTCCACAAAGTTGGAATCTGAGTCTGCCTCACACTTCAGAAAAGAGGCATGGGCCCCAAACACATCTCCTATTTGCTCCTTAAACCTGGAATTGAAAAGATGGATCACTGAGACTCCCTGCAATGAACATATGAGGAGGGCCATAAACATCTCCAGTCATGTATAAAGCAATCGAGTCGAAGCATCCTATGAAAACCAGCAATCAAGCAAGTTTCAGTGTTTCATTATATTGTTTTGTAGTTAGTTCGAGTAGTAAGTAATCGGAAATTTATTAAAAAGTGCAAATGCGCAATTCAGGTACAAAGGAAGTATACAAGATACACACCTAACCAGAAAAAGAAAAAGAAAAAGAAAAAAAAAGATCAAGAAAATCATGAGCAGCTACAAGCTAGCAAGTATTCTGATTTGAAGTCAATCTGCAAAAATGATATTCAAGTTCTCCTCAAGCATATTCACCACAAAATAAATCTAGTATAACATGTTCTTATTAGCATAAACAAACAATATTCACATTGTTCAATATATGATTTTAGTGCAAAATGTTATTTCATGCAAATAGCTATGATAATAAAGCCACACTTAAGTAGTTTGGGTGGTCCTCAATTAGATTGTCTGGCAGGCAGCATATTCCCACCAGGACTGGAGTAGGAAAATATGTCTAGTAATTTGATTTCTATATGTAAGGTAAACCTAAAATGTCTCTAGTAATTTTTATAACTTCTATTTTTTCACATCTTGCATAAAATTATTCACTCATATTTTGATTGTGTCCCAGGACATTAATTAGCGGTTGAATGCCATATAAACCATGATCTCAAGATACAAAAATATCAAAATATTAATTTTTATAAGACTTGAAACAGCCAAAGAGTTCCTTCTAAGCATATGACTTTTAGCAAAAGAAGACATGTATACATTTTTCCAAGTACAATGGAGCTTTTCACTAAACAGGAACACCACATTTTACCTAAATCATTAAAGAGCTTCTATGACTTCTTGTGCGAAAGAAGCTTTACCTTGTGCTTGTTCATGTCTTGAATTGCCCATTAACTTTTACAGGTGAAAAAGACAGTCACAATTTCGAATTTAAACCTTTTAACTTGTCATGCTTGTTCATGCCTTGAATTGCCCATTAACTTTTACAAGTAAAAAAGACTGTCACAGTTTCCAATTTAAACCTTTTAGTTTAGAAGCCAATTCCATCACACAGCAATATTGTTTTTTTAATGAATAATAATTTATTAAGAGAAAAAGGCACAGCCCTTGTACATAAAAAGAATATAAGAGAGACAACCACCCTAAAGGCGTCTAAAATCTAGCAAGTTAAACAAGATCTACAAGATTTGAAGAGGAGAAATTAGGAACAAAGACTTCTTCTTTTTTATAAGTAATCGAAAAGTTAATTAAAAGCATAAGGCGTCTATACTTACACAAGAAGTATACAAAGGAAAAACCCCATCAAACCCCACCCACCCAAAAAGAAAAACACCCCTCAAACCCCCACAAACAACCTAATGTCACATAAAAACCACCTGAATCCCCACATAAAGGCACCCCCAAAAACTGTGCACACCGCTAAAATACAATAGCCTTGCCTTAAAATTAGAACAAAGACTACTGCCCAATGTAAGAGAGATCTTAAAAAAGAGGGTTTTAAACAAAGCACATTGGACTCGGAGTCCTCAAAGAGGTGCCAATTTCTTTCTCTCCATCACGAATCAATATTAACCCTTCCATTTTAAGATATCCCAAGAATTGTCTAGTTGAAAAGTCAATAGGGCCAATCTGGAAAATATTTAGGATATCCTAAAATAGAATAATTAGAGATAATATCTTGACATATTTTGCTTTCTTTGACATTTAGAGTCAATTGGAAATTTTGAAAGTTTTCTAGAGTCTTTAGGAAGGGTACTTGACAACTAATGGCTTTTTATCTAAAAAATAGTGCATTAGGTGATGTCCCCTTAAGCCAATTGATTTTGGGCTAATACAACCCGTCAAGTATGAGGTGGTGAGTCAGGTAGTTGATTTAAATCCAACAATGTACGTCTTAATTACCAAATAGAAAAAGAAATTGATGTCCCGCTATGAGTTGGATTTCTTAAGGTGGACAAACAATTTAGGATGGATGGAGTAACTAATAATTGAATTGATAGTAAAAAGGTTAGCTCACCAAAACTAGTGTGGACTGTATTCTGTTTGGGATGCTACTCAAACACTGAAACTCTTAAATCTTCCTTATGGAAATGCCTCCCACTTTCAACCCCCGAGCATATTCCCATTCATGCCATAAGGGTTTCAGTTTTTCATTCTGCAAAGATGGGGCATTACTCCAAAAGATTTCCTAGAACATTAGATGTTAGTAGTTATGGATTTGTTGTTATTAACATATTAAATTTACTCCTAGTAATCCTTTTATCAGAATTTTACATCACAAAATACAAAGTATAAACAATTACCTGTTTCATGTATATGCCTCGGTCTCCCTCTCATTGTCTTTCTCTCTTTGTTTTTTGGGGCATATGAGCTCTAGGCCAGAGGTAGTTCCTCCCCCTTAGAAAGGAGGGTGAGGCTGTAAGTTCAGGACCTACTGAGAGCATGTGTAACTTACAAATAATAAATAATTCATGTTCTTTTCCTTATCATGCACACCTACAGAGAGAAATTTAATAAAGTTCACATTTCAAACTACTTTGAGTATGCTTTTTGACAGCATAAGAAGAGTAGAAGCTAAGATATGTTGCATTGCCTAGTTACAGAAAAGGTGAAATGAATAACATATGTCAGGTTTTCCACTAATTCCATCCCTAAATGATAGCACATTTTCTTTTGTGGATGTCCCAAAATATTTTTCCATTTCCCAAAAAACAAGAATAGTTTTCTACACTTCCATGGCACTAACAACCTTTGTCAACTGTATTTATGACAAGAAATATGATTGTTTTTTATGGCATCAATCTAAAATTACAGGGTGATATTGGAAAGTTGAAATATTGAGGTAGGATGGTTTCCTCAAGACCTGCACATTTTCAAGTAGGACAGTAACTTAAGGACATGGAATAGTAATTTGTCAGACCAGCAGTAAAGTAAGAAATGTTGGTGCAGTAGCTCTATAATTTAAACAAAAACTAATGGACAAAATTACAGTGAAATTAATAAATTTGGTGCAATGGAAAAATATAAACATGTTTATAAGGAACATACTTTCAAAAAAACTAGTGTTGATCGGTCCATAGCATGATTGGCTATTTCTCTTCCTCCCTTAGATTCCATGAATTTCACCCAACGCATCCAGAATTCAGGATAACTGGCACAGGGAATCAAGAACCTCTCATAAAGTTTAACAGCCTATCAACATAAGAGAAAATGTTTTAGACATCCTAAGAAAAAGAGGAAGGGGAGTGGGGGGCGCAGAAAGGTAACATGCATAGTCCAGTAGTCCAGATAAGCACAAGGATAATATAAAATGATACCCAGTCAAAATCTCCTTGCATCTCAACAAAGTCCAGATAGCGATGCCAATTCTCCATTTGGCTGGCATCGAGAGGCTTGACATGGAAATAAGACCTTCGAATATTAGCTTCAAAACAACAAAATTTTTCAGCCAATTGGCATGCTTCCTTGTATAACCATTCTCCCACTAACAGATATTTCTGCAGTGCTTTAGATCTTGCATTGCCAGCAGATGGATCCAACAGGTCTTTGACGATTGAAGAAATCTCGTCATTCTAAAAACATATTGACACTTTGTCATCAAGCACAGGCTCTGCTTCTAATTTTTCAACAGCAGAAATGCTCTGGCATTCCATCTCTTTTTCCAAAAAGGCAACCAACTTCTTAAAACTGAAGATAAATGGAACAAATATCTGGTAAGTAAACAATTTAAATGGACAAACAAACATAAGAAAAATGATGGTAAAACGTTGGGCTGGAATCACAATAAAAGAGTAACCAACGAGAGGTAAATTCAATTGCAAAGAATACATTATGGAAGATATTGACAACCAGGAAACACAAAGTCCTTACACAAATACATAGTACCACAAAAATACAAGTGGTCACCAAAGAAGCAATCAATCTTATAAGATTCTGTATAACTCCCTGGTGAATTGCTAACAAGAATCATCCAAACAAGCCCCATATATCACTTCAGTTACAATTGGCATGGTTTAAGTATCTCAGATACAACTTGACAACAATCAATAAGTCAATATTATATAAGTTAAATATTGGAAAGGGTCACACATTGAGAAATTCTATTCATCAACCTCTTCCCACCCCCCCACCCCCCCTAAATTCCCCTAATGCCTATGCGGTGTAGTCCCCCATAGCATTTGGTGCATGGAGATTGGTTGGGAAACTACGCCACATAGGCATAGGGGGAGGGAGAGGGGGAGGGGGAGGGGGAGGTGATATATCACATTACTCATCACACATTAAATAGAATGTGTTTGTTAATTAGCATATGATCCAATTACTTTTGGATATGATCATAGGATCATATGATAATTAGCATATCACATTACTCATCACACGATTGTAGAATCCGATAAAAGCACGATTGGATCATAGGATCATATGATCCAATCACACTAAGAATGAGTCTAGCTAAACAAGAAGTCTATAGAGCTAAACTAACTAATTACAGGATATCAAAAGCTTGCATAGTTCAACAAGAATGAACCCCTTCTATTTATACTACTGTTGTTATCATCATAGGAACAACCGCAGGTTATTACTACCCTTCAATCAGTTGTAACAGCTACAACCACCCAAAGAGCACGTGTGAATTCCCTCTAACCATCGCCAGGCTGTAGAGCAGTTTAATACCGTTACTTGCAGTTGAATTCTGTTATTGCCCTACTATCATTCCTCCCATGTAATACCAGACTTATTCTTCTAGACTGTTAAGGCATTAAGTCCATTTTATCCTCATGCTAATACTTGTTACAGGGCATGCATGGGACTTACAGGATACGATTTCTCAATCTCTGAAATAAGCGTTGTCCACTCTTCAAATTCTAGTGATCCTTTAGCAAGTTTGGGCACATCAAAAACCAACTGCACAAAAAAGCAACGTTTTCATGGGCACATCGGAATAAGAAATTTCTTTCTTACCTGGAGACTCTGATTCCATGGGCTAAGCCTGTGCAATTAGGACCAGAGACATCAACAAAGCCTCTTTTGCTTTAGGGTTTTCTGAATTGCGATTAATTGAGGAGGGTTTTGAGTTTTACAAGTTAATTTAATTTATTTATTTTTTTAAAAAAATAAAAATAAAAATTCATCAAAAGTTTTTTAAAAAAGTTAATTTACGAGTTAATTAGGTTGAAGGTGGTTGGCCTGGTGCCGTGGTGGCATAAGATAAAAATAAAATATTTACTGTAATATATAATATTACTAAAAAGAAATCAAAAGGGTTATTAGTATTATCAACTTATCATGTTAGCAAAATTAAAAAAATAAAAAGAAATGTAAGCATTTGGAAAACGTAATTTTTTTTTTTTTTTTTTGACATGTCTACACAAGAGGGATTCGAATGAGTGACCTCTACTTCATTAGGTGTTAGTCCTAGCCGATTGAACTATTTCTGAAGACAAAATGCAATTAATCAATCAATAATATCTTCGAATAAGAAAATTTTCATATGGGCTCATTTTATGACCCAGCCCAAATTTTCCTTAAATGTTTGATGCTCCATGAGTGTCAAATCTCAAATTTGAACCCTAAAATAGAATCCAATTTCTTCTAGAATTATGCATATCAATTACATTTTTTTTTTTTTTGGAATAATTCTATTTTTACAAATCTAATTATATATGGTGGAGTCATGAGAACCACTGGATTTCAGATATTACCATTTTTGTTTTACTAAACAACGAACAACTTTACAATTCTCTCTAGTTTTAAAACTAGAACACTTGCAGAAAATCATCCGCAAGCAACACAACTACTGCAGAGCCCACAAACCAATCCACAGATAAACACATAGCAGAGAAACAAGCCACAGATAAACACACCTATACATTCACATTAGAACAGAGGGAAAGGTAAAAAAAAGGGTAATAGATGAACAAATTTCAAATTCTGCATGGCCACCCACTTTCAGAATGGGGGTTTAGAATTTGTGGAACCCAAAAAGGCACACCATTGAGAAGCATTTCTGTGCATAAAGATGTAAAAATTGAAATTGGAACCATCTTTGGGCCAAAACTAGCTTGGCACCAAAGTTAATTATGTGGCTTGCAAATTGCAAACAAACAAGCAAATTCAGAGAGAAAAGGACTGGAATTTGAACAAACCACTGGGGAAGAAGCCCTATGGTGAATGGCATCCCAAAAAACCACAATCAATTAGAACAAACCAGATTATCAATGCTATTTGTTATTCTTCAAACCTAAACAACAGATACTGAAAGTTGGTCCTTGTTGGACTGCATTTAGCTATGTAAATTCAAAAACAAAGCAGAAACCTGATGCCCCAGAGATGCACAGAAGCTGTCACAACACCAGAGCACACATCATCAACACGCAAGGGCAAGGCCTTGGTAGCAGCTTAAGAGCAACAGCAGCAGTTAATCCTCTCCTTACTTCATTCTCCTGCTGATTCCACACCTTCTTCCAACTTATGTTCATGTACTGTAACATCTCTGATCATCCCAGTAGGAGCACTTGCATCATTTTCATTCTTAAGTGCAAATTCTATATCATTGAGTCCTTTGGTAATTTGGTTCAACATTGAAGCACCCTCGGGCCCCTCCTCTTCTTCCTTCTCACTATCAACCTTTTCTTCTTCACAACCATGGCAATTTACAATAAAATCTGGAATTCTCCGCTGCAGAGAAACCCCATCCTCCTCCTCATTATCGCCTTTTTCCACAGAATAATCATCAGTAGCAATTCTCCCCTCCGTTTCTTCATTCTCATCATCAACTTTCTCTTCTATGCAGCCATGCCAATTTCCAAGAGAAAGCAGAATTTTCCGATGCAGAATATCCTTATCCTCCTCCTCCTTCTCCTTGTGAAAATTTGTTTCTTTACAGAGAAACCAATTTACCAAAGAATGCAGAAGTATCCGCTGATCCTCAAACTCATTCCCATTATCAACTTTTTCTTCTTCTCCCACGGCCACATTTTCAAGAACAAGATCATTGGATTCTTGTATCTCCTCCACTTCTTCCTTCTTGAAGTTTTCAGTCTCCGCCAAAGAAACCACATTCTCAATATCAAAAGGAGGCAGAATTTTCATGTGCTGAGAATACTTATCATCCTCCTCCTTGTTCTCATTATCAACTAATTCTTCTTCATGGAGAAACCAATTTACCATATAATCCAGAAGTCTCCGCTGAACCTCAGCCTCCCTTGCAATTCTCCGAGATTGAACTTTACTCTCCGCAAAAGAAAACTCACGCGCCCACCCAGTACCCTGCTCCACAATATGATCATCAATCAAATTTGCTTTATTCAACTTACAATCTTCATTCTTGAACCCCCCCTGATCAATCCCCGCCATCGAAACTCCACTCTCGGTGGCTTCTACTTTCTTACCATTACAACCCACGAATCTTTCATCCAAGATCTCCTCAATCTGTATTTCCTTGATCTCCTCCACTTCTTCCTTCTTGAAGCTTTCGGTCTCTGACAAAGAACGCACATTCTCATTATCAATTTGCTTCTCTTTACCGCCATGCCAATTTTCAAGAGAAAGCAGAATTTCCAGGTGCAGAGAATCCTTATCGTCCTCCCCACTCCCATTATCAACTATTTCTTCTTCATGGAGGAACCAATAAACCATAGAATCCAGAAGTCTCCGCTGAACGTCATTCTCCATTGCAATTCTCCGCGATTGAACTTCATTCTTGAACCTTTCAGTCTTCACCAAAGAAACCTCATCCTCATTCTCATTATAATCTTTTGCTTCTTCACGCACCCACCCAGTACCCTGCTCCACAGTATGATCATCAATGGAATTTGATTCATTCTGATCACTTCCTGCCATAGAAACTTCACTCTCGGTGGGTTCTTCTTTTTTACCATTACAAGCCACGAAACTTTCATCCAAGATCGTTACGCTCTCCTTATTTTCTTCGTTCTTGCCCTCTTCAGTATATACCGTCAAGCGTTGATCTAAAAGATGGCCCATCAAATCAGAAAAAGCAATAGGCGCAGCATGATCTTGGATAATAGTTCCATCTTGTTCTGTCTGATGACCGATGCCCGGTGATAGCGCGTGAATGGGATCCTCACCTGCCATGGACAGTCCTGTAAAGAAACAAATGAAGTTTATGAATACAAAGAGACCTGAAACGCCCAAAGCAAGATTACCCAGAAACTAAATAACACAAAAGAAAGAAGATGGAAATATAATTGGAGTTCCAAAGAAACTAAAGCCTTACTGTTTGTTATTGCTGGTGTTCTTGAGAGGGAGAGAATATGAGAGACTTAGTATGTTTATGAGTTTATTTAGAGCAGAAAAATAAAATGGGGTTGGCGGGTGAGCCTTATAACGACTAAAGTTGGGGCATTTTCGGGAGCCAAAAAGGGGTGGTGAAATACTAATACCCCCAAAACCACCTTCTTTTTTTTTTTTTAGTTCATTAGAAAATAATGGACTATGGTTTATATTACATATTATAATCTAAGAGCATAGTTGTATTTTAATAAATTTAATTGGGGTATACCCGTGATGCTTTAACTGTCTAATTTAATGAAATTTTTTAAATGAAAGGGCTTGGTAGACAATGGTAGGGTAGGTTGCAACTTTTTGGAGTAGTTTTGGAGGACATTGCAAATTATTTTGAGAGTGCTAAGTATAGTTTTCCCTTCTAATTTTATTCAATTTTAAGAGTTTGTATATTTTTATAATTTTCAGATTTTAGGGGTCGAGAGAAATTTGAGTGCATTAGATTTCGTTTAGGGTTTTATTTGTGGTTTTAGGCCTTTAGTAGTTAAAATGCAAAGAGTCCAAGTCTATTAGGGTTAGGCATTAGATGCATATGAATATAGACTAATGCATATGAATATAGATTTTAATGGGTGTTTTTTTTTTTTTTTTCAACAAATTTGTTTCAAATTCCAACCGATATTGAATCTGAATTTCATAAATTGTTTTAGTAATCAGTAATATAAAGGTGGTTTTTAACATGAGAAACATTACTTAAATTAACCTATAATGGAAGTAGAGCCACGTGGCACATGAATATAAAATGATTTGTCGTTTAAAACTTCAATTTATTATTATTATTATTATTGAACATAACTTCCACAAAATAAAAAGTTGAAAAAATTTGAAAAAACCGAAATTTCACCAAACTTCCCAAAGCCTTACTTGATTACATTTACAGGGAAGGGTAAAGACATAGGTGTCCGTGATGTATCGACGCATTACTCATCACATGTTACTTAACTCCCATGTTGAGCAATTCTATTGATCATCACCTTCTCCCCCTATTATTTATTTTATATTTTAAAAGTTTTATCAGTGAAAAATGCTTCTTGACCCACCGAGGCTAAGATTAAAATTAATAAGGATGGATTATTCATTAATCGTCCAAGACAAGTCCGTCCTAATTAACTATCATAATATCATAGATATCATATGTCAATTAACACATCTTTCTCTCTCTCTGTGGGACTTACTCGAACTACACTTTACGGGTATTGAAAATAACACTTGATACCCGGTTATGTTGAACACTATCTGAGTATCGGATGGCAAAGATTTTTTTTTTTGTGAAAAATACCGGGCGGGGTGGATTGGGACGGTTTTTGCCCACCCATAGTCACTATTTTAATATATTCAGCTATTTGTATAATTAAAATCTAAAATAAAAATAAAATATTTTTAAATTTGTTAATAAAATCACACACTTTAGGTTCATTTTTCAACTTTTTAGTCCTATTAAAAATTTAACTTCCGTCTTTACCGGTCTTAAAATAAATTTTTATGTTTTACCCAAAACTCACTCAACACAACAGCTACACTCACCGAGTTGGACCTTCGTAAAAAAACTCTTGCATTATTTTGGCTCTCCCCACATTAAAGATCAACGCCCCTCAAGAAAGACAAAAATAGGAAACATAGAAAACTGATGCTGAGACACAGACACTTTTATAATAAAGCAACCTCGTTTGGTCGCTGTCAAAGTCAAAGAAAGGTCTGTGTGCCTCAGGTGGACAATTTGCATATTCCTTTGACACTGCCAAGTGCCAGCCAGAAGATTACTTTTTGGTAGTTCCCATCCAATTTTGCCCTTTTCATAAATAGGCAAATCACGAAATCCCTTAAATAAAGGAGGATATTTTTGCACTTTTCACTATCATAATATCATAGTATATCATATGTCAATTAACCCATCTTTTCTCTCACTCCCACTTCCCAACAATCATACCAATCCACATTTCTGGCCCCACCCCCACAACCACAAACGGACCAATACCTGCCTTAATTTAATCATGTGTTTAATCCATGCAAATCTTTCTTAAATTAAAGTAATTAATTAAACGTATAGCATTAATTAATCTTATTAAAATTTTCCTTGCCCACGCTCGCTAATGATTGATAGGGAGATGTGAGGGGCTGGTAGGTCTCACTGTCTCCTTTTAAGTGATATATATATTGAGACTGAAATCAATTTGATTTTGAGGTATAGGAATGTGTTGTTTATAAAAATTAGGCAAAATTTCACAATGAACTCATGAACTGTAATGCGATTTAAAGACACTTTCAAATTTTAAAACTTCTTAATTTCACTACCTGGACTCCATCCGTTTCTGAACATTAAAAATGGTAAAATAATTTTAAACCCTTGAAACTTAAAAAAAAAAAATCAAATTTACCATTAATTTTTTTTTTTAAAAAAAAAACGCACACACACACAATAGATCAAGGGTAGTTTAGTCTTTTTATTTGTTTCTATTAGGGGTTAACGTTAAAAATTGACGAAGGTGAGTAGATTGTATCAAATTAAAAGTTTGAGGAGTGAAATTGAGAATTTTTAAAATCTAGAGAGGTCTTCTCAAAACGTATAGTAACTCGGGGGTTTTTTGTGAAGCTTTCTTTATAATTTATTTTACCTGTTTGAACTCATGCTTCTCCCACAACCTTTCCATTTTACTTTCTCATTCCTTAAATTTTTCCACTGAAAGTTTACGACACGTCTCTTGAAAATTTTACTTAAGTCTGACCACCCTCTTAAAATAATCCCACTCAGCAATCAACACATTGACGCAGGACGGAAGGAGAAATATGGAAAATAAATTAAAAATAACATAAAATAACGTTGATCAAAGTCTCACCGATCAACAATGGGGTTTTGGTAGAGTCCCACCACCAAGAAGAAGAGCACACTCATGCCTCTAAGAAAACATCTTTTTCATTAATCATCATCTCTTCTCCATAGGAGTACAAAGAGCATTTAAATAGACACTGTAAAATAAAACATAACCCTAATTTGACTAACTTTGGACTAAGCCCATTATCTAATTATAAAATATCCCTAACCCTAGATTAGATGACTTTGGGCCAAGCCCATTACAATAACTCATAGATAAAACAACCGTTTAAATATAGATAACCTAATTAACTAATAAGAACCAAATATAATTAAAATACTAACTTATTTATTCTTCATTCTGCATCACACATTCACCGACTTTTATATCTCTCTCTCTCTATATATATATATATTTTGTAACACACTCACCGACTTGGCCCCACGTTTTTAGCCCCACACCCATACACAAACGGATCAATCAGCACTTCTCTAGAAAGATTAAAATTGATGCTTGCTGTTACACTTTACAAATCAACCTCGTTTGGTGCTATCAAAGTCAAATAGCCCCACACCCATACACAAACGGATCAATTTGCATGTTTCCATGCAAAAACCAATTTTACGGTTGATGGTTGAGGATTTCAAATGCTTGCCTTTAACCCATTTTTTAATCAATATTGCAAACTTCCATAAAGCAAAATAATTAAACATGTGGCTTTAATTAATCTTAATAAAACTAATAATCCTTTGTCCGATCATTTACCGGACAGTTGAGTTTCATATGAGCTCTCTCATAAAAATTGCAAAAAATTTACTTACTCAATTAATAAGCTTAGAATTACCCATCTACTTTCTTATATGGGACCTCTCATTAACAATTTATTCAAAAAAATTGCTACATGAATCAACTCAAGTATTGTCCAATACCATACAAAAAGTCTTCTTCAAATTAGAATATTATTTATTTTATATTTTAAAGTCTTATCAGTGAAAAATGCTTCTTGACCCACCGAGGCTAAGATTAAAATTAATAATGATGGATTATTCATTAATCGTCCAAGTCCAAGACAAGTCCGCCCTATCTACACAAGTCTTTTGAAATATTATATTAATATTTGTTTGTGTTACCTTAGAAATTAAACACACGTCAGGGAATCAAAAAATATTGGTCCCACTTCTCAAAACTTATAGTAGCTGAATTAATTAGGATCCATGCGCATGCACACACTTATTAAATCAGTAACTAAGGTGTGGGTTCTGCTCTTAGTCTTCACAATAGAGAATTACTATATAAACCTATTGTGGCCCCACCCCACACCCACAACCCACAAACGGACCAATACCTGCCTTAATTCAATTAATCCTGTGTTTAATTTATGCAAATCTTTCTTAAACCAAAGTAATTAATTAAACCTATAACATTAGTTAATCTTAAACGTATAGCACAAGCACCAATAACAAAGATGCTGCCTAAATGAAATTATGTAGGCTTTATGAAAAATAATCATAGTTTGCTCAATCGTTTTCCCCAACAAGTAATGAAAACAATTCGAAACCAAAATAATCATAGTCATAATAATAAGAGATTTCAGTACAAAAGAATGAAAAACAAACTCACACAGTTCATTGACAGGACTGGCCTAATTGCAAGAAACGAAGCAAGTCAAAAGAGTCAGCTTTGGAAGCTCTCTTGCACCATATACGGCATTCTGCATGCATGCATTACCTTTCCTTTTTAGTGTTAGAATATATAATTATGAATCTTTAGTCTATTAGCATAGAATATAGAAAAAGGCTACTTTTATGCTCCTTCTTTTCAAGATCTGAGTTTCTTTTGCCATCTTTTACCGATTATTGCTGTAATATATATTTGCTCCCTTTAGTTAAAAGAATGCAAGACATATCTTTTATTTGTTTTGCCTCATCCATGAAAGCTTTAAAGACTTTAAAGAGTGTTTGGTCGATCCTTTTACCCTTCCCTTCAAATGAAAGAAGACGTAGTACAAAGTCAACATTTTCCTGTTCCCTGTGATTATACGAGGATTGAAAGTGCATGTACCCCTCCTCCTCGCACAATACGTCACCATAAGCTGTTTTCTATCAATCTTCAGGTCACATCATGCCACCTACGAATAGAGCTGTCACAATAGGTTTATATCAAGGATCAACATTGAGTCAATATGATCATGTTATGATGAGACTTGAGTGCAAAATTACTTCAAGCTGGAAGTTTAGAGGGATATTTTAGAATCTTGAGGGGTTTTAGGTTAGTAAGACTAATTAAGCCATATACAGTGCAAGTTCAATACGACTATAAAATTAAAGCAGATGTCATTAGATTGAATCTCTCTCACCCTCTTATGCAGACATGTCAAAAAAATAAAAAGAAATAGAAATGGCAGGATAGTATAATTTGATGTCAATTAACCCCACATTTCTCACTCCCACTTCCCAACAATTATACCAATCCATATTTCTGGGCCTACCCTACACCCGCAAACGGACCAATACCTGCCTTAATTTAATCCTGTGTTTAATCCATGCAAATCTTTCTTAAACCAAAGTAATTAATTAGACATATAGCATTAGTTAATCTTAATAAAATTTCCCTTGTCCACACTAATGATATATTGATAGGGAGATGTGAGGGGATGGTGGTCTCACTATCTCATTTTAAGTGATATATATATATATATATATATAAGTGAGATTGAAATCAATTTGATTTTGAGGTATAGGAATGTGTCATTTATAAACAAAATTTCACAAAGAACTCATGAACTGTTTTTTTTTTTTTTTTTTTTTTGAGACAGAACTCATGAACTGTTATGCGATTTAAAAAGACACTTCCAAATTTTAAAACTTCTTAATTTTACTTCCTGGATTTTCAATTTGATGCAATTACCTCACTCCATCCGTTTTTGAACATTAAAAATGGTAAAATGATTTTATACTACTGAAACTTTTTTTAAATAAATAAAAAATCAAATTTACCATTAATTTTTTTTAAATAAAAAAAAAAACACACACACACACGCAACAGTTCAAGGGTAGTTTGGTCTTTTTAATTGTTTCTATTAGGGGTTAATGTTAAAAATTGACGAAGGTGAGTAAATTGTATCAAATTGAAAGTTCAAGGAGTGAAATTTAGAATTTTTAAAATTTGGAGATGTCTTCTCAAAACGCATGGTAACTCGGGGTCATTTGTGAAGTTTCCCTTAAAATTTATTTTACCTCTTTGAATTCATGCTTCTCCCACACCCTTTCCATTTTACTTTTTCATTCCTTAAATTTTTCCATTGAAAGTACATGACACGTCTTGGCAAGCCACCGCAAGGTCATCGAAAGTTCATAATGTCCACCATGGGATTCCCAGAAGTTCACGACACCACTACAGATTTGTTAGACATTTGGGGTGGGCACCACGAGGATGCCTGACATTCATGGCAACTACTGCAGGGTTGTGAAACGTTCATAACAGTCGCTAAGGGTGGGCACGGGCCGGATCAGGCCAAGTTTGGGGGTTTTTAAATACCCGACTCACACTTGGCGGGCATTGAAAATAACACTCGATACCCGGTTATATTAAACACTATCTGAGTATCGGGTGTCAGAGTTTTTTGTGTGAAGAAAACTGGGCGGGTTAGGTTATGTGGGTTTTGACCACCCCACCTGGTTTTCTTCACTATTTTAATATATTAAGCTTTTTGTATAATTTAAATTTAAATTTTAAAATAAAAATAAAATATTTTTAAAATTTGTTAAAAAAACACACTTTTAAGTCAATTTTTTAACTTTTAACTCCTCTTAAAAATTTTACTTAAGTTTGACCCTCCTCTTAAAATAAACTCACTCAACTGTCAACACATTCATGGATTTTTTATTTTTATTTATTTTTACCGGGACTCCTGTCCATGGGTCGTCCCCCTATATCTCCGCCATTGGATCCGTTCCTCAAGAGCTCAATTTGCATGCTTCCATGCAAAAGCCAATTTTATGGTCGAGGGTTGAAAATTTCAAATATATGCCCCTTTTTTAATCAATACTATAAACTTCCATCAAGTAAAATAATTAAATTGGTTGGTAAGAGCTGATGGATGCGGCGGTTGGATCATCACAACATTAGAAAACAAAGGATTGGAGCAATTATATATGCATGGACCACCCAAATCTTAACAACGTGACCAGTGAGTAAATATCCTCTATCAAAAAGATTAAAATAAATAAAAAGTATAAGAGAGGAAAAGCAAACCGGGGGAACAACCGTACGGCTTTGCAGAAAATGGTGAAAACGTTTTCTTCTCTGCACTCTGCAAGTCGACCACTTTAGTGCAAAAGGGCTGCATGTGATTCTTCTTGAGTCATAACAGGCCGGCAAGCTCTGAGGGGTTGAAGCCTTGGAAGGGATGAAGAAATGATGGAGGTTTCTGCTGGGTCTTCCCCTGATAACACCCATTTGCTTTTTCTTTTTCTTTTTCTTTTTTCTTTTTAAAAGCTTTTTAATTGTTTTAATATTTTTAGTTTTTTAATTTTTAGTGTTTTCATATTTTACCAATAATAATCGTCCAACAGCAAGCAATCATAACCTCCAAACCTTTATAAATCAACTCAATTTCAACTACAATGTAAATCCCCATATAAACCCTAAATTTACATCTCAAATCAGAAAAATTAAAGGGAAAAAATCCTTACATAGTCTCGAGCTTTCTTCCTCCACATTGGTTTTCCCCTCATCCGTCGATCGGTGGCTAGAGCTGCTACGGGATGGCACCAGCAGCCATCAACACCTCAGACTCGAAAACTCAATCTCTCAGCTCTCTCTATCAGACTCGTGTTCTCTGCGCCCGAGCCTCTTTCTCTTTCTCTCAGATCGTCTCTCTCTCTCTCGGCATGGCTGATCAGAAGAAAGGGGAGAGGAAGAAGAAATAAGAGGGAAGATGAAGGACAACAGAAAAAACAAAATCGAGCGTGAGATTTTAGAAGCTAGTGCAGATTTTGGATGAAAAGACAAAACAAACCGAAATAAAATCATTTATTACTCATCTGTTGAATGGATCAGTCAAATATGAAAGGGTAGAAATGTAATATTGCTGGATTGGTGCCAGTGGCGTGTGATATAAATACAAAATATAAGAGGGTTTTATTCATTATTTGCTAGAGCGACTGCGGTGGCTAGGGTTTCCGCGGGAGAGAGAGATGCGTACGGCAAGGGTTTACGGGAGAGAGCGAGAGAGAGAGAGCGAGAGCGAGCGAGAGAGCGAGAGCGAGAGCGAGCGAGAGAGAGAGATGGGTAAGGTGGTGGAGAGGAGGGAGGAGGCGGAGGGGAAGAAAAGAGGTCGGCCGTCTCTTTTAGATGTCCGAAAACCACAACAAAAGCGAACTCATTCCGCTTCTACTTGCCCTAACCCCGATGCCGACGAGCTGGACAGCGACGACAGCGTCAGCGACAGCGACGACAGCTTCAACAACGACAGCCGGGTCGAGGCCGACAGGAGGAACGGGAGAGCTAGAGGTCTGACCGACGAAGAAGAAGTCTGCTACAACGAACAAGTTTATAAGAGCGATGTAAGTAAAATTAATTTGCTTCGTCTACTACGTATATATATATATACATACATACATATGCTTTAACACACTGTTCGTTGTTATAGGGCTTTGATGTTGCCCCCGTGCCTTCTGATGTCTTGGTTATGGGCGGTTTCATTCAACCACTCGATATAAGCAATGGATCTGAATATCGCACATGCGAAATAATTTCGCTGCGCGCAATCGACCAAATCCGCAAGCGCAGAGAACGAAGAACTGTCAAGGTTGGTGTTTCCTCTTTCTTTTTCTCTTATTATATTTGCTGAAATATTCAGTTATTGCTGTGACAATAATTATATATATTTTCATGGTGACTTTTGTGTGTAGCCTCAAACTCCACTGAAGTTTGTGAAGGTATTGAAAGCAATGAATGAGTGTGTTGATGGCCGTAGGTATTATGTAACCTTTGAGGCCAAGGATGTTGGTGATGGAGGCCAGACTAAGATATTTCAAGCCTTGGCTCATTTTAGTAGGTTCAACGTAGGTACTTCTAATTTCTCCTTGTTGACTGTCAGGGAGTATAAGGGTGAGAAAGGTAAAAGGAATTTGTGTATTGAATTACATTTATTTGCAGAAAACTATTGATTTATGAAAATATAATAACTTGTAATTTAATATATTTTGGTTTATGAAAACAGGGGATCGAGTTATTGTTATTCACTCTGCAAGTGAACTGGAAAAGCGGTTGGAGGAAGCTTCAAGGACATCTCGCCTGGCAATCCTGTTCTTCTCTAAAGCTCGTCCTTGCCGTTTCGTTTCTCCTCTTTATGCAAGTTTAGCCGTGAAGTACCCGAAAGTTGTTTTCTTGAAAGTTCACATTGAGGAGGGCCCTAATGCCGAGAGCATGGCTCTTGACCGGGGGATTCGTAAGTTTCCGACCTTTCTCTTTTACAAAAGTGGCGAGGAGGTGGACAAGGTTGTTGGAGTAGACGCATTTGAACTTGAAAGGAAGGTTCCACTGCACTCGCGCAAGCAAACGCAAGCTAGACGTAAGCAAGCTAAATCTTAATTTATCAGAATATATATGAATTCTAGTGTTTCTTGCTCCTGCCTGCTTCTGTGTTTGATTTTGTCTACTGTCTTCTTACTTCTTTTTATTGCAGTAACAAGTACTTTGCTTGTGTTTGCTGGTAATAATAAGTATTGATTTATGAAAACGTAATATAATAACTGGTAATTTTGGTTTATGAAAACAGGGGATCAAGTTATTGTTATTCACTCTGCAAGTGAACTGGAAAAGCGGTTGCAGGAAGCTTCAAGGACATCTCGCCTGGCAATCCTGTTCTTCTCTAAAGCTCGTCCTCGTCGTTACATTTCTCTTTATGCAAGCTTAGCCGAGAAGTACCCGAAAGTTGTTTTCTTGAAAGTTGACATTGAGCAGGGCCCTAATGCCGAGGGCATGGCTGTTGATCGGAGGATTAGTAAGTTTCCGACCTTTCTCATTTACAAAAGTGGCAAGGAGGTGGACAAGGTTGTTGGAGTAGACGCAATTGAACTCGACAGGAAGATTCCACTGCACTTACGCAAGCAAGCTAGACGTAAGCAAGCTAAATCTTTATCAGAATATGAATTCTAGTGTTTCTTGCTCTTGCCTTCTGTGTTTGATTTTGTCTACTGTCTTCTTACTTCTTTTATTGCAGTAATGAGTTTGTTTGTGTTTGCTGTGACTACTGTGTTTGGGGATATTTTTTGTGTTTTGAATTATTTATTAATGTGTTTGTGCTCTATTCAAAAGTGGATACCTAGAGCCTTCTTTTGGTATCCCAGGCATGATGAGTAGGGTTCTGTCATATGCATAGGGCTTGGGACCTATATTGACATCCCATGTTTAGAGCAAAAATACGTAGCCCACTAGTAATTATATTGTGGCAAACCGTGGTTGGCTAAGGAGTGAGAACAATTTGGAATTCAAACTTGGCAGAGCTTACCTCATTTCTTTGCCTCATTACTATCACACGCATATAGTTATATTATCCATATGGAGGTAGTTGCACATAAACACTCGTGTCTTCTTTTGTTTTCTTTTTTATTCTTTGAAAAGTTACTCCCTAGTCCCAAAAGTGTATGATGAAACAAGTGAATAGGTATTATGAGGCAAAACATCCTGTCAAGCATGAGATTTTTTTGGCATTTTAACATTGACCTATTGGTGGATGACTGTTTCGATGCAGGCAAACGGGTCGTATGAGTAGATTTCTCAGCCGCAGCAACATGCATATGGAGAGTTTAACTAGTTTTTTGAAATATGTATACCCCTATGCTAGCTACTCATCAGGAAAAATGGAAATATGTCAAGCAAATGGGTCCTATGAGAAGATTTTTCAGCAGTGACATGCATATGGAGAGCTTAAGGAGTTTTTTGAAATATGTAATACCCCTAAGCTACTCACCAGGAAAAAAAGGAAACGTAATTATCAGTCTAGAAAGAAATAGTTGTACCAGTTTTTACGTGGACATTGGAATGTTGACCTACTAATAGTTGTACCAGTCTAGAAAGAAATAGTTGCTACGCTATCTGCTACCTTTATTTTACAAGATGATGCCTTGCCAATGTGAAATGTGACTCGTGGGGGGTGGAACTTGATTGAAAAATTGAATTGTAACATGTACTGTGTGCTTTTTGTGGCTTTTAGTGACTAATTTAGTGTTTTTTTGTTGTTAAAATATAAAATCGCTTTTACTTGATCCACATCTCTCGCAGTCTCTTTTGCGTGCACACAAAGGTGAATTTCAATTATTTTGAATGCGAGAAGAATTTGCTTTAAGCCTGCTTACTTTAGGTGGAATAGCTTTGAATCTTACAGTTTTCTTTAAGATGATTTTTCTATTATGCTCTCTGGTTTAAGGAGCTAGTAGCTTGGAACATATGCCTATTCCATGCCCAAATCGCATAATCAAATGTAGGAATAAGTTGATTTTTGACATGTATGGTAGAATTCAGTTTAGTAATGGAAAATTTTTGTGATATTATAATGATTTTTGAAAATTTTCGGCTCCCATTTTTTTTTAGTGAAATTGTTTATATTAGACTATTAGTGATGTTCTGGATGATGTTGTTGATCATTTCTATGGTACTTATATAATTTGTGTGATTGATTATGGGAAAAAAGAAAAAAGGAAGGAATTATTTTTCAAGTGTCGAATAGTTAAAAGTGGATGTATGAGTATTATTCTTCTACTTATTCTTCTTCTTCTTCTTCTTCTTCTCTTTTTTTTTTTTTTTTTTTTTTTGAGTTCTTTAAAAGATAAGTGAAGGAAGCCTCTATTAATTTGTAAGTTGAAAATAAGGTTCGCAAATAGCTTGATTATTTTCCCTCACATAATTTCATCCAAAAAGAGCGCACACATTAACTTGTACAATTTCAAAGGGGAAACCCACCATTTGACGTTATAAAAAAAAAAAGAAAAAAGAAAAAGAAAAAGCGAGTCAAACATATCAATGAAATCATGATCAAATCATTATCACTAGCTCCTCCCAAGTGTTAGAAGATAATTAAAGCACTGCTAGCTGGATACTCTAGTCTATATATATACGCAACCCGGCCACTAAGTGTTATAGTACATGAATTAATTGTACGTTATACATGTCCATTATTTTTCCACTGACATGCCAAAAAGGGTATACAAAATTGTGAAAGTGTAATGGATTATTAGATTTAGACAAAATATTACGATAAGTTAGCGATAATTAGTTAATGGGGAAATTTTACCAGTATTTTGAACTTTTGTGATTTTTGCAAACATTTTTTCAATGTTTAAAAATTCACTTAAGTGTATCAAAGGTATCCGGCCAATCTGCACCATCCAGTCTATCAGTTTATGATAAGATATTACTATAAAAAGAAAAACCAAGATAAGAAAAAAGATCAACACGAAGACATTCCTTGTATGTGCCCCACATACCTTTGGAAAAAAATTTGACAAAAAAAAAAAAAAAAAGAGGAAGAAGAAGAAAAGAAGAGGTTGCTGCATCGTCAATCGCCTTCCTGTGGACGCACAGAGGAAAATGACCAAAGTGAGTGGTTTTGTTTTTGAAGGGATTAAAAGCCAAGGCCCGTACGCCGCGTGGCAAGCAGAAAGGGATTATCACATCAAAAAAAAAAGCCCGAGTAAGGTAAGGTGGACACCTATACCTTTAAACTTGTCCCTAGCTAAGAGAAAAGAAAACTAGGGTACGTGTCTCAAATATTCAACGAGTTTTTCATGTAACCCATTAGATTTTCGCCACGTCATGAGCTAGCCCCCAAGATCTCCCAAGGAAAAGGAAAAAGACAAACGTAATGGGATTTTTAGTCTTGACCGAAGGCAGCTGGCAAGATATTATTGGTTGGAGGGTGACACCTAACAACACTAGTTGTCGTCTAGCAACTAAATTTTTATTGGCTGAAAATATGACTTGTTTGATTTTTATTTTTGATAGGTAATGGTTTTTTAAACTTTATTATTTATAAGACTTAAAGTTAGGCACGTTGTTACTACTGTGTTTATGACTGAGACTCAACTTAACCACCCTAATCAAGTAGCTCAATATATATATATATATATTGTAACACACTCACCGACCCGACTTGGCCCCACATTTTTAGCCCCACACCCATACAGAAACGGATCGATCAGCACTTCTCAAGAAAGATTAAAATTGATGCTTGCTGTTACACTTTACAAATCAACCTCGTTTGGTGCTATCAAAGTCAAATAGGCGAGATTTCTTCTTTTTTATTTATTTATTTTTATATATATATAATTTTTTTAATGTGCAAAGGGTATGTGCCTCAAGAGCTCAATTTGCATGTTTCCATGCAAAAACCAATTTTACGGTTGATGGTTGAGGATTTCAAATGCCTTGTCCGATCATTTACCTAATAGTTGAGTCCCATATGAGCTCTCTCATAAAAATTACAAAAAATTTACTTACTCAATTAATAAGTTTAGAATTGCCCATCTACTTTCTTGTATGGGACCTCTCATTAACAATTTATTCAAAAAACTTTGCTACATGAATCAGCTCAAGTATTGTCCAACACCATACAAAAAGTCTTCTTCAAATTAGAATATTATTTATTTTATATTTTAAAAGTCTTACTAGTGAAAAATGCTTCTTGACCCACCGAGGCTAAGATTAAAATTAATAATGATGGATTATTCATTAATCGTCCAAGTCCAAGACAAGTGCGCCCTATCTAGTATCTACACAAGTCTTCTGAAATATTATTTTAATGTTTGTTTGTGTTACCTTAGAAATTAAACACACGTCAGGGAATCAAAAAATATTGGTCCCACTTCTCAAAACTTATAGTAGCTGAATTAATTAATTAGGATCCATGCACATGCATGTACGTATTAAATTATTAATTTTTTTTTTTTTTTTTTTATTAAGGTGTTGGTTCTGCTCTTAGTCTTCACAATAGAGAATTACTATATAAACCTATTGTGGCCTCACCCCACACCCACAACCCACAAACGGACCAATACCTGCCTTAATTTAATTAATCTTGTGTTTAATCCATGCAAATCTTTTTTAAACCAAAGTAATTAATTAAACGTATAGCATAATTAAGCACCGATAACAAAGATGTTGCCTACATGAAATTATGTAGCCAGGCTTTATGAAAAATAATCATAGTTTGCTCAATCTTTTCCCCCAACAAGTAATGAAAACAATTAGAAACCAAAATAATCATAATCATAATCATAATAATAAGAGATTTCAGTACAAAAGAATGAAAAACAAACTCAACACAGTTCATTGATAGGACTGGCCTAGTTGCAAGAAACGAAGCAAGTCAAGGGAGTCAGCTTTGGAAGCTCTCTTGCACCATATACGGCATTCTGCATGCATGCATTACCTTTCCTTTTTATTGTTAAAATATATAAGTATGAATCTTTAGTCTATTAGCATAGAATACAAAAAAAGGCTGCTTAATTCTGATGCTCCTTCTTTTCAGGATTTGAGTTTCTTTCGTCATCTTTTACCTATTCTTGCTGTAATATATATTTGCTTCGTTTAGTTAAAAGAATGCAAGACATATCTTTTATTTGTTTTGCCTCACACATGAAAGATTTGAAGACTTTAAAGAGTGTTTGGTCGATCCTTTTACCCTTCCCTTCAAATGAAAGAAGACGTAGAACAAAATCAACATTTTCCTGTTCCCTGTGATTATACGAGGATTGAGAGTACATGTAGCCCTCCTCCTCGCACAATACGTCACCATAAGTTGTTTTCTATCAATCTTCAGGTCACATCTTGCCACCTACGAATAGAGCTGTCACAATAGGTTTATATCAAGGATCAGCATTGAGTCAATATGATCATGTTATGATGAGACTTGAGTGGAAAATTACTTCAAGCTGGAAGTTTAGAGGGATATTTTAGAATCTTGAGGGGTTTTAAGTTAGTAAGACTAAACCAAGTATATGGAGTGCAAGTTTAGTACAACTAGAAATTAAAGCGGAGGTCATTAGATTGAATCTCCTTCTCTCTCTTATGCGGACATGTCAAAAAAAAAAAAATAGAAATGGCGAGATAGTATAATTTGATGTCAATTAACCCACATTTCTCTCACTCCCACTTCCCAACAATTATACCAATCCACATTTCTGGCCCCACCCCACACCCACAAACGGATGCCTTAATTTAATCATGTGTTTAATCCATGCAAATCTTTCTTAAACCAAAGTAATTAATTAAACGTATTGCTTTAATTAAGATTAATAAAATTTTCCTTGCCCACGCTCGCTAATGATTGATAGGGAGATATAAGGGGCTGGTAGGTCTCACTGTCTCCTTTTAAGTGATATATATATTAAATGAGATTGAAATCAATTTGATTTTGAGGTATAGGAATGTGCCATTTATAAAAATTAGGCAAAATTTCACAAAGAACTCATGAACTATTATGCGATTTAAAAAGACACTTCTAAATTTTAGAACTTCTTAATTTTACTACCTGGATTTTCAATTTGATGCAATATGCCTCTCTCCATCCGTTTCTGAACATTAAAAATGGTAAAATGATTTTATACACCTGAAACCTTTTTTTTAAAAAAAAAAAAAAATCAAAATCAAATTTACCATTATTATTATTTTTTTAAAAAAAAAAAACACACACACACACGTAATAGTTCAAGGGTAGTTTGGTCTTTTTAATTGTTCCTATTAGGGGTTAACATTAAAAATTGACGAAGGTGAGTAGATTGTATTAAATTAAATGTTCGAGGAGTGAAATTTAGAATTTTTAAAATTTTGAGATGTCTTCTCAAAACGCATGGTAACTCAGGGGTCCTTTGTAAAGTTTCTCTTAAAATTTATTAGGGAAAATACAGTTTTTACTCATGAAGTTTCAATGCCTTTTCAATTTTAACCCCAAAGTTTTAAAATTCGTAATCCACCCCTTTAAAGTTTCAAAATTTGGCAATTTTAACCTTCCGTTTAGTTTTTCCGTCAAATTGGACGGAAAAGTATGAAATAACAAAAATGCCCCTAGGCTTTTTTTTTTCTAGGGTTCCGTCCATTTTAACGGAAAAAACTAACCGAAGGTTAACATTGCAAGTTTTTGAAACTTTAAGGGGGTGGATTGCAAATTTTTAAACTTTGAGGTTAAAATTGAAAAAATACTAAAACTTAATGGGTTAAAACTGCATTTTCCCCAAATTTATTTTACCTGTTTGAACTCATGCTTCTCCCATACTACACCCTTTCCATTTTACTTTTTCATTCCTTAAATTTTCCATTGAAAGTATACAACATGTCTTGGTAGCCACCGCAATTAAGGTCATCAAAAGTTCATAGTATCTACTATGGGATTCCCAGAAGTTCACGACGCCACTACGGATTTGTTAGACATTTGGGGTGGGCACGACAAAGATGCCTGACATTCATGGCAACTATTGCATGGTTGCGAACCGTTCATAATAGTCACTAGCGGTGGGCACGGGCTAGATTGGGCCGAGTTTGGGGGTTTTTGAATACCCGACCCACACCTGACGGGTATTAAAAATAACACCTAATACCCGGTTATATCGAACACTATCTGAGTATCGGGTGCCAAAGATTTTTTGTGTGAAGAAAACTGGACGAGGCAGGGTATGTGGGTTTTACCCACCCCGCCAGTTTTCTTCACTATATTAATATATTAAGCTTTTTGTATAATTTAAATTAAAAATTAAAAATTAAAATAAAATATTTTTAATTTTGTTAAAAAAACACTTTTAAGTCAATTTTTGAACTTTTAACTCTTCTTGAAAATGTTACTTAAGTCTGACCCTCCTCTTAAAAAAAACTCACTCAACAGTCAACACACTCACGGATTTTTTATTTTTACCGGGACGCCTGTCCTTGGGTCGTCCCCCTATATCTCCACCACTGGGTCTGTGTGGGCCTCAAGAGCTCAATTTGCATGCTTCCATGCAAAAACCAATTTTGTGGTTGAGGGTTGAGGATTTCAAATACATGCCTCTTTCTTAATCAATATTGTAAACTTCCATAAAAGTAAAATAATTAAATGGTTGGTAAGAGCTGATGGATGCGGCGGTTGGATCATCACAACATTAGAAAACAAAGAATTGGAGCAATTATATATGCATGGACCACCCAAATCTTAACAACGTGACCGGTGAGTAAATATCCTCTATCAAAAATATTAAAATAAATAAAAAAGTATAAGAGAGGAAAAGCTAGCTGGGGGAACAACTGTACGTCTTTGCAGAAAATGGTGAAAATGTTTTCTTCTCTACACTCTGCAAGTCGACCACTTTAGTGCAACAGGGCTATATGTGATGCTTCTTGAGTCATAATAGGCCCGCAAGCTCTGAGGGGTTGAAGCCTTGGAAGGGATGAAGAAATGATGGAGGTTTTTGCTGGGTCTTCCCATTTGCTTTTTCTTTTTAAAATCTTTTTAATTGTTTTAATATTTTAATTGTTTTTAATTTTAGTGTTTTCATATTTTTTAATTCATAATTTGTTTATTATTATTATTTTAAAAAACATACTTTTCACTTTCCAAAATTGCACCGTTCCCTTTTTATCCAAACGGTAAGTTTTGGATAACTGCAACCATAGAAGCCAGATCCTGCCTTTTAATTAATACTTGGTTTCGTAATACGGTAATATTACACACACGACAATTTTTTTTTTTTCTTTGACATGTTTACACAAAGAAAAAGGAGAAGGGATTCGAACTAGTGACGTTTATTTTATTTGGCATAGTTCACAGCCGATTGATATCCCTTAGGGACACTATGGACAATTTGTTTTGATAACCTTTTTAGATTCTCAAAAGTTGTCCGCTTTGTTGATATTCCTTTGACACTGCCCAATTTTGCCCTTTTCATAAATGGGCAAATCACAAAATCCATTAAATAAAGAGGATATTTTTGCACTTTTCACTATGGTATTATTCATATATGATAAATGGAAAAATTTTATAAAGAACTCTTGAAGTGTCAAAATACTCTCAAATTTTATAATTTTATTTCTTAAACTTTCAATCTGATGCAATTTATCTCTCTCCATCCATTTATGAACGTTAAAAATGGTAAAATAATTTTTATACCTCCTTAAACTTAAAAATAAAATCATATTAACCATTAATTTTTTCTTTTAAAAACACACACATAAACACACACACACAAAATAGTTCAAGTGTAGTTTGGTCTTTTTAATCGTTTCTGTTAGGGGTTAGCGTTAAAAATTGATGGAGGGGAGTAATTAAAAGTTCGAACAGTAAAATTGAGAATTTTTAAAATTTAGAGAGACTATCTCAAAACACGTAGTAACTCAGGGGTTCTTAGAGAATTATTATTATTTTTTTAATTTTTGTGACAAAACCGGGTGGGGTGGATTGGGGCGGTTTTTGCCCACCCATAGTCACTATTTTAATATATTCAGCTTTTTGTATAATTAAAAATTAAAAATTAAAAATAAAAATAAAAATAAAATATTTTTAAATTTGTTAAAAAAAACACACACACACTTTAGGTTCATTTTTCAACTTTTTAGACCTCTTGAAAATTTTACTTCCATCTTTACCGGTCTTAAAATAAATTTGTATGTTTTACCCAAAACTCACACAACACAACACGTACACTCACCGAGTTGGACCTCGTGAAAAACTATTGCATTATTTTGGCTCTCCCCACATTCGGATCAACGCCCCTCAAGAAAGACAAAAATAGGAAACATAGAAAACTGATGCTGAGACACAGACACTTTAATAAATAAATCAACTACTCGTTTGGTCGCTGTCAAAGTCAAAGAAAGGTCTGTGTGCCTCAGGAGTCAGGAGGACAATTTGCATATTCCTTTGATGCTGCCACTGCCAGCCAGAAGATTACTTTTTGGTAGTTCCCATCCAATTTTGCCCTTTTCATAAATAGGCAAATCACGAAATCCCTTAAATAAAGGAGGATATTTTTGCACTTTTCCCTATCATAATATCATAGGATATCATATGTCAATTAACCCATCTTTTCTCTCACTCCCACTTCCCAACGATCATACCAATCCACATTTCTGGTCCCACCCCCACAACCATAAATGGATCAATACTTGTCTTAATTTAATCATGTGTTTAATCCATGCAAATCTTTCTTAAACTAAAATAATTAATTAAACGTATAACATTAATTAATCTTATTAAAATTCTCCTTGCCCACACTAATGAATAATAGGGAGATGTGAGGGACTGTTGGGTCTCACTGTCTCCTTTTACGTGATAGACTGATAGTGATATATATATATTTATTTATATTAGTCATTTATTAACATTAAATAATAAAAAAATGAAGAAGTTCACATTTTAAATTATAGTTGGTTGGTTATTAAATCTGAACTGAATGTACATCTATGATCCACGTAATAGTTAATTAAATAACAGTGTTAGGCAGCTTACTTATCAATATATCCACTCTTTAGCATTATATATAACATTTTATAATTATTATAATAATTAAGAGTCTATGTTTGACAAGTTATTCATTAATTTGTGCTTTATTCAAAAAGTGTTTTGTTTGTGTCATAAAAGTTCTTAATAATGAACAAAAATTGAATATTCAATATGGTACATTGATATACATTCGACAATTACAACCTTGTTTTATTAAAACAAAAAAAACGCATGTCTGCTGTTCCATATTCTTTTGACACTGCCCTTTTAACTGCCAGAAAATTACACTTTTTGGTGGGTCTACCGTCTAGCGTCATTATATATATATATATATACTAGTTAGGAAGCACGTGCCTTGTTTCTGGTATGTGATGTTTCAGTTTAACACTAAAAAGTAAATAGTATATGCAAAAAGTATTTAGAACATAAAATTAATACGTGAATCCTTATATAAATACATTCCAATATTCTTAAAAATTCCATTGCATATCATTATAAAAGTGAATGGATAAGATATACATCAAAGCATATAAAAGAAAATAAAACTACACTAACCCAAAAAAAAAAAAAAAAAACTATTAAATATTAATACAAATTATAAAAAACATAAAAAAAAAAAAAATTAAAGTAAACAACAAAAAATAAAAATTGCTTTAGATGGTGGGGGACCGGAGGAGACAATTCTCTCAACATTTTTATTTCAACTTGCCCTCATTCTTCAATTTTTCTTTGCAAAAAGTAACATTCAACAAATATCTATACATTTCACTTCCCTATCATCAAGCACATAGATAAATACTAAAAAAAAAAGAATTCAACTTCTTTTATAAATACTTACAAAAATAAACAAGAACTGCACCAAATTTCTGCTAATCACATGTTCCAAAACTGAATTACTGAAAAGCAAACTAACAAAAAAAAACACACCAAAAATATTATCAAGAAGCCTTCAAACAAAANCCCCCCCCCCCCAAAAAAAAGGTAAAAAAACTCATACAAACACACCAAAAAAAATCAGCAAGAACACAAATAAACACTAAAAAAAAATCAATTTTTTATACAAAAATAAACACAACAACAAAAAATAATTTTTATTTTTATTTTTTATGAATCAATCCAAAAACCACACCAAATCTTTGCTGAGCACATGTTTCAAAACTGAAGCACACAAAAGCAAACTAACCAAAAAAATAAAAAAACCCACCAAAAATATTATCAAGAACCCATACAAAAAAATAATCATAAACAAATATTATCAAGGACAAGAACCCACCAAAAATAATCAAGTACCAATTTGAGGATTGGCGCTTTATATATATATATATATATATATATATAAAGAAGCAAGAAAAGTGGTCCCTCCACAGCACAACCGATTTCCTGCCCTCCGATATAAACCCTCGCACAAGCCCTTGAGATGGACGGTAGAAATCAAAGAATTATTTCGCACTCACTCTCTCACTTCCTCACCCCTTTTTTCTCTCGTAATTACTTGGAGACAACGAAACCCATTTTCTCACATTTTCTCTGCGACTTGTTCTGTCCCGAGAAAGCTTTCTAGTGGATTTTCCCGAATTCGCGGTCTTTTTCGCCTCTCTTTTCCGTAAGTCCTGCTTCTCTTTAATTTGGATTTTCTTACATGATAAAAAAAAATTTGTTCATTTTCTTCTGCTTTTTCATTTTCTTTCTTCTTTTATGAACGATTTGCTTGTTCTGTTTCTTTAAGCTCTTTTATTAGTTGTGTTGTTGCACCTATTTTTGCCTAAATCTGACTAGTTGTATTGCCCTGCCCCTAATTAATTTGAGTTATTACTTAATTTTTTTTCTATTATCCTGATTGATGTTTGCCCAATGCTGGTCATCCATGCTCAGAGGAACACATTTTGAAGACAATTATTTGGGAGGTTAATCTTGTTTTAGGGGTTGTTTGATAACCCGTTTTGGGGTTATGGTTGTACTGTTCAAGGTTGCACTGTACAATAAAAATACCATTTTACCCTCAGCCCAAAGCCCCACATGCTTGCTTCTTCCTTCTTCGACTAACAAATTTCTCCTCTCTCTCCCCCACCCCCACGCCTTTCGGATTCCGCCGACGCCATGCCCATCAGATCGAAGACTCCGACACCATGCCCACCCTTAGCTGGTTCATTGTTTTTTTTTTTTCATCGACGCCGCTCCAAGCCTTCAGCCGACCGCGCCTTCGTTTTCACCGGCGCCAACGCGTCGTCGCTGCCGGTGAACATTCCGGACTGGTCGAAGATCCTGAGGGACGAGTACAGAGATAATCGACAGCGTCGACTACGACGAAAGCCCCAAAAAAGCAAAATTCGACAGTGGGGACAAAAGCCCCAAAAATCAAAGAAATTGACGATTTATTCGATTGTTCGATTGTTCTGTTTTGGTTGCAGTGGATTTGCTCTGTTTTGGGTTTCTGAGGGGTTGATTCACGGCTGAAGGGGTAGCCGAATGGGTTGATTCATGGATTTTCTGTGATTCACGGATTCACGGATTTTCTGTTTGATTCTTGGTGGTAGCCGAATGGGTTGTTGTTCTATTTTTGGTACTCATGTTTCTTAAAGAGTTTTGGGTGTTGATTTTCTGAGAATTTCCATTCTTCCCATGGGTATGGGGATGTCTCCACAAGTAGGGTTCATCTATCAATTGTCTCTCGAAGGGGGAGGAGAAAATCTGTAAAGCAAAAAAAATTGTTGACCATGTCTAAGGAAGGAAAACATCATCGGACTCCCACTCAGTCTCTCGGCTAAGCTGTGGCTGTCTGTGGCCTGGCCGCGGCGTGGCCGGATATGAATATAATCGAGCTTCTGAGCCTCAGAAGCTCTAGAATTCTCCTTTGAAGTATCACCAGAAGTCGCTCTGTTGTCTTTGATGCTGGTTTGGTCTGTGATCTTTGATTCCCCCTCTTCTGCGCATGCTTTGCCGAAATCCATCCAAAATCAGAGATTTCTTGGTGTCATGAAATCAAAAAGAGAGAGGGGTATTTAAGTGACGTTTGTTGATTTTTGAGGAAAAAGACAAAATATTGAACAGTATATCCATGAACAGTACAACCACAAATCTTTTGTCAAACACCACCTTAGGCTTGGTTGGGTGGTTGTTCTGCCTGCTGTGTTCAGGCTCTGTTTGGGCCTCTTGAAAGGCTTGTAAGGATTTGTTTTGTTTTTACCTGCCATGGCAGGAGGTATTGAGCAGACGAAAAAAAAAAAATAATAATAATATTTAATTATTTTTTAATATTTTTATTAAATTTTAATTAATATATATATTTATTAAAAAAATGCCCCATTGTCTTTTCTTGAAAAATTGGTTGTGGGTCGTTTTTAGGGCTGGACACGGGTCGGTTCGAGCGGGTTTCGGCCACCCGACCCGTGCCCATCGGGTTTGAAAAATTCTAACCCGCAATAAACACTAAAATCAGTAAACCTGTCGGATATTCGGGTAGGATGGGGCGGGGCTGCGCGGGCGGGTCGGGTATTTTTTTATTACCACCATTTCCAGTGAAAAAATTTCACTGTTTCAGGCTTTCAGCATAGGATTTCAAGCTATGGCAGCATGACGAAGGTCGTACTGTGAGTCTGTGAGAGCCGAGCGGGATAGAGAGAGAGAGCGTGTTAGTCCCAGAGAAAGAGAGTGAGAGAGAGAGAGAGATAGAGAGAGGAGAGAAACCTGGGGCTGGGAGGCTGGGATCGGCGCGACGGTGAGAGAGAGAGAGAGGAGCGGTGTCCGCCGGCGAGCCGCGACTGGCGAGAGTGAGAGAGCGCTGGGTCACAGCTGGGTTGGGTGTGTGGCTGAGCCTGTGTGAAAAAAGAAGAGGATTTTGAGGAAGCTTGAAGCCTGGAACTGGAGGTGGGCGGCGCTGTGTGAAAAAAAACTAGGGTTTTTATTTTACTAAGCTTGAGGGCGGGTCGGGTACCCGCCACTCTTTAAAACCGACCTGACCCAAATTATAACACCAAAGACTTCCACGTGCGTACTAAATTTACTCATTGTTGACGACCATTTCAAACCTCCTCAACTTTCACGCCCACCTTTTCTTTCTGTGTCTTCTTCCTGATCAAATGCTGCCGAAGTCCGCTACAAAAATTGAGAGAGATTTGAGAGTTATTGAAAATGCTGAGTTAAAATGTTGCTTAATTACATTGGTTCAATACTTTGTGTTTTTTAACTTTTTAAAATGTTAAAAATATCATTAAATATAATTAACTGGATATTATTCCGTTCAAATGAAATAGAAATGACCCTAGTTCCACGATCATACACAACAACTAGTTTGGTTGGTCGGTTGTGTATTTGGTTTGGACTGCAGTGTTTGGATGAGTTTTGGTTTGGCAAGATGGGAACGAATAAATCCAGTGTTTTCCTTGTAGGCAATTTTTGTGCTTATGGTGATGGGCCTGAGTCTGCATCGCCAGCAGGGTCTGTTTATAGCCCTGTTGGGTCTGCTTCTGCTTCTGACGGCGATGAGTCTGCAATGCCGGCGGGGTCTCCTAGGCTCCTTGACACCAAGCACTTATCATTCGGCCTGTCCAAATCGCAAATCTGGCTCCTTGGGTGGATTGAGGATCGGTTAAAGGTCAACGAAGAGTTTAAGGGCAAAGATCATTCGGCATTCTTGAAGATCATGGAAGAGGATTTTCTTTGGATTAACTTGGTTGCCCGTGAGCAGGGGTGTTTGGAGGTCGATGAGGAGGATATCCGCTCGTTAAGTATGGTTACATGTGAAGTGAGGCGGTGGGAGGTCGATGAGTAGGAGGATGCTCGGAAGGTCGCTTGGCTGATCGAGATGAAAGAGAAGCTTAGCTTATCGGTTGCGTGGCCTGGGTCAAAGGGCAAGATGGTTTCCCTGTAAATCTTGGGCTGTATAGGGTTTGTCTAAGGGTGTTTAGGTGAGGGTGGTTTGTTTGGGGAGCTCCTTGTGAGCTTTGGTGTTCCCCTGGTGTCTAGACGCTCTCTTTTGTATGCTGTGTTGTGCCCCTTGTTCTTTTGTGGTACACCCCCTATGTATTTGATTGCGCCTTCTTATGGGTTTTTGATATATACAATTTTTACTTATCAAAAAAAAATTCACTTACAAATAGAAACAAATTGCAGTTATCAAGCCACACACAAGTCAATGTGCTATGACAATATAATTAAAAAATGAGTTACTTAACAGGAGTTAAGTAACTCACAAATAGAAACAAATTGCAGTTATCAAGCCACACACAAGTCAATGCGCTATGACAAAGATAATAAAGTGCGTGCCATTGCAATGCAATATGTCCATGAATGTTCCCTTCTTTTAAACCTACCTAGGGCATCGTTGGTTATATTAACAGGCTCAAAAACACCATGATAGTGTACCATCACCATCACCATGACATAAACCAGAACTAAATCATATAGGGCGTCAAAACATATCCAAGTCAAAGAAGAAGGTTAACTATAAAATGACATAGAAATCAATTATTAACAACAGAAACAAGGACCCAGATGAGAAACTCAAAATTCCCAACAAAACAAATGTGAATAGAGGAATTGCCAATAAAAACAAGAAGCATAGACCAATTCATTTAGATTGCAAACCTCCATCCCTCATAACATGCATCAGAAAAACATAAAAAACATAACCAAAAATTTGTGATGCTCAGAACCTTTTTTTTGTTTGATAAGTAAAGTTGTATATATCAAAAACCCAATAAAAGGGAGCGCAACCAATTACACAAGTAAAAAGAGCGACAAGAAGCCCCAATACCCTAAGGAACACCCAAAGTTCACAAGGAACACCCAAAAAACTCCCTAACATAAACACACCTTCTAAAGCACCCTACAAAACCCCAACAGAATGCAAAGAAAGGGGAGCCCAAGCTCACCCAACACACCCACCCATACTCAAAAACCCTCAACAATCCAAGCACTACAAAGTAATAGTCTTGCCCTCGGGACTAGGCCAATCAACAGTTAACCTAAGCCCCTCTTTCACCTCATTCAGCCACTCAACCTTACGATCGTCCTCCTCCTCATCGACCTCCCACCGCCCATCCTTATGAACAGCCATCTTAATCCAACGATATCCGTTTCATCGACCTCCATCCGGCCCCTGCTCGCGAGCAACCTTATTTAACCAATGAAAATCCTCCTCCATGTCCTTGAAAAACGTCGTATGATCTTCGTCCTTAACCTCAATATGGTTCTTTAACCTGTCCTTCAACAACTCAAGCTGCCAAATTTGCGATTTGGTGAGACCTAAGCCCACTTGCGATGAATCCACGGAGCCAGGCTCAGAAAAAAGAGATCGAGACTCCTTAAACTGAGCCGCCGGAGAGGAAGGACGCTCAGCCATACCCACAGACCCCGGCGAAGGAACAGACCTGGGACCAAGACCAGGGACGAAACCAGAGTCAAGATCCGGAACAAAAGAATCCGATTCGAAGTCCAGACCTGACCTGAAACCAACCTGCATTTTGAAGCCAGTATATCCTCCGCAGGAGAACCAGGAACCAGCAGCACAACTTCACCGGCAAACCCATCACCGGCACCAAACCCATCGCCGACAGCAGACCCACCTCCGGCAGACCCTTCATCGGCATCTAACACATCGCTGGCAAACCTAGCTGTGACACCTAGCCCATTCACCGGCGAGATCTGAAATTCCAGGTCTTCACCGGTAGACCCATCTCTAGCAACATACCTTTCAGAGACGAAAGGAATCCCCGACGCGAGCACCGCGGACGACGCAACTTCATAATCAGGCTCCAGAGACACCCTCGAGCCCGGAACCTGTTTTCGACCTGGACGCAAGAGATGATCCATATATGAATTTTGACCCGAACCCCATTTTTGGTTCGATCCGGAACCCCAACCCCCAGTACAATTTTTTAGGCCCAAAACATGGATCCTTCTCCTCTTGCGATTGGGCTTCGAGGCAAGCCCAGCACATACCCGATCCAACTTACGTTGGATTTGCCCTAGCAGGCTCAACAACACGCCCATGCCGATCTTACCCTTCTCCTTTCTTGAACATGCAGAACCAGCCGCCATCGTCGAAAATTCCAGACTCGAGCAATCTACTGTGAGTCGCAAGTCCTCCCCACCTATCCCCATCTCAGCTTGCGACGACATCTGTAAGCAGTCCATGCTATACGGTGACCGTCCCTTCATCTTGAGACTCGGCTTCGATTGTACCACCTCCGCAAACGATCTCTCCTTGAATCTTCCCCCAGAATCAACACCCACAATCGGCATCGACAAAGATCGAGCCTGTACTGCCTCCGACCCAATCTTCCCTACGGCAGGAACCACCATAAGGCGAAGCTCCTCCGCAAATCGACGCCAGCCCCTCCCGGATCTACCCTCCGGGATCCATAGTACTCCTTTACGACTGCCTTCCACATAAATGGACACCTCCAGAAACCTCCCTGCCTTATTAGCACCCCCATGAACCATACACACTTTGTCCCCCTCACGGAACGATTTGGCGTTATCCTCCTTCACCAGACACGCCGCTTCCACCGTATCCACCAGCCATGACGAGCATGGAATGCTCGCAAAAATGAACCCTAAAAATTTTGATCGCCTTTCCTCCAACCGAAGAACAGGAGACCCTTCTTTGGCCGAAAAATAAAAAACCTTTGCCTCAATAGAGAAGCGCCGCTCCATTAAAATCCGCCGGACCCTAGCACGCGACGCCAACAAAGCGCCGTCGCTAGGGCTGAAAGAAGAAAACGACTAGAAGGGCTCCTTAGAAGAAAACGACTAGAGAGGGCTTGTAAGTAATCCCAATAGAATGATGCTCAGAACCTTATCTGCATACCCCAGCAAATCATAACCAAAACAAAATTGAAATACAAAAAGAAGAAACTTGATCTCTGGAGAACAAAAAAAGTTTCACATATGTTTTATACTTAACAGTATATAACACAAAACGAACCATTCTAGCTGAATCATATCTCATTGTTCTTCTCCTCTATCGGTTAATCTCTTTCAAACTAAGCTTGAGCCGACCAAGGGATAACTGTGGGGAAAGAGTTGTAATTAACAACTCCACAAAGTATGAAATTGAAAAAAATTCCACCATAAAGTCTAAAAAACTAATCAAGGGAATCAAAAACCCAAAGACCAAAATCAACGAGACAATAAATTACTCAGAAACAGAGGCCAAAATTTGAAATATTAAGCAAGAAAAAATGTGAACACTGGAGAAAAAAAAGTAATATTTTCTTAAAAACCCAGTCGATACCAATAATAATCATCCAACAGCAAGCAATCATAACCTCCAAACCTTTATAAATCAACTCAATTTAAACTACAATGTAAATCCCCATATAAACCCTAAATTTACATCTCAAATCAGAACAATTAAAGGGGAAAAATCCTTACATAGTCTCGAGCTTTCTTTCTCCACACTGGTTTTCCCCTCATCCGTCGATCGGTGGCTAGAGCTGCTACGAGATGGCACCAGCAGCAATCAACACCTCAGACTCGAAAACTCTATCTCTCAGCTCTCTCTATCGGACTCGTGTTCTCTACGCCCGGGTCTCTTTCTCTTTCTCTCAGATCGTCTCTCTCTTTCTCTTGGCATGGCTGATCAGAAGAAAGGGGAGAGGAAGAAGAAGAGAGGTGCTGCTGTTCGGTCATGGCAAAAAGATCCACCTTTTTGCCACCTTTTTGCACCAATAAAAAATTGACACCTCATCTTATTAAGATAAATGTACACACTAAAAATAAAATCAAAACACCCAATCATTTAATCACCCAACCAAATCAACCCAGCAGCCGCCACTTATCGCCGCCCACCGCCCACCTCCGGCGAGCAGCCGCCGCCGCCCACCGCCCTCTCCGGCGAAAAAAAAAAAAAAGATCCGGCCACTGGGGGTGGCCGCAATCCACCCCTACAGCCAGGGGAGAGAGATCTGGCCACCCCTAGTGGCCCTTTTTGTCTCCGGCGAACCCAAAAAAAAATTCGGCGAACCCAAAAAAAATTTCGGCCAGCCTACAAAATCGTTTCTAATGCCTCAAAAATCGATTCTAATGTCACAAAATTCGTTTCTAATGCCTCAAAACTAAAACCTAGGAGGAAAAGTTAACCCTTTTGGGATTTTATCATCCTAAAACCCAGAAAAAACAAAGAAAAAATTAGACCCACGGCCGGCGAGACCCAGCCGTGGGTCTCGGTGGCCGGTCGTTGACTTGTTGTGAGGTGGGTCGCCGCGAGGTGTCTGGGTAGAGCGACGGCGAGGGACGGCGACGGCGAGGTGAGGCTGCGAGACCCACGGCCGAAAAAAAAAAAAAAAAAAACCGTGGGTCTCGCAAACCCACGGCCCGAAAAAAAAAAAAACACAAAAACCGTGGGTCTCCGGCGAGACCCAACGAGATCCGGCGAGGCGAGTGCCGGCGAGACCCCTGCGCGGTTCCTTCTTCTTTCTCTTTTTTTCTACCTTCTTCCTTCTTCTTTCTCTTCTCTTTCTTCTTTGATCGGCTGCTGCATGGTTCAAAATGGTTTTGTGCATTTTTTTTCTCTTTAGCTGAGGTGTCAACCAGTGAGTGGTGGGCAAAAAAGCCTACCTTTTTGCACGATCCGAATTGAAGTTATTCTCAAAGAAGAAATAAGGGAAGATGAAAGACAACAGAAAAAACAAAAATCGAGCGTGAGATACTAGAAGCTAGTGCGGATTTTGGATGAAAAGACAAAACAAACCGGAACAAAATCATTTATTACTAAACAGTTGAATGGATCATTCAAATAAGAAAGGGTAGAAATGTAAAATTGCTGGACTGGTGCAGGTGGCGTGTGCTATAAATACAATATATAAGAGAGTTTTATTCATTATTTGCTAGCGCGACTGCGGTGGCTAGGGTTTCCGCGGGAGAGAGAGAGAGAGAGAGAGAGAGAGAGATGCGTACGGCTAGGTTTTACGGGAGAGAGCGAGAGAGAGAGATGGGTAAGGTGGTGGAGAGGAGGGAGGAGGAGGAGGAGAAGGAGAAGAAAAAAGGTCGCCCGTTTCTTTTAGATGTCCAAAAACAAAAGCGAACTCATTCAGCTTGTACTTGCCCTAACCCCGACGACGAGGAGCTGGACAGCGACGACAGCGTCAACGACGACAGCGTCAGCGACGACAGCGCCAGCGACTACAGTGTCACTGACGAGAGCGAGATCGAGAGGGAGATGGAGGCTTACAGGACGAACGGGAGAGCTAGAGGATTAACCGACGAAGAACTAGTCCGCTACGAGGAACAAGTTTATAAGAGTGATGTAAGTAAAATTAATTTGCTTCGTCTACTACGCCTATATATATATATATATACACACACACACACATACATATGCTTTAACACACTTTTTTTTTGATGAATAAGAAATTCCATTAAGAGCAAGAAAAAACCAAACAACAGTTTGACACCTTATACAAGCCTTTCCATAAGGCGGAAACCATAACCTCACACAGGCTTAAAACCAGCCAATCAAACTAGAAAAAACACTAAGCTTAGACAGCTTGAATTCAACAAAGATACAAGCAAACAGAAACCACCAGCAGTAACCTTCACCAAAACCAAAAAACAATTAGGAAACATTATACCAAGCCAAACCAAACTCCTCAAAACTCTGCAGAGTACCTTTACAGCAACAAATTTTCAAGCAAATTCCACAGATAGACGAAGATCAGATTCTCTTTAGTCTTAGGGAACTTTCCTTTCCCTGCTAGTCTTGATCTTACTTCCCAAAGAATTTTCTTCAAAAGCTGCTCTTCAGTGCTAGGCTGACCAGAGTGTTTTAACTTATTTCTTGTGCACCATAAATGGTAAACTACCGCACCTAAAACCAGACGGCAAAGAATACCTTTAAGAGAGTTCTTCTCCCATTGCCTGATGCCATTCTGCAGAATCTCACCCCTGAGAACAGAAGGTTGCCCATTCTACATCGAAGCATACAAAAATTCCATATACAATAGCTAAAACTGCATTCAAAGAACATATGCTCCCTGTTCTCCATTTTATGACAGAATAGACAATTTACATCACCATTATAACCCCAGCTAATCAACTGATCCCTGTAATGAGTCTGTTCTGCATGGCTAACCAAAAAATGAAGGCATGTTTGGGGATGGCATGAGGAAACCATACCAATTTCCACCACTCAATCTCTGCCTTCTTCTCCCTGAGAAGCTCCCAGGTTTCTGAGCTCACATAGGCCCTTGTCTTAGAAGCAGTCCAGAAAGGCCTATCATGAGAACCAAAACTGATCTCAGGCAGTTTAGTTTGTATCTCAACTAGTGCGTCAGATCTAGCTGGTCTCCAAACCCATTCACCATTAAGGATCACAGAAGAGAGTTTAGCATCCAGATTACTCTGAGCATCATAGGCAGCCCTATACCCAAAGACCTCAAACAAAATACAGAAGGGTGCCATGAATCCATCCAAAGATTAATATTTTCCCCATTACCAACCTCAAACTTTACAAGATTCTTAGCAATATCCCTCAATTTCAGAATCTTTCTCCAACTCCAAGAACAGTTTGAAGGAATACTAACCCTCCAAAAGCTCCTCCCTTTCAACAAGTTTTCCCTCACCTAGGCTACCCAAATAGAACCAGACCTAGCAAAAAGACTCCAAACATGTCTTAGCATAGCAGTCTGGTTCCAAACTTCCAATCTCTTCAGCCCCAAGCCTCCTTCCTTCTTAGGAAAACATAGATCATGCCAAGACATCGTTGCCTTTGCAGTCCCTTCAGACTTTCCATTCCAAAGGAACCTGTTAAATCTCTGCTCAATGGCCGTAATAATCCTCTTAGGAAGGATAAAGATACCAGTCCAATAAACCTGCAGACTATACAGAACAGAAGACAACAATTGAAGTCTTCCTGCATATGCTTTAACACACTGTTCGTTGTTATAGGGCTTTGATGTTGCCCCCATGCCTCCTGATGTCTTGGTTATGGGCGGTTTAATTCAACCACTCGATATATGCAAAAAGAATGGATCTGCATACCTCACATGCAAAATGGTTTCGCAGCGCGCAATCGAACAAATCCAGAAGCGCAGAGAACGAAGAACTGTCAAGGTTAGTGTTTCTTCTTTCTTTTTCTCTTCTTATATGCTGAAATATTCAGTTATTGCTGTGACAATAATTATATATATTTTCATGGTGATTTTGTGAGTAGCCTAAAACTACACTGAAGTTTGTGAAGGTATTGAAAGCAATGGAAGCGTTTGCTGATAGCCATAGGTATTATGTAACTTTTGAGGCCAAGGATGTTGGTGATGGAGGCCAGACTAAGATATTTCAAGCCTTGGCTCGCTGGAGTAGGTTCCACTTAGGTACTTCTAATTTCTCCTTGTTGACTGTCCGGGAGCATAAGGGTGAGAAAGGTAAAAGGAATTTGTGTATTGAATTACATTTATTTGCAGAAAATATTGATTTATGAAAACATAATAACTGGTAATTTTGGTTTATGAAAACAGGGGATCGAGTTATTGTTATTCAATCTGCAAGTGAACTGGAAAAGTGGTTGGAGGAGGCTTCAAGGACATCTCGCCTGGCAATCTTGTTCTTCTCTAAAGCTCGTCCTTGCCGTTACATTTCTCCTCTTTATGCAAGTTTAGCCGTGAAGTACCCGAAAGTTGTTTTCTTGAAAGTTCACATTGAGGAGGGCCCTAATGCCGAGAGCATGGCTCTTGACCGGGGGATTCGTAAGTTTCCGACCTTTCTCTTTTACAAAAGTGGCAAGGAGGTGGACAAGGTTGTTGGAGTAGACGCAATTGAACTTAAAAGGAAGATTCCACTGCACTCACGCAAGCAAGCTAGACGTAAGGAAGCTAAATCTTTATCAGAATATGAATTCTAGTGTTTCTTGCTCCTACCTTCTGTCCTATCTTCTTACTTCATTTATTGCAGTAATAAGTTTGCTTGTGTTTGCTTTGCTTGTGTTTGCTGTGACTAATGTGTTTGGGGATATATATATATTTTGTTTTGAGTTATTTATTAATATGTTTGTGCTCTATTCAAAAGTGGATAGCTAGAGCCTTCTTTTGGTATCCGAGGCATGATAGGGTTTTGTCATATGCATAGGGCTTGGGACCTACATTGACATCCCATGTTTAGAGCAAAAATACGAAACCCACTAGTAATTATATTGCGGCAAACCGTAGTTGGCTAAGGAGTGAGAACAATTTGGAGTTCAAACTTGGTAGAGCTTACCTCTTTTCTTTGCCTCATAACCATCACATGCATATAGTTATATTATACTCCGTGTATCCATGTGGAGGTAGACGCACACAAACACTCGTGTCTTCTTTTGTTTTCTTTGAAAAGTTACTCCCTAGTCCCAAAAGTGTATGATGAAACAAGTGAATAGGTGATGAGGCAAAACATCTTGTCAGGCATGAGATTCTTTTGGCATTTTAACATTTTGACCTATTGGTGGATGACTGTTTTGATGCAGGCAAATGGGTCCTATGAGAAGATTTTTCAGCAGCGACATGCATGCATATGGAGAGTTTAAGGAGTTTTTTGAAAAATACCCTTAAGTTTGCTACTCATCAGGAAAAAAGGAAATATGTAATTATCTAAGCCTAGAAAGAAATAGTTGTACTAGTTTTTACTTGGTCATTGGAATGTTGACCTACTAATGCTTACTTAGTTGCTATACTATCTGCTACCTTTCTCTTATAAGATGATGCCTTGCCAATGTGAAATGTGACTCGTGGGGTGTGGAACTTGATTGAAAAATTGTATTGTAACATGCACTGTGTGCTTTTTGTGGCTTTTAGTAACTAGTTTAGTGCTTTTTTGTTGTCAAAATATAAAATTGCTTTTACTTGTTCCACGTCTCCCGCAGTCTCTTTTGCACGAACACGTACAAGGGTGAATTTCAATTATTTAAAGTGCTCTATGTTTAGTGCTTATTTTAGGTGGAATAGTTTTGAGTCTTAACGTTTTCTTTAAGCTTCAGATATTTGGTGTGTTCGTTGCGTTCGGAGCTTTCTTTGCATTGTCGGATATGCAATATATATAAATAAATACCTTTGATGATTTTTCTATTGTGCTCTCTGGTTTAGGGAGCTAGTAGGAACATATGCCTATTCCATGCCCAAATCGCATAATCAAATGTAGGAATAAGTTGATTTTTGACTTTTATGGTAGAATTCAGTTTAGTAATGGAAAATTTTTGTGATATTATAATGATTTTTGAAAATTTTCAGCTCCCATTTGTTTTAGTGAAATTGTTTATATTAGTGATTAATTAATAATATGTCTGGATGATGTTCTTGATCATTTCTATACTCTTTTAACAAGGTAATTTGTGTGAATGATTATGGAAAAAAAGAAAAAATGCAAGTGAGGAATAGTTAAAAAGTGAATGTATGAGAGTATTATTTGAATATTTTTTTTTTTTTATTATTGAGATCTTTTTTTTTAAAAAAAAAAAGGTGAAGGAAGCCAGTATTTGTAAGTTGAAAAAGAAGGGTTCCCAAATAGCTTGGTTATTTTTCCTCATAATTTCATCCAATAAGCGCATTCACACATTTAACTTGTACAATTTAATTTCAAAGGGGAAAGCCACCATCTGAATTGTACGAGCAATGGCAGTACCAATTAAGTCAACAAATCATGATCAAATCATTGTCACTAGCTCAACCAGGTGTTTGAAGATAAAGCACTACTAGCTGGATACTCTAGTCTATATATATAGACAACCCACTATGTGTTATATTACATAGAAATAGCCATTGGTTAGTGCCAAAGAAGATATGGCAATAAAATAAAACTATACAAAGGTCCATTTATAGATTACACGGTTAACTTTCTCAATGCTTCAGATATTCAAAGCAAAATAAAAAAAATAAAAAATAAAAAGATCAGAAAAATGAATTGTACGTTACATACATTTCTATTATTCTTCCAATGACCTGCCAAAAAGAGTATACAAAATTGTGAAAGTGTAATAGATTATTAGATTTAGGCAAAATAAAACGACAAGCAAGCAATAATTAGTTAATTTATACACCTATAACTCATCATCATTTTCTCTCCAGTAATTCTTCAGACCATGTTCCCTTCACAATTTGTTCGAACTTGATGGTCTCTCAACAGATTCGTTGACTCAAGAGCTGCTCCCATCCAAATAATTTTTTATCATCATCAATTCAAACACATATTCATAACACAATCCCCTATCAATCATCCATTTGCCCATGTATCATAACATAAGTTTCTAATTCAAATTCATAGCAGTACTTTCACCTGGACCAACAGTAGAAACCTATAATCCAGCATAGGCAGCCACATGAGGATTTTCACTAACACGGTAAAATTACTTATTGAGAACGCTAGGTCAGTTAGTTAAGCTATGAACAAGGGAGCATAAATTTAATCTCTACTAGCATAATGCATCTCAAACCCATACCTTCTCAATAAGAAATAGTTTCCTCTATAACTTTAACCCATTTGCCTAGTTTGATCTTTTCAATCTAATTAACGGAACTAAGCCTTTATTCTAAGTCCATGTATTCAATTTAATTACTGAAATAAAATATATCTTCAAATATCTATTACCACTCCAAGAGCAGTCGTGATGTGTCTACATATTGTTATATGTGTATTATATCAAGGAATTAGCACAAAGAATCACTAACTTGCTACTTACACGTAGAAGACACATAAACGGGTTAAATGAATAATGTATATTATACTGGTTACAACCAGCCTAATTTGCCCATAAAGTCCCTCTTTTTGACCTCTACCTCCCAACTCTCCAGCTATGCAATTTTTGATTTCGGATATCCAGTTTTGAGGCATTAGAAATGATTTTTTAAGATGAGTTTGGTAGAAAAGTCACTGGAAATGGTGACCTAGAGTCACCAGAAATGGTGACCCATATGTCTGGATGATGTTTTGGTAAAACATGAATTGAAGCAAGTCCTTTTGTCTATTTCGATATTTAATTTTAAACATATCAGATAATCGATAATGATAACAGGAAGGTTAATTCAACATACATTGACTTTTGGATCTACGTTCTCTTTTTCATTTGGATAAAAAAAGGAAAAAAAATTAAAAAAAAAAAAAAATCATCTCCTATAGTCAGGGATGGATTTAGGGGGGATTGATAATGGCCTTAGTCTCTCCCAAATTACGAGAAAAAAAATTTAAAGTATTTTTTTATCAATTAATCTCTCCCCAAAATAAATTTAGCACTTAATCTCTTTTCAAATTAAAAATTGGCTCCATCTTTGCCGGTAATCGTTTTCCTTACTCATAAAAAAAAAAAAAAAAAAAAGAGTACGTTGACTTCACTAAAGATCTAGGTCATCCAGGAATATCTTTCTTTTTGTTTATTATTATTATTATTATTATTATTATTATTATTATTATTATTATTATTTGAATATCTAACTTAGATTTTGTCTATGTATCCCTCTTCTCAAACTTGAAGGGTCAGTCTGAACTCAAGACAATTAAGTAGGAACAATGAAAGCATGATAATAGCATACCGACAGAGGAGAATGGAGAGGGAGGAATGCCAGAGCAAGAAAATAATTTTTTTTAAAAAAAATAATCACAAAAATATTATTATTATTAGGAAAATACTAGGCGTTCTTCTCATAGTGTTCTCTTGAGTTATCCAAAACTTACGTAAAACATGATTTAAGAAAAAATAAAATTATAATAGCTTCCACCACCGGTTTTTTTAGGCATTAGCACCAAAATTGAGGCATTGACACTTAATTTAGGATGATCAGATCCATTTTTGGTGATACCATCCCTAAATGTTTAACCTTCTACCCTTAGGTTTTAGTTTTGAATCTAAATACAAGTTTTAAAACATTAGAACTTAAATATTAACTCATAAAAATTAATTTGTTGGCAAAAAACGGTAATACAATTTTATTTTTTCTTAAATAATGTTTTACGTAAGTCTGGGAGAACTCAGGAGAACACTATGGGGAGAACCCCTAACAAACCCCTTATTATTATTATTATTATTGTTGGTGCAATTTTTGGTCCACCGTACGGGTGTTCAGCTATGTTTCTTCTATTCTGGGCTGAGTAGCGAATTCATGTACATCTTTGTAATATCTGCACAAGGAAAGCACGGTCAGGGATCCTCATTTGGGGCTCCGAAGACCCTCTGACGCTCAAGTTAGCATCGTATGTACACGTAAAAATATATGGCAATGATATACCCCAAATGCCTAATAAAAGGTGTGTGAAGTGAGATATATGTGGAAGGGAATCAGAGATAAGAAGAGGGGAACGTATGGGAGAAGAACACATGAGAGGTCCTCCGCCGGAGGACTCGTGGATGTGCTGGAGGGGAAAAAAGTCCCCTCTAAAAGTAGTGATTTCTCCTTTTATAAGCCACTAGTGCCATGTGTCAATATATGAGTGGCTAGTGGCAAAATGGTAAATATATAAATAATAAAGGGATATTTTATCCCTAACAATTATTATTATTATTATTAGTAATAATAATAGTAATCTTTGTTGACCATTCCTCTAATGAAGATTATTGAGGGACAGAAATTTCCTTCAACATGCTTTTTTTACCTATGTTTGCATGGTCTCTTTTCTTGAAAGATAAAAAACAAATGTTATATCTTCGAAGTGGCCCGTCTTAGAGTAACGTTACAACTTAGAAGTTGCTCTTATGTTACTTACAAAAATAATTTTATAATTGATCACTATTAAATTTGGATAAAATTGTAATTTTAAAAATTATTTCATTTTTAGAGTAACACATTAGGAGCTTTTAACATTACTCGCTCGTCTCCTTACTAACTCTTGGGATTTAGTAAAAGGGTATTCTACATTTTGGGCCACCGGTAAGATAGTATGTAACTATAATTTTTCTCTTTTTTCTTACAAAATTAAACTCCCTTGCTCACATTACAGAACTTTTTTTTTTTTCTAACAAAAAACTTAAAAATTCAATTACCTTTATATCATATCAATCAATTTCTTCAACAATTTTTCCTCATAAATTATTTTAACAAATACACTATATTCAAGTTAACCTAGGAGTGAGAATGCTTGGCTTTCGGGCGCAAATGACGTTCTTTATTAAGTATGTTTGATTATGAATAGGAGGAGTTCGAAAGCACGAAAGTTTAGGTTTTTCTCAAGGGAAATCACCAATGAACCGATCCTCGTCTAACTCCTCATCTGCTTCTTCTTCTTAGGTTTCAAGAAAAGCATTGTCTTGATAGGAGCTGGATTGCTAATCCATGCATAGTCCATATATAAGCCAATTTGCATAGGCAACCAAAGATTGCCCACAAAGTGCCAGAGGGGCATAACACCACTACTTCCCAAGTAAAATAGTTATATTAAAATAGGGCAACCTCTACTTTTCTTCATACTTTTGAGAAGCATACAAATGTTAACTTCTTAAACTAAAAAATAAAGGTGACAGAGCATTTCTTAGAATAGTTGAAAATTGGTCAAATAAATAATTCGGCATATCAAAAGAATTGATACCACCGAAAAAGGCAATTAAAGCGGGCAAAGTTTTGTCAATGAAACAAATTACGAACCAACAGGTGACGGGAAGGGGCATGATCATCTCGAAATTCTTCAACCCTATCCAAATTCCTAAAGCAGGGGACACAAATAAGAATATGACCCTCGAAATACCCTTCAACTCTATCCGATTTCCTGTGGTGTTAAATATGACTTTCAATGTGACAACCAACATGCTGGTTGAACACTGTAATGCCCAACTATATTAAAGTTAGCCTGGAAACCTTAGTTTGCTCTAACATGTTCCAAGATAACTCATGTAGGAGGGTAAAGCCATGAGAACATATCAAATGATTAATCATGTATATGGAGAATTTCTAATAATTAGTGTATCCTTAACTTCATGTTACAACATTTTTTCCCAAGAACGTTAACCAACCACAAATATTTTCAAACTAGAGGATTCAATATACTTTCTTATCATTAGGCAAGAACTTCTCATCGCCATGAAAACAAATTTAGCCCTTAATCTCTTTTCAAAGAAATAAAGGAAGGGAAGAGATTGTATAAGAGGGTTGAGAGAATTTTTTTGAGAAGCCGAGAATTGAAGCGAGCCAGCAACAATGACTCCGACTAATCTGGAAGGGCAGTTTGGCGATACCACTAACACCAAGGTGTTTGTTGGAGGCTTGGCTTGGGAGTTGGGAGACGCAGAAGGAGACCATGAAGAAATATTTTGAACAGTTTGGCGAGATCTTGGAGGCTGCTGTCATCACCGACAATGCCACTGGAAGATCCAAAGGCTATGGATTTGTATGCTGCTTCTTCTTCTTCTTCTTATTTGCTCACATTTCCTTGCACAAGGATTCTGGAATTGATCTCTTTGTCGGTAGATCTTGAAACAAATGAAAGATCTAGTATTATTTGATAAAGTCATGTAATTCCCATTTCAAGGCAAATGGTTAAATTTTTTTTTCTTTTGGCCTTTTGGGGGTGGCCGGACCACCCCTTAGGGTGGTTCGCCCACCCCAGACCGGCCAGCCACCCCCTTGGCCAAAATGGGGTGGTCCGGACACCCCAGTTTGGCCTCCAGCAACCCTTTTGATTTTTTTTTTTTTTTTAATGGTTTTAGTTTTTAATTATTAATTATTAATTATTTAATATTTAATTAATTTTATATTATATTATAATTTTTTTATTGCCCAAAACGACCCCAAATTGGGTCGTTTTGGGCTACAGCAGGGACCTAAGCTGGATGCCTTGTATAAATCATAAAAAATTTCATTATTGCTGCTGTGGTGGCTAGGGTTTCTTGCGCAGAGGAAGATAGATATCAAGAGATGAATCGCGATGTTTTTCCGGTCCCTGCCTCGGATCTGGCTCTTCCGCGGCTATCTGAGGGCCGGCAACCGTGCTCCAGGAGGAGAGTTCAAAAGATGAGCGACGAAAATTGTGTCCGCTACCTTTCACAATTGTATAAGAGTGATGTAAGTACATTCGTCTTCTACGCCTATATATGCCTTAATTTTTCTGGAAGCTTTAACACTCCTTCCTTCGTTATAGGGCTTTGATATGGAAATCAGTCTCATCATATCTGACAACTTGCCTCGTAATGTAATTTCACCACTCGATCTCAAGTTCAAATATTCGCGCGACATGTGCGAAATGGTTTCAATGCGTGCAATTAATGAATACGAAAGGGGTAGACAACTAAGAACTTTCTTCAAGGTTGGTGTTTTTTTATTTTTGGTTATATATATGTATATATGTGTGTGCTGAAATAGTGAGATAATAATTATGTATTCATGGTGGCTTTTGTGTGTAGCCTCAAATGCCTCGGCTGGAGTTTGTGAAGGTAGTGAAAGCAATGACTCAGTTGCTTGATATACGCAGGTATTATGTAACCTTTGAGGCCAAGGATCTTGCTGATGGAGGCAAGACTAAGACCTATCAAACCATTGCGCGTTGGAGGCCCCCCTTAGTTGATCATAATTTTGATCTGTTGTTTGTCAGGGAGTATAAGGAGAAAGAAGATAAAGGTGAAAGAATTACATTTAAACAAGATTAATTTACTTGATTATTCACAACTTTGTTTGTTTTTGATGCGTTAATCGATTCTCTGCAGCTTATCTTAAGTCCATATCTCGTGAGCCCAACTAATTGGGGAGTTGAGTTATACACACACAAACACCCATGTCTCCTTTTTCTTTCATTTTTTTTCTTTTTTTTCCTTTTTTTTTTTTGAAACGTTACACCATTGATCTCCCAAACCAAGTTTGGGTAGATCTTTGGAAAGTTTCCTTCAAGGCTAGAGGAATAGTTAAAAGAGTATGATAATTGGTTTGGACACTTTTGTTTTTTTTCCCGTAATGGTATTTCTTAGACAAATTTTGCTCAATTTTGGTTTACAACAGGGGATCAAGTTATTCATATTTCCACTGCTAGTGAACTGGAAACACAGTTGAATGCTGCTTCAAAGACATCTCGCCTGGCAATCCTGTACTTCTCTGATCATGGCTCCCGTTTGTATTCTCTTCTTTACACAAGCTTAACTGCGAAGTACCCGAAAGTTGTTTTCTTGCAAGTAGACATAGTTGAGGGCAGTGCTCAGGCCGGGGCCCTGGCTGCTGACTGGGATGTTAGGAAGTTTCCGTACTTTATCTTTTTCAAACGTGGCAAGGTGGTGGACAAGTATGTTGCAGCATCCTCAGATGGACTTAGAAGCAAGATTGCACAGCACTTGCGTAGACGAGGTGCGTGAGCTAAATATATCTTGATCAGAATATGAATTCTAGTGTTTCTTGCTCCTGCCTTACTTCAACTATATATAGCAGTACTAATGTGTTTGGGGATATTTGTTTTTGTGTTTTGAGTTATTTATAAATGTGTTTGTGCTGAAGTTAGAAAACAAAAACATAGACAACGTAGCCTAATAGGGTTGTGCTCTATTAAAAAAGTTGACACCTAGATAGAGCCTTCTTTTGGCGTCCCAGGGATGATGGAGATGGGTTCTGTCACAAGCATAGGGCTTGAGGTCCTATATTAACATTGCATGTTTCCTGCAAAACCCTCTTGTAATTATATTGTGACAAACCGTTGCTGTCTATGGAGTGTATAGCACTCGTGTAGACGACGTACATGAGCTAAATATCTTGATTAGAATATGAATTCTAGTGTTTCTTGCTCCTGCCTTACTTCAATTATATATAGCAGTACTAATGTGTTTGGGGATATTTGTTTTTGTGTTTTGAGTTATTTATAAATGTGTTTGTGCTGAAATTAGAAAACAAAAGCACGTACAACCTAGCCTAATAGGGTTGTGCTCTATTCAAAAAGTGGACACCTAGATAGAGCCTTCTTTTGGTGTCCCAGGGATGATGGAGTTGGGTTCTGTCACATGCATAGGGCTTGAGGTCCTATATTAACATTCCATGTTTGCAAAAACACAAAACCCACAAAAAAAATTATATTTTGGCAAACCGTGGCTGGATATGGAGTGTATAATATGGATTTCAAATTGGTAGCTTACCTCTTTCCTAGCTCACAGTTGCGCGCGCACACATAGATATATTTATATTTTACTCTTCATAGATGTATGTGGAGATAACACACACAAACACTCGAGTCTTTTTTCTATGTCTTTCTTTTTTTTGGTTTTCTTTTTTCCCACTAGTAATTATATTGTGGCAAACCGTGGTTGGCTAAGGAGTGAGAACAATTTGGATTTCAAACTTGGTAGAGCTTACCTCTTTTCTTTGCCTCATAACTATCACATGCATATAGTCATGCTATACTCTCCGTGTATCCATGTGGAGGTAGACGCACATAAACACTCGTGTCTTCTTTCGTTTTCTTTTTTATTCTTTGAAAAGTTACTCCCTAGTCCCAAAAGTGTATGATGAAACAAGTGAATAGTTTATGAGGCAAAACATCTTGTCAAGCATGAGATTCTTTTGGCATTTTAACATTGACCTATTGGTGGATGATTGTTTCGATGCAGGCAAACGGGTCGTATGAGTAGTTTCTCAGCCGCAGCAACATGCATATGGAGAGTTTAACTAGTTTTTTGAAATATGTGTGCCCCTAAGCTAGCTACTCATCAGGAAAAATGGAAATATGTAATTATCTAAGCCTAGAAAGAAGTTGGTGTACTAGTCTTTACTTGGTCATTGGAATGTTGACCCACTAATACTTATTTTGTGAATCTTATTAGGAAATCCTTTGAACTTATGTGTGGCTAGTTGCTATATGCTATCTGCTACCTTTCTTTTTTAAGATGATGCGCCAATGTGAAATGTGACTTGTGGGGGTGGAACTTGATTGAAAAATTGAACTGTAACACGTATTCTGTGCTTTTTGTGGCTTTTATTGACCAATTTAGTGCTTTTTTGTTGTCAAAATATAAAATTGCTTTTACTTGTTCCACGTCTCTCGCAGTCTCTTTTTCGCGCACGTAATGTTGAATTTCAATTATTTTGAATGCGAGAAGCATTTGCCTTAAGCCTGGAGTCCTCTATGTTAAGTGCTTGTTTTAGGTGGAATAGTTTTGAATCTTACAGTTTTCTTTAAGCTTCAGATATTTGGCGTGTTTGGTAAATTTTGCATTCGGAGCTTTCTTTGCTTTGTCGGATATGCAATATATACCTTTGATGATTCTTCTATTGTGCTCTCTGGTTTTGGGAGCTAGTAGGAACATATGCCTATAACATGCCCAAATCGCATAATCAAATGTAGGGATAGGTTGATTTTTGACTTATATGGTAGAATTCAGCTTCGTAATGGAAAATTTTTGGGATAATATAATGATTTTTGAAAAAATTTCGGCTCCCCTTTTTTTAGTGAAATTGTTTATGTTCGATGATGTTCTTGATCATTTCTATACTCTTCAACTTTGTGTGATTGATTATGCGAAAAAAGAAAAAGGAAGGAATTATTTTTCAAGTGTGGGATGGTTAAAAGTGAATGTATGAGTATTATTTGATTTTTTTAAAAATCTTAAAAAAAAAAGAACAAAAGAAAAAAAGTGAAGGGAGCCTCTATTTGTAAGTTGAAAAAGAAGGTTCCCACATAGCTTGATTATTTTTCCTCACATAATTTCATCCAATAAGCCCTCACACACGTTAACTTGTACAATTTCAAAGGGGAAAGATTGTACAAGCAATGGCAGCATCAAGTCAACAAATCATGATCAAATCATTATCACTAGCTCCACCAAGTGTTAGAAGATAAACACACTAGCAGCTGGATACTCTAGTCTATATATATATATATATATATATAGAGATTAGATTCTGGTTTTTCCTTGGTTTTTTCTTCTAGTGGGTCTGATTTTTTCTTTGGTTTTTTTGATGGGTCTTGCTGGGAGAGGGACAGACATAGTGAGGCGAGAGAGAGAGAGGCGGAGAAGAAGACCCACGGAACTGTTGGCCGTGGGTCACGCCGTGCTGGCCGTGACCTACGGCCACCCTCTCCGGCTCACCTTCTCCGGCGCTGACAATCATATTCTCCGGCGTTAGGGTGATGAAATCTTTTAAGGGTTAACTTTTCACTTCAAGGTTTTAAATTTAAGGGAAAAATATAAAAAAGCCCCCCAAACTACCGGCCGTTTACAATTTAGCCCCATAATGTTCAAAAAGTGATAAAGTAGCTCCCTAAACTACCAAAATATAACAAAAAAGTCACTTATTTTTTTATATTCCTATAATACCCCTATTCTTTAAACAAATAAAATAATAAAATAATTGTAAAAAACCCAACAAAAAAAAACAATGATTGAATATTTATTTATTCCAATTTTTTTTTTTTTTTTGTATTTTTTAAAAATTGTTTAGTTTTTTTTATACAATTATTTTATTATTTTATTTGTTTAAAGAATAGGGGTATTATAGGAATATAAAAAAATAAGTGGCCTTTTTGTTACATTTTGGTAGTTTAGGAAGCTACTTTATCACTTTTTGAACATTAGGGGGCTAAATTGTAAACCGCTGGTAGTTTGTGGGGCTTTTTTATATTTTTCCCTAAATTTAAATAAAAAAAAAAAAAAAAAAAAAGTTTTGAGGCATTAGAAATGATTTTTTAAGAAGAGTTTGGTAGAAAAGTCACTGGAGATGGTGACCTAGAGTCGCCAGAAATGGTGACCCATAGCTGGGTCATGGCCACCCCCAGTGGCCGGATCTCTCTTTTTATTTTTTTTATTTTTTGTTTGCCGAAAAAGTCACCGGAGGTGGGTGGCTCCATTTGTGGTGGGTGGTAGCGTCTGGGCAGATGGTCCTTTATTTGGTTGCTTGATTGGGTGTTTTGTTCTCATTTTTAAGTTTTTACATTTTTTTTGAAATGCTGAGGTGTCAGCTTGTGAATGGCAGGCAAAACCCCCCCTCCCTTTTTACGCCATGACCTTATAGCAGCGCACTATATATATGTTTTTTTTTTGTTGACATGAGCACTATATATATGTGTGTGTGTAATGCTCCTAAGCTACTAATAATGAAAAAAAAAGAGAGAAGGAAATATGCATTTACTTGAAGCCTAGACAGAAGAATTGTTGTGTACTTACTGAAATGTTGACCTTTAATTGAGAATGCGTTTTCAGACATCGTAACTTTTCTCCTTCTTCTTCCTCTCCACCACCTTACCAATCTCTCTTCCTTGGCACCTATAATATAAAATGTTTGGCTCCGCCACTGACAATAGGTCAATGTGGCCCAAGTGGGAAATTATATATATATACATATATATATTGTAAACGGGCCTATATACGTAGATCATATAATTTGCCAAATTAGGCTCATTAAATATGATCAATATGACTGGGCTATTGACAGGTCTTGAGCAGTAATGTTTGTTAAAGTTGTATGTGTAGAGACCAATTTAAAGACCAACATAATTCAATTCTATTAAGATATGTTCAGATGGAATTACGGCTTTTATAAATGTGGTTTTGGTCTCCACTTTAAACCCTAGCCAGCGTTCAGGTGCTCATCCCATGATATCTTAAATAATTTTTCAAGAAAATATTTTCTGTTGAAAATATTTTACTTCGAAATAAACAAACCTTAATTTCTTCTAAACACAATTAAGTTCAACTAACTAACTTGATCATTCATGTCAAAAAAAAAAAAAAAAAACTAACTCGATCATTCATGTCAAAAGAAACCCTAAAAAAAAACTAACTCGATCATTAATTTTTTTTTTTTTTTAAAAAAAAAACTAACCAATTCAATCTCTATGTAAAATTAGGCATTTAGTTTTCTTATTGTTATTCAAATTATGGTAATTAAAATACAGCGGTTGGATTGAAAGAATGGGTAATAATTAATGAATCTTGAACTTAATTATTTCAATTATTTTCTAACAAATATATATATATATATATATTTAGATGAAAGTCGACTTCAAATAATTTATAAATTTGGAGAAGGTGTTTGGCTTTTGGATGAGCCAAAAACTCCACAAAACGATGGCAAAACGGAAACAGTGATATATTTATATATAAATAAAGTACAAGGGACAACGTCAAGAAGCTCTCACCCACCCACTTGAAAGGAGTTGCAGTACACGCGCTGAAGAAGGACGTGGACCACCAGCGCTTCCTTCCTTTCCCATCTTTGCGCGAACCTGCACGTGTCAACCCGTCAAGTTGAGCTGGCTCCTCATCCACGTGGCGCATTCCCACCGGTCCAAACCTGTCCCCTAATATCCCATCTCAGCCGTCCGTGTGATCCAGCACAAGCCGACATCACAACTGTATGACCGTTCGTGGAAGTTAAAAGACTTCACAAAGAGAGAGAGAGAGAAAGGGAGAGAGACTCTTCTCTGCAGGTACGCGTATTTTCTTCTTTTCATTTCACTTTTTATTGTAGATTTTATTGCTTTTTTCCTTTTGGTTTCAGCTAATTAAAGCTTTATTTACTGTTGGTTGAATCTTGTTTGTTGCTGATTTGTTTTCTCAATGTTGTTTTTACTGTGTTGAATGGTGGTTTCGCTGTATAACTGTCATTTGAGCTCCGTCTCTCTAGGGTTTAAGTTCATGGGATTGGTTTTAATTATGGGTTTGCTTTCTTTCTTTCTTTAAATTTGTTTTGTTTTTTCTCTGCTTGAAATTTGTCAACTTTTACGGACTTTGATGTTTGTAAATCACTTGGTTGACTTTGATTTCCGTGATCATTAAACTTGAAAATTTGGGTGTTTTCTGACATGGGTTCTTGGATTCTTGCTTTGCAATAAGTTGGTATGCTGTTTCTAGGTTTTTATTTTTATTTTATTTTCCTATTTTTCTTTTAGTCTTCGGATTTCACAATTTATTTATTATTTATTTTTTCTTTCCCTTGTAATCAGAGTTGGTGCAGCGCTTACTCATAAATATTGCATCTTATTTGCACCTTTCAATTTTACTTTATAATGGATGGATACTATTGTCCGCTATACGTCAACCTAGTCAAGCTCAAATTGATGAGTCAATTGGCAATGAATTCTGAAGTTGAAGGCTTTTTGAATACATTTTGGGTCTTCTCTTTTGAGTTAGGTGATTTGAATAATTTTTCTCTTTTGAGGAACAGTCATCTGTTTTACAAAAAAAAATAAAAAATAAAAAATAAAAACTGTGACATTAGTCGTAAATAATCAGTTTAGGATGCACAGCAACATACATTTATTGGAGTTGGTATTGGTGACCAGAGTGGTCATGGTCGTGGAAGAGGCAATTCTCGCCTTGATGGTGGAGGTGGTGCTGTGGCATTTAGATGTGAGCTTTGGCTTTGGCCTGGAATCATTTCTTTTATGTTAAAAAAGTCATTTAAAGAGCCTTCCTGATAAACCTGTCTTCCATTCATTAAAGTTTTGGAAGCAAAAAAGTGCCATTTCCAAAACTTAAGGGTGTTTATGTCAGCTATTCTTATTGTAGGTCATGATGTTTAGCTCTGAAAATATGTTAATTGAGAGATTACTCTAAAAGCTTAAGGTTAAAGAGAAAAAATGTTATTTATTAGTTAAATTATTGTTCCAATAGAAAGTATCATCTCTAATTCACTCCTACTTATTTTTTCTGGCTAACATACACGAAGTGGGAAATGTGATTTCATTTGGTTTCCACCCATGAGGGAGTTTTAGCAAACTTTTCCTCAAAAGGGCTATCTACTGCATGGATGGCAGCCTTGGTAGGGGTGGACACGGTTTCTGGTATTCCGGAAACTGACCCATGCATGTCAGATTTGAAATCTGAATTACGATAACCGAGCATGCTTGCTTTTTTCTGTCGGAATTCGGGTATTCCATGTCGGGGTTGGGTATTCCCGAAACCTGAGAGAGAGTTAGAGAGAACATGTGAGAGAGTCAGAGAGAGAGAGAAACCTAAGAACTTGAAATCAAAGCTTGCTGGCTGATGGGACTCTACGTCTGGGTCTTATTTCATCTCAAGCTCAGATTGGGAAGAGTTCCCTTGAACTACAGATCAATCATAATAAACAATACAAGAAAATAAATGGATTCTCCTATTGGCGAGAAAGGCAAGAAAAAGGAGGGAGGGGGGGGGGGGGGGGNGTGGGGGCGCGGGAGGGTAGGGAATAGGGAAGAGGAAATTAATGGTGTCACTAGTCACTAATTAGGCCAGCTGCAGATCAGCAGCGTACAAGGAAGAAGAATGAAGACGAGGGAAGAAGAGGGCCAAGCTGTGTAGAAGAGTAGAAGGTAGAAGAAGGTTAGAGAAGAAAAGAGAAAAGGCTGAACTGAACGGTGTGATATTTGTGAAGTGGCTCACTTTAGGGGTTTTTGGGTTGAGAGAAAAATAAGTAAGAAGTGAAAATTTAAAAAATTAATTAGGTTCCAGGTGGAGATCAGGGTGGGTCGAAAACCTCAAATTTTAAAAAGTCATTACTGAATTGCGACCTGCCCCAGTCTGAATTTCTAAAACTTATATTGCCACAGTGTTTAAATCATACAGTACCCGGAGTTTCTGCTTGGATCAAGGAAGATTATCGGGGAGGAGTCGGGTCCAGGCAGGTAATGCCCTCCCTTATGCCTTGGAACACATTCTTACAACAGACAATGAAGTAAAAGGGGAACGTATGATTGTCAGTTGATGTTGTATGTGTAGATGGGATGGAGAGATGGTTGCTCACTTGCTATTACATTATCTGGTAGCTTGGTGCTTTAGGACATTGGTCTTCTCCTTCTTTGTGGGGGGTAGGGGGTCATGCTCGAAGAAGCATTTTTGGAAGGAGATTTGTTGTGCATAGAGAGTAGCACCCCTTTCCCAATTTGGTGTGTATTGCAGCTTGAAATCAATCTTTGGAATGCTAAATATGGACTCCTGAGGGCACCAATTTAGTTAGGCATTCTGACTGGCTAACGTGTTCTTGACTTGATTAGTAATGGGTTTGGGTATGATAATTGTGGTGATTTTATGCTTCTAGAGATAAATTTTATGGATGCTTGGCCTTGCTTCCCTTGCTTTCTTCGTGAATAATCTTATGTAAATTATTTATCTGCAAGTTAATTTACTTATATATTGTTGACTAAAGTTCTTAGAAATGCCAATTCTTTTAACAGAAATTTTTATTTATTTATACCGCATCACAAAATTCTGATCAAAACGCTGATCCTATAACAGATTTTTCAGTGCTTGTATATTGTATCACATAATTCCCATTGTTTCTATTGGTTGCTTCACACCTGTCTGTTTTTTTTTTTTTTTTTGGTTTTGGTTCTTGACTTGTCTTTATTGTTTACATGATACAGCCCCTGCTGCCGGTTTGATTGTTTAGAGGGTGCTGTTTCCCACTGATGTTCCCAAATCAAGTTTGCAGTACATATCTGAAGTACAGGTCAAATGCCCTCATTAACAATGAAGACCAAATTGAGCACGGGCTGTTTGAAAGAAAAAGAATGGTCTTCATTCATGTCAAAAGTCAAGTAAAATTTCCAAAAAATCGTGCTCATATGTCAGGATTTCTGAACACACAGCCGAATTTGACACATGTATTCATGAATGGCAGGATGGTAAGCAACTACTCTAAGAAAGGCCAATGTTCTCAAATAAGCTGTTATGTACTTAATATCAAGGTTTTTTAAGTTCTTTCACATTGCCTTTCCGTATTTAGATATTCTGGGGTAGGTCTAGTTTGAACTATATGATAAACTACTATAAGTCCATTCATTGATTCACCAAGTGTGGACCACGTATTACATGGCATCAGGAGATTGTTTCAAAGTGGACCATGTATATTTGTCATCGTGTTATTGGAGTTGCATATTTTTATTTTACACCGACATAAAATATAATATAGCACAATGTTAGTGTCTCATATTGTTTGAAGATCGTAGTTCTAACCCTTAGTCTTTTTAGTTTATAAGATTTGGCCTATATTTTTATCTATTCAAAATTCATGAAGTTTCCGCATAATTGTTCTGCTTTGAATTTTAAAGAGATAAATATAATCCTGTCAATACTTAAAACGCAAGTTAAAGAGAAAAGATTTGTTTAGAAGGATAAAAGAGCTCACAAAGTAAAGGAAAAAAACGTGGCTTTGGAATGTCCTCTTAGTTTCCACTATATTCATTTTCTTTGCAAATATATTTGTCTATCATTTTGAAGAAAAGAAGTGAATTTACTTTTTGAATAAGTTGTAGAATGATTATAATTGACTGTGTGACGTGTCTCTCTTTCTTTATGTATCCGTCCAATTATACAAACAGTGAGTAGTATCATTTACATGTGTTATGGGCTGACTTGTTTGGTAGTTTTGTAATTATAGATGCTCATTTAAGTTCATCTGAAGTTCTAATTTTAAATTGCCCTTATCTTTGTTATAGTTTCTTTAAACACACAAGTGTCCATGAAGAACATTGAAAGTGATGGAGTCATTGACCGTGAAGAATTTCTGGATGAAGAAAATTCTCGGTTTCAGAACCAGCCATCATTTTTTGTTGATTCTGCAACCACTGGGAGAATGGTAAAATGTTATTTGAAGAGAACAGACTTTATTTCTGCAGTATGTCTTTTAGGATACCCTGACAGTAGTTACTAAATTTGCATAAGATAAATTAATCGCCTTTACTGGAATTTAACATCGTTTTTGGCCCCTTTTTAAGCATCGGCATGGAGTTAATGCATGTGGAGTTGTTAGGTGAATGTTCATTCATAAGTGTCTCTCGTAGCTATCTGCTAGTATATCAGTGTGTGACATCCTTTTATATGATGGTTATATGTTTGTGTCTTATGAATACCATTTTTTTTTGTTCTTTTTTGTTTTCTTATGAATGGTTTGGTTGTTCTTTTTTGTTTTCGCCGGTTTAGGGGGAGCTAGTAGCTAGGAACATATGGATATTCCATGCCCAAATCGCATAATCAAATAATGTGGGAATAAGTTGATTTTTTATTTGTATGGTAGAATTCAGTTTAGTAATAGAATTTTTTTGGGATATTGTAATGATTTTTGAAAATTTTTGGCTCCCATTTTTTTAGTGAAATTATTAATATTAGTGATCAATTAATAATATGTTCTGGATGATCTTCTTGATCATTTGTATACTATTCAACAAGGTAATTTGTGTGTGATTGATTGTGCGAAAAAAGAAAAAAGAAGGAATTATTTTTCATGCGTGGAATACTAGTTAAAAGTGAATGTACGAGTATTATTCGATTTAAAAGTGGGCTGAGATCTGAATTTAAAGTAGGATGCCTCGTGTGTGTAGGATGAATCTCATGTGTATTTTGAAGATGTTAAAGAAGGAATTCTTTTGTCTGTTCCCCATTATTCCCGAATCCAACCCTTATGGCCAGTCCCTGGGTGTCCCAGACCTTCCTCCTCTGTCCTTTGAGTCTGAAGCTTTTTCCGGCGACCCTGACTATCCGGGTTTCAATGCTGACGATGCCTTCATGAAGGTGACATACGCCTTGTGACTATTTAGGGTTCATTGTAACTGTCGTCGTTTCGAATTTTTTTTGTATTTTGACTCTATGATTTCCTTTTTCTGAATCCACATTTTGAGAGGTTGACATATATTGAACCGCTTCTTATCCGTGTAGGTGTATGACACATATTGAAACACTTTGAATGCATTTTGAGGTTCTGGCAAAGGTTGATGGTGAGAGGGTTGTTCCAGAGAGAATCATATATGCAAGTTAACGACCCCTATTGTTACTATGGAGGATACGATTGTGGGGAACTTTAATTTACTTCTGTTGTTAAGTTACAGGAAGAAAGTACTGTAAATTAAGATGAAAGCCTAGCAAGCTTGTTTTTCTTTTGCTTTTTGATATTTATGTGATGAGTTAGAACTTAGAAAAGATCTAAAACACAGTAAAAATCCATGTGTTTATATTGTTAAAAGTATGGAAATTTTGTAAGAATTAATTAATTGTGACAAAATGAGGAAATTGAAGTTTTAAACAAAGTCTAGCTTCACAATAAGATTCAGGAGATCGAAGAGTGAGCGGGTTTCGATGCCAAGATTTTGTATGAATAAGGACCTTTTCATTGAGTCGACTTAAGAGGCTGGCAGTTTGATAATGGGCTTTTCGGTGGGCTATTGTCCTATTTTTAAATTTTATAACAATATAAGTTTTATATTATAAATTGTGTGTGTGTGTTTTTTTAATTCGTAAATTTTTTTAATTATAAATGTCTATTAGAAAAATATGCATTTGAATATAAAAAGCTTAAAAAGAAAAAGAAAATCAGTTAATTATCTATTCTGGCTACAATTTATAAATTATGTTTTTCATTTCATAAATATTTTTAATTATAAATGTATATAAAAAAGCTTAAAAAGAAAAAGAAAAAGAAAAAGAAAACATCTATTTCTTTGGATGAATTTCTTCCTAGAATTTCTCAATTCCTAGCTGCGCCATCCGTCTTTTATTTATTGTAAATTGGTGCCGTGTCTTGTATAAATAACAAAAAATTTCATTTCAAATGTTGAGCGGCGAAAAACTTGTCCGCTACATTTCACAATTGTATAAAAGTGATGCAAGTAAAACGAAGTCTCTTCATCTTCTACGTACGCCTATATATGCCTTAATTTGTTTGCAAGCTTTAACACTCCTTCCTTCGTTATAGGGCTTTGATAGGGATAGCATATCTGGCAACTTGCCTCCTGATGTAATTTCACCAATTTCAAATATTCGCGACATGTGCAAAATGGTTTCAATTAATGAATACCTAAGTTGTAGACAACTAAGAACTTTCTTCAAGGTTGGTTTTTTGTTTTTTGTTCTTTTTCTTTTTCTTTTGTTATATATATATGTGGGAAAATGCTAGGGGTTCTCCTCGTATGTTCTCCTGGCTTTCTTCCAGTCTTACGTAAGACATGATTTAAGAAAAAATAAAATTGTAGTGACCTCCATTACCCATTTTTTTAGGCATTAGCACTAAATTTGAGACATTAGCACCAAATTTGTGAGGCATTAGTATCAAAATTGAGGCATTAGCATCAAATTTAGGATGATCAAATCCATTTTTGGTGATACCATCCCTAGAGGGTTAACCTTCCACCCTTAGGTTTTAGTTTTGAATCAAAAAACAAGTTTTAAAGCATTAGAACCTAACTATTAACTCATATAAATTAATCTGTTAGCAAAAAAAGGGTATTACAATTTTATTTTTTCTTAAATCATATTTTACGTAAGACTGGGAGAACGCCATGAGAACACTACAGGAAGAACCCCTAGCAAACCCCTTAATAGTAATAGTAATCTTTGTTGACCTTTCCTCTAATGAAGATTATTGAGGGATAGAAATTTCCTTCAACACGCATTTTTTTACCTATTTTTGCATGGTCTCTTTTCTTGAAAGATAAAAAACAAATGTTATATCTTCGAAGTTGCCCGTCTTCAAGTAACGTTAGAACTTAGAAGTTGCTCTTATGCTACTTAAAAAAATAATTTTATAATTGATCACTATTAAATTTTGATAAAACTGTAATTTTAAAAATTATTTCATTTTTAGAGTAACACATGAGGAACTTTTAATATTACTCGCTCGTGTCCTTACTAACTCTTGGGATTTCGGTATTCTACATTTTGGGCCACCGATAAGACAGTTTGCAGTGGTGGAGCCACTTTAGGCTTGGGGGTGACATGGCACCCCAAAGCTTTAAAAATCTTTTTTTTTTCTTTTTTTTTTTTTGCTGGATGCTCCTTGAAGAAACCCAACTCGTCTATTTTACCAATTTGGTAATAATATGCATGCAAAATGATGTGATCATTCAATTGATAATTAGAAGTGAATGATCACATCATAATTTTGAAGATCACCTACGGATACAGCAAAAAAAAAAAAATTGTTAAAACACGATTTCACAACAAAATGGAAGATAACTTTCTTGCAAATAGTTTAGTTCTCTATATTGAAAGGAAAATTGCTAAGAGCTTCGATTTAGATTCGATACTTGATAATTTTGTACTTCTAAGAGACCGTAAAGTGCATTTCTAGATACTTTTAAAATTTTTTTAAAAAATTATGTCTTTTTGATATAGCGCGGACATGTTACTTCTCTAATACATCAATTTAACTTGGTCAACTCAGGCTTTCTCTTTGTAAATAATAGTAGCTAAGAGCTTCGATTTAGATTCGATATTTGATAATTTTGTACTTCTAAGAGACCGTAAAGTGCATTTCTAGATACTTTTAAAATTTTAAAAAAAAAAAAAAATTATGTCTTTTTGATATAGTGCGGACACGTTACTTCTCTAATATATCAATTTAACTTGGTCAACCCAAGCTTTCTCTTTGTAAATAACAGTAGCCCTGAAGCTCCGAACGGGGTTGATGGCAATGCTAGCGATTTGGATGGTGGCCAAGTGAACCACTGCAAACCCAATTAGCAGTGGTGCCAAAACCTTTTAAGTTCAAAGCCATATTTTCTATGTTGTATATTGTCGCTAACTAAACAAGACAAAGATCATAATATCATTCATCCAAAAAGTAAAAGAAGCAATCCGAAAAGCCTTGTGAAAACAGTGTCCTCGGGAGTTCCATCCTTGGATTACCAAAGACTGACCCAATTATGCTCCAAACAGCCTTATAACTGTGATCTTAGTGGGGTTATATGTATGACATTGAGTACATGAGAGGAGCCTAAAGTATTTTCCCCGGGTACTCAAATCTTGTCCATATGATATGCTATGGTTGCTTCTGTACTGTCCCCATTGTAAATATCTAATGAGTAACAATCTTGCATAAATTTTGCAAGGAAGAAGTCTAGTTAATTTGCTTTGGTTGCATGATTTAATTTTTCCCAGGGATTTAAGAGAGTAAGGTCTACTTTCCTCCATGAAGAAGTAAAAAATTCGTCGATCTAATAATATATATTTTATTTTGGCCAAGTAATTTTTCACATAATACAGCTTCTAATAACATCTTGTTGGTGATGTTAACATTCTATGTTTGGACCTCTGATGGAGTATTATGTTGCTGGTGTTCTTTCTGTTCTAGTTCTTGTTGATGTTCCTCCTGTAGAGGTGGCTGTGTCTGTTGCTGCTGCAGTGGCGGCTGCTGTTGCTGCTGCAATGGCTGCTGCTGTTGATGTTGTAGCGGCTGCTGTTGTTGCTGCTGTAGGTAAAATAGATGCTGTTGTTGCTGCTGCAGAAATTGTTGTTGGAACTGAAACTGTTGCTGGTGATTGTATTGTAGTTGTTGTTGCTGAAGCTGTTGCTCCTGCTGAAAGGATGGTTGTTGATGGTAATGTTGTTGCAGTTGCTGCTGCTGGGGCTGTTGTAGTTGCTGCTGATACTGCTGCTGCTGGGGCTGTTGCTGTTGCTG